>CM039723.1:35577071-36777071 GCA_022539455.1 Dendrobium nobile
TCCGACAGGTTTTGAAATGACATTTGAAACTCACTGGAGGTGATTGCATTCAATTCGGAGTTCATTTGGTTTGAAATACCATTTGAACCAAGGGGTATTTTGGTCATTTTGACCCCTGTCAAGGGGGGATCAAATGGCCCAAAAAATTCATTTAATGTTCACATATCAAGATTAAAGGTCTGAAGTGACTAGAGGCTTTGGTGAAAGCTCTCAAAGGTCAGAATCTTCAAAGTGACAAGTCAGTGGCATGGGTTTGTAAATATTGAAGGTTTTACAGCCTATGAATTTTATTAAGTTTCTGAGGTTAGAGATCTCAGAATGGGCTCAATTTGGAGGGTTCCTCCAGAGACATGTCCCTCATATGCAACTGACAGACTCTGAATCTGGAGGTTATTTAACTGGTTTCAAAGTGTTTGAAAAATTTCAATGAAAAGGCCTTTAGGGACAAAACCTTTGGACCTTGGATTTGGCTTGATTGACCAAGATCCAGTAGATCCTAAGGTCTGAATATCTTAAAGATAGGAACTAGAAGGATCCTCGAGCCTAGAAACTCCTAGAGACTTGGAGTCTAGAAGGAGTTTAGGACCTAGAGTACTCCTAAGGTCTAAGCTCTAGAGAATCCTAGCATACAATCCTAAGGTCAAGAATCTAGGAGGATCCAAGAGTTTAAATTAATTGGAAATTAATTGATTTAGGACAAGAGTAGTCCAAGTGACCTATACAAAAATGAGGTCAACAATGGGCCCCCAATATGTGCCTTAAGAGAGCGGTAGTTCTATTGGCACATATTGGCGTTGACCGAGATTGAAGGTCAAATGTGGAATTTTAATTCTAAGGGAATGAAAATTCATCCCTAGGGAAACCAAATTTAAATTATTAGGTAGTGCCACTGGAGGGCCTGCTCTGGTACCACTAATCCGTTAACTCAAATGCTAGGGTGGGCCCACAGAGGGCATGTCCACCACTAAACGATACGAATTAGTGATGGCGCCACAACGGCACGCTCCACCACTAATCCTCAAGCCAAATGTCAGGGTGGTGCCCACGAGGGCATGCTCCACACTAACGGGTCGAATCTAGTGGCGCCACAAGGGCCACGCTCCACCACTACCTCAAGGTCAAATGTCAGGGTGGTGGACCACAGAGGGCATGCTCCACACTAACGGGTACGAATGTAGGATGGCGCCACGAAGGGCACGCTCCACCATTAATCCTAAAAATCAAATGTCAGGGGTGCCACAGAGGGCATGCTCCACCACTAACAGGTACGAAGTTAGGATGGCGCCCACGAGGGCACGCTCCACACTAAATCCTAAACTAAATGTCAGGGTGTGTCCACAGACGGGCATGCCTCCACCACTAACGGGTATGAATTAAGGATGGCGCCACGAAGGCACGCTCCACCAACAAATCCTAAACTCAAATGCTAGGGTGGTGCCACAAGAGGGCATGCTCCACCACTAGCGGATAGAATTAGGGTGGCGCCACGAAGGGCACGCTCCACCACTAATCCTCAACTCAAATGCTAGGGTGGTGCCATAGAGGGCATGCTCCACCACTAGCGGATCTAATCCTAAGGAAAGAAAGCACGATGACTCACATCTGTCCTTAAGGAAGAGGAAATTAAAGATCTTAGGGGAAAGAAGCATTGCTTCCCACCAGAGATCAAATTTGGATGATTATATGTAGAAGAAACCTATTCTACATAAAACCAAAGTCAAGATTTTAAATCTTAGGGTGGTGCCACGAAGGGCGTACTCCACCACTAGGGAGGATTAAAATCGAGGCAGGAAGACGCGAAAACTCACATCTAGACTTAAGAAAAGAGACACGAAATATTGAAATTAAAACGATTTGCAACAATTGAATCAATTTGACTTGAAATTTGAAAATTTTTATTAATTGAAAATTCGAGCTACATCAAGCATAGTATCTCTTAAGGAAACGCCCGTTTACAAGAAGCATTGGGTGATTTCCCTTACAATCCACTAGCTGATACGAGCCTCCTTCGTAGACTATTTCCACTACGAAGGGTCCTTCCTAAGTTGGTTCAAACTTTCCACCGAGCTTTCGGTGTGCTAAGATAGGCCTCCGAAGAACCAAGACCAAGTCGCCTAATTGGAAGGTTCTAGGTCGCACTAACTTATCATGAGCTTGAATCATTCGGGCTTTATATAATTCTAGGTTTTGTTGAGCATGAAGACGACGTCCTTCAAGGCTTTCAAGTTCTTCCAAACGGAGTTGTGCATTTTGTTGAGTTGTAATCTGGTTCTGAATTGCAATTCTGAGCGAAGGGATTTGAACTTCAAGAGGGAGTACGGCCTCGGATCCGTACACTAGTGCAAACGGTGTGGATTGGGTCGGGGTTCGATAAGTGGTCCTGTAGGCCCACAAAGCTTCCACCAACCTCTCATCCCACTGACGTTTATTATCATCAAGGGTCTTTTGATGATTTGAACCAAGTTTTATTGAAGGCCTCAGCCAATCTATTAGCCCGTGGGTAGTAGATTGTTGAGTATCTCCAATCAATACCATGGCGATTTGCAAAATTATTGATCTTTGTAGACTTGAAAGCGGACCCATTATCGGATATGATTCTACGCGGAATGCCAAATCTATATACGATATGGTCACGATAGAATTTCATTACATGATGTGATGTTACATTTCTTAATGGGACTGCTTCCGCCCATTTTGAAAAATAATCAGTCGCTGCTAAAATGAAGCGATGACCCTTTGAAGAAGGAGGGTCAATTGGCCCAATGATATCTGTGCCCCAACTTTCAAAGGGCCATGAGGCTATCGTGGGATGCAACACATTAGGCGGCTGATGTAAAACCACACCGTGTACTTGGCACTGATGACAACATTTTGCAATTTTCATGCAATCGTCAATCATCGTAGGCCAGTAGTATCCAAGTCTTTTGATTTTCATCTTCATCTTTGGACCTGATTGATGAGCACCGCATAGTCCAGCATGAACTTTGTTAACGATCTTTAGGGCCTCACATTTGTCTAAACAATGGAGCCACATCTGACCAAACGATCGTCGATACAACGTATTGTTGACTAGTGCGTAGGATAGGGCACGTTTCTTAATTTTGTGGGCAAGTGATCTCTCGTGAGGGAGCTTGCCTTCTTGAAGGTATTCAATTATCGGTTGTCTCCAATCTGCTTCTTCATCGACTGCTGAAGAGGTAGAAAGGACTTGGAAAATTTGTTTGTTGATGTACTCCAAATCTATAGGAGACAGGACTTGACGACCCTGCACCTCTATAGGGATGGAGTCTTCTTCTAGGCAGGCAAATTCCTTTGCAAGCTTTGCGAGGGCATCCGCCGAAGAATTGCTTCCACGGGGAATCCTATACATAGTTACAATCGGAATTTGCTCGAGCAAGTGACAAGTGTACTGATGGTACTTCAGGAGTTTAGGATTCAAAACCTTATATGTCCCAGCAATCTGGTTGATCACCAGTTGAGAGTCACCAAAGATTTTAATCTCTTTAATCTCCATTAAAATTGCAAGTTCCAGTCCAGTTATCAGAGCTTCGTACTCAGCTTCATTATTCGTACAAGGTTCTGATAAGTTGTAGGAAAAGTACATCATTCCCTTATCTGGTGTTATGAATACCAGGCCAACTCCGGCTTTCCCGGGAATAGTAGATTCAGGTGTTTTGCCTTGTTGAGAGGACGCAGCACCGTCAAAATACATTTCCCAGGTTTGAGTAGTGGCTTCCTCAAAACTCATGATTTGTTCATCAGGTAAATCATCGTTTAGAGGAGATTCCGCCGGCAACGGATGTGCCGCAAGGAAGTCGGCGACGGCCTGCCCTTTCACAGCACGCAGGGGAATGAAAGTGATTTCAAATTGAAGCAATATCATAGACCAACGAGCCAAACGTCCTGACAACGTAGGCCTGGTCATAAGGTATTGCAAAGGGTTGAAGCTGGAAATTAAGTTGATTTGATGAGAAAGCATGTAATGTCTTAGTTTTTGAGCTGCAAAGACTAAGGCAAGACAATGTTTCTCAATCGTTGGATACCGAATTTCCGTTGGTAGAAGTCTCCGACTTAGGAAAGTAGAGAGCGTTCTCTTTCCCTTCGTCATTGACTTGAGCAAGGAGGGCCCCAAGAGACTCGTCAAGGGCCGCAGTGTAAAGTATTAAAGGTCTCCCCGGAATAGGGGCTGCCAAGACTGGTGGATTTGTCAAGTATTGTTTGATGTTTTCAAAAGCAGATTGACATTTCTCGTCCCAAATGAATTTGGCGTCCTTTTTAGCGAGGACTGAGAATGGTTGACATCTTCCTGAAAGATTGGAAATGAATCTTCTTATATACGCCAATCTACCTTGAAGAGACCTTAGTTGAGTAAGGCTCCTAGGAGGCGGCATATTTAAGATAGCTTCGATTTTGGCAGGGTCTATTTCAATTCCACGGTGCCTTACTACGAAACCTAGAAATTTCCCTGACGTGACACCGAAGGCACACTTCAAGGGATTCATCTTAAGGTCGTAGCGGCGCAACCGCTCGAAGACGATTCTTAAGTCATAAAGATGAGCCTCTTTAACTTTACTCTTGACAACTAAATCGTCGATGTAGCATTCGACTTGATTGTGGATTAAGTCGTCAAAGATTTGAGTCATAGCCCGCTGGTAGGTTGCACCAACATTTTTAAGGCCAAATGGCATCACTTTATAACAAAAGATCCCTATAGGACTTCTGAATGCAGTGTTTCTCTCATCTTCTGGGGCCATCTTGATTTGATTATAACCAGACGAGCCATCCATAAAGGAGAAAATAACATGCGAGGAGGCAATGTCCACCATTAGTTCTGGAATTGGCAAAGGAAATTCATCCTTAGGACATGCCTTATTCAAGTCTCTATAATCAACACAGACCCGGATTTGATCATTTTTCTTTCTAATGGGCACAACGCTAGCTACCCAAGAAGGATATTGTTCCTCCCGGATAAATCCGGCTTCGGCCAGTTTCTTAACTTCAGAAATGACTTGTTGTTCGATCTCCAGACGCATGCGTCGTGGAGCTTGTTTGATAGAAATGGAATCATGCCGGATTCCAAGTTTATGAACTGCTATATCGGCGGACAAGCCCGAAATTTCATCGTATGTCCAAGTGAAACAGTCCTTAAACTCGGATAAAAGTTGAATTAGATCCTTAGACTCGTCCTCACTCAACAAAGAACTTATGAACGTGGGGCGGGGGTCATCCTCTGTTCCAAGGTTAATTTCTTTAAGTTCATCAACTGTCGATTTAATTTCTTCTTCAAATTTAGGGGGTGCATCCCGAATTTGAACTTCATCTGAATCATCTAAGGTCTCCAAACAAAGTCTGTCGAGCGAATCAGCGACTTTAGTAGGGACACTTTCAGATTCAAGATGGATGGTTATCATCAAGCAATATTCATCATCGTCGAACGAACTAACGGTACTAAAGTCGATACCACTCATCCAATTTTTATTGAATTTGGAATTCCAAATACTTTGGTGGTATCTAGCTTGACCCTTAGTCCATTGACTTGGAGCAAAACCTTTAGAGATAAGAGCTTTAACACCAAGAGGAAAGTAGCCGAAAGGTAATCCCATTAATTCGTTGAAATCTGCCTCTTCAAGGATTACATCACCTTCGTTCCTTGAAGAAGAGGTGCCAGGAAAGAACCTCTGGACTTTCCTTACTTCTCGATCTAAGTTAGGGGAATCCTTAGTTACTAACCCTGAGACTCTGTCAGCGGACAGTGGGGTTAAGGCTAAGGATTTAACTACCCTATTAAGCTTTTCATACATACTCAATTCAGGCTCATCACTTTGAGGTTTAGAATTGTTACCCTCCTGATCACTATCCGAATCTAAAGTGAGATCAAACTTTGGAGGAAGATTAGATTTTTTGTAGTCAAAAGCAATTCTGTCACCCTTCTTTCTTGGTTCTTCATCGGAACTTGATTCAAGTTCGATGTACATCGGGATATTCTTTCTTTCAGTTGAAACACGGCCTCGGCCATGTGCTCTTTGGGCCATCCTTCGACCTCTTTGAGGCAAATTATTTGGAGGCCTAAAGACCACATGCTCGACGTCGTCTTCACTGCTCGAACTTTGTTCTTTTGTACTCTTGATTTTTTCTTTTCTCAGCTCTTGAATTGCTTTTGAACTATGACTTTCCACTTTTCCTTCCTTAACATTGATCTCTATCTTAGATTTGGTAGTGGACCCTTTGGGAACATAATATGCAGCATCCTCGTAGATCCCGATCTCGTGAATAGAGAATGGTTGCAAATCACCCTTGATTTCAAACTCAATGCCATCTCGTTGGTACTTGATGCATTGATGTAGGGTGGAAGGAACCATCCTATACTCATGGATCCAGAGCCTACCTAGGAGTGCATTAAAGGATGTCGCCGAATCAATTATATGAAATTTCGCTTCAATTTTCAACTCTCCTATCTCTAGAAGAAGTGTGATCGAACCTAAAGCCTTCTCGCCTTTTTCGTTGAACCCGCGAAGCACTAACTTGTCAGTTGAGAGCTTGCTAGTATCGATTCTAAGATATGCGAGAGTCTTTATGTTCATCACGTTGACTGATGCACCCGGATCAACAAGAACTCATGATAACTTAAACTTTCCCACATTTACAGTGATGTAAAGTGGGCGATTGTGGTCAGCAGTTCCAAGGAGTAGATCTTCATCGGAGAAGGTAACTCCTGGGATTTCCTTGAAGTACAAAGCTTCTTCCTCGGAAGTTGAAGCGAGTTGAGCTAAGCAAATCTCGGGGTCGAGAAGTGCTTTAATTAGAGTCTCCCTCATCTCTTTTGAAAGGACAAGGGCATCGTAGATGCTCAACTTAGCAGGCAACTTCCTAAGGTGAGCTAAGATGTTATAATCGACGCTTGGAACATTAACATCGGGACTCGGTGGATTTGTAGGAGAGTTTGATTGTTGAGCAGGGACTTGAATCGGATCAGCGGAAACAACTTGTTTTCCCTTTTTTGAGGGGGAAGCCTAGGGGGTAAAACCTTGCCACCACGCAGTTGCACTTGCACGATTTCATCGAAAGGACAAACTACGGGGAGGTCTACGCTCTCCTTGGGCGATTGATTGTCATTTTCTGAATGAGAATCCGAATCCGAAAAGTCTATCACGACGGGACTCCCTTGAAAGTTAATTTCAGGGGTATCACCATCTGATAAGACATCAAATTCATCTTCTCCTTGAAGGGTCAAATTCGGAGAGCTGAGTTTTTGAACTTCTTGATTATCCTCAGCTGACTCCGGGTTATTTTCAACGGAAGAGTCATTTAAAATTTCATTCTCAACACTAATCATCAAAACATTTGCAGAAGGATCTTTCTTTTTATTTAATTTTTGACCCTTTGCCTTTGATGGGGCAAAGTAAAAGTCAGATAACTTTAGTGGGGCTAGTGGTTTTGAGCCGCCATCCACAACTTGTACACATCTCTCATCAACAAATTTCCTCTCTACAAAGGGTTCACTCTTTTCATTTTTATTTAATACAGTAGTTCCTACAACTACTGGAGAGGAAATCGTCCCAACATCCTCCTGCGATGCCTCCAGCTCAACCTCCCAGATCGGGCCCCGGGCTCTCGTCGGTAACTGTTGAGAAAGATGAAAAGATTGGTTAATCAACTTTTTAAATGCCCGGGATAGTGCTATATCCCAACCATCTTCAATGAATAAAGAAAGATTAGAATTATTACCTGAGATGGATTTGACGGATCCCTGATCCGGATTGACCAAGTACTCCTTTGGAATTATAATATTACCTTGATGAAAGTTCCATTCAAGCCAGTCCTTAAAGGGTATGCATTCTTCGATTGTGTGGCCTAACATGCGATGGTAGGGGCAAAAGGTCAGATCATCCTTTTTATTTGCCTCTTCCGGCTTCTTGGCCTCCGGCAATCGAAAATCTGGCTTCTTTAGGAGGCTCTTAAAAATTTTCTTCACCGACTCCCTTTTAAATGGATAAGGACGAGCCAATCTCTCTTTAAAAGTAGTCCGGTGATATTCTCTAGTAGGTTGAGAAGTTACCTGAAACAGTCGAGGTTTTTGAGTCTGCTGAACAGTAGAGTTACTTGATTGAACGGTGACCTGCTTCTTCCCCTTGTCGACTGCTGAAACCGTTGCTGCCCTCTTTTCAAAGGATTTCAACGGTTTGCTAACCTTCTTATCTTCAGTAGAATCCTTCAAGAATGGCATTTTGGAAGCCTTTTCTTGTAGATTACTAGCTTTGTTAAGGAGCTTCTCGAAGGTTTTGATTGTAAACCTCTTTAACAGAAAAGCAACGGGCCCGTGAATATTCTTTAGAAGAATCTCCACTGCATGTTGCTCTTGTAGTTGGGGTTCACATTTCATCGAGAGGTTTCGCCACCTCAAGATGTAGTCGACTAAAGACTCGCCCGGTTTTTGCTTTTCGAGACGTTGTTGAGCTCCTGAGAATCTCTTTAAAAAGAGACCCTCGAGCTCTGTGAAAGTTTTTACAGAACCATTTGGTAAATCTGCGTACCACTCAAAAGCAATACTGGACAAACTACTCACAAACTGACGAAAGAGTAGAGCATCCGACCCTCCTGCATTGCAACAGCTTGCTCGAAAATGGGCCAGATGCTGTCTTGGGTTTTCTAAGCCGCTAAAAACTTTGAAAGAAGGTGGCACAAAACCCTTTGGATAAGGAACCAAATCATATTCCTCAGGGTAGGGTCTACCCTTTGGAATAGATACAGTTCCTTGTGAATGGGCTAAGGCCTCCCTTACCTGGGTCTCAATCATCTGACGGATATCTTTTTCTGGTGGAGAAGTGACTTTTGGAAGCTTGAGACTAGAATCAGCCTTCCTGCTGTGCTCGCCCGTTGTGAATACTATGGGCTGCAACTGCTCGGGTTTGGACTGCTGTGATTGCAAAAGCTGACTCTGCATCTGCTCAACTCTAATCATCATCTCCTCAACTTTTCTTTCAAGATTTTTAATATACTCATTCTTCTCTTTCAATCTGACGGAACTATCTGAATCTGAGTCGACTGCTGCTGACTCTTCTTCTTTGTCAGAGCGATGTTTAGAAGGCTCAGCATCTTTAGCTGACGCACGAGTTTCAACCATGTGGACATTCGCTACCGGCTCTTCCTCAACTAACAAGTCATCTTCATCCGGATTGAATTCATCAATAGCCTTCTTCTTAAGGATATCCCTGATTTCTTGTACCACTTCCTCAACCGGCCTCCCATCTATTGCTTCAGTATAAATGGGTAAATATCCATCATAATTCATCACTTGGTCATATTCTTTCACATCTAACTTATCAAAGATGTTACTAATCTTGGCATCTTCTTCGGTGATTTCTTCGCTGACCAATTGATCTAACATCTCTTGATCAGGATCTTGGGCCGTCTCCTCCCCTCCGACTGTCCCGGGGTCGGTAGTCGTAAGGGTGACATCCTCAGTAGGGTGAGGGACATCTATCTTAATTGGTGGTGGAGGTGCTTGAACAGCGGGGGCTCCAACATCAATGCGAATAGAGTCCTCACATCCCTGAACTGGGAGTCGAGGGAGTTCAACTAGTATCTGAATTTGAGGTTCTCTGAATTGTATTCCAATACATCTACTAAACTTCTTTCTTGCACATGATTCTTCTGGCGACATGGGCCTCTTGCCCTTAACATCAACTGGTTTCGGCTCTTTAAAGACTTCTTTAGACTTTGCTATTACTGGGGCCAGCTTTGACAGTTTTGAAGGTGGGGTTGGTGGTCTACCACTAAAAGGGCGACTCTGGCCAGACCCAGTTAATACTATCTCCTCTGTCTTCACAGAAGGGAGGCGAGGCACCCAGTGGTATCCATCTACCAAGACTGAAGATATAGGTTGTTTGACAAATTTCTTGTTCTTCCTCACTGGTTGAGGAGTTAGATTCTTGGCTTCAGACTTTTCTTCTTTCAGAACTTCTTTTTCAAGCTTATGTGAAATTACTCCTTTCAAATGTTTCACATACTGTTCCTTAGTCTGCCCCACCTGAACAGCACAGGTATGGATGATATTTCTAAGCATCCTGGCTTTCAGAACTTGCTTCTCCTTCGGGGTTCTCTTAACAGAATAGTCTAGTGGGCTAGGCGGAGTGCTAGCTATCCCGAGTAACTCTCTCCTCCCCTGCAGCTGCTGCGAGGGGGTGAAAACGACTCCTTTTAAGGAGTGGAGAAGAGGCAGGGATTGGCAGCTCCTCGGCTGCCTCAAGGTTGACTTTACCCAAGGCCTTCAGCTCGGCCACCTTCTTGGTCTTGGTGATTTTCTTTCTTAACCTTCTCAGATAATTCTTCTTGGAATTTTTACTGCCATAAAGAGTTTCAGAACTAGAAGATCCTTTCTCAAGCACTCTTTTGGCCGCAGCGGCAGCTTCCAATTTTTTTGCATCCTCAAGAAATTCTTTTGGTGCATTGGCAATATCTAATGCTGACCACAGACTAGGAGGGGCATCATTCTCGGCTCCTATGGCTAATTGAACTATAGGGGCATCTTTATCGCCCTCGACAGCAAGGTCCACCAAGGTGTTTCCATTCATCACCAGTCTAAGGGACTTAAACCCTATTCCGAATTGGATTGAATTCTTATAAACCAGCTCTTCGATCATTAAATCACGGTCCATCGAAAACAGAAGTTTGCCAGCCATTGCAGATGATTTGATAGTCTGTGAATTGGAAAGGAGAAGATTTGAATTAGAAACTTGAATTTGAATTTAAAAATAAATTTATATTTTATCATATATATTGGGTTGTAAGAGCTATAACCCAGTATAAAATGATAGAATATGGAGATTGATCTTAATTGAAAGAGAGTTTGAATTTTTGTTGTATACTTTCAACTACAAAAGAATTTTGTAGGAAAATATATAACAACGATAATCTGAATTTGATTCAAATAAATTTCGAGAAGATGTTTGAATTTTGAAGATCTAAGAGACTTTGAACTCGAGTGTTCTACCTTAGCGATCGACTTAAGGTAGGATTTTGGGATTGAAGCTTTGAAAGTGGAATTGTATTATACGTGTAAAAATACATCAGAATGATGTAAGAAACACATAAGAATACAGACTAGAAGGTGGTTTCAAAATTTTCAAAAATCCGGCAGCATCTCCCCTTATTTTTGGAACTCAATATGTTGAATTTTCATTCAACAAAAGGTTCACAAACAAATATCGGGAAAATTGCTAAGAAAGCTTAACTCTTTCAACTTTGAGAATAACCCAAGAGTGAAATGTTAAAGGCAAATTTTTACCGGATAGAGTTTAAAGGTTCGCTGTATATGCTAACTACGATGACTGTCGTAGGATTACATATAGCAGCAATGAATGATTTTAGAAAGATATTTGAAAGTTAGAAAATCCGGCAGCATTTCCCCTTATTTTTGAGACTCAATGTGTTGAATTTTCATTCAACAAATAGGTCTACAATTATTAGGGGAAAATACCAAAAGATTTTCAAATGCGATTAAGAGGTGAAATTGTCGAAAGCAAATTCTTGCCATGGGGGTTCAAAGATGTGTTGTATATGCCAACTATGATGATCTTCGTAGAAAGACATATAACAACAATGATCGATTTCGATCTGATTTTCAAAAGAGATATCTAAAAATTCAAAAAAAATTTGGCAGCATCTCCCCTTATTTTGGGACTCGAGGTGTTGAATTTTCATTCAACAAAAAAGGTCCACATTAATTAGGGGAGATTTATTTGGAATTTACTTTACTCTTTCATTCTAGTCAGTCTACTAAGAATGAAATGTCATATCTTAATTCTACCGGTATAATTGAATTTTAAGACAAACCTTAAAAGTGAATGTTATGCTTGATCGCATATATCAGATTGAAATTGTTACAATTCAATATACAACGATACAACATAACGATTATCTAGACGAAGGATTAAAACTCTACTAAAAGATTGAGAATTTTGATCTTAAAAATTGGGGAAATTTCCTATAAGTTATATAACTTAACATGCCACTAGAAACCCGAGCACGCTAGTTTCTAACATTTATAGAAAGGTTTAGAAAGGAATAGGCTTGACTCTTTCGCTCTACCAACCAAGTTGGAGGCAAAATGTCCAAGCCCAATCTAGAGGGAGGTTTCCTACACTCACCTCTCATTTTACAAAATAGTTTTAATATATATATATGCTTATATATATAAATTTATACATAAAGATATGAATTTTAAAATAGAATAGTTTAAAAATATTATTAAAATAATTCTTAAGGATTTGAGAGATCTCTGATTTTTGAAGTTGTTAAAAAAAAAATTTTAACTTTTAAAACAATCAATATAATACTTAATTAAACATTAATTAGATATTAAGATATTCAAATAATTCATATAAATCGAGAAAAATGAATATTTTAATTTAAAATTAATGTTAAGTTAGAGTATTTTGAATTTTAAGAATCTTGATATATTACTCAAATTCTTATGAATTAATTTCAATTTGATATGAATTTTTAAAGTTCAAGTTCAATTAATGTATTTAGATTAATTTAAAAAATAATTAGTAATTAAAATAATTAATAAGTCAACATAAATTAAGTTTTAATTATTTCTGAAATTTTAAATCATAATTAATTATTTGATTTGAATATTTTTTTAAAGTATTTAAATTTAATTCCAATTAAATCTTGTATTAACTAAATTTCAAATTAAAGTATATATAAATATAAATATATATATATATATATATATATATATATACAAATAAATATATTTAATTAACATTAATTAAGATTTCTGGAAATTTAAAATATTTTAAAATTTAAGATATAATATTTAATTATCTTAAAAATACTTAATTATATTTAAATAAACATTAATTTTTTAAAATACTTAATACTTAATAATTAAATAATTTAAGATAAAAGAAATATCCTATATTGATATTAATTAATTTTAAAATATAATAATTAATTTTATGATAACTTTATCATATTAAATACTTTTATATTAATTAAAATTAATTTTCTATTATATATATATATATATATATATATATTAACTTAAAATGATTTTAAACAACAAATAAATCATTTTAAAACAAATTCAGCCGCGGGTGCCACGTGGCGCCATCTGCTTCGTCCAGCACAACAGCGGCGGCGGCTGGCATTAATGCCAATCATTGAAAGGCGGCGGCGCGGATTCTAATACGCGGTAATCACTTGATCCAGTCAGCAAAACACGGTGGCCGTTCGATCTCCCGTGAAAACAAAGTAACAGCCAGGATGAGATCGCGCGGTCTGATCTCGCGGAGGAAGATCAGACGGCGAGATCTCGATCCCGCGGTCTGGATCAAGGGCCCAGATTAGGTCAGATAAAGATCTATGCAACGGATCCAAATACACGGCTGGATTAACGCGCTGAACGGCGTGATCAGATCCGTTGATCGAGAGATCGACGGACCAAATAGGGCTCAGTTCATGCAACCAGCGAACCGAGCCCTAGAACCCATTTTTGAACCCATTTGGGCAATCCAGACAATGAAATGTTTTGAAATTTTAAATACAAATATCTTAACTGAACAGAAATTGTGGGGAATACTTTATTTTACTTAAAACGAGCTTAAAAAAAATCTATTTAGACTAGTGTACCTAGCTCTAGGGTTTTGGTTTTTATCTTGATTTTTGGACGGATTGAACCGTTAAATGGATGGTTGAGCTTGTAGAATGTCCACGATTAAGTTCCTATTTGAATCCACGTCCTGGAATGCAACAGATCGAGCAGGAGAAGCGTTTGAACTGAAAATGCTTCGGTTGGTCGGGATGCTCGCCGGCGGCAGCTCTGGACGGGTGGTTTTGGCTCGGGAAATGAAGAGGAGATGGCTGAGGGTTTGAAGGAGCAGAGAACTCGACTGGGGGGGGGGGCCTGAGGTGGTGAGAGAGTTTTAGGATTGAATTACGGCTCAACATAGGGTTTACACCCTATTCAATCTTCTCCAAGCCAAAGGGACGGTCTTGATCGACCTAGGGACTGTCTAGGATGCTTCCACGTGCCCTGAGGGTTGTTGGAAAGGCTGGGAGAAAGACAGGGAAGGACATCCTAGGTGGAAAGTCCATTTGGTCCCCATTTGGACACATGGATCAATAGGGGCTATTGGATTTAGATCCAAAGGCTTAGAATACTTCTAGGAATGTTCTAGAGGCTGTATTAACAGCTGGATTAAGTGGGATTTAAATGAAATGCATTTAATTTAATGATTTAATCATTTAATGGTCTTTTGAAGACTTGTTGACTGGTTTGACCAGTCAATTTGTCAAACCAGCTGATGTGGCATGTGGGAAACCCTTGAGTGCTGGTTAAGAAAGTTTGGAGAGGGTTTGATAATCAAGATTTGAGTTTTGAAAGTATGAAAGGGAGTTTGAGCCATTTTGACCAAGTCTGCAAATGTTGACTTGGTCAAAGTGACTATGACTTAACTCATGGTACACTTGGAGAAGTTCAAAGCATTGCTAGGAATGGTTTAAGAGCTTGGTATGAGTTTGATAGGCTTAATGGGTTGGAATAACTCATTCATGGCCTTAAAGTGACTTTGAGTCAATCCTGGCTGACTTGGTCAACCAGGTGGGTCCAGGGTCTGAAAATGGGTTCAACATATTCAAAATAACATTTTGAGTCTATTGGATGTGGTTTCAGGGTCTAAGAGGGTCATTTGGTTCAAAATACCTGTTTGGACCCTTAAAAGGGCCCTTGGGTCAAAACTGTTGACTTGGTTA
Source organism: Dendrobium nobile (assembly GCA_022539455.1). Taxonomy (NCBI): domain Eukaryota; kingdom Viridiplantae; phylum Streptophyta; class Magnoliopsida; order Asparagales; family Orchidaceae; genus Dendrobium; species Dendrobium nobile. Next base: position 35,591,832 of record CM039723.1, read on the forward strand.
ACTAAGTTGACCCAGGGGTTGTGAATGGGTCCGACAGGTTTGAAATGACATTTGAAACTCACTGGAGGTGATTGCATTCAATTCGGAGTTCATTTGGTTTGAAATCACCATTTGAACCCCATAGGGGTATTTTGGTCATTTTGACCCCTGGTCAACTGGGGATCAAAGTGGGCCCAGAAAAATTCAATTTAATGTTCAACATATCAAGATTAAAGGTCTGGAAGTGACTAGAGGCTTTGGTGAAAGCTCTAAGGTCAGAATCTTCAAAGTGACAAGTCTAGTGGCATGGGTTGTAAATATTTAAAGGTTTTGTAGCCTATGAATTTTAATTAAGTTTCTGAGGTTAGAGACCTCAGAATGGGCTCAAATTTGGAGGGTTGCCTCCAGAGACATGTCCCATCAGTATGCAACTGACAGACTCTGAATCGGAGGTTATTTAACTGGGTTTCAAAGTGTTTGAAATTTCAATGGAAAAGGCCTTTAGGACAAAACCTTTGGACCTTGGATTTGGCTTGATTGACCTAAGATCCAGGTAGATCCTAAGGTCTGTATATATCTTAAAGTTAGGAATCTAGAAGGATCCTCGAGCCTAAGAAATTCTTAGAACTTGGAGTCTAGAAGGAGTTTAGGACCTAGAGTAGCTCCTAAGGTCTAAGCTCTAGAAGAATCCTAGCATCAATCCTAAGGTCAAGAATCTAGGAGGATCCTAGAGTTTAAATTAATTTGGAAATTAAGTTGATTTAGGATCAAGAGTAGTCCAAGTGACCTCATACAAAAATGAGGTCAACATTAGGTTATTACTTAGAAGATCCATTAGTAGGGGTTAGAACTAGGCGATAGAGAAGAACCTTATAATCCTTTTATTAGGGAATAAAGATACTAATGTAGTCACCCTAAGGAGATTATCTTAGAAGATCCATTAGTAGGGGTTAAAACTAGGCAATGCCTTAGAAAAAAATTTAGTCATATTATATTTATCTCTATGATGGAATTAATAAATATTGATCAAGCCTTAACTGATGAGTTTTTGATTCTAGCTATACTAGAAGAGTTAAGACAATTCATTATAAATAATGTATGGGGGTTGGTTAGTAGACCTAAGGACTAGAGCATAGTAGGCGCCAAATGGGTTTTCAAAAATAAGTTGAATGACATTAGGGAAGTAATTTGAAAAAAGGCTAGATTAGTGGCTAAGGGATACAATCAAATAGAGGTTCTTTGTTTTAAGAAGAAATTTTCCTATATAACTAGATGAGAAGCCATTAGAGAACTATTAGATTTTGTATATTTTAGAGGGTTCAATTTATATCAAATGAATATAAAGAGTGCTTTTCTAAATGGGTTCATTAAGGATGATGTTTATGTAGAGTAACCCCCCAGGTTTTGAGAATTCCTCTTTTCCCAATAATGTCTACAAACTTAAAAAAGACATTAAATGGGTTGAAATAAGCACCTAGGGTATGGTACGAAAGGCTTAGAACATTGCTCCTTGAAATTTTATTTGTTAAGGGTAGTGTAGAAACCCCTCTATTCATTAAAAAATTAGGAGTTGACATTCTCATAGTTCAAATCTTAGTAGATGATATATTGTTTGGATCCAAAAATAAGAATATTTATAATGAATTTTTAGAAATTATTAGTAAGGAATTTGTAATGAGCATTATGAGAGATCTAACATATTGCCTTGGATTCAGCATAAAATAAAGAGAAGATGATTGATTCCTTAAGTGAATAAAATATATTAAGAAATTCAACATAAAAGATACTAAAGGGATAAATGCACTAATTTGCTCGACTATTCAATAAGGCAAATATTTAGATCGAAAATCTATATATCAGAAGAAGTATAGAGGGATAATAGGGTCACTTCTATATTTGACAGCTTGTATACGTGATATAATATTTATTATTTATCTATGTGCAAGATTTTAAGGTTTCCCTAATGAATGCCATATGCTAGCCATTAAAAGAATTCTAAGGTATCATATAGGGACCCAGAACTTAGACATTCGGTATCCCAGGCACAACACCACTTTTGAAATTATAAAATATTTAGATTTAGACTTCATAGGGTGCAGAGTATATAAGAAAAGCTCAGTAGCAAAACTCAGTAGCCCTATCCAGCACTGAAGTGGAGTTTATAACTATAGAATGTTTTGTTGCCAAAGTCGTATGGTTGAAGTAATAAATCCTTGACTTTGGACTCTTCGTAGGAATAATATGTTGCAAATTTGTACCAAGGCCTTTTAATGTTGATGAAAAAAAACATTATTGGGTTTTTTATTATGTCATATACTATTATTATTATTAGATATTTATTTTTGTGCACTAACATTTCAAGTTTTCCATACATCTTGTAAAGTGATCAACTCAAGACTAGGTAGAATAGGTTTAAGTGTCTTTAAGAGTCTGTATTTTTTCTTTTATGTATTTATATATTTCTTGTGTCAAAGTATTATATTTGATAGATGCTTAAATTGGAGATTGTACACACAAACAAGGGAGTGAGAAAGTGAGAAAATTAGATTTGTTATTTTTGGAAAGACACTAAATTTTTATTGCAATACTTAGAGAGGAAGACTCTGGGGAGTGGACGTAGGTCATGATTTGATTAAGCTACTGTAAAATTTTGGTGTGTTCATTCAAAGTTTTTCTTTCTACAATTTACATTTTTGTGCTTTAATTTTTTTTTTGAAAATTGTATATTGATAATTATATGTTTGAAGATATATTGATTTGAGTACTCAGCAGCACCATAGTTATAAGTATTATTTTGTTAATTTTCTTATGCATCGGGTGATAATATTGGTTGTTTTAAATTATTAAAAAATCTCAAAGATTATTTTATTTTAAAGAATTTTTCTAAAATATTTAATTCACCCCTCCTCTTATTATGCCTAGGGACAGTGCACCGAGGCTTAACATCCTACATCAAACTTTCAATTGGTATCACAGCATTTCTCATAAGTAGTGTTTTAGAAAGCCTTGAAAAAAATGATCCAAGGCACATTTTAGTAATAGAAACACCATGGAAGGTTGTTTTATAATTCGCCCACCTTTATTTGATAACATACCATTTGATTTATTGAGAAGTCGCATATCTACTTTCTTGGAATCTATTAATTTTCACATGTGATTTTTTGTACAAGAAGGTTATTCTACACCCTGCCATTTTTTTAATGGCATCAAAATTGAAGTACCATTTAATGAATTGAGCAATGAGGACAGAGACTTAGCTTAATTAAATGGAAAATATTTTAACTACTTTTTTTTCGTGCTCTTAAGTTTGAAGATTACATGAAAGTTTCTACCTATACCACTGGCAAGGACATTTGGGATAAATCATGCATTATCTATAAGGTACTAGTGAAGTCAAAAAATCAAGGTTGATTATTTTATTGCATGTTTATGAAGTTTTTTGCATTAAACCTAATAAAACTGTCTCAAACCTATACACTAGGTTTACTCAAGTAATGAATCCCTGCATGCTTTGGCTAGAGAGCTTTCAAATTGTGAAAAGGGAACAAAATTCTTTATTGTCTACCTAGTAATTACGATTTTAAGGTTGTTTCAATTTGTGAATCAAATGATCTTAATATTTATTCTATAGATAACTTTCCAGGCTCACTCAATTCCTATGAGCAAGGTGTGAATCAAAGATTATAGAATGTAGGAGATAATAAAAAGGAGAAAGCTATGGCTCTGAATAATAATAACTATGACAGTGAAAACTTTATAGTTGAGGAGGATGATGAAATTATGTTGATGATTTGACAATTCAAAAGCCTTTTGAAGAGAAAGCAAAATTGTCATCATTAATGGAATAAATGTAAAAGTAATAATAATTTTAGGGCTTCATTTGACACAATCTACTTTGAATGCAGGAGCTAGGGCATTTGAGATCTGATTTCCCTAACCTAAAAACTAACCTGAGCAAGGGGATGGTGATGAAAAGTCAAACTTTAGGAAAGGAAAGAATAGGGCACATAAGGTTTTTTGGGTTGAATCCACCTCAGAATCATTAGAATAGGAAGCAAAGGAGTTAATTAATCTATGTCTCATGGCTAATAATAATCTTGATTAGTCTGTTTAAGATGAGGTATGTCAGCTATGCTATACTGAAGTTTTTGTTATATCTGAGAAAATTCATTATTTATATAGAAAGCTTAAGAAAATGTATGCTAGTTTAAATTTTAAATTTTCAAGTTTCTAAATAAAGCATGATAGTCTTAGAGTGGAACATTATGCATTTGATAAAGAACACGTCTTTACTTGGTGAGCAATATGTATCAAATAAGAACCATATTGACCTAACTAATGTAGATGAATAGTTGAAATCAAAGCATCTTGAGTTGGAAGATTCATATAAATAATTCAAAGCATTTGTAAGTGAACTAGATCATAATGAAAATGAATTGAAATTGGATGTTACAATCTTTAAAAGTGTAAAATATTTCCTAAAAGTAGAAGTCCATGAACTTGAACCTAATAAATTATCACCTACTTTGAGAAAATGGTATAACTCATTATCACTGCATGCATATCTTACCCCTAAGAAGAGGCAACATAACCCACATATATTAATGAATCCTTTCCCTAGTGTTAGGTGTTACTCTTGTGGCATGCTAGGTCTTATGGCCCTCAGTTGCATAACACACTATATGAAATATTAGTGTATAGGCCTAAATCATTCACACCACAACATAACATGCATGCACATCATTCATCAAGGCCTAAGTTGGAACCAAAACTCACTTGAGTTTCCAAATCTAACCATTAACTTAATTTGTAGGAGTGCTCTCACAAATGGTTAGTGAGAGCATGTGGTACCTGGATAGCAGATGCTCAATGCACATGACTGGAGATGTGAAGTAGTTAATCAGGATAGAGGCCAAGACATGAGGCAAAGTTACACTTGAAGATAATACCACTAGGAAAGTCATAGGTTAAGGTATGATTGTAAATTCTAAGAATTTTATTATTGAAATTTTTTATAAGTAGGTGGTTTGAAATATAACTTACTTATTATAAGTCAATTATGTGATAAAGTTTTTGATCTTAAATTCTTATATACTAGTTTTGTGATCTGTTCAAATGAAATTATTATTTTATAAGAAAGAGAATTAATAATGTTTATTTGCTTGACTTGAATTGAATTGAGTGCACTAGTTCTTTATGTTTGAAAACTATTGTTGATGAATCCTAGCTATAGTATTGGAGACTATGCCATGCAAGCATGAAAACACTTTGAAAGATAAACCAAAAGGACCTAATTAGAGGCATACCCAAACTAAAATTATCTAAGGACCATCTTTTTAATGCCTGCCAACTAGCAAAATGAATCAAAACTTCATTTCACTTAGTCAAAGTCATCACCACCTGTAGACCATTAGAAATTCTTCACATGGATCTGTTTGGATCAGTTAGCACTGCTAGCTTATGTGGGAAAACATATGGATATGTGATTGTTCATGATTACTTGATATTTACATGGATTATATTTTTATCACATAGGAATGAATCATTCGAGGAATTTAGGACATTCTCCATATGGATTCAGAAGAAATTAGGTTGTGAAATTTCAACATTCCATAGTAATCTTGGTGGAGAATTTAAAAAATGATAAGTTTGAATCATTTTGTAAGGTGCTTAGAATAAAACATAATTTTTCGGATAATAGAACCCCTTAGTAGAATGGGATTGTTGAAAGAAAGAATAAAACCTTGGTAGAAGTTGCTAGAGCCATACTAGCTAAGTATTCATTTCCTAAATATTTATTGGTTGAAGTAGTGAATACAACTTGCTATGTTCTTAATAAGGTTAATACCAAATCCAAACTCAATAAGTCACCCAATGAATTACTCAAAGATAGGACACCACATCTCTCTCACCCTCATATTTTAGTTATAGGTGTTCATTCTAAAGAATGGAAAATCTCCGTTCTAAAGTTTGATCCTAAATTTGATGAAGGCTTTTTCCTAGGTTATTTTTCTATAGGTAAAGCCAATAGAGTTTTTAGTAGGAGCATATTAGTGGTAGAGGAAACCACCCATGTAGTATTGGATGAATCTGATAAATCTATTGAGCCTATGTTAGAAGAAGAAGTGGTAGAAGTCACCCAATGAGTACATTTATTGACCTAGAAAATAAAGTAGGGCCTCAGAATCCTTTGCCTAGAGATTCGAGATATTTGTCTAGTCATCCTAAGGAGCTCATCTTAGGAGATCCATATTTAGGAGTAAGAATAACGAATGTACTTAGAAAGGAGGTTAGCTACTATACTTTTATCTCTATGGTAGAACCCTCAAACATAGATCAAGCCCTATCTGATGAATTTTGGATCCTAGCCATGCAATAATAATTAAATTTATTTGTTTGGAATGATGTTTGGGAGTTGGTTAGAAGACCTAAAGACGAGTATTATTGGAATCAAGTGGATCTTTAAAAATAAGATGAATGAATCTGGTATAGTGATTAGGAATAAGGCCAGGTTTGTAGCTATGAGGTATAATCAAATATAAGAAATAGATTTGGAAGAAGCATTTTCCCCTGTAGCAAGGTTAGAAGCCAGTAGGGTTTTACTAGCCTTTGCTTTCTTTGTAGGCTTTAAAGTATATTAGATGGATGTTAAGAGTACCTTTCTTAATGGGGATATTAAGAAAGACGTCGATATAGAATAAACCTCTAAATTTGAGAATTCAGAATTTCTCAATCATATGTTCATATTAAAGAAGATATTACATGGATTGAAGCAAGTAACTAGAGTATGGTATGAAAGACTTAGCTTCTTCCTCCTCGATAGATCTTTTGTTAAGGGTAGTGTAGATACCACCCTATTTCTAAAAAGGATAGGCGAAAATTTTCTCATAGTTTAAATTTATGTGGATGACATATTATTTTTATCTAATAATAAAAATCTTTGTGATGAATTTTCAAAAATCAATGAGTGAAAATTTGAGATGAGTATGTTGGGAGAGCTTACTTACTTTCTTTGATTTAGTGTGAATAAAAGAGATAATGAAACTTCTCTTAGTCAAGGAAAATAAATCAAGGACATTTTGAAGAAATATGAGATGGAAAATGCTAAAGCAATAAATACACCTATGAGCTCTACTATTCAATTGGATAAGGATCAAAGTGAAAAATTTGTATATCAGAAGATGTATAGGGGGATTATAGGATCTCTGTTGTATTTAACTTCTAACAGACCTAACAATATATTTAGTGTTGATCTTTGTGTTAGATTTCAAGCTGATTCTAAGGAGTTTCATATGATTGATGTTAAGAGAACTTAGATATCTTCTAGGAACCAAAAATCAAGGAATCTATTATCCTATATATAGCTCATCCTTCAAAATCATAGGATATTATTATTCAAACTTAATAAAATGTAAAGTTGATAAAAAAGTACATCTAAAACTATCAGTTCATTGAATAATCTCTAGTCTCCTGGTCTAATAGAAAATAAAATTTTATATCCCTATCTACCATTAAAGTGGAATACATAACTATAAGAATTTAGTTTACTCAAGTCCTATGGCTTAAACAATAAAGGTTTGACCTTGGACTCGCTGTCAGCACTATTACAATCATGTGTGATAACACTAATGCCATATGTATTTAAAAAAATCTATTCCAACACTGTCGGACTAAGCATAAAGATGTTAGACACCATTTCATTAGAGATCACGTAACCAAGGGAGATATAAAACTATATTACATAACATCATAAAATAAACTGGCAGACATTTTTATAAAAACTCTTGCCTATGACGCCTTTAGAACTTTGAGGACTAGACTAGGTGTTATAGACATTTATGCTTGATTTAGGATGAACTAGAAATTAAAAACTTAAATGTTTTTTTTATTTTATTTTTTATGTAATCTTTTTTGTAATTATTCATGGTTTTTTCTTTATGTTTGTGACCTATTTTTTTGCGAATTCTTTTCTTTTCAAGAAGATTTCTTTATCATCACACACAAATTCAAAATTGCTCACATCGTACTATATGATCCTATATCATATTATAATATTTTCACAAAATGTCTCATCACTTCTCATAGCACATCTAATGATTATAATTGATCAATTATGAGTGATCATACTATACAAACATACCATTCATACTGTACGATATGATACATGTGGCACTTATCGTTGGATGAATTTTATTTGGCCATTATAAAATTTAATATCAAATCTTAATGTACGAACACATGTTCATCTTATATGATATGACCATTCAATAATCATCGGCTAACACCTTGGGATGAACATTTTAACACTAATCATATAGTGCAATTTTGATCATACTATATGATAGGACCAATTTTTTGACTGATAGGACTTGAAAATTTAAATTCCTTAGGTCATACTATATAATTGCACATCATATTATATGATATGCATGATTTATATTTAAAGAGAGGTATCACAAGAATTCTCTTCACACTAATCCTTTTTCTCAATATTTCTCTCTTCTTATACAAGATTTTGCTCTTTATAATGGATTGTGGAAAACATTCAAGGGATCTCATAGGAAGTTATTCTAGATGTCCAGTCGATCATCATTTTTTTGAAGTAGCGGATGAAGAATCATATCATCATTATAAGGATGCCGGGATCACCCCTTCTAAGATGATAAATCAAGAAGTTCTGAACTTTCAGGTACTAGATCTAATTGCTCCAACCACCATTCAATGCATTCTTACTCTAACATTTTCATTTAACTCTTAGCTTCTCTATGAATTCTTTGTAAGCCTTTGAATCAATAGTGAGGACACTGCCCTATAATCTTATTTCAATAGGAGGCCCATAAAAATCACATATCCAGAGTTTAATTAAATTTTGCACCTGTCCACCTCGATGAAAAAGTTTACTCTTTAGCACTCTAACTATAATTAGATTATTGTCAACACCACCTTAGGCAGTCTTCTATGAATTTCCATTTTACTCATGTTAACGCCATAGTCCAATATGCCTAGATCATTCAACACATCCTTTAAAGTTCACTCAATCCAAAAGCTGATGATAAGATAAACATCATAGAAATATGCAAAAACCAAATCTTGCATTAGGTCATATCATTGCTTATATCATGGAATCAAAATATAATCTTTAATTTCCTACACCACCTGAAAATCTTACGATCTTTTATTCAGACAACTCCTTTCTTATCCTTCATAGTATTCATCATTGGAATGTTCAATATGTGGACATTGAGCTAGAGGTGGTAGAGGGAGGTCCAACACCAACCCTAGAACCAACAGTTATAAACTAACTTTCTTAGTATGAAACACTAATTCAGAGATTTGGTTAGATGGAGACTCACTTCGATGGTTACGTCATAGAGAAGCATCAACAACATGAGAATTACGTGGCATGGTTTGGAGAGCCTTTTTCATTCCTTCATCGATACTTTCAACCATCTCCACCACCACCATCTGACTAGGGATCTTCGTATTTTTAGCATGTGTTGTTTTAGTTTATGTCAATGTTTTTTTTCTTTTCATTACCCTATTTTTCATATTTTTCTTGTTATGCTTAGTAGCTCCTCATTTTTGGTGATGTCAAAAGGGGTAGCAGAATGTTATTGGTAGGTTGTATTTCTTCTTTGCTATGATTAGTCTATTTTTAGTTTATTTCCTGATTATTTATTATTATCCTATTTATGATCAGTCTTCTTGTTCAATCCTTTAAAATAAAAAAGTCTCTATATTAAAAAACTTAACTAGTAAGGGTGCGTTTAGGACATAGCAAAATTAATTTGAAGTTGTAACCAATAGTATTTGCCATCATAAAAAAGGGGGAGAATGTTGCAAATTTGGAGCTAGGCCTTATGATTTTGATGATAACAAACATTATTGAGTTGTCTACTATGTCATCACATATTATTATTATAGCATATTTGTTCTTGTACACTAGCATTTCATCTCTATCATACACTATGCAAAGTGACAACTTAAGATTGGGTAGAATAGGTTTCAGTTCCTTAAAAAGTTTATATTTTTAATTTTATCTATTTCCTCATTTCTTGAGTCAAATTCTTATATTTGTTTGATTTTAAACTTGGTGACTACACACAGGGGAGTGAGAAAATTAGAAGTGCAATTTTTCTGAACTAATCATACTATATGATCAGCTATTCAATAATTCTTTATAATGACTAAATTGCATAATTAGTAATATTTATACTAATTATAATATATGATCAATTTCATACAAGAAGATTAGTAGAAATGAATATCTCAGCCACTAATCATATTTTAGGCAACATTTTGAAATTCAAAATTTAAACTAATCATATCGTATGATACTCATCGTATTTTGCAATATAATTAAATCTTTCATAAATTAATATTCTAATTTGGGAATCAAATTTGGATTAATTGATCTAGTTAGATCATACTTTCTGATTTGACCATTTGTACTATAAGACTCGATATTTGTATGGTATGATAATTATTCACTCCCAATCTTACGGTATGATAATATAATTTGATTAAACTAATCGTACTAGGTGATGCTCTATATCATACTAGATGATAAGCTCAAATACTTGAACTGATTGTACAATGTCAAATTCTTCTTACAAAACTAATAGGGCTATTTGAACTAATCATACTATATGATCTGGGATCATACTATACAATCAATATAGATAAAATTGAATTATTAGTGATTTTTATGAAGCCTTATTTTTAAGTTCACTTAATAACCTTGTTTCTAGTCTTTGGACATTGGGTTATCTCGAGAGAGAGCTTTGAGAAGAGATCTTGGAGAGCATTAGGAAGGAGAAGGAGAGTTTTTATTTGAATGTAATGGAGTGTGAGGGGTTTTCAAATAGTTGCTTCGAGCAAGCTTTTGCTTTATTTTTGCTGGGTGTCTTGCTTGGTTTCTTGGGTGGCTTTAGGAAGAAGAACGTTAGCTTGAAGACTTTCAAGGTTCTCTTCCTTGATCCGGAGGGTGAAAAAGGAGTATTAGGTTCTCTACCTTCCCTAGGAGGGTGAAAAAGTGGTCAAGGTTCTCTGCCACATCGGGTTGGTGAAACGATTGTAAGGACTTCTCTATCTAGTTGTGGGGGCTAAGGGAGATACAGTAAATTTTTAGTGCAATACTTAGAGAGGAATCTAGAGAGTGGATGTAAGTCATGACTTGACCGAACCACTATAAAATTCTTGTGTGTTCATTTTGAGTTTTACTTTTTATAATTTACTTTTATGCGCTTTAATTTTTCTGAAAATGTGATGTTAAAAATTATATGTTTGATGATATATTGATTTGAGTAACTCACCATCACCATTGTTATAATAAGTTTTCTTTCATTAATTTACTTTTTAATAGGTTGATAACATTATTTATTTTAAAATATTAAAAATCTCAAAAAAAATATTTATGTTAAAGACATTTTTTAAAATATCCAATTCACTCCCTCTTAGTGTGCCAAGGAATAGTTCACCTAAGCTTAACATCCTATATTAAAAATTCACAATCTCTATAATATGCAAAAAAAGTACTATTTGTATTTGTAAAAGTCCTATCCAACATTCCTGCACAAAGTACATCGACATTCAATATCACTTTAATAGAGATCATTTAGCGAAGGGCAACATAGAGTTGCAACTTGTGAAAATAGAGAATCAATAAGCCAATTTTTTTCACCAAACCCTTGAACTATGACACCTTTTGTGCACTTAGGACAAGACTAGGTGTCCTTGAAATAAATGCTTAGGAAAATTAGTACATAGGTAAACTAAGATGTGATTATATGATTGTGTGTTTGTGTTTGTTTTTCATGTTCAATATGAATTATATTATTTGTTTGTGTAGCTTATTTGTTGAAGCTTTCCTGGGTCATCACACATAAACATAAAAAATTAAAATTATTTTATTTTTTCCAAAATTATACTGTACAATCCTCTTCAAACTTTATGATCGAAGTAAACTCAAATTCCTCACCATTTATGAAATAAATTACACATATTGGACCAATTATTAGTGGTCGTACTTTTCTAACACTTGTTTGTATTTTATGGTACACGTGACAATAGCCATTAGATAAATTAAATCAATCAGTATGAAATTAAATAAGCTTTTCTACTTTATGAACATCTATTCATATTGTTTGATCGATTTAAATAAAGTTCGTACTAGACGACTCCCTAGGATGAACATTTGTAAGGAGATCGTCCAGTATGACTTTGATCATACTCTATTCTTGGACTTACTTTTTTGACTTATCGACCAAGATGAATTAGATTCCTTTAATTTTTTTTATGATTTATATCATTCTGTATAATTGGCTGAGGCCTATATAAGAAAGGTTATTCCAAATGTTTCAATCATAATCCTTCTTTTTAAGCCTCTCAATCTTAGCCTTAGCATTATAATGGCTAGTTATAAGTGATCCTGAGCAATAGTAGGAAGTTCTTTTTGTCAGCCTTTAGATGATTGGTTTCCCACAGCTAAAAATTAATCAGCTTACCATAAATGTAAGGCAATCCACATCACTTAATCTCATTGTCTAGACCAAAACCTTCTCAATTATCAGGTTCTTAAAATTTTTGCGAACCTGAATCTTTAATTTATTATGACATTGAGTTTTCCTTTTTAATTTTGAACTTCTCTATAAATTTTTTAATGATTTTGAGAATCAATGTGGAGTATACCACCATGCAATTCTATGTATGTAGGCATATAGTAGAGGTTACCTCTCAAGACCTTGTTGAAATTTTACAGCTTTTTATTATAGGGGTATTTCCACACAGTTTATAAACTAGGATAGATTATGACTGGACTACTATACATTTTACCCTTATAGATATCCCTCTTAATCAACACTAGCCACTTGTTCACTCACTTAATTATAATGCACATATCATCCAATATGTTCTTCTAACTTCTATTTTGCCTAAGGTTGGAGATCGAGTTTACATCACCCCACTATTGTTAGCCGCCACCTTTCTGATCATATCAGACATAGAGTTTACTGCTGCCAATATGATTATTGGATAATTTTAAAATCTTGCATCCAATAGATGACTAGGATTCCAACAGAGGAAGAATTTAGCATTAGGTCACATTATGACCTATGTCTTATATACTAAATACCAGCTTATATATCTTAAACTAGCAAACATATTCCTAATTTTCTATATCAATAGTTCCTTCCAAGTTCTCTTTTATGGTGTATTCCTTGAGGATGTGCTCGCAGAGGATTCGTACGAGTTTGATGAGGAAGTGGGTGATCTTCTAGCACTTACTCAAGCACCAGCACCTGAATACCAGTCTAAGCTATACAACATGATGTTAGAGAGATTTGATCACCTGGAGATTAGGTTGGATACATAGTTTTAGTAGTATACTCAATAGTTGGAAGGGTTTTAGTAGCAGCACAAGCTTCTCTAGCAGCATCACCAGTAGCTTTAGCAGCAGCATGAGGTAGATTAAGTGTGGTTCTACGACCAGTTATTACCATTCCCCAATACTTTCAGCCACCACCACCTTATTAGGGACGTTCTTTCTTTTAGTCCAATGTGATGTGTGTAGCTTTTCTTTGCTGTTGTAGTTTATTTTTTTTCTATGTTGATTTATTCAAAAAAGAGAGTAGGATTTCTGTTGGTTATTTTTGTTGTTTGATTTAGTTCAATTTTTTTAGATTGTTCTTGTGTTTGTTTATGCTTTGTTATTCTTAATATTAAATTAATAAAATGTACTATTTTAATAAAAATAAATCAATTATTAAGGAGAAGATAGGAGAAAATAAACTAAACATGAAAATTCAACTAATAATATTTGCCATTATAAAAAGGGAGAGATTATTACAATCCAGGATCTCGAGTTTATAATTTTCATTATAGCGACTATTATTAGGTTTTACTTCATCTTTCTAATTATTATTATTGCATTTTTCTTTTATGTACACTGATATTTTAGGTATATCATGCACCATGCATCAATAAGGATCAAAGCTCAAGACTGGGAAGAATAGGTTTGATGTTTGCAAATATTTTTTCTTATTTAATGTTATCCTTGAGTAAAATATCTTTTAAAAGGTGTATGCTAGTATAGCAACCATGCATATACACACACATGGGAGTGTGAGAGTTAGAAGTTCAAATTTGTTAAGTTCATACTGTATAATCTTGATTGTATAGTTTGATATATTATGAGAAAATAGATTAAAATGGATAATTGAGATATCAAATAAGCTAAACTAATCATAATATACAAATTAAGTTTTACATGGCGATTAGTTTAAATTTGAGCCCCCACTCACCAATCAGATTTAGGAAAGTATTTTAAATTTTAATTTTTGAACTAAGCATACTGTAAGAACACATTTGTATAATATGATGTCTAAAATGATACCTAAATTATTCCCTGCAATTAGGTAATTAAATAAATGTTTAATTATAGAATACAATCATACATTAAGTAAATATACTAATTATACTATATGATCAATAATTTATATAGTATAATCAGTTCAAGATTCTTGAACTGGTTATATTGGGGTGCATTCATCATACTTGATGGATAAGAATTTTTAACTAATCATACAGTACGATCCATAAATCGTAGTGTATAAACAAAGATGGTTAAATTTAAAATTAGGGTTTATTTTAGGCCTTCTATATTAACATCTCTTAATTCATTTAAGAGTCTTTAGCCAATTTTTTTGAGAGAACTTTCCTTAAATTAGGGTTTGAAGAGAGAGCCTTATTCTTTGGAGAGGAAAAGAAGAGAGATTTTGATAGAGAAGAGCCTTGTGAAGTCAAGGGAGTGCGTGAGAGGGGTTCCAGTCACAGTTGCTCCATTTATATTTATGTTCTTCCTCCAAGAATATTTGCTTTGCTTTAGGGAAACTCTGGGAAGAGGCTCTTAACATCAAAGAATTTGGCTACTCCACCACACCGGGTAGGTGAATGGTCATATTTTGATCGAACTATAATAAATTTTTTGGTGTGCTCGTTCCTTTTTCTTTTGCATTTTATTTTTTTCATTTTTTCTTTTGCTACATGTTACATTCTTGTAAATCTGGGTTGATATATTGTGACTATTTTGGATTTATTTTTTTAGAAAAATGAAAATAAAATGAAGAAAAATATTTTCCTAATCAATTTTCTAAAGGTAAAAAATAAAAAATTTTATTTGGTTATTTTATTATTTACTTTTGCTTGAGAAAATTTATTTTGAATTTATCATTATGAGTTTGTTGAAAAAAGATTTTTTTTAAATACCAATTCACCCCTTCTTGTGGTGTGTCTTGGGTAAATCAATTAGATTTGACCACCTCATTTGAACTTTGACTTTTCACTCAAAAATATTATATGGAATTTTCATAAATCTTAAAATTAATTTATAATTCACTTCACTCTAGTCTTATGTCTATAGGTACCCCATAGAAATGACATACCAAGATTTTCATAAACTTTTGCACATTTTTATCATAAGAGTAAAACCCAACACCTTAGCTAATGCAGGTGATTATAATTAAACATAGATAAATCTCACACTTAGAATTGCTCTAGTGAATAGTAACCTACCCTTAGTAAGCACGTTAGCCTATAATCTATAAATCATTCAACATATCCTTATGAACACCATTATTCTCAAAGTAGGTGATAGGATCGACATTACACCTCTCCTAACCATAGTCACCTACTTTATTATGACTGAAACAAGTTTGATGTAGTGGATATGCTTATCCATTACCATCACAAATTGACTAGCATTGCAGATTTTAGAAGACATTGTATGTACAATCTTGCACTTGGATATATCATCCTAGATACAAAATATAGTCTTATGAATCTTACCCTAGTGGACCACTTCACAGTATATTACACTGATAGTTCCTTCTACCCACCCTTTAGTGATAGAAATTATAGGCCAAAAACCTAGAAAGGATGAGCATAATTTTGACGAGGAAGGGGGACCACCAACACTAGCACCAACTCTAGCCTTTTAGCCACTACCTTCTTACTCGTAGTTTGAGTACTTTGATCAATTGAAGATACAACAGGAGATCCACATCTAGGAGTCCATCTGATGCTTGGATCAGTTATAGCACCAGATGTAACAACAATATGAGGCTAAACATGCTAAGTTCAATGATTAGCTTGTTTCATTACACCGTTACTTCTAGTCACCACCACCACCGCCTGATTTAGGTCCCTCTTATGAGTAGATAGGGATGTTTTTACTTTTATACTCTATTTTCAGTTTTTTTTTAATTTTTTTAGTATTTTACTAAAAATAAAAATAAAAATAAAATAAAGGTTTATCATTATTTTTAAAAGAAACCACTTTATGAGGGGGAGAGCTCAACAGTAAATTAAAAATTAAACTTAGAATTTAAAATTTCAACCAAGAATTTTACCATAATAAAAAAGGGGGATATTATTACAATTCGAGAGCTTGACCTTATGTTTTGATGATTAGAAATATTATTGGATGTTTATATTTTTCCAGCTTTATACAATGCATATATTTTTTCTTTGCACTACTAACATTTTAGGTTTGGCATACACAAAGCATTGTCAAACAATAAGAGCTAAAGAAAGTGTGTGGGAGTTTATTTCTCTCAAAGAGTCTATAATTTTTATTTTTCTTCAGTTTATATTTGCAATAGATGTATGTTGGCTTATTAACCATGCACATACACACAAGAGGGTATGTAGTTAGATATTTAAACTTTTTGTAGATCATATTAGATAGTCTTGATAATACTAAATGATCAGTGTAATAAAAAATAAATTAAAATGTTTAATTAAAGGAGATTAATTTGTAATGGGCTATAACTAATTATATTGTATGACCACTAAATTATACAAGACATCAACTATCTTTGGTATCCTTATTGTAATTTAAATTAGGCAATAATTTGAATCTTAAAATTTATTCTAATCATACTGAATAAACTAGTTCATACTATATGATACTTAAAAATCTTACCTAATTTAATCACTATGACTAAATAATAAATTAGGATTAATTAGTATTAATGATTATGCATTATGATTTTGTTCATATTGGCGCTTGATAGAGTGATCCTCTAGTTGATAATTAATTATCCCCAAGTTAACCTTATATGAGCTACTACTTGATTGAACTAATCATACTGAACAATCTTAATTCATACAATAAAGAATGAACTAACAATACTACATAATATGAGTAATGTATTGTATAATCAGAAATAGGAGGGTTAAAATTTAGGGTTTTTATGGCCTATACATAAACTCCTATTGTTACTTTATAAGTGTCTTTTTGTATCTAAGGATGTTTATTTCTTATGTGAAACAGCTTGGAGAGAGACCATTGACCAAGGAGGAGAGAGCATGATATTGTGTGAAAGGGAGAAGATTATTGAGGGAGTCAAAGATGTGTGAGATGGGTTTTCACATGCTTAGTTAGATAAAAATGCACCTGAGATCCTTTGGTTGTGTTGGTCTGTCTCTTGAGAGAAGTTATGTGAAGGAAAGACTTTAGGCATAAAGACCGTCAGTGACTATGCCAGACCAAGGAGGTTAAAAGAGGACCCGAATAATCCATTAAATTGAGGAGGTGCATGGAGGACTCAATGAATTTATTGAATCTATGAGTTGAAAGGATGACACTATGACTCTACCATATCGAGGAGGTTAAAGGAGGACACTGAGGCTTCACTGCACGAAGGAGGTGTAGGGAGGGATTTATTTGGTGTGAAGAGTTTATAAAGGTGCATTTATCATCTATAAAAAGTGAAGGGCTTATTTTCCTAGCTATAGGTAAATGGAAATATGTTGTGTTAGTGCAATTCCTAAAGAGAGGACCTTCATAGAATGGAAGTTGGTCAAGTTGATCAGACCACTATAAAAGTTGATTTATATCTCTTTATTTTTCACATTACTTTCTCCATTTTATTTTCTTATAATTTTATTTTTAACAATCTAGTTTGATTGTGGTTAGAACTATGAAAGAAGTTTACTGTTATTGATTATGATTCATATTTATGTTAAAAAAAGAAAAAAAAGCAATTATTTTTTTATTTTATACAAAATTCAAAAGTAGAAAAGTTGTACTTAGATTGAGTAGTGTGGTGAGTTGATCTATTTTGTTTATTCAAATGCTTTTGTATGACATATGAATTTGGTTTTTAAATTAATTTTTTTTTTGTAGAAATGTTTAAATCATCAATTCACTCCCTTCCTTCTTAGTGTGCCATTTTCATATTTAATTTATTTTAAAGCCAATTATTGAACTTTGAGTAGAGGTTATTAGGGAGCAGCTTTTGGGAAGTGGAATGGCTTGGTGATGGGGCCTATGGTGTGCACTTTTGAATTATAAAAATATTTAACGTTTTTATCTCCCCTAAAAAATACTTAGGTTTTCTTTTATATATAAAAATAACTAACCCCACTGAATATATACATGTATACGTTTCAAATCAAGTAATAAAGTGATATAATAGAGTGTCAAACTCATGAGGAAGTTTACTTTTTATAATCAACTATCATCGTTTAATCTAATTGCAAAATTATCTTACTAATAAAAATGTTGCTTATGGATATTCAATCACTAAATAAAATAGTAAAAATAATGGATATAATATTTAAATAAATTGTTTTGGATTGGTGAATGTAAATTGCATATCTTTCATAATAAAAATATTATTTGTAATATGATTCAGAGCATATGTATCCCAAGATCTCTATCGAGCTTATAGGGGTTAAAAGGATATCTCTTGATCTCTTATAACTATATCATCTCCTTAAGAACCTAGGATATTTTACATTCTATGTCAAGGTATGTAAAGATACTATTTTAATATTCTTGGTTATTCTTGCATTCCTCCATCAAGGCTATACATCACACTAGGTTTTAACTATACACATGACTGCTTTGTGCATTAATAAAAAAATAAGAAAATATTAAAAACATATTTTATCTTATAGCAAAAAAATCTTCATTAGTACTTAATATATTCTCTACATCATCAATCCAAAATAAAAAAATTAGCCATACATGGAAGAAAAGATAAGAAAACTTATTTTTATTAAAATCATAGAGGATGAAATATACTAGATAGTGATATCATCAAGAATGGATCAATGTGTCTCCTCTACACTCTTTCCTTGATGTATAGAGTTGAACAAATAAATACTAACTAAACACTTTAACGGTTGTATCTAGCACTTATGTAATTTCCATTAGAATTGACTCTAAGAGAGATATAAAGAAGTACTCTAAAAAGTACAGAAATTAGATAAGTGACTGGACTCACTTATAAACATAACATCACTACTATTTATAAGATAAAACAAAAATAGAAATTGGTACTATGACGATTGAAAGAGTAGCACTACGATGCCCATGAAATGAATTAGCAGTTTAGTGCTAGAACTTCTACACCACTATGACGCTGCTAATGTGGAATAGTTAGTTCGTGACCAATCTTGTCACTTCGATAGAAAATTATGTCCCTTTGAAGTTCCAATTGTTACGCTACAACCCTAATGAGTTTTGAATGCTATGGTGCCCGAGTTGTTGATTTAGTGCCAAGGTGTGATATATTATTATACCATAGTGAATATGGAGCTTTTAAGCTAACCGTTTTGATGATGTGGCACTTAAAAATAGTGAACATGGCTCTGCCATGTCTAAGTGTGGCGCCTCATCGATGTAGAAGATGGCACTGTAGAGTGAAATTATAGGGCACCACTATGATAGACTCTACTTTAGATTTTCTACCATTTTTGCGTTTTCCTCCACACAAATAATTAAAATAACACATTTAAATTGATAAAAACCATATTTTAATATAACATAATTTACACTTATCACTTGGCTAAATGAAAATGACCTAGGGTCCCTTTTATGGAAGGGACCACTGGGGCTGGGTTTAGGCTATTCTAAGTCATGGGTTGGATTCAATGTGTTTTAGCAATGTTCATGAGACCCATTAGTGAAACCAAAATGATTAGTTTGGGTAATTATGACTATTTATAGTATTTCACAATTTTTACTATTCTTTGCTTACTTTGAACCTTTTCTATTCAACATGGTCAAGCAACTTGGGGTAGACCCTTGGAATCTTTTGGAGTTGTTTGGGTCATGTTCATGAATTTTTGTTAAGTGGATTTAGAGTTTAAGTGGGGAAGAATAATATTATTCAAGGTTTTACAATTCCATTATTGCTGACCGAGTTAACCCACAATTAAGTGACTAACCCATGTCTTATATATAATTAAGAGGTCAAATAAAATATTTTGAGTAGTGGGGCAAGTGTACTTGATCATATACAGGTGTTTGACCTAATATAGACATATTTGACCAGCAATAGGTTTGGTTACCCTTGCCAAAATTTCACCAAGGTAGGTGGACCAAACATGTCCAAATCATGGGGAGATTTATTTATGTAGATTTAGTGAAGTTTTGTGAATCAGTGGGGTTTATAGTAGTTTGATGTAGGGGTTTAATTAATTAAGCTAGCTTAGGCTAGCTTAATAAGGTCAAATGGGTTAACTTCTTTCTTGGGAGGCTTGGAGTGATGAGTTTAGTATATAGAGCTCATATGGTGGATGTACATGCAAGGTCAAAAGTTACAGAGTTAGTGTGATGCATAATGAAGCTAGGCATGTTGAGTATGCATCGAGGTTTTGAACTAGTTTAAGGGTGTTTTGCTTTAGTTCAAGGTGCTTTGTACTTACTGGCTAAGTTAAGGACATCTAAAGAGTCATCAAATCCAAGACAAGATAATGTGTTTAAGAATTTAGGGTTTGAATGATCTCAGCTAAAAATGAGGTCAACAATATTGGTAAAGTAAGTGACGTGTGTTGCTTAAGGACCGCCTTAGATGAATCGTGGTGGTTTCTTAGGAAATTATGTTATGTTAGTATGAGATTACCTCAAAACATCACGTAGTTAGAACACGTTAGGAGAATTCTTAAGTTAAATTTCATGAAAAAATACTTTTGTGTGAATGTTAATTAGGAAAACAAGTAAAGTCTTCATTTCAATCAATCAAGGAAATTATCAAAAATATGCCACTAGAGATACTACACTTAAATTTGTTTGGACATGTTAGCATTATGAATTTAAGAGGCAAGTCATATGAGTTTGTGATTGTAGATGATTAGACAAGATTTATATTGGTCAAATTCATAACAAATAAAAGTGAGTCTTTTGAGGAATTCAGGATATTTAAATATGGATTTAAAAGAAAAAGAAAAAAACTTGAAGCACCATCACCACCAATCACACTAATCACAGTAGAGAGATTAAAATTAGAGATTTTAATCTTTTGTCAAGAATTATAAATAAAACATAATTTCTCTACACTTAGAACCCCTAGTATAATGGATAGTGGAAAGGAAAAATAGGTGAGGCTACTAGGTCAATGTCGAATGAATATGGATTATTTAGGTACTTCTAGGTTGAAGCAATGAATACATCATGATATGTATTAAATAGGTTAAATATTATAGCTTAATTAAAATATGACCCCGTATGAACTTCTAAACGGTAGATCAATAAACCATTCCAATTTACATGTATTTAGATTTAAATATTTTATTCTAAATAATTGAAAAACTTTATATTGGGAAGACTTGATGCTAATGTTAATGAAAGAATTTTTCTAAGATACCATTCCATAAGAAAATCATATAGGGTATTCAATAAGAGAACTATGGTTGTAGAAGAGCTAATCCAATTTCCTTTTGATGAATATGATAGAGTTGCCGAGCTAGAGAAGTAGAAGAAGAAGATATCATCCCTAAGATTAAGAATGTATGATAATAAGAAAAAAATACTAAATTAGGAATCATTACCCAAAGATTCAAAGTATTCGTCAAACCATCCTTGATATTTCATTATAGGAGAACCTTTCTTAGGAGTTAGGAATAGACATGGCATTAGAAAGGAGATTAAATACATAACAATTATTTTTATGGTAGAACCTACTAATGTTGATGAGGCTTGAAAGATGAGTGTTGGATTATGCCTAGATAAGAGGAGCATAATCAATTCACTTAAAATAATTTATGATAACTCATGCCTAGGTCATTTGATCAAAGTGTGATTGGAACTAAATGGGTTTTAAGAATAATTAAAATGACTTTCGATCAGTGGTAAAAAATAAAGCAAGATTAGTTGCTAAAGGATATAAGAAAATAAAAGGTATGAACTTTGAAGAATAAAGTGTTTTTCTAAATTGAATAATAAAGGAATATATTCATATAGAGCATCCAATTAGGTTTGAAAGTGAAACACTTCCATATCATGTCTATACAATTAAGAAGGCACTCAATGGATTAAAATAAGCACTGTATGACAGGCTTAATACATTCCTATTTTAGTAGTCATTTGTTAATGTGATAGTAGACAACATGTTATTCATTAAGAAGATAAAATTATATACTTTGATTGTTTATATTTTAATGTAAATGAATTATGTTAAGTGAAAGTTTGTGAAGGTTGTTATACTTTAAAAAACTTGCCCGAGGCACACCATGAGG
The DNA here is from genome assembly GCA_022539455.1 of Dendrobium nobile. Taxonomy (NCBI): domain Eukaryota; kingdom Viridiplantae; phylum Streptophyta; class Magnoliopsida; order Asparagales; family Orchidaceae; genus Dendrobium; species Dendrobium nobile. The sequence goes on from CM039723.1 coordinate 35,614,338, forward strand.
GGGGGGGGGGGGGGGGGGGTTGAATTGTTAATTTAAAGAATTTTGAAAAGTTTAAATAATAATGATAATATTTTTGAAATTTTTTTAGAAATTAAAAAAACAAGATTTTAATTACTTGCAGAAGAAAATGAATTTATAATATACATTGGTTTAATTATGATGATATCTTGATTTATGAAGCTAAGAAAGAATCACTAATTTTTTGTAACACTTATAATGGAAATAAAATGTAGGAAATATAAAAGTGCAAAAAGGGAAAAAAGCACACCAGAGATTTTTATAGTGGATAAGTCAACCTTGAACTACGTTCACTCCCTAGAGTAATTCGCTCTGAGAATTTTTACTAAAACAAAGTGACTCTCCTTTTGCTCTCATAGTAAGTAAAAGAAGCCTTATAGACTCACTTTCACCAAACGTGATATGGCAGAGTGTCGGACGCTATGTCACCCACCTGGTGATGACAGCAGACATTAACTTATTTTCTCCCTCTAGGAGAAGGCAGAGAACCTCAGCTCCTTTTTGTCCCTCTTGGAGAAGGCAGAGTACCTTGAGGAGTTGACCTAGAAGCCTCTCTCTAGAGAGCTTCCAAAGACTCTCCAAGGCCATAGGAGGAGCATGATTATAGCTAGCCTGGAGAAATCATGTGATCCCTCACACTCCTCCCTCACGCTCAACCTCACCTTCTCCTTCCTCTGAAACCTTAGATTTCTCAAAGCTTCTCTCTCAGAGTACCTTCAGTAGTCACATAATCCTCCCTTCATTACAAAGATAGTCTTTAAAACATGCTTAAGAAATGGGCTTCAAGAAAACTTAAAAAAATTAAGTTATCCATAACTATTCATATAGTATGAATCTAGTTTGTACAATATGATCAGTTCAAAACTAGTCCCATTCAGTTCGATATAAACAATCATTAAAATGAACTGTTAAATTAATTTTAACACCTCTTATAGTACGATCTAGAGATTGTCCTGTTACGAACATGAATTCAAGGATTTTAATTTTGATGATAGCAAATATTTCTCACATTCCTATTTTCTTACTACGGTTATTATTGTATATCTATTTTAGTTGCCCAGCCTATTAATGTTTCAGGTCCACAAGGTCAATTACAATTCAAGCTAGCTCAAGCTTGGGTAGATTAGGACTAAGTTAGTATGTAAGTGTACTTCAAGGGTTTTTACCTTTTCTTGAGTCAAATGTAATAAAGTGGGTCCTGATGATAAGTAACCTTGCACACACACACTCAGGGGGAAAAAATTCTGTCTATTTTAGAGGAATCTATTTTTTATCATATCATTCGAGATGATCCAAAATCATCTTGGATGATTAGTTAAAAATAAAAATCCTAATTAGTGCATCCTGATTAAGGTAGCCAAATTAAGCAAATTATCATGGATGATATTAACATCGTCCTCATCGATAGGCTAAAATAAATAGAATTAACTGCCAACTCTTTTAGGTATGATTTTATTTTAAGTAATCATACAAGACGATCCCATATCATCATGGATGCTTCATTGAAATCATGCCTATATTAATCAGGTGATTAAGAAAAGCAATTAAGGTTTGATTGAATCGATCATATCATCATGGACAATTGCAAGATCATCCTAGACAATTAGTTATAAAAACCTTCATCTTATCCTTGATCACCTGGACAAGCTGAATGATGTGTTGGATGAAAATCCCTATTTTTGAACTAATACTATATGACGATTCAAGGATCCTAGACAATATGTTATATGTCTTCATCATCATACATATATGACTATAGATGAATATAATGATGCGTTGGATGATATGTAGAAATTCCACATCATCCTGGATGATCAAAATAAATAAGGGTTCTAATCGTCTAGCACTCATAGATCATCCCATTTGAAAGGGCTAAAAATACACTGATCGTACATGACGATCGTCCTGGATGATCTTTGATGGCTTGCTGCAATTTAGGAAAAATTTTAAGCCCTTCTTTATAAGATCTATTAATTATTCAAGTTGAGTTCTTTTGCTATTGTCCTGACCTGAGAGAGACAAGAGAAGGAGAGGGAGAGCTTGGGAGTGAGAGAGAGGATCTTATGAGGGGGAGTTTGTGAGGGTTTCATAAAGGTTTCTCCAAGCAAGGATCCGATTTATCTTCTCTAGTCATCATAGCTGGTTCCTTGGAGGCTCTAAGGTGGTCTTCTTCAGCAATCATCAAAGTTCTCTACCTACTTTAGGAGGAAGCAAAAGGAGGTTGGGTTCTCTGCCTCACTGGGGTCGGTGGAAAGGAGTTGTACAGGCTTCTCCGCCTTATTATGGAAGCAAAAAGAGAGTCACCGAGTTTTAGTGCAATACCGAGAGGAGAGACTCCGGAGAGTGTACATAACTCAAGTTGACCGAACCATTATAAAATATGGTGTGCTCTTTCTTATTACATTTCCGCATTTTAATTTTCATACTTTACTTTTTTTTTAGTGATCGTATGATTTAATGTTTTAATATATCTCAAAAAAATCATGCTATTTGTTTAAGGTTTTTAAAACTACCAATTCACCTCCCTCTTTGTTAGCCTCTGGCTAGTTCATAAGGGCTTAATAACCCTAACAAACTTTTAAGTGGTATTAGAGCGGAATTCATAAAATCTAGTTTTTGAAAACTTTTGAATTTTGATCCATGGCTAACTTCGGTAATCGAATTACTTTAGAAGGGTATTCTATTACCCGACCAGCACTGTTTGATAATATACCTTTTGATTTATGTAAAACTTGTATGTGCACATTTTTACAATCTATAGATTAATGCATGTGGATGCTTATTAAATAAGGTTATTCTACATCATCATGTGAAGTTTTGTAAAACTTGTATGAACCTCTTACTGAATGGACTCTTAATGATAGGGATTTAGTAGAACTCAATGCTGAATATTTAAATTGTTTTTTTATGCATTAAAATCTAAATATTACATGTGTGTCTCAACTTGTATAATCGGTAAAGAAATCTGGGATAAATTATGTATCACTTATGAAGGCACATCTTAGGTTAAGCAATCTAGATTGAATATCTTGCTTCACGACTATGAACTCTTTCACATGAAACCTAGTGAGTCAATATCTAAAATGTATACTAGGGATTTCACAAATTGTCACATCCCTTCTTTCCTTAGGAAGAGAACTCACTAACTATGAAAAAATTAATAAAATTTTGAGATGTTAAGCTTCTTCCTTTCATGCTAAGATAACTACTATCACTTAATCCAAAGATTTGAATATTTATTCTGTTGATGACTTACTTGAGTCACTCATTACTTACGAGCAAGGAGTAAACCAAATACAACTTGATGCATGTGAGAAAAAAGGAGAAAACTATGGCGCTGAAGGCTATTGAAACAAATATTGATTCTTCCAGGTTTGAAAGTGATGATGTTGCATTAATCACTAGGAAATTCAAAAGCTTTTTAAGGAAGAAACGAAAGCACCATCTGAAATGAAATAAAGGTTAGAGTAGCAAAAATTTTAAAAGTTCTTCTGATATGGTTTGCTTTGAATATAAGAAACCAGGATATGTAAGAGCTGATTATCTTACAGTTAAGGCTCACCCAAGCAAAGAGAAGGGTGAGGAGAAACCCAAGTTCAGGAAGGATAAGAAGCATGTTTAAAAGGCTTTATGGGTAGATTCTGCATCTGACTCCTTTGAGACTGAAGCTAAAGGAGAGTCTACAAACTTTTGTTTGATGGCAAATGAACATCTTGGTTAGTCTGACCAAGAAGAGGTATGTGAACTAACCTTCAATCTATTACTTAAGAAAGTTCATTCATCATATAGGAAACTTAAGAAATTGCATGATAGCTTGAAATTGGAATTTTTAAACTTGTAAAAAGAGTATGAAGTTTTTCTTAAAGATCACTCTACACTTAATAACAATCACATGAAACTATTGGAAGAGTTTGATGATTGGATAAACAATAAGAATTGTTGAAAGCATCCCACATTGAACTTGAAATGATTTTAAAACATATAGTGATGAATTTGAGAGTAGGGAGCACTATTTGAAAGTTGATAATGCTGTTTTAGAAAGTACTAATGTATTTTTTAAAGCTGAATTAAAAGCACTTGAGAAAAATAGGATTCCACCCACACCTGAACAATTTTTTAATCCTGATCTAAAGCCAAAAGTTTTGAATCCTAAGAAGAGCACTATAACATAAATAGAATAGTAAATCATTTTCCTAGTGTTAGATATTGTTCATGTGGCATGTTAGGACACATCTCCCACACTTGCACTGTTCACCATAGTACACATTGGGTGTGGAGATCCAAATTGCAGATTCACAGTATAAAACACATGCATTACATTATTCTTTCCATTAGAAGGGACCCAAACTTGTTTGAGTTCCTAAGTCTGACATTTGATGATTTTGTAGGTGTGCTCTCACCAATGACCTCATGAGAGCATGTGGTACATAGACAGTGAATGCTCACAAAACATGACTGGAGATGCCAATCAATTTATTTTACTGGAGGCCAGGGCTTGAGGCAAGGTCACTCTTAGAGACAACACCACCAACAAAGTGGCGGGCATAGGTATAATTGAAAAACTCCAAGAATCTTTTGATTGAAACTATTTTACTTGTTGATGGCTTCAAACACAACTTGCTCAGCATCAATCAGCTTTGTGATAAGGGCTTTATAATAAATTGTTTGTAAAACACATGCATCATTAGCTTGAATAATAACACTGTTTTATAGGAAAAAAGGATTAACAATGTTTATATACTGGATTTAAATAACATTGAATGTTTTGCTTCATTTTGCTTAAAAACTATGCTGATGAGTTTAGGTTGTGGCATAGGAGGTTATGTTATGCTGGCATGAAAACCCTTAGGAGAGTAACCCAAAAGGGCCTAGTTAGAGGTATCCCCAAGCTTAAGTTCACTATGGACTACCTGTGTGATGCCTATCAACTAGGAAAATAAATTCAATCCTCTTTACATTCCATTAAGGACATTATTACCTCTAGACCTTTAGAAGTCCTTCACATGGATGTGTTTGGACCCATTAGCACTGCCAGCTTAGGGGGAAAATTCTATGGATTTGTGATTATTGATGAGTACGCAAGGTTCTCTTGGATTAGATTTCTGTCACATAAAAGTGAGTCTTTTGATAAATTTAAATACTTCTTTACTTGGATTTAGAAAAAGCTAGGTTGTTAGATCTTGACCATTTATATTGACTATGGTGGAGAGTTTGAAAATATGAGATTTGCAACCTTATGTGAGGTCAAGAGATTAGTCACAACTTCTCAGCTCCTAGGACCCCTCAGCAGGATGGGGTAGCTAAAAGGAAGAACATGACCTTAGTTAAGGCTGCTAGCACCATACTTATTGAGTATTCACTTCCAAAATACTTTTGGGCTAAAGCGGTAAATACCACATGTTATGTGTTGATTGGGGTGAATGTTAGATTCAAACTGAATAAGACACCTAATGAGACCATTAAGGGTAGGACATCGAACCTTTCACACCTCCATGTCTTTGAGTGTAAGGTTTTCATTCTTAATAATGAGAAATCACTCTTAGGAAAATTTTATCCAAAATTTAATGGAGTATTCTTAAGATAATTAAGTGGGGAGAAATCCTTTAGAGTGTTTAATAAGAGGACATTAGTGATGGAGGAAACTACTCATATTATGTTTGATGAATTTGATCTTAAGAAGTCTAGAGTTGAGGAAGAAGATGAAGTTAGAGAGATTACCCAAAGAGTAGAAGCTATAAATTTGGAGAAAAGGGTAGAACCTTAAAACACTGATGGAGTATATGAGATTGCCCAAGGAGTAGAAACTGCATATCTGGAGGAAAAAACACTTTATCTAGAGATTGGAGATATTCTTCTAGTCATCCTAAAGAACGGATCTTAGGAGACCCTTTTAAAGGTGTTAGAACTATGCATGGACTTAGGAAGGAAGTAAACTACTCTTCCTTTATCTCAATGAATAAACCCAACAACATCAATCAAGCCCTTTCTGATGAATTCTGGATCTTAGCTATGTAAAAAGAACTTAACCAATTTGTGAGGAATGATGTTTGGAAGTTAGTCCTAAGAATCAAAGTGTAGTATGAACCAAATGGGTCTTTAAGAATAAAATGAATGATTATGGTGTGGTGGTTAGAAATAAGGAAAGATTGGTGACTAAGGGGTACAACCAAATAGAAGGGATTGATTTTGAGGAGTCATTTCCCCTGTAGCTAGATTGGAAGCCATCATAGTGCTACTAGCCTTTTCTTATTATAAGGGATTTAAGATTTTTCAATTGGATGTCAATAGTGCCTATTTTAATGGGGTAATAAAAAGGATGTGTTTGTAGAGCAACCCCCATATTTTTAGAGTTCCCAATTTTTGAATCATGTTTATAAATTAAAAAAGGCCTTATATGGATAAAAATAGACACCCAAAACTTGGTGTGAGAGGCTTAACACATTCTTACTAGAGAGGGAGTTTGTTATGGAGAGTGTAGACACCATCATTTTTCTAAGGAAAGTAGGAGATGAGTTAGTCATTATTCAGATCTATATTAATGATATACTTTTTGGATATTCTAATAAAAAGTTATATAATGATTTTTCTAAAATAATTTGTAAGGAATTTGAGATGAGTATAATTGGAGAATTGTCTTACTTTTTATGATTTCGTATAAGACAATTGGATGATGGAATCTTTCTTAATCAATCAAAGTACATTAAAGACATCTTGAAGAAATATGAAATGGATAAAGCCAAACCAATAAACACTCCCATGTGCTCCAGTGTTCAGTTTGATAAGGACTCAAATAGAAAATTTATTGATCAAAAGAAGTACAGAGGAATAATTGGATCATTTCTTTACTTGGCTGCTAGCCAACCTGATATAGTGTTTAATATTTATCTCTGTGTCAAATTTCAAGCTGATCCTAAAGAATCCCACCTGATTACAATTAAGAGAATACTTGGATATCTCTCAGAGACCCACAACTTAGGAATCTAGTATCCTAAGCAAAGCACTTTTTTTGGGATTATTGGATATTTTGATTCTAATTTTACAGGATGTAGGATGGATAGAAAGAGTACTTCTAGTACTTGCTAATTCGTAGATAGTCCTTAGTCTCCTGGTCCAGTAGAAAATAAAACTTTATTACACTTTCCACTGCTGAAGCAGAGTAAAATGCCTTAGGAAGTTGTGTGGCCCAAGTCCTTTGGTTGAAGCAACAAATTTTGGATTTAGGATCATCTGTAGGAAAAATTTCAATTCTATTTGATAACATTAGTTCTATATGCATCTCTAAAAATCATATCTAACATTCAAGGACCAAACACATTGACATAAGACATCTCTTTATTAGGGACAATGTTACCAAAGGAGACAATGAGTTACACCATGTAGCAACTGAAAACTAATTGGTTGACATCTTTACTAAACCTCTAACCTTTGACACATTCAACATCATAAGGACCAAATTGGGTTTGATAGACATAAATGCATGAACTTGATGATTATTGAACTATGAACTTTATGCTTTCTATTCTTTTCTTTTATTTTTGTTTTCTGACCTTTTTTTTAATTGTTATCTTTTATTTATTTAGTGTTGTTTTTCCATATTTTTCATTTATGATGTTTTTGTTTTTCTTTCAATTTTCTTTGGTCACTACTTAAATTATGTTTTATACTTTATTTTTATTTTTGAAAATTTCTAATCAATGATTGACATGTCTAAATCAGTTAAAGGGAGAAACACCGTTGATTGTTTTCCTTCCTCTAACTCCTTTTAGCGGCATAATTTTCTTTGCTAAATAAAAGTCTATCTTGAATTAATAATTGGAATTTGTAATTGAGATCCTTTTTACCCACTTATAGTAATCTATCTAATATATATAATGTTAAAAATCATTACATCACTTTCATGCTTTCTTAATATTGTTGTTTCATTTATTATGTAAATTTAATTTTGCTTTGTGGTTTACTCCTCCTTATATTAGAGAGTGACTTTTTCTTCCCTAATATCTAGAAGATATTTTTACAATTGAGAGGTTTTAAAAGTTTTGAAAGGGAGCTAGCTTGCAAAAATGATAAGAGGCATAAAATGAGCCCGAAAAGAAGAAAAATTGAAAAGATGCACAATGATCATGAAAAAATTTAAACATATACAAAGTGTAACAAAAACTAAAAGATGTGCAAAGTGCGCCAACCAAAAACCAGCTGAGCCACTGAGTATTTTCTAGAGAGAAGCTCCGGATTTTCTAGAGAGAGAAAGTGTTCGTTTTCAAAAAATAATTTTCCCGGGCTTCTTCTGTTCTTCGTGGAATTGGATCCTGGAAGGTCTATGGATGGCCGCCGGCCTTTGTCGGCAGTGGGAATTGTAGGAATTGGCAAGGGAAGAGGTTCAGCTATGGCAAGAGAGATTGATGGTCACCGTTCTTTTGCGGATTTGATGAGGGGAAAGGTTGGTGTTGGGGTTCCAGGTGATCAAGATTTGGGAGGAATTTTGCGGAAGAAACCTGTGGATGGTGCTTTCGGTAGGATGCCAGGTCCGCTGGTGATTAATGAGAATGGTCTGGAACTAATCAAGAAGGTTTCGTTCGTTGATGGAAAGGGCAAGGCGATTGTTATAGAAGATGGAAAGGGTTCTTGTGTTACAGGCAATAAGGATGTTGATCAGTTTCCTACTGATCCTGTGATTTCCTCGGCAGAAATAAACCATTGCAATAAGGGGCTCGGCAATGCGAATGCTTGTGATCTTGGTAACAAAGATGTCAAACTCAGTTCGAGCTTTGCTACGGAATTTGACAGGGAGACGGATAAATTGGCTGATGAAAGGTTTATGAAGGAATTGGATGGGATGGATGTGAATTGGTGGAAGAGGAAGCCATATATCATGTTGAACTTTCAAGAGGAGGGCACGGTCTTCTCAGAAGACGGCAAATCTGTGAAAATGGTGGAGGAAAGAGAGGTTGCTAATTCTCACAAGCTAAGGAATTCCTTGGTGATCAAGGTGTTTGGGAAAGAAATTCCCCCTCATGTTGTTGCTTGGGAGATAAGGAGACAATGGAAATTATTTGGTAATTTTCACTTTACAACGTTGGGTAAAGGTTGGTTTCTTTGCTATTTTGAGTTGAATGAGATGATGGAAGGAGTGTTATCGGGAGGGCCGTGGTTTGTCAATGGCTTTATTGTGGGGATGGAGAAATGGACTGTGGAATTTTCCACTCTCTCATTAAAAGGCTTAACCTCGCCAATTTGGATCAGAATGCCTCATCTGCCCTTACAGTGTTGGGATGAAGAGAATGTGGCTTGTATTACTTCAGACATTGGGAAACCGTTGATGATGGACGGCAATATGTTCCAATGGGGGAAAAGAGAATTTGCTAGAGTTTGTGTGAGAGTCAAACTGGATCAATGTCTTCCCCTTGGTGTTTGGGTTGATAACATTTCTGGAAAGTTTTTTCAGAAATTCGAGTATGAGAAGATATCGACCCTTTGCTATGGATGTGGGAAGGTGGGTCATCTTATGAATGACTGTAACTTGAAGGTTGACGGGAATTGTGATAAGAAATTGTATAAGAGTGAAGCTAGAGGAGTTAATGTGGAGGAAACAGTTCAAGAAGTGGTTACTGATCCATCATATGGCCCTTGGGTCGTGGTTAAGAAGAAAATGAATAGAAGACCATTTGCTATGAAGGATAAAATGAGATCAGTAAAGAAACAGTGGGTGAAATTGAATGGTGTTCAGGAGGTAATGGCCGGAACTGATATTCAAGGTGATGATATGGCTAAAGTAGCTGTGATGGATCAACTTGAAGAAGGCGAGATACCTATTATAGATGTTCAAGCTGAGGCTATTTCAGGGAAAGACTCCGGCCGATTGGATGGTTCTGCTTTGGAGGCTTTGGACTCTCTCAATGCTTCTTCAGCAAATGACGGTATGGATTCTAGTACTAATCCTATTTTTCCTGTCAATTAGAATAAATTTGATGTGTTGAATGAGATGGAGGATAAGGGGATAGGAAATGATAACCTTAAAGTCATGGCTGGTGGGGGTGGTTTTGTTAGCAGTGACAAGCTCCATATAATTGTTGGTAGTCATGATGGTATGGGAGATGATAATAACTGTGAAGACAGCATATGTGAAGTGAGTAGTGAGAAGGAGATCATGTCTAGTGGGGATATGGGGAAGTTTAAGCTTGCTAAAAACTTAGAGCTTTGGGCCCCATCAAGAGAAGCTCCAGAGGTAGAAATATGGAAGGGGGGTTGAAGAAAAGAGGCGGGGGCTCTTCCCCCAGAGGTGCTTGATGAATTCTATCATCTTTTGGAACTGTAGGGGGTCCAAAAAGAGGGAGGCCACTCTTTATTTAAAGGAGATTATCAAGGATCACAAAGTCTTCTTTGTTGGTTTGATAGAAACTAAAGTTTCTTCTATGGATAAAGAATCGTTTACAAGGATGATGGGACAGGATTGGGACTTTTTTCTGCTTCCATCTGCTGGGCTCTCTGGTGGCATTATGGTGAAGTGGAGGTCAGATTTGGCATCTTTTTCTGTTGTGAAAACTTCTGAACAATGTGTTATGGGTGAACTCAATGTCTTCAATAGAGGAGTTTGGATGATCACTACTGTTTATGCTAGTAAAGAGACCTTGAGAAGGAGGTGCCTATGGGATCTTGTACAGGGGGCTGCTCAGAGTAATATTCCTTCTATTATTGGAGGGGATTTCAACTACATTTTGTATAAAGAAGATAAGAAGGAAGGTAGGAGATTCAAATTCAATCAAGGTTCTCTGGAGATGGTGAAGTTTATGAATGAAAATGATTATCATGAAGTTGGTTTTGTTGGACCAAGATTCACTTGGTGCAATAATAAGAAGGGAGGAGAGAGGATTCTTGAAAGGCTTGATAGGTGTCTTCTTAATTCCATGGCAATCAACAAAATACAAATAACTTTGGTTAGGCATCTTGCTAGAGTTGCATCGGATCATTGTCCGATTGCTCTAAAGGTGTTTGAGACGGCTTGTAAGGGTAGAAGTGGGTTCAAGTTTGAAGACACTTGGCTTTCTTTCAAAGCAGCTGAGCATATTGTTGCTAATAGGTGGAGGAAGACTGTCTTGGGAGATGATATGGAGATTCTCAACAAAAAATGCAAAAGAACCTTAAAGGATTTATTTTATTGGAGCAATACTAGATTGAAAGAATTCTCCTTGGAGAAAGATATACTAAAAGCTGAGATTGTGAAATTGCAAGAAGAAGAATCTGAATTCGGGTGGTTGACTGAGGAAAAGCTTTGGTTACTCAAAGTTAAGGTTAAAGAACTTAATTTGGTTCTTAATAACCTTAACACTTGGTGGAAACAAAGGGCAAAAGCTAAGTGGATTAATGAGGGTGATGTAAACACCAAAATTTTTCAGTCCTTTGCCAACTCTAGAAGGAATGCTAATCAGATTTCCTAAGTTAAAGACTCTAATGGGATACTAACTGAAGATATGAAGGAGATTGAGGAGGTTTTTAGGAGGTTTTTTCAGGAGAAATGGAAGTACAGGAACTGCAGTTTTTCGGGTTGGCCAGAACCGAGGAAAGTATTGGATGATTGTGATAGTGAACTGTTGATTAAAGACCTGGAAGAGGCTGAGATTAAAGAAATTATATTCAACTTGGGCAATAATAAATCGCTGGGCTTTGATGGAATTACCCATTCCTTTTTCAAAGCCTTTTGGAATACAATTCGAATGGATGTGGTGAATGCAGTTAAGCAGTTTTTTGTCACTGGTTTGATTAACAAAGAATGGAAAGACCCCTTAATCGTGCTCATTCCTAAATCTCCTAATCCCAGTACTCCTTCAGCTTACCGACCTATAAGCCTTTGCAATACAATTTACAAAATTGCTGCTAAAGTTTTATTGAATAGAATGTTGGGTATCATACCCAAGATCATTTCTGAGGAGCAAGCGGCTTTTGTGAGAGGTAGGGCTATCTCTGATCATCTTCTTTTGGCTCAGGAGGCCTTCAACAAAATGAGACTTTCAAAGGCTTGCAATGGCTTCTTAGCTATTAAAGTGGGCATGGAGCAAGAATATGATAGTATGTGCTGGTCTACCTTGGAGAAAATGATGCTTGATTCGGGTTTTCCTTCAAGATTTGTTCATTTAGTGTTGGAATGTGTTACTACCCCAAGGTATTCTATTATGATTAATGGTGAGAGTTCCAGCTGGATTGAGGGGAAGAGTGGCTTTCGACAAGGATGCCCTCTATCACCATTTCTCTTTATTATTTGTTCCTAGTTGCTTTTGAATATTAGCAGGAACTCTGATGTGGGTATTAGGATCTCTTCTAATGCCCAGAAGATTTCTCACCTCCTTTTTGCAGATGATATTTTACTTTTTCTTGAAGCTAAATTGAATGTCATGAAGAAGGTTAGAGAGACTTTGAGGGACTATTGCAATTGGACTGGTCAAGACATCAATTACCACAAATCTTCTTTGGTTTGTAGCTGCTCGGTGGAGAGAAGGAGGAGAACCAAGATTTCCAAATTTATGGGTATTAAGTTGATTAATGAATTTGAGTATTTGGGCATCAAACTGGCATTAAGACGTCTAAGGAAGGAGGACTTTTAGGTGTTATTGGACAGGTCTAATAAAAGGATTAATGCTTGGGGTAACAAATTTATTTCCTTAGCCGGTAGACTGGTTTTAATTAAATCAGTTGCTCTTTCTCTTCCTTTGTTTGTCATGACTCATTCCCTTATTCCAATGAAAATTTTGTTGGAATTTGAGAAAATGTGTAGGGACTTCATTTGGAACAAAGTTGATGGTAATAGGGGCATTCATTATGTTTCATGGGAGCAATTATGTAAGCCTAAACAGTTTGGTGGATGGGATGTACATTCTGTTGTGGATAGGAAGGATGCAATGAAAGCTAAGATTGCTTGGAAGTTAATTGACAAACCTGACTCTTTTTTGAGCAGACATCTTATTGCAAAGTATGGAGTAAAATGGTGGAGCTATGGGCTGAGTAGGAACAGCTCCTCTACATGGAAGTTAATGTCATCTGGTTGGAAGGCACTCAAGGATCATGTTAGATGGAGAATTGGCAATGGATGTAAAATTAAAGTGCTCAAGGATACCTGGATTTTAGATAAGCCATTACTAAAATGGCCAAAGTTTGTGGGTTACTTTGAAGATGAGGATGCTTCTCTGGATGGCTTTATTTCGGATGGCTGCTGGGACCGTGGAAAACTGGGTAGATTCTTTAGGACAGATCTTGTTGCTCTCATTTGTGAAGTTAATATTGATAATGGTATGCAATAAGATGGTATGGAATTGAAACACAAGTTGTCTGGTAAGTCCTTATCTGCATTAATTATGCAAGACAACTTCAAAAACCTGGATGACTTGATGGCATTAAGCTGGATTTATAAATTGGGCTTAAATACAAGAGTGGAGGTATTTATTTGGAGGATGATGTCGGATGCTCTCCCTTGAGGTGCTTTCTTACTAAGGAGGAAAATTACTTTTGATTCTAATTGCCCTTTGGGATGTGGTAATGTGGAGGATATCAATCATATTGCAACCAACGGTTGTAAACTTAGGAAAGTGTTGTATGTGCTGAAAGGATGGGGTTTCCAGGTTCCAGTTTTTAATAGTTGGGAGAACTGCTGGACTAGTCTTCAGGAGCTCAAAGATGGGAACTTGTTAATGGTAAAATTGTATTTTACTATTATTTGGTTTGTGTGGAATCATAGAAATAAATTTAAATATGGAGAACCGGATGTTAGTGAGGTATTCTTAGCTACTTCAATTCTCAGCTTTATTTGCCTGGATAAATAGAATCTTGGCCGATCGAAGAACTGGGTTATCTATCAGTCCAGTGGACTGTCTTCCTATGAATGGCAACGTCCTCCCCCCGATTGGATCAAGACCAACTTTGATGCTTCACTTAAAGGCAATTATGAGGCAGGTATTGGTGGTATCGCAAGGGATTACAAGGGAAGGTTTCTTCTTGCTTTTGGAATAAAGAAAATGCATTGGGACATTGCCCAGTTGGAGTTGTCCGGGGCTTCAGCTATTACAGAAATTATACGTGATAGATTTGATGACATTGGTGGGATTATAGTTGAAGGAGACAATAAAAATGTTATAAAATTTCTTCACAATTTGCACAGTACACCGAAGAAATTGGATAGGAGATTGGATCTTGAAGACTCTTCATTTCTTAATAAGGTAAATAATGTGATTTTTCATTAGGTGAACCGTAGTTGTAATAGATTAGCTGATTTCTATGGTAATCATGCTCTTATTTCTGACTTTTTGTGGGATTTGTTTTGTGAGAGTGAGCTACATTCTTTCTTTTGTGAGTTGTTAAAGAAGGATTGTGTGAGAGCTCTCCATTATCAGTAGTTTGTATCTAGGTCTTTACTTTGGTTTTTCTTTCTATGCAATATTAGCATTCTTCAAAAAAAAAAAAAAAAAGTGACAAGAGGCACAAAATGAGCCCATAAGAATGCAAGCTTCCTTCTCTTTTGAACCTTTAAATCTTTCGAAAAATTCAAGTGTCACTTGATACTTTCAAAGACTTAATTTCAAAATTCATGGTTATGAATAATTACTTTGCTATATTATTTTTTAAGATATTTTTCTAGAATGAAGTTTTGAACGTATCACTTTTTATTATCCTATTGCTTTCTTCTGAGTTAGATCGTTGTTTTCAAAAGATGGTTTGCCTTATAAGAAGTCCGACCTGGGGTTAATAGGATCCATTTTTTAGATTTTAGCTATGTTAACTCATTTCTTACAAATTTTTAATATAATCAAATGAAATGTTTTTCATATTCTTGCTTTGATAAAAAAAAAACTTTATTTTTTCATTCTTTTTATTATATTTATTATATTTTCATTCTTTTATATTTTATTTTTTTTATTTTTATTTTATATTGGGGCACCTTCTGATCACCTCCCTCCATTATCAAAATTGCAATATTTGGATCACATCGTCCTAGACGATATTCCTATCATCCTAGATGATATCATCACATCACCCTATATCATCCATCTAACGGCTAATCTAACTCAATTATTTGAGATCATCCTTGACAATCCACCTGTTTGTCCCAGACAATCCAAGTGGCAAAAATGGTTACACATTTTAAATTCAATATATATAATCCATTATTATCGTTTGTCCTGGATGATCCACCTAATCATCTTGGACAATCCATTTCATCAACAATCATTTCGTAGAACTCCTCAGGGCAATCGCTTATGTCTAATCATCTCAGACGATGTCTGATTGTCGTAGACGATATGATCGCCTTTTTGACCAATTATCTCGGACATCATAAGTTTGCTAGATTGTCTTGGATAATCCTGCGATTGTCCTGGACGATGTGGCTAATTCTTTATAAACAACAAATTTCATAGAGTTTTCTCACCCTCACAACCTAAATTTCCTCTTTGCTCTCATTCATACTCTAAAGTTCTTATTAATGGCGAGTGGAAAATAGTCTCAGATGGAAACCGATAGTTCCTCGAGGGCGTTTATCGACCCTCGCTTCATTGAGGCGACTGACCAAGCTGCCTATCTTCAATACAAAACTATTAGGATCACTCTATCGAGGACTGTCAATCCTTGAACACTCACCTATCCAGTATTAGATCTTTTCATTAATACCTCTTTCACCTTCATTTTAACACTAGCCTGCCCATTCAATTCTAAACTCCTTTATGTGTTCTTTGCTAGGCTTAGGATAAATGCTTCCTATATTACCCTGCAATGCTATACCAACAGATGTCCAGTAGAGATTACATACCAGGATTTCTGCAAACTCCTCCATATTTATACTTTTGGAGATAAGCTTCATAACTTATCTTTAAATACTGATTTTGACTGGGCTCCTATCAACCACCTACTGAGAAATAAAAATGTATCATAGCATGTTAGTGTTGAAACTTATTCAATATGAATTAGGTTGTTAGACCTAAGCTTATATCCCAGCGGCTAACCAAGAGGTGGGGGGGGGGGGGGTTGGGTGAATTGGTAATTAAAAATTTATCACTCTTTTTAAAATTGAACCGATAATAACATTTGTGAATTTTTGTAGAAAAGATTTTTCAACCACAAATTAAAAAGTAAAAACAAAAGTAGCTAAAAAAAGACACAAGATTTATAGTGGTTCGGTCAAACACGACCTATATCCACTCCCCGGAGGCACCCTCCGAGTATTGCACTAATACCACTATTGACTCTCCTTTTGCACCCACAACAAGGCAGAGAAGCCTTCACAAAAACTCTCTTCCACCACTACCCAGTGCGACAGAGAACCGTCATCCTCTTACACTCTCCAAGTGTTGGTAGAGAACGTTTTATCCTTTCACACTCTTCAAGTGTAGGTAGAGAACCCTTCGGCTGTTCACACTCTCCAAGTGTAGGTATAGAACCCTTTGGCTATTCACACTCTCCAAGAGTCGGCGGAGAACCCTTTGGCTGTTCACACTCTCAAAGTGTCGGCAGAGAACCCTTCGGCTGTTCACACTCTCTAAGTGTCGATAGAGAACCAGATCTCCTTGAATGATCTTCTTATAAGAAATGTAGAAGGATAAGAGAAAAGAGTGAAGTAATCATAAATCACAATTTGAGATTCTTACCTTTGAGTTCCAAGTGAATTCTTCACGCTCCAGTAGTAAGAATCCTCATTGAAACACTCTCTCACACTCTCTCCTTCACTCTCCCTTCAGTTAACAAGAAGATCAATAGGCAAAAAGATTACAAGACAGGTTTCAGTAGACTTTATATAGGAAAGACACGAAAAATTGTCCAAAAATTGCTGACTTTCAAGTCTGTACACAGTCGATCGTCCTGGACAATCGTCAGATCGTCCTGTATGATTTATGTTAAAATAGTTTCATATAAACCCAATATATATTGGTATGAACTAACTTCGTACCCGATCATCATCCCGTACGAAATAAGTTCATCCTGGGATGAACAGTTATATCAGGGGTTCGTTCTAACGAAATTGCAGAACAGTCCCAAATTTTCAAGGAACAGAGGACTTCATCCTGGAATGAATATGAATGCTTGTCTGAACGAATAGTTCAAGTCATGTGTCCAGAGAACTTCGTCCAGAGATGAGCAGGATGAATTTTCTCGATAATTAGTTTAACCCATGTATCCAGAGGACTTAGTCCTGAGACAAATGGGATGAATAGTCTGGATGATTAGTGTAACTCATGTGTCCAGAGAACTTCGTCCAAGGATGAATGGTATATTTCGTCTGGAAGAATAATTCAAAGTGAGAATCCAGAGAATATCGTCCAGGGATGAATATGGAAATTTGTCTGGACAAATAGGACTTAGAAAAATTTTCTCACTTCCTGCTCGTGCCATTGCTCTTCCAAGGGAATAACTGACCTGATCGTCCCGTATGAACTTGGTTTGTTTCGTACGATCAGTATGATTTTTTAAAGATCTCCCTAAGTGTGTGCGCGCTAAGCTACTCAATTACAATCATACTCTCTCAAACTCAATACAATGAAAAATACAAACTTCAATTTACAAACTATCTCATGCTGGATTTGATTTGAAGTCTTCTTTAGTCTAGAGTTCGATTTTCTTGAAATGTTAGTCCACACAACAACAAAAATAATTCTTCCAAAACGTGTTAGGATATAATACTTAAAACAATAATATTTGGAATCATCAAAACTACAAATTGCAAGAATGTAAAATATGCAAATAGCAACTCTCTTAACAATCTCCCCCTTTTTTATGATGGCAAAACAATTATTGTTTGTATAATTTTCAAATTCTAAGAATCTCCTAAACTCCTCCAGAATTGATAAACATGTGAAAATAAGGAGGCATTGCACGACAATTTTATCTCTCTTTTTTTTAAATACAAACAGATATGATACAAAACAAAAATATGATATAGAACAAAAATAGAACAAAAATACGAACAAAATATGAACAAACAATATTTTCTCCCCCTTTTTGACAACAACTAAAAGAGAAGAAAAAAAGAACAAAAATGTGAGAAGTTATATGATAATCCTTTTATAAGATATCCTTGAAAATGATTGAAATAAATTTTGCAAATAAAATCAAATCATTAGGCAAATAGAATGATTCATAGGATTTAAGAAGAGATATAACATCGATAGTAAAGAGGATTTATCAAAAATATGAGTCAATTTAGACATTGAGATAAAGAATATCATTGCATAAAGGATGAATATAAAATTTATATATTTCAAATTTCAATACAAAATAAAATTGTGCATAAGATTAATTTGAATTAAAAGATTGAGGAAAGAATCTGAACAAAATACAACTTATGGTGTTTTGCGCATCTTTTCAATATTTGTGGCACCTTTTGTGCATCTTTTTATAGGTGGGCTAATTTTGTGCCTATTTTTTAATTTGCAAACTTTTGCGTATTCTTCTAATTTTTGTACATTTGTACATTTTCAAGTGTATTCTCAATCTTTCCAAAATCAATAATCTAAAATTTCAAATTTCTCTAAGTACAATAATATTTATATTGATATAAAATAAGAAAACATCACAATTTTTAATAATAATATGAAAATTTAAATTACTCTAACAAGGGACATGAGATTGACATTCTTAGTTACATCAAGCTATAAGCATAACTTAAATTTAGAAAAATTAGATTTTCTAATGAATTTAGTTTTTTATTGCACTTCAAGGTATAGCACTTGTAAGATAATTTTTTTTTGGGATTTTTATATAGGCTAATACACATTTCAAAACAAGATTAAAATCAAGACAAGATAACTTATATTGATATCATGATGAAGAATATTACAATCAGCATAAATGATATCAATACGTTTACAATTTGAACTGAAAACATAAAACATAAATGCTAAACATCAAATGAAACTTAACACAAAACTAAAACACATCACATCATAATCAATCACATCACAAGTACATAAATCACTCTGAGGGGCTTGATCTAGAGGAGGTGGAGCATTGAAGAAATTAAAGTAACTGCTCATCATAAGCATATTGGAACTTATACCGTCTATATGCTCACGCATCCATCCCATGTCCTGATTGTACTGAGCATCCTGTTGTTGTAAGTGAGTTTCAATTTAATCAAATCTTTGATCAAAATGAGTCTCTAAACGATCAAATCTATAAACTAAATCTTGATAATTTGGTTCAAAAGCAGGTGCAGGTGCAGGTTCCTCCTCTGAGTCACTAATAACATATTGTTCACGTGGTTCATCTTTATTGAAGATTGCTCAAAAAGATCCATCGTTGAAGTAGAGAGGTTCTTCAAAATCTTGAACTGGATAAACTAGATCATATTCTTTCTCCAAAATGTGAGTCACAAGATGTCCTAAGGTAATGTTTTTCTTTCACTTGTGGGAGACATGTCCAATCTCAGAAAGTTCATAAAGATAGTCAATGATTAATTGGGCTTCATCTATAGGTTGGCTAGTCATGATCAAATAGGTCACTGAAGAAAGAAGAGGAGTAATGTTTACTCGATCACCATCTTTAAGTATAATAGAGGTACGAAGAACATGTTGGATAATTCGGGCATTCTAATTTATAGTGGCTACCCTAGGCAAATGAGTTACTACTCTAATTCCTCTAAGGACATTATTTATTTCAAACCAGTCAAAATCAGAAGTAGTGGTCAAGATATGGGCTCTAATCCCTTGAGTCCTTAGATTTAAAAATATTCCCAAATCCTCTTTAGTAATTTCTACTTTCTTCTTAAACACATATGACCTAATCACTGAATGATCAGAGTTAAAGAACATTTTTGCAAGAAAGTAGTGAAAGATCTCCTTATTGTAGAAGTGGACAAGTGTGAGAATTAGGCCAAATTGGGTGGAAGCAAACAGATTCATTACCTTAAAATTGATTTGCTGTTGTAGAAGGACTTTAGATGGAGTGATTTTTGTAGAAGCAAATTTAGGGAATGACTCTTCATTAGCCTTGGACAAAAAGTTTTCACTAGAGTTTTTGGGTGGTCCCGTAGCCAGTACCTTTTATCTTTTGCTAGAGCTAGTTATGGAGAAGATCTAGCTGAATAGGAGTTTGAAAGGGATGTTGAAGTGATGACATTTGAGTTCAAAAGCCTTCAATTTAATGAAAAAACAAGTTTTTGTACAGACAAAATTAATTTCATCCCGTATGAATTTGAGTTTGTTTGTACGAACAAAATTTCGTATGGATGAACGAATGAGTCCAAAAATGAAACAGATTTTCTTAATCACAAAAGTTACGATGCATCCTTTCGTACAAACTTTGACCAAATGATCGTACAGACGAACAGGTATTTTCCCTGGACGATCAGACATTTAAGATTATTTTTATGGCATTTTAAGCCATCCCCTACATCGAATCGCCAAGCGTTCGTCTGTATGAACCATAAGTTCGTACATATGATCATGCATAATGAAAATGACCTTATCTGTTTAACTGTCTACATTCGTACATACGATTGAACAGATAGTTCGGACGATCATGACAATCGTACAGACGAATAATAAAATGAAAACTAAAAAATTGTATGCAAACGGTTCAAATCCGACAGTTAATACACTACACAATTTGTCCCATACGAAATGAATTTCATCCCAAACAATTTTCACTTAATTTTCAAGCATGCATTTAAAATTCTAGATGTTAGAATTTTTTAAAACTAAAACACAAATAAAATAAAAAATGATACAAAATATAGAAAATCATAAACTCAAATACAAAAAATCACAAACTAAAAAATACAGAAAACACTAAATAGAAGATACACATCAATATTGCAGAATCACTTTAATTAAGCATTCAAATTGATCACACCAAGCCTTGTTCTTAATGTACTGAAAGTATCAAAGGCTAGTGGCTTTTTAAAATGTCTGCAAGTTAATTTTTTGTAGAAACATGAATGAGTTCAATTTCTCCTTTGTATAGATGATCCCTTATGAAAGGATGCCTGATGTCAATATGTTTGGTTCTTAATTGTTGAACAAGATTTTTAGAAATGTAAATAACACTAGTGTTATCATAATAAATGGGAATTGTGCCTATTGTTAATCCTAAATCAATCAATTATTGTTTCAACCAAAGTACTTATGCCACGCAACTTTCTAATGCAATGTATTCAGCTTCAGTAGTAGATAGGGCTACTAAATTTTGTTTTTTACTAGACCAGGAGACTAAAGAATTTCTAATAAATAAATATGTTCCAGAAGTGCTCTTTCTATCAACCCTATAACCTGCAAAGTCAAAATCTGAATAACCAATTATTTCAAATGAAGAGCTAAACTTAGGATACCAAATTCCTAAGTTTTTAGTTCCTAACAGATATCTTAAAATCCTTTATACTACTGTCAAATGTGATTCTTTTGGATCTGATTGAAATATAGTGCACAAATAAACACTAAACATGATATCGGCCCAGCTAGCTGTTAAGTAAAGCAAAGATCCAATTATCCCTCTAAATTTCTTTTGATCAACAAATTTTTCCTTAGGGTCCTTATCCAACTGAACTGAGGAACTCATAGGTGTACTAACAGGTTTAGCATTGTCTATTTCATACTTTATGAGGATATCCTTAACATATTTTGACTGGCTAAGAAATGTACCCTCCTCAGTTTGATTAATGCTAAAGCCTAGAAAGTAACTTAAATATCCTATTAGACTCATCTCAAATTTACTACTCATTGTGTTAGAAAAATCATTACAAAGATTTTTATTTGAAGATCCAAAGATGATGTCATCAACATAAATTTATAAAATGAGTATATCCTTTCCAATTTTCATCAAAAAGAGAGTTGTATCCACACTTCCTTTTTTAAATGATCTTTCAAGTAAGAAGGTGCTCAATCTCTCAAACCAAGCCCTAGGTCCCTTTTTCAATCCATATAATGCCTTTTTCAGTTTGAAAACATGATTAGGGTGTTTTGAATTTTCAAAACTTAGAGGCTGTTCTACAAAAACATCCTCTTGAATTATCCCAATTAGAAAGGCACTTTCTATATCCATTTGGTACAATGTAAATCCTTTAAAACAGGCAAAGGCTAATAAAACCCTAATTGCTTCAAGTCTAGCTACAGGGGCAAAAGTCTCCTCAAAATCAATCTCTTCAATCTGATTATACCCCTTAGCTACTAATCTAGCCTTATTTCTAATGACTACTACTAAGTCATTCATCTTATTTTTGAATAACCACTTAGTTCCAACTACACTTTGATCCTTTGGCCTTGTAGTTAATTCTCAAACTTTATTTCTTACAAATTGATTTAACTCTTCTTGCATAGCCAAAATCCAAAATTCATCCAAAAGTGCTTGATCAATATTTGTGGGTTCTATGATTGAAATAAAGGTTGAATGATTGACTTCTTTGTTTAGTCCACTCCTAGTCCTTACACCCTCACTAGGTTCACCAATAATCAATTCCTTTGGGTGATTTTTAAAAAATCTCAAATCTCTAGGCAAAGGGTTTTCTATCTCCAAATTTTCTTCTAAATTTATTTTATCAATCTTTTAGGAGTTAATCTCAATCTCATCTTCTACAACATTTGGTTCTTCCAAAATT
The DNA here is from genome assembly GCA_022539455.1 of Dendrobium nobile. Classification (NCBI taxonomy): domain Eukaryota; kingdom Viridiplantae; phylum Streptophyta; class Magnoliopsida; order Asparagales; family Orchidaceae; genus Dendrobium; species Dendrobium nobile. The sequence continues at coordinate 35,636,914 of CM039723.1, forward strand.
CTAAATTCATCAAGTACAACATGTGTGATTTCCTCAATTACCAAAGTTTTTTTATTGAATACTCTATAAGATTTTCCAACATTTGAGTTCTAATAAAAATTCCTTCATCTGATTTTGGATTAAATTTTTCTAAGGTAGATTTTCCATTGTTATGAATAAACACTTTACATCCAAAAATATATAAATGTGAGGTTTTCTTCCTTTTGGTAACTAATAGGGTGCTTTATTTAATTTTGATTTCACATTCATCCTATTCAGAACATAACATACAGTGCTAACCACCTCAGCCCAACAATATTTAGGAAGTGAGTATTCTGCCAACATGGCTCAGGTGACTTCTATTAATGTTTTGTTTTTCCTTTCGACTACCCCATTCTATTAAGGGGTTCTAGTTGTAGAAAAATTGTGATCAATTCCTTTTTTCTTACAAAAATTCTCAAATTTTTCATTCTTAAATTCTCATCCATGATCACTTTGAAATTACTAGATGCGCCAAGAGGGGGGTAAATTGGATGATTAACAATTTCTTTAATTGAAAGAAATATATTTTTATGACTTTATGCGGAAGCAAATTTCTTTCACAATAAAAAGATAGATAATCAATTTCATCCACAAAATTAATCACAATAAAAATAAATGCGGAAATAAAGTGCAGAAAAAAATAAAGGAAAGAACACACCAATTTCTAGTGGTTCAGTCAAATCATGACCTACGTCCACTCCCCGGAGGCACCCTCCGAGTATTACACTAAACCTTTAGTGATTCTCCTTTACCCCCACAGCTAGGCGGAGAAGCCCTTACACAATCACTTCCACCTTCCCCGGTGCGGCGAAGGAGCCGGGTCCTTTGACACAAACGAGATCTTTTTCTTCCCAAAACTTCCTTCAACACGAACCTTGAATCCGATGGTACTGAGGTGCAAGCTCGCTGGAGCAACCGTGTGAAATCTCCTTCACACTCCCTTGAAACCCCCTCCAAGGTTCTTCTCCCTCTCTCAAACTCCACCATTTCCTCTCTCCCTTTCAAGTCCTCTCTTCAAGTTTTCTCTAGAAAAACGAAGCCACAATGGCTGCCAAAAGACACTTACAAAATCTTATGAGAGTGCTTAAATAGAGGGCTGAAAAAACCCTAAAAATACTCAATTCAGCCGTCAATTATCATACCGTACGATCTCGAGATCGTCCAGTACGATGTGCAGAAATTGACCAGTTAGTACAGTACGATCCAGTTTGTACAGTACGATGCAAATGACAAATTTCAGCCGTTTTGATTGCGTAATCTCAGGATTAACTTAGGCAATATTTTAAACATCGTACAGTACGATTATGATCGTATAGTATGATTATAGAACATTTCAAATTCAAATTTTTGCCTATTTTAATTGATGGCGGTGATCGTACAGTACGATGTGGTGATTGTACAATACGATTAGTTATATTCAAAAATAATATTTCTAGGGAAAATAAAATATTTTAATTTATTTCTGTTACACCATATCGTATAGTATGAATTAAATTCATACAGTACGATGAACAGAAAAGTTAAAATATTTATAATCATTTTTTTTCCCTCTGTGTGTGTGCATGATTAAAAAACTAACATACATCATTACAAGACTTGACTTAATAAATGAAAATTATAGACTCATTTAATACGACCAATTCTATGCAATCTTGAGCCTTGAATCTTCAAAGAATGGTGCATGATGTACCTGAAATATTAGTCAACATAGAAAGAAATATGCACTACAAATACTAGGAGAAATAAGAGATTAATAAATATTATTTGTTATCATCAAAATCATAAACTCGGAAGCCCGAGTTGTAACAATCTCCCCCTTTTTGATGATGTCAAATAATATTGGTTGACTTTGCAAATTAAAAAAAAAATTCTCCTAAACTCCCCCTCAGTAAAAGAATTACATTTAAAATTAAGGGAAAGCATTCTTTTTTTTTATTATTATTTTTTTAAAAAAATAACAGCAAAAATTAAAACAAAATGCAATAAACAACAATACTTTCTCTCCCTTTGACATTATCAAAAAGAAGAGATAAAATAAAATATAAAATAACAACACAATAACGAAACAAAAACATACAATTATTAAACAAGTTAAACATACAAGACATAAAAAACATACAAAACACATAAACAAAACACATAAATAAAACACACAAATAAACCTTAACATACTTATACCTCATCATCTTGCTCTTGTTCTGATGAATCGAAAACTAAGTCTGCCCAGGAGACTTTTTGCTTTTCATCTTTTCCCCATATTACAAATGGTTTGTTTTTACTCTTTTTCTTTGCAGGAAGAGTTTTTAAGTTGGGTCATTCACGTTTGAAATGTCCGGGTTTCCTACACCCAAAGCAAATTATGTCAGAACAAAACTTAGCATTTTTACAATTTTTACCTTTACTCCGCTTTTGTTGATGTTCATGCTTGTGCTTCAATAGACTTTCAAATTTATTTGTTATCAATGCTATCTCCTTGCTTTCATCATCTACTAAGCCATATTCATCTGTGTGTTTGGCTTTTAGCACAATAGTCTTCTCGTCACCTGCATCCAAAAATCTTTGACTCACACTTTGCTCGTAGGCAATGAGCAAGCCAATTAGATTATCTATAGAATAAGCATTTAAATCTTTTGATTCACATATAGTTGTGACTTTGGCATCAAATTTATCAAGTAGAGAATGTAGAATTTTACTAACTTTTTCAAAGTTTGAAAGTTCTCTACCTAAATCATGTAATGACGTCACAATTTGATTAAATCTAGTAAACATGTCTAAGATAGTCTCATATGGTTTCATGCTGAAAAGTTCATAATCACGCATTAGAATATTCAATTTTGATTGTTTGACTTCACTAGTACCTTCATATGAAATGCATAATCTATCCCAAATTTCTTTCCCACTAGTACATGTAGAGATTCTCATGCAATCGTCATAATTTAATGCACAGAAAAAACAATTCAAACATTTAGCATTTAGTTGTGCATTGACTAGTTCTATTCTACTCTATTCAGTAAAAGGAATATTAATTTTGACACTATCTATCATACGTGAAGGTACAGAATAGCCAGTTTGAATCATATGCCACATTTGATAATCAATTGATTGCAAAAATGTTGACATGCGAGTTTTCCAAAAGTTAAAAGAAATATTTTCAACTAAAGGTGGTCATGTAATACAATAGCCTTCCGCAATGTTACGATTTCCAAAATATGCCATGATCGATTTTTTCAAGGTTTTCTAAAACACTATTTTTGAAACCCGCTCTGATACCAATTGAAATTACTAGATGCCCCAAGAGGGGGGTGAATTGGATGATTAACAATTTCTTTAATTAAAAGAAATATCTTTTTATGACTTTATGCGGAAGCAAATTTCATTCATAATAAAAAGATAGATAATCAGTTTCATCCACGCAATTAACCACAATAAAAATAAATGCGGAAATAAAGTGCAGAAAAAAATAAAGGAAAGAACACACCAATTTATAGTGGTTCGATCAAACCATGACCTACGTCCACTCCCCGGAGGTACCCTCCGAGTATTACACTAAACCTTTAGTGATTCTCCTTTAGCCCCCACAGCTAGGCGGAGAAGCCCTTACACAATCACTTCCACCTTCCCCGGTGCGGCGGAGGAGCCGGGTCCTTTGACACCAATGAGATCTTCTTCTTCCCAAAACTTCATTCAAGACGAACCTTGAACCCGATGGTACTGAGGTGCAAGCTCGCCGAAGCAACCGTGTGAAATCTCCTTCACACTCTCTTGAAACTCCCTCCAAGGTTCTTCTCCCTCTCTCAAACTCCACCCTTTCCTCTCTCCCTTTCAAGTCCTCTATTCAAGTTTTCTTTAAAAAAACAAAGCCACAATGACTGCCAAAAGATACTTACAAAGTCTTATGAGAATGCTTAAATAGAGGGCTGAAAAAACACTAAAAATACTCAATTCAGCCGTCAAATATCGTACCGTACGATCTCGAGATCGTCCAGTACGATGTGCAGAAATTGACCTGTTAGTACTGTACGATCCAAGTAGTATAGTACGATCCAGTTCGTACAGTACGATCCAAATGATAAATTTCAGCCGTTTTGATTGCGTAATCTCAGGATTAACTTTGGCAATATTTTAAACATCGTACAGTACAATTATGATCGTATAATACGATTATAGAACATTTTAAATTCAAAATTTTGCCTATTTTAATGGACGGCGGGCTTTCTAATTATAACAGATCGTACAGTACGATGTGGTGATCGTACAGTATGATTAGTTATATTCAAAAATAATTTTTCCAGAAAAAATAAAATATTTTAATTTATTTCTATTACACCATATCGTATAGTTCGAAATAAATTCGTACAGTACGATGAATAGAAAAGTTAAAATATTTATAATTATTTTTTGCTCCCTCTATGTGTGTGTATGATCAACAAACTAACATACATCATTACAAGACTTGACTCAATAAATGAAAATTACAGACTCATTTAATACGACCAATTCAATGCAATCTTGAGCCTTGAATCTTCAAAGAATGGTGCATGATGTACCTGAAATATTAGTCAACATAGAAAGAAATATGCAGTACAAATACTAAGAGAAAAAAGAGATTAATAAATATTATTTGTTATCATCAAAATCATAAACTCGGAAGCCCGAGTTGTAACAGAAAAGTCATAATTTCACATCCTAGCTTTCTTTGAATCCAAGTCGAAAAGTTTCTAAATTTCTCAAATGATTCACTCTTATGAAATAGAAATCTAACCCATGTGAATATAAAGTAATCATCCACAATCACAAATCCGTATACCTTCCCTCCTAGACTTACAGTTCCAACTGGTCCAAAAAGATCCATATAAAAAATCTCCAATGATTTACTAGTTCTAAGATTCTTATTGGATTGAGAAGAGGACTTCACATGTTCTCCTAATTGATATGCATCACAAAGGTGATCCTTAGTAAAGTTTAGTTTTAGTATACCTCTCACTAGGTTCTTTTGGGTAATCCTCCTAAGGTTTTTCATGTTAGAGTGACAAAGTCTCCTATGACAAAGCCATGATTCATCATAAATAATTTTTAAACAAAAAGAAGTAGGAGTTTTAATGCAATTCAAGTCTAGCATATATACATTTTTAACCCTTAGATCATTCAAAACATCATTTCCATTTAAGCTTAATAAGTATCTTGTAGGAAAAAAATTTACACAGTATCCTTTATCACATAGCTGGCTTATACTTAACAAATTATGCTTTAAGCCTTCTACCAATAACACATTTTCAATGAAAAAGTTTTTAAGATTTCCAATCATACCTGACCCAACCACCTTCCTTGTAGTGTTATCTCCAAGTGTAACCTTGCCTCCACTCCTAGCTTTTAGCGATATGAATTGTGCAGTATCTCCAGTCATGTGCTTTGAGCATCCGCTGTCCAGGTACCATATGCTCTCACGAGGTCTTGTGTGAGAGCGACCCTGCAAAATTATCAAACGTTAGACTTGGGAACCCAAACAAGTTTGGGTTCTCTTTTTGGCAATTTATTAATAGATGCATGTATGATATGTCTAGGTTTATGCATCTTAGGTTTCCACACCAAATAAGTTTTCTTCTTTAAAGTACAGGTGTGAGCTATATGTTCAATCAATCCACAATTATTACATTTGACTTTTGGAAATGGATTCCTAAGTCTTCTACTATTCACCTGTCTACTAAAGGATTGCATAAATTTAGGATACAAAATAGGATTAGCAAAATCTTCAAATTTTGGGGGGTATTCTATTATCCTCGAGAGAATTTATCTTCAATTTGTAAAATGAATTTATATCTTTCAAAATTTGATTTGTATAATTGATTTGATATATTTTACTCTCTGATTCATCCTTATTATTCTTGATTTCAATTTGAAGTTTTGCAAAGGATGTTTTTAACATATCATGATTTTTATTCAAGTCATCAAACTCATCAAGTAATTTCATGTGGTTGTCATCAATTAAAGCATGATCTTTCCTAAGGATTTCATATTTTTTTTGTAATTCCTGAAAATCTAAGCTCAGACTGGTATGCATTTTCTTTAAATTTCTATGTCCATCATGCATGTGTTCAGAAACTTCAAAAAGTTCATTGTAAGTCAAGTCACATACCTCTTCTTGGTCTGACTGATCAAGATTATCAGCCATTAAGCACAGATTAGTGACTTCCTCTTCCTTTTCCATCTCTGATGAGTCTGAAGCTGAGTCTGCCCAGAAAGCTCTTTGGAATTTCCTCTTACCCTTCTTCACTATTGGTTTTTTCTCTACCTTCTCCTTGCTAGGAGTGGCTTTAAGTTTTGGGCAGTCTGTCTTAATATGTTCATGTTTCCTACACTTATAGTAAATAACATCATTTGAAACCTTGATGTTTCTATTAAATTTACCTCAATTCCATTTCTGGCGACTCTTTTGCTTCCTCTTCAGAAAGCTTCTGAATTGTCTAGTCATTAGTGCGATGTCATCTTCATCCTCAAGTTGTGAGAATTCACTCACTGACTCCTCCACTTTCAGTGCTATGTTCTTCTCCCTTCGTGGTTCACCTACATCAATCTTTCTTCGGTTAACTCCTTGCTCGTAAGTAATTAGCGATCCAAGAAGAATGTCAACAGAGTAAATGTTTATATCTTTAGACTCTATATTTGCAGTAATTTTAGCATCATAAGCAGTAGGCAAATAATAAAGTATCTTATTAACCATTTTAGCATTCATTAGTTCCCTACCCAATGCATGTAAAGAGGTGACTATTTGTGTGAATCTTGTGTACATATCAGAAATGGATTCATTTAGTTTCATGCAAAATAATTCATAGTCATGCAACAAGATATTAAGTCTAGATTGCTTAACCTCATTAGTCCCCTCATAAGTTATATAAAGTCTATCCCATATGTTCGTTCCACTCTTGCAAGTAGAAACCCGTATGTAATCTTTTAATTTAAGAGCACAAAAGAAACTATTTAAGCATTTGGCATTTAGTTGTGCTAAGTCTCATTCTTCTACTGTCTAGTCCACAAAAGGTGTTTCAACTCTAACTCCATCAACTAGTCTAGTTGGTTTTGTATACCCTTCCTAAACTAAGATCCACATACGGTAATCAAGTGACTGTAAAAATGTAGACATGCGTGTTTTCTGAAAATCAAAAATAATATTATCATATAATAGAGGTCTAGTTATAGAGTAACTCTCAAGTGTATTTCGGTTTCCAAATGTAGCCATCTATGTTAATCAAAAAGTAGTCTAAACTTATGATTTTGAAATAACGCTCTGATACCACTTATTGAAACTTGTTCAATATGAATTAGGTTGTTAGACCTAAGCTTATATCCCAGCGGCTAACCAGGGGGGGGGGGGGGGGTTGAATTGGTAATTAAAAATTTATCCCTCTTTTTAAAATTGAACAGATAATAACTTTAGTGAATTTTTGTAGAAAAGGTTTTTTAACCACAAATTAAAAGTAAGATCAAAAGTAGTGCAAAAAAAAAAAGACATAAGATTTATAGTGGTTCGATCAAACACGACCTACATCCACTCCCCGGAGGAAACCTCTGAGTATTAGACTAATACCACTAATGACTATCCTTTTGTACCCACAGCAATGCGGAGAAGCCTTCATAAAAACTCTCTTCCACCACTACCTGGTGCGGTAGAGAACCGTCGTCCTTTTACACTCTCCAAGTGTTGGCAGAGAACCCTTTATCCTTTCACAGTCCAAGTGTAGGAAGAGAACCCTTCGGTTGTTCACACTCTCCAAGTGTAGGCAGAGAACCCTTTGGCTATTCACACTCTCCAAGTGTCGGCAGAGAACCCTTTGGCTGTTCACACTCTCCAAGTGTCGGCAAAGAACCCTTCGGCTATTCACACTCTCCAAGTGTCGATAGAGAACCGGATCTCCTTGAATGATCTTCTCACAAGAAATCTAGAAGGATGAGAGTAAAGAGTGAAGTAATCATATATCACAATTGGAGATTTTTACCTTTGAGTTACAAGTGAATCCTTCACGCTCCAGTAGTAAGAATCCTCCTTTAAACACTCTCTCCTTCACTCTCCCTTCAGTTAACATGAAGATCAGTAGGCAAAAAGATTACAAGACAATTTTAAGTGGACTTTATATATGAAAGACACGAAAAATTGTCCAAAATTTGCTGACTTTTAAGTCTGTACACAGTCGATCATCCTAGACGATTATCAGATCATCCCGTGCGAATAGTGTTAAAATAGTTGCATATGAACCCAATGTATATTGGTACGAACTGACTTCGTACTCGATCATCATCCCGTACGAAATAAGTTCATCCTGGGACGAACAGTTATATCAAGGGTTTGTTCTGACGAAACTGCAGGACGGTCCCAAATTTTCAGGGAACAGAGGACTTCATCCTGGGATGAATATGAATATTCGTCTGGACGAATAGTTCAAGTCATGTGTCCAGAGAACTTCATCCAGAGAGGAGCAGGATGAATTGTCTCAACAATTAGTTTAACCCATGTGTCCAGAGGACTTCGTCCTAGGACGAATGGGATGAATCATTTGGGCGATCAGTGTAACTCAAGTGTCCAGAGAACTTCATCCAGGGATGAATAGTACATCTCATCTGGATGAACAGTTCAAAGTGAGAATTTAGAGAACATCGTCCAGGGATGAATACGGAAATTCGTCTGGATGATCAGGACTTAGAAAAATTTTCTCACTTCCTGTTCGTTCCATTACTCTTTCGAGGGGATAACTAACCTGATCATGCCATACGAACTTAATTCGTCTCGTATGATTAGTATGATTTTTTAAAGATCTCCCCAAGTGTGTGTGTGTTAAGCTACTCAATTACAATCATACTCTTTCAAACTCAATATATTGAAAAATACAAACTTCAATTTACAAACTATCTCATACTGAATTTGATTTGAGGTCTTCTTTAGTCTGGAGTTCGATTTTCCTGAAATGTTGGTTCACACAAGAGCAAAAATAATTCTTCCAAAAAGTGTTAGGAGAATATAATACTTAAAACAATAATATTTAGAATCATCAAAACTATACAAGTTGCAAGAATGTAAAATATGCAAATACCAACTCTCTTAACAGTTAGGGCCTCAAGTACCTTAGTCAAAGATGCTAGGATAATCTAATATATCATTCGCACCTTTGTAATCCCAAAGGATAATGACTATATCCACATCACTCCTCTGCTCTCAATCACCACATTTTATATCGTGGCCCATAGGGAATTCAATACCACTAACCTTCTTTTTCACTACATCGAACACCTGACCAGTATTAAGGATCTAGGACACAGAAGAAAACCTAACCTTGATTTAGGACACCTCATTATTTTTATCTTGGAAACCAAATACAATCTTCAATATCCTGCTTCACTAGACTTTCAACCTGCCTACTACACTAATAGCTCCTTCATGTTCTTCATAGTACTCGTCTCTACTAAGGGCATGAGGAGGCTGAGGGAGTTGAAGAGGAAGCTGCTCCTGTATGTGTTTCTACACCTATTCTAATTTGCCACCACTCATAACTGGATCAACTGGTGGAGCGATTCGACTAATGGGAGGTTAGGTTCGACTCTTACATTGCTGCACATGAACAATAGCATGCGGTAGATGTTGCTAAATTTGATGTGTATATGGCACACTAGCAACAATAGGACAACCAAGTTATAGCCTTTTTTGGGGAGCAGTTTGCTTCCATCCATAGTCTTTCTTAACGACCGCCACCTCCTCCTTCACTTAATCAGGGTCCCCATACTTGTAGTATGTTTTGGTTTTTTATAATATTTTTTTTTCTTGTACTACTGTTAGTTTTTGAGTTGTTTGTTTTTTCTTCTTCATCCTCCTTTTTGTGATGTCAAAAGGGGGAGTAATGTTAGTGTTAGTGTTGTTTTGTTGTATTGTTATTTTTTGTTTATACTTAATTTTTTAGAGTTTGTACCACCTGCTTGATTTTAGTAAAATTTGTATTGCTTGGTTCATATTATTCTCCTTTACTTTATGCTTCATTAATATGCTTGAGTTGAATTTCCTAACAAACATTTGCCATCATTAAAAAGGGAGATATTGTTGCAAATATGGATTCAAGGATTATAATTTTGATGATAACAAACATTTATGACATTCCTATTTTCTTAATATGGTTATATTACATATCTATTTTGGTTTCCCTTCTTACTAACATTTTAGGTCCATAAGGTCAATTGCAATTCAAGTTAGCTCAAGATTGGGTAGATTAGGAATGAGTCAATCTGCAAGTTTACTACAAGGATTTTTACCTTTTCTTGAGTCAAAAGTAATCTGCTCCTGTATGTGTTCCTACACCTGTTCTGATTTTCCAGAACTCACAGCTGGATCAGCTGGTGGAGCGATTCGACAAGTGGGAGGCTAGGTTCGACTCTTATGTTGCTGCACAGGAGCAACAACATGATGTAGATGTTGCTAAATTTGATGCGTACGTGGCACACCAATAACAGTAGGACAACCAAGTTATAGCCTAGTTTGGGGAGCAGTTTGCTTCCATCCATAGTCTTTTTAAGCCACCACCACCTCCTCCTTCGCTTAATAAGGCTCCCCGTACTTATAGTATGTTTTAGTTTTTTTATAATATTTTTTTTCTAGTACTACTATTAGTTTTTGAGTTGTTTGTTTTTTCTTCTTCATCCTCCTTTTTGTGATGTCAAAAGGGGGAGTAATGTTAGTGTTAGTGTTGTTTTGTTATTTTTTGTTTGTACTTAATTTTTTAGTGTTTGTACCACCTGTTTGTTTTTAGTAAAATTTGCATTGCTTGGTTCATACTATTCTTCTTTACTTTATGCTTCATTAATATTCTTGAGTTGAATTTCCTAACAAATGTTTGCCATCATTAAAAAGGGAGATATTGTTACAAATATGGATTCAAGGATTATAATTGTAATGATAACAAACATTTCTGACATTCCTATTTTCCTACTATGGTTATGTTACATATCTATTTTGGTTTACATGGCTACTAATGTTTCAGGTCCATAAGGTCAATTACAATTTAAGCTACCTCAAATTGGGTAAATTAGGACTGAGTCAATATGCAAGTATACTTCAAGGGTTTTTACCTTTTCTTGAGTCAACAGTAATATAGTGGATCCTGATGCTAAGTAACCTTGCACACACCCACTTAAGAGGAGAAATTCTATCTATTTTAGAGTTTTCTATTTTTTGATTATATCGTTCGGAATGACAAAAAAAAATCTTTGACAATTAGTTATAAATAAAATCCCTAATTAGGGTATTCTAGTTAAGGTAACCGAATCAAGCAAATCATCTTAGATGATATTAATATCATCCTGGATGATAGGCTAAAATCAGACAGAATCAACTGCCAACTCTTTTAGGTATGATTTTATTTTAAGTAATCATACATGATATTCCCATACATTCTAGATGATTCATTGAAATCATGCCTAAATTAATTAGGTGATTAAGGAAAGTAATTAAGGTTTGATTGAATTAATTATATCATCTTGGACAATCATAGGATCATCCTGGATGATTAGTTATAAAAACCTTCATCACCTAGACGAGTCAAATAATATGCTAGATAAAAATCCCTATTTTTAAACTAATCATATAGGACGATTTAAGGATCATCCTAGATAATATGTTATATTTTTTCATCTTCTAACATATGTGACTCTGGACGAACAGAATGATGTGTTGGATGATATATAGGATTTTGAACTAATTTTGTAGGATAATGTCCACATCATCTTGGATTATTAAAATAAATAAGGGTTCCAATCGTCTAACCCTCCTAGATCATCTTGGCTGAAAGGGCTAAAAATATACTGATCGTATAGGACAATCTATCGATTATCCTGGATGATCTTTGATAGCTTGTTACAATTTTGGAAAAATTTTAAGCCCTTCTTTATATGTTCTCTTGATTATTCAAGTTGAGATCTTTTACTACTATCCTGACCTAAGAGAGCCAAGAAAAGGAGAGGGAGAGTTTGGGGGAGAGGAGGATCTTGTGAGGGTTTCATAAAGGTTTCTCAAAGTAAGGATCTGAGTCATCTTCTCCAATCATTGTCCCTAGTTCCTTGGAGGCTCTAGGGAGGTCTTCTTCAATAATCATTTAAGGTTCTATGCCTACTTCAGGAGGAAGCAAAAAGAGGTTGGGTTCTTTGCCTCACCAGGGTCGATGGAAAGGAGTTTGTACAGGCTTCTCTGCCTTATTGTGGGAGCAAAAGGTGAGGCACCGAGTTTTAGCGCAATACATGAAGGAGAAGCTCTAGGGAGTGGACGTAGGTCAAGTTGACCGAACTACTATAAAATATGGTGTGCTCTTTCTTATTACATTTCTGCATTTTAATTTCTGCACTTTACTTTCTTGTGAGTGATCATATGATTTAATGTTTTAAAATATGCCAAAAAAAAATCATGCTTTTGTTTAAGGTTTTTAAAACTACCAATTCACCCCCCTCTTGGTTAGCCTCGGGCTAATTCATAAGGGCTTAACAATCCTAATGAACTTTCTTATATAGTACGATCTATTTAATTTCCTCTATTTATATAGAACAATTCCTTGGATGATAGAAAATCATTTCTACTATATGATTAGTTGATTTCAAGAAGGTCATCCATTATGATATTAATATCGTACATTATGATTCATTCATCATGGTTTCGTTTGGTACGATCTTTGGGACGACCAAATTTTGTATCTGTTAATCATTTGATACGATCAATATCATACATATATCCTTAATTAAACTTTGATTTAATTGACTAATCGTTGGGGTTAATTTTAGCAAGATTTCAAATATTCATACAGTATGATTCAAATTATAAAGTATGATTAGTTTAAAAATTAAATTTTAAAATCTTACTTAAATTAATTTGGTGACTAGGGTTTGCAAATCATAACATATCATACAATACAATCATGATGGTACAGTATTATTAGTACATAAAACTAATTTTTTTAATTAGTCATTTGACCCATACTATCTATAGTGATCGTATAGTATGATTATAAGTCGTACAATATGATTAGTTCAAAAATTTTAACTTTTAAAATTTATATCACTCCCCTTGTGTGTGTGTACATAGTTACTCAACTGCATACACTCTTATGTGGCTAGACTCAAGAAATAAAAATTAAATAAAAGTAAAATTATAGACTTTATTACTTGACATTCCTATTCTACCCATTCTTGATCTTTCAGTAGCATTGAACGATGTCTCACCTACAATTTTAGTGCTCACATACAAAAGAAATATAAAAAATATTTAATGAGAAAAGCAACAATTCAATCAATAATATTCACTACAGGAAAAACGCCGAAATCCGACGGTTTTTTTCGGCGGTTACGCTAGATTAACTGGTGGTTTTATGTATTACCGGCGGCTTTACGGCGGTTCTCCTGCCGCCGGAAAAAATGGCGTAGGAAACTTCTACCGACAGTTTTTTATCGGCGGTTTATATTGGCGGCGGTTTTCCGGCGATGTATGCCGCCGGTGACAACCGGATTTGGAACCGGCAGTTTGTCGGCCGTTACGCCGCCGGTTATCTAACCGACAGCTGACCGGCGGTCAAATTACCGACGGTCTTCCGGCGGTTTAGGTGGGCGTCATTTGTTTCTTAAACCGTCGGCAAGCGCCGGTAGACCGCCGGTTCATTTACCGGCGATAGCCGTCGGTAGTCCCGATGGTCTAAACCTCCGGATGTCCACCGTAGCACCGCCGGTGGCCGTCGGTAACCGCCGGTAATAAACCGGCGGTGTAATGCCATTACCGGCGGCTTCTCATTGGCCGTCCGGTATCGTCGTTTCCGGCGGCTAAACCGCCGGTTAGCCGCCGGAAACCTGTAGCATCTGCAAAAAAAATTGACAGCATCCCCTCTATTTGAGGGAGGTTCACCCTAAAGTCTAAACCTGCAGAAAAAGCAAGATATGTTGGGCAATACGCCGCTATATTCATCAGAACCATAAATTATAAATACAATCACAAGCTCATCATAAGATTACAATCACAAGTTCAGAAGTAAGTTCATGATAATGTTACAATCACAAGTTCAGAAGTTCACAAGTTCTAATTAATACAATCATCAAACATAAAAAATATCTAATCATCATCTGTATCCTCACTGTCTGCAGATGGCTGCTCCTGTTGGTCCTTCTTCCTCTATTTTTCAGCTCTGTAGGATTGCAACTCTGCTTGCATTTCATTCTGAACCTTTCTCATTTCTTCAATCTCTCTAGATTGAACCCTTTTCATATCTTCAATCTCTCTAGTAAGCGCTGCAACCCTCTCGCTTACAGATTCTTCAGCTCCACCTTGATCATGAAATGCAGAGGTGTATGAACTGCGCTCAATAGCAAAAGCCTGTGAACCCATGCCATATACCCTCCCCTTCTGTCTTCCACCAACAACTTTTGACCATGTCTGATACTCAGAAATGTGGGCCGATCCAGAAGATGATCCCTCGCCAGTGGATTGCCGACTTTCTCTAGCTCGTACGAAATCATCCTGCGAGTTACAATTAGTTTTATTAAAATAAATTTTTATTCTAAAACTCCAAAAATTTTACTCATATGAGCCTTCTTAGACTTCTCATCAACCCACTAATGCTCAGCTTGATGTTGATGAGTTCTTGTATGCAACTCCAATGGTGTTGGCTCCCGACCAAGGTACTCTTTCTGAAAATTTGATGCTTAGTTATACTAACATAAATATATGTAATAAACCAATTCAAAACACTTACCAGTCGCCGCCTATGTTCCGTATGAGGTACAGATCCACCAGTATGAAGAGAGCTTCCTAAACCGCCGCAGTCAGAGGCTCTGTTCTGTTTATTCTGCTCTCTCATTTTTATAAACTCAGGGGTAGCCCAAGCACTACTCAAATCAGCCCAAACGCCCTCTCTAATCCAATTAGGACGCTGCCCGGACTTTCTAATGTCCGTGAACATGTCTCTGAGACGGGTCGCTCCTCTCCTCTCAAAATTTGATCTGATCCTCGTGCTGTACTCAAGCAACCACCTAAATTCTTTCTATAAAAATTTAGGCAATATCAAAAAGATTAGTACAAATTAAATCATATATTTGAAATCATACCAAAAAAAATATACCTGAAATTCTCCAAACCACATATCTCTAACTAGCTTTGGGATCTTCTTCCAGGATAAATAAGGAGCATCATATTTATTCTTTATTATATCCCGGATCATATGTATAGGCGGCCTTGAAGGATTGAAGCTGCAAGTGACTTTTCTTTTCAATAACATGTAATATATCAAAATAAAAACAACTTAATAACTTAAATTGAACTTACTTATCACCGTCAAGCTCGATGTATTGACGCTTATCTTTTGCTGATGCATGATCGCTAGCGCCAACCTCTGGTGGTCTTGATGGTCCACCCTGTTTATGCTGCACCGAATAGGGTATAGCGCCAACCTCTGGTGGACTTGATGAATCATCTGACTGGTTGGCTAAGATAACTTGATTGTTTCCTAGTCAATTACAATTAAGGATTGATGATGACTTTGTGGTTTATTCACAGGGTTATATATCTGCCTGTTCAGTGCACTCTAAGAATTTTGGCTTAAGGGGATGAAACGGGGTGGTGGATGTCTGGTAGCCAGTACTCCAGCATTCCAGTGGTAAGAGAAAGCTTGTCTAACTTACACCTCTAAACGGAATGATGGATTTCGCATATATAGACAACAACTTCTTGTTCTTTCAACATATTGAGAATTTAGTTGTGTTATTTCTAGATTAGAATTGTTAGTTGTTTCTAGTTCATTAGTTAGATGATTCATCTCTTTCTATTATTCAGAAACTACAATTTATGAGTGATGTAGATACGTCTGGTACCTATCTATCATTATCTATAAGACTTAGAGTATATAGTCTTCTATTGTAGTTTAGACTGTTATATGTTTCTATATATATATATATATATATATATATATATATATATATATATATATATATATATATATATATATATATATATATATATATATATATATATATATATATATATATAAGTAACACTCATTGTAGCACCACATATTCATAGCAAGCAAATCTAACACTAAATGACTTATACTAAATGTCACAATCAACAATTTTGATCTACCCTAAAAAAAAATTTAGATCTTCCAAAATGATTACAACATTACCTCTTGCATTACTATCTAAATCATCCAAAATAACTCTAACACTTGCAAATGTCTAGTGAGAATAAATAATCAAAGAAAAAACATAAAATATACCTTAAAATAGAAATCTAGGGTTGAAAAATTGAAGTCGGCGGTCGGTTTGGGGTCGGACGTCGGAGTGGCGGTCGGATCTGGGTCAGCGGTCGGAGAAGTTTCGTCGGCGGCGGTCGGAGATGCTTCGTCGGTCACGGTCGGACGAGCAGAGGCGAGCGGAGGAGAGGGAAATGTGAGAGAAAGAACGTGGAAGAATGAAATGTGAGTTGCAGGCCTGGTCGTTTTAGGGCACTGACCGGCAGTTTTCCGGCAGTCCAAACTGCAGGTACAAAATTACTTATCAACGGCGGTCCAGGCCGCCATTAAATCGCCGGTTAATATTGATATCCGGTGGTTCTCCGTTGGTTTTTGGACCACCGTTAGTACCGGCGGCTTAACGTACAAAAAACACCGGTAGGCCGCCATTAAAAGTCGGCGGTTAAATCGCCGGCTATACCGCCGGTAACACCGGCGGTCCATGAACCGCCGGTAATAGCCATTTTTCCTGTAGTGATTTGTCATCATCAAAATCACAAACTAGGGATCCTGGATTGCAACATGAAGAATTTTCATCAATAATGAAGTATGAATTTATGAAGAGTATGATGGATGGGTTGACATGTTTTTTAGGGTTCAATGTTAAGAAAAGGAAGGATGGGACCTTCTTGAGATAAACTAAGTATATCAAAATATCCTTTAGAAATTTGATATAGAATGATACAAATGTATGAACACTCTCATTAGCCTAATTACTCAATTAGTTAAGGACATGAATGTCGAACCCATTGTATAGAAGAAGTATAGAGCTATAATAGGATCTCTTTTATATTTGACTGATAGTATGCTTAGCATTTTGTTTAGTTTTTAATTATGTGATATGTTTTAGGCTTACCCTACAACATCTTATATGATCACAATAAAAAGGATTCTATGATATCTTATAGGGATAGAGATTCTAGGTATATGGTACTTTAGAAATAATATGACTTTTGAATATGTAGGATACCCAAATTCAAATTTTACAAGGTATAAGGTACATATGAAGAGAACATAAATAACCTATCAGTTTATTGTGCACCATTCCTATCATGTGTGATAACACTAATTCGATGTACATAAGTAATAACTCAATTTAGTATTAATTCACTAAGCATGTTGACGTTAGACACCATTTCATTAGAGATCCTTTGTCCAAGAGAGAGGTAGATGTTAAATTTATTGACGTTGAAAATTAATTATTAGTAAT
The DNA here is from genome assembly GCA_022539455.1 of Dendrobium nobile. Taxonomy (NCBI): domain Eukaryota; kingdom Viridiplantae; phylum Streptophyta; class Magnoliopsida; order Asparagales; family Orchidaceae; genus Dendrobium; species Dendrobium nobile. Next base: position 35,654,431 of record CM039723.1, read on the forward strand.
ATTTACAAAACTATTTTCTTATGAAAGGTTTACCTCACTTAGAATGAGATTGGGAATAATTAATTTTATTGCATTAACCTTTAGGATTGATTATGTTTGTGCATATTGTATTTTATTTGTTTTTGTTGCTTGTGTGTTTATCTTTTTGTTTCTACCCATGATTTTATGATTATTTGTTGTTGTTGTTACTATTGTTTGCATGAGTTAGAAAGATTTGATCATCAAAACAAAATCAAAATTCTCTTCACTTTATATTATATAATGCATAATCATACTGTATAATACACATAAGCTAATATAATTCCATGAGTATAATAATTATAAAATTAACTACTTAGGATGATATCAAGAAATTATTCATATTATAAATAAGAGCTATTTATACAATAAGATACACAATGTGTGATTGTAGAAATTAGGACAATAATTATCAAATTAATTAATCTACACAATGTTTGAGAGAGTATTTATACTATATGATTTATGTTTGTACGATATGATTTGGTTGTTCAAAGAAAATTATATATGTGGGAAACTAATATGAAGAAGATTTAGTGTGCTTTACTATTTTTGTGATTGAATACTATATTGAGTATAATGTACCATCTTAAAATATAAACACAATATTATATGATAGATTAAGGATAAAAATAGGGGTTTAGAAAGTTATTATTATTTTAATTAAACACAATTAAAGGAATAAAATACCAACCCAAAGGATGAATACAATATTTTATGAAAGTGTTTGAAATGTGAAATGAGACTTTGAAAGTTTGTCATTCTTAGGATCAAATGCAATGAAGAGAATAATGTATCATCATTAGAGATGAACATAATATTATGTAAAGGATTTGGAAGCAACAATAAGTTTCGAAAAATGCACCATTTATATGATCAAATATAATATTGAGAGATCGAATCATATGAAAAAAAATGATAACAATATTCTATTTAGGTATTTAAAAATAGAAATGAATTTTGGAAAGAGTATCTATGTTCTTAGAGATTTTTCCCAATTTTTTTAAAGAATAAATAAGGTTCATTTTAATCTAGAGTTACAAATTTCCCATAAAGGCAAGATTTTATGGTTAATTACATCTTTCAAAGAATATTCTTAAGAAAACTCTTTAGCAAAGCAATGACACATATTCTTTGATACAAAGTTTAAGATAAGGATAGAAGAAGAAATTTTCAAAGGAATAACTCAATGTTGAACAATTCGTCTTGATTCAAAGGAGAAAAAAAGTAGGGGGGACTATATTTTGAGGGACTCAAAAGTAACCCCTATCTATCCAATACTAGGTTTATAATTTAAAATAAAAATGTATTGTTAAGTTGAAATTTTATTAGAAATATAGAATTATACTCTCGAAGGGTAAGGATTTATGATTTTTGGTCTACCTCAAAACCTAAACCTAAATTGAATCAATACAAGGTAGCGAATTGAACCTAGTCTAATGATATGAAAAATAAGATGGTGGGTCTTATATATTTTAATCTTAAGAAGTGTTTTAGGAATGGCTGATACTTCTACACTTATATTGCTTCTAGAATGGTAATGTTAGCTATAAATCCATCTAGTCATTTTTGAATAATGAGCCAAGTCTTATATAAATGCATGATAGGTGAGTTATTATTATTATTTTAGTTTTTGGAAAGTAGGGCTAACACATAAGAAATCTTAAATGGCCCCTAACCATGACAAGTGGACCATACTTCTAGAGCTAAAATGTAATTACAATTTAATTATTTTAGTTGATTTCTAATGCAATGCATGCCAATTAACTTTATACAATAAATTAGAATGTGATGTTTTTTAAATGGTTTAGAAAATATATTTTATCTTAAAATAACAAAACTCCCCTGAGTTAGAATTACACCATACTAGGACATGTGGTTTGCTTCTACTCATTAGCGGGGATGTGCCTAAAGAAGGATAAGAAGAATTTAATATGTATTTGAGACCCCATGTGGTTCTTGACTTACTTTTTAGACAGATTATTTTTCTATATTATCACTCATATTATTTTTTATTTAGTTATGAGTAGAAGAATCTTTTATTCTTAAGAGCCTAAGTGAAAATCCATGCAAACATTTCTTGAAGAAGAAAACATAGAAAATATAAGTGTTCTAATGCGCATAAAAAAAACACATCATAGAATAAATAATTAAAGAAAATATAATGTCTAATGTGGAAAATGTGATATAATACAATCCTGGGTTTACAAAATATAAAGGAGGCTAATCTCCACTCCTAACAACTTGGATTGCTACTCCTATGTATGACACAAGTCTTTTTATTAAATGAGTTTATACACCAATGAGTACTTGTGTTGGTACCTTTCCATAGGTTTCTTATAGGTTACATTTGAGTGTCGCAAAAGAAGATTCACTCTTCCTCCAGGAAATCTATTCAAAGGACCCAAGCAGAAGCTAGGAAGGAGATTAGCACTAGAGGATAGAAAACCACCTTCAACGGCATCCTTTAGGAAACCACCCCCCTTAGAAATTTATCTCACAGTTGGACAAGTCTTTATTCATTTCATCCAAAGTCAAGTTTTTTACATGAGACCTATTAAAGTCAAGATAAATATATATATCACATCCATGAGATATCATACATAATTATATCACCATCACGATTAGAGCTCTATGTAAACTCACTACTCATTCCCTCTCAACCCAGTGAGGTGGTATAAAACCAATTTCCTACACAATGCTAACTCAATATCTAAATCCCATAGGATCACCTTACCGGCATCCTTTCTCAAGATCGCCAAGGCAGTTGTGTCCTGACACAACTGCTCAAATCTCTTTCATGAGCTTGTAATACAATTCCTATACTTGATACCCATACCACTATAACTCTCCAAATTGTATAAATAGGGGGAGGAGTAATGAGAAAAAGATACACAAAATTAGCACAAAGTCCCACGAGAGTATGCTAAAATAAAAAGGGATACATGAGAGAAATTGTACTAATTTTCCTTTTTCTTGCTTGAGCTCTACAAGATAGTGCCATGTATACTCATTTTCTTGTACCTCTAGCTGGGATCATAAAAAATTAATCTAGATCCACTCTTTTCTCTCTTATTCTTACAATTCCTCATTATATTTTCCTTCATCATCCTCATCTACAACCTCTCAGCTCATAGGTAACTCATAAAGTATGGTCACATATCATTCATCAAACAAATCAGGATTAAAAAAACTAGCTTATTTATTGATCTTCGAGTCTTCTTGCACCAATTATTCTCCAAAAAGACTCCCAAAAGAAAACAATCTCTTAAAGATGTGGAGATTTTCTTATTTTTGCACTATCCTTGGGTTAAAAAAATAATTTTATAAAAACTTTCATCACTCTTTTATCAAATTATATTTTGAAACAAAAAGACTATATGTACTCCCTACATAGATCTTATAAAAAATAATTTACATCATTAAAGTACGCATCACATAACAACATAATAAAATTTACTTATATTTGAGCAACTTATACATAAGTCTTAATTTTAATAATTAAGGGGGCTAAGGCAATATAAGCATCTATATATTATTCATGTTAATTTTATAATTTAACAGTTTATCCCCTTTTATTTCCCTTTATAAGCAAAACTATTTGCATAAAACTTGGTTAACATAGATTCCTTGCATTTTAATTAAATATTTTAATCCTTAAAACTTTCCAATCAAATGCATTTATTTTTATTAAAAGGAGTCAATAACAATGATATCAAAGCATCAATTTCTAAGTATATTATTATTGATTTTTAATTAATTTTGTTCAATTGATTATTGATTTATGAAATTTTTAATTTAATATTTACATTCTATCAATTCATTCATGGTGTTGTCACAATAAACATGAGGACCAAAGCTTCCTTAGGACACGTAGTCCTGTAGTACGAGGTAGTCTAGCCTAAAAATTAGATTAATAGAGTATTAGTTATTTATTAATTAAATTCATTAATTAGATATTTATAAGGTTTATAATTTATTATTTATATTTTATCAATCTATTTGTTGCATTATCATAATTGACATGAGGACCAAAGCCTCCTAAGGACATATATCCCAATAGCAATAGGTAGTCAAGCCTAAGAAATCGACTAAGTGTATTTGATTTAAATCATTGAGTTAAACATTTACTAAATTTTTGGTGATTTATTAATTTTTTATTTAATAGTATTAGGTTAGACTAAATATTAACTTTTTAATTTAAATTAATTTCTAGAATTTTAATATTTTTCATAAATACTAGACCCAGAGATGAATTGTATGCCTTCGAGTATATCATTTGAATTTTTTTAATTATTTATGTTTTTTATAAGTTTAATACATTTTAATGAATTAAATTTGACTAAATGTTAACTTTTTAATTTACTTTGATTTCTAGATGTTTATATTTTTCATAAATACTAGACTCAAAGATGAGTCCAATGCCTTTGAGTTTGTGTAATTTGAGTTTATATGTAATTAGTTATGTTTTTTACAAGTTTAACATATTTAATGAATTATTTAATTATAGAAGATTTCTTATTTTTGCACCAAATGTCACTTATGACTCCTAGGGATGATTACAAGTTCTTAAAATTATTTTGCAATTTTTAGAGAATTTTTAACTATTTTATTTAATTAATAATTAAAAAATTTTAATTACTTTTTATTTTGATTGAATTTCAAGGGACTTTTAATTTTCATCTACTAAGCTTTTAATTCTGAGCAGAATGCCACTTACCATTTGTATTTTGGATTTAATTTGGATTTATTATAGATTATTTGAAATTCATAGGTTAGTTATATGTAGATCAGAAGACCTTGAAATGCAGAAAAATTTGAAATGGATGTTCATTCGAACATGTGCCTCAAACCAACTAAATTTTGGCTCATCAAAGCCTACCAATGTGTCAGAATCAATTATTAAAGGTAAATGCAACTATATATTTGATGATTTAATTTGGGTAATCTAATCAGGTTTGGATGAAATTGGAGAAATCCTAACCCTTTCATAAACATAAACAATTCATAAAAAAATTAAGACCTAGCAAGTTAGGAATTTCCAAAGTTTTAGGTCAAATAAGAACCCAAAACTTTAAAAATTAAATTTACCAAGATCTAATACTCACTATGGCCAAGGAAAATTATGGTATATAGAAAACATACCCTAATATAACTTGTCCAAATTTGAGCTCAATTGGACTTCTGGTATATAAGTTAATAAGAAAAATAAGTTTGAAATCAAACTCAATTAACTTGCACTCCATTGGTCCAAAACACTTAAACTTAATTTTAAAATGACATTGGGCTTAAGGTGGTTTAAATAAGCCCAAGAACACCAAATTTGTGTAAGAATTAGATTTATGGTGAAGTTTTCAAAATTTTGAGCTTTTATTGATTTTTTAAAGCCTTTAAATTTAATTTCTCAACTGACAATCATTATCACATATTTTCCAACGATTAGGATGGTAGAGGTGACCATTAAACATGTGTAAAGCAATAGGATCATCACTTAAACATGTTGCATGGAATTTGGGACCATCTTATCCATGCAAGATTATATGGAGGGCCATGATTCAGCCATATAGCTTGCAAGAGGTTTAGGGGAGATGCAAGTTCAAATCTCAGGGTAGATGACATACATGTTCCTTAGTATATGTCATTCGATTATGGTTTACGCCTAATCGAATGGTCTAAATAAAACTATAATCCTTAGTTCAAATATAAACTAAAAATTCAAATAATCAAAACTTTTTTTATGCTCATCCAAATTCAACAAAATTTGAAATATTATTTCTTGGTACCCTAAGTTCCAATCCATAAAATTTCGGGGCTTAATGTATTGAGATCTTAGGGTGATTGTAATTTGAATTTAAAACCTTCAAATGAGAAAATACCTCGATCTAATGGACTATTTTCTTGATTTTATGCTTTGTGGACTCCTAGAGGTGTCCTCTAACTTCCTTAAACACTTTAAGCTCTAAAAGTAGTAGATTGAATGTTTTTTTAGAATTATCACTTTCTCTCTCTTTCTCTCTCTCTTGGACTTAAATTTGGAAACTCTAGAGCTAGGGAAGGCTGGGGATTGGTTATGGGAGGCCTTAGAGCTTGCTAGGAGGCTAGAGAATTCAAATGATAAACAATTTCCTTAGAATTTTTTTGGGCTATTTATACAAGAGATAAATTTGAATGGAGGGAAAAGGTCTTGCCACCTAAAGACTGGCTAGCCACCATTTTAATTGGAGACTAGCCAATAGGATCCAAGGGAAGGTTTAAAAGTATTTGAACTTATTGGGATATGTGTCAATTAGTTTGGAGTGCACCAATGATTGAAGAAAGGTTATTTTGAGTAATCTTACCTCATTAATAATCTATGAGACTAGAGTATGACATGGTATGTGAGATGAACATTCTAAAATTCAATTCAAGTGGCTAAATTCATCAATTTTGGCTTGATCATCAATGGGCCCAAGAAATTAGATTTTGTAAGGCTTGGTACAACCTAATTAGTTGACCCAAGTAAAACTATTGGTTGGGCTTGCTAGGTCATATGCAAAGAATCATTTGACTCATACTATAATAGTTTATACAATTTAATTTGGCAAGGGTAGAAATCTGGTTCAAGAAAACCCTTTTTGGTGCACTTAGTACAACCAAGTTGGCTAAACTAGGTAAGATTAAGGGCTAGAATTTTTCAGGAGACTCATTTAGACCTTATGGATAGACCCACTAAGTTTAGTTCAATGGTTTGGTAAAAATCATAAATTTTGAAAACTTAAATTCCATAAGTGTAATTGGGTCCACATTGGTAAATTTACAATGGTTAATTTGGCCAACCAGGTTTAACAAAGGGTCAATGTTGGGTCCAATTCAATCCAAATGATATTATGAGCACATTAGATTATGTTTTATGAAATGGTGAGGATAAGATACATGTCAAATAGATATAGGATTCAATGGGTCCTATTTGGTTAACCTAGATTAACTTGGTCAACTAGAGTTAGCCATGACATATGATTATGTTTAATGTTCTCCACTTCACATATGAGATGTTTTTTTAGAGATTTCATGACTTGGTTTGACTAAGTCGTATTGAAGTTTAAGGAAACTTTAATTTGCGATGTTATAAGGTTAGGGTTTTTACAATTTATGGTCCACTAAGGGTTCAATGTTAGTTCAATGCTTCATGCTCATAAAGATGATAATGATAAATAAGTTTGGGGAGGCTTCCAAGGTTAAAAGACAACATGATATGTTCAATGACATAGGCTATAAATATTTGAAGGTTTTGCAGCCTTGGAAAATGCTTTGAGGTTCATGTGTTAGGGGACTTAGGATGCCTCTGAAGTAATATATATGTCTAAAGAGACATGCCTAATTAATATGTATTGACCAATCATAAAACCAAGGTCATTTAGCTCAGTTTTGAGGTGATTGAAATTTGTCCAAAAATAAATTATGTTCAAAGGGGATTGGATTTGAAGATCATTGATAATTAATGATGATTGCCAATGCTTGAATAGATTATTAGGTGACAACAAGTGGTAATTGTCAACTAATGGGTTTTAAATTTAATTTCAATTTGTGTTTGAATTAATCAATTAAGGTTTATGATTAAGGGAGTTATGGATTTGACATGTTTAGATCATCGACAATTGATGATGATGATTGTTAGTGATCTAGTAGAAGATCAATGATATTCATTAGTGACTATCAACTGAAAGATTTAAAGTTTGATTTTGTAATAGATTATGAATTAATTGTGCAAGTAAATGATTAAAGGGTAATTTAGTTTTGAAATGATCATATCACTGACATTCATTTGGTGATTATTAGGTGAATGAGCAAATGATCAAAGGACAAGCATGAGTGATTGCTAAGTGACAATTTTAGGGGTCAATGATTAGATTACTATAAAAAAGCACAATGTTGAGTTTAATTTAAAGTTTGATGTGTAGTTCAATGATTGATATGTGAAGGTTGCATGTTTGATGTGCGGAATTGACCTAACTAAAAATGAGGCCAACATCTCAAAGTCGTAGCTGGTGATGGTCTACCATGCTCGAGTGTTAAGCTCATTCCTTGCTCTCAAGCAAGTCCATCAAATGGACTATTCTGAGGGAGAAGAGAGCACATCTTCCGCTCAACCCAAACATAACATATAAGAAACCTGTGAATGGGTATTTGTATAGGTAGTCATGGGTACACAATACAATATGAATATTTTTTTATCATTATTAAAATTTACATATTTTTGAACATGAAATCAAAGAGTTGAACCAGAAAAAATGCATACTATACTATCCTAATCATATAGTTTGAACAAATATAAAACTTGTTAGGATGAAAGAGCTTTGGAGAGTCCTTAGATTGTTGTGTATGGGAGCTCTTTATAGAAAGATCTCTAGAGAGAGGGAGAGAGGGAGAGAGAGAGAGAGAGGATCTTGTGAGGGGGAGCTTGTGAGGGGATTCACAAGGGTTGCTCCAAGCATTGTTCCACTTCTTCTTCCCTAGAGTCTCTTGTCCTTGGAAGGGATGGGAGAGATAAGTTCTAGCAAGCGAACGAGGTTCTCTGCCTACTTTAGGAGGAAGCAAAAGGAGGAAGGTTCTCTGCCTTTCCGGATGTGGCAAAAAGAGGTGTTTGTAAAGGCTTCTCCGCCTAGCTGTGGGGGCTAAAGGAGAGTCACGATTGTAGTTCAATACTCGAAGGGCGCCTCCGGGGAGTGGATGTAGGTCGAGTTGACCGAACCCTATAAACCCTTATGTTCTTGTTTTTTTTTCTGCTTCCGCATTCATTATCTTCCGCACTTATTTTTTTGTGGTGATTTGGTTTGTATTCGTGCTTTGCTTAGAGAAATTTTTTAAATACTAATTCACCCCCCCCCCCCCTCTTCTTGGTTAGCCTTGTGTCAGTTCGTTAGGGATGTTTCTATAGGGCTTAACATCCCTAACGAACTTTCAGGTGGTATCAGAGCGGGATTCATAAAACCTAAGTTTGAAAAAATTTTTAATTTTGATCCATGGCTAACTTTGAGAATCGTAATACACCGGAAGGGTACTCTATTACCCGACCACCTCTGTTTGATAATATCCCATTTGATTTTTGGAAAACTCGCATGTCTACATTTTTACAATCTACTGATTATTGCATGTGGATGCTTGCTATGGATGGTTATACACCTCCAACTGGTAAACTTAACGACATTACTATTCCACTTCCTTTTACTAAATGGACTTTATATGATAGGGATTTTTCTCAATTAAATGTAAAATGTCTTAATTATTTTTTCTGTGCTTTAAAATCAGAAAACTACATGCGTGTTTCCACTTGTAAAACTGGTAAAAAAATTTGGGATAAATTATGTATCACTTATGAAGGCACTATTGAAGTTAAACAATCCCGTTTGAACATTCTCTTGCATGACTACAAACTTTTTCTTATGAAATCTCATGAATCAATTTCTGAAATATATACGAGGTTTATTCAGATTGTTACGTCTTTGCATGCCTTAGGAAGAGAACTTTTGAACTTTGAAAAAGTAAACAAGATTTTATGATGCTTGCCTTCCTCTTTTGATGTTAAAATCACTGCTATATCTGAATCTAAGAATTTAAACACGTATTTGATTGACAACTTACTTGGCTCACTCATTGCTTACGAGCAAGAGGTGAATTAAAGAAATCTTGATGCAGGTGAGAAAAAGAAAGAGAAAACAGTGGCACTGAAGGCACACAAATCTGACTCTGATTCTTCCGAGTCTGAGAGCGATGAAGTTGCCTTCATCTCAAGGCAATTCAGAAACTTTCTAAGGAAGAAGCAAAAGCATCATTGGAGAAAAGGTAAGGATAATAAATATTCTAAAGGATCTTCTGATGTTGTTTGTTATGAATGCAGGAAGCCTGGACATGTGAAAGCTGATTGTCCTACACTTCAAGATCACTCAAGCAAAGAAAAGGAAAAGGGTGAGGAGAAATCCAAGTTTAGAAAGGACAAGAAAAAGGTTCAAAAAGCGTTCTGGGCAGAATCTGCATCAGATTCCTCTTAGACTGAACCTGAGGAAGAGACAACAAACCTGTGCTTAATGGGGGAAGATCATCTTGAGCAAAGCGATGATGAAGAGGTATGTAAAACAACTTATGATCAATTATTTGAAATTTGTGAGAAAATTCATGCATCATACAAAAAACTCAAGAAGACTCATGCTAGTTTAAAGTTAGAGCTTTTGAATTTACAAAAAAATATGAAATTATTCTCAAAGATCATTCTACGATTGATTCAAATCACATGGCTCTACTTGATGAATTTGATGATTTAAACAAAAAGCATTTGAAATTAATTGATGAGCATGATGCATTAAAAGTTTCACACACCTCACTTAAATCTAATTTTAAAAAATTAAGGAGATAGAGAAAGATTTGAGGGTTGATAATGATGTCTTTAAAAATATTAACTTGTGGCTTAAAAATGATTTGGACTCACTTAAGGGAAATTGGAAGACTCCCACTTTGAATCCAAATCCAAAACCTAGGAAGAGGCATTATAACCCAAGTCAGTTAAGAAATCCTTTTCCTGGAGTTAGATGTTTTTCATGTGGCATACTAGGACACATCTCACAAACTTGCACTATTCACCGTAGTACACACTGGGTGTGGAGACCAAAATTACATAATTCATAGCATAGCACACATGCATTACACTCTACTTTTTATGAGAAGGGACCCAAACCTATTTGGGTTCCTAAGTCTGATAGCTGTTGATTCTTGCAGGATTGCTCTCACCAAAGACCTCGTGAGAGCATAGGATACTTGGACAAACGGAGGCTCCAACTCATAACTGCTTAAATTTGCTGCTTAAACAAATCCTTGAATTGCATTTTGAGTATTGTTATGTCTTGTTTTTGTATAAGTTTTGGTTTAGTTGTTCTAGTCGTTTTTACTTTTATTTTCTTTATGATGATTTTTCCTTATTCTTAAACTTTAGAGATTTACGACCAATGATTAGCATTTGTAAATCGGTTAAAGGGAGAAAACACCGTTGATGGTTTCCCTCCCTCTAACCTCTTTTGGTGATATAATTTTCTTTTCTAAAACAAAAAGTCTATCTCATTTTAACAAATGGTTTTTGAAATTAAGATCTTTTTTTTTCTTCTTGTTACAATAGTCACAAGAAAGGCAAAGAAGGGTAATAGTACTTGCTTGATTTTGAGAAATTAAAACATGCTCAGTTATATATTATATTAGGATTTATATTTTATAATTAAAATATATTTAAATAAATAATTTCATTTAAAAAATTGTAAATTTTATTTCAACAACAATTGCGTCAAATTATTATGATAATTACTAAGAAATAAAGTATTTACCAAATGAATTCTAAATTTTATTTCAACTCTAATAAGCCCAGACGAAGTTTTTCAATAGAATTCCAATAGCTTTCATTATTGTTTTTTTTTTCAATGATAGTTCTTTAATGATAGTTGTTAAATTTGTTTTTATGTATGTTTAACAAATAAAAAGTTTTTATTTCATTTCTTTAATAAATTCATTTGTGATTAGTGTAGAGGACATGAGCGGAGTTTAGACGAGCCTATGGGGCATAGGGCCTCTCAAGAAAAAAAAAAACATTTCTTTTTTATTTATATATTTATACATTATTATTTAATTATTTTTAAACTAAAATTATAATTGTTACATCTTCAAAAATTTGTTGTGCTAAAGAGATAGATAATTTAGTATCCTAATTTTGTACGAAGATTCAGTACACAAATAGATAAAAGAGGGTGTAACATGTAATGCCCGAGAATCTAAATTGGAAGAATCATTCATTTATTTTTTAATAAATAACAACCAGAGCTATCTAATATCATCTATCAATAATAAATAATAATAAAATAAATTAAATAATTTAAAACATCAATATATACATTTATATTTTTTCTACATATACAATAATTAGGATCTATACAATCATCACATATTTATCTTATCCTGAGTACAAAAAATAGCTAGAATTAAAAAAACTGAACATGAAGGAATCCTATAACCATCCTCACACTCCTAATCCTCTGCCCTAACCTTAAATTATTTAACCACATATAATAAGCTATAAAAAGTCAACAGGTCACTAAAACCTATAACTGAATTTAAAGCATACTAAAGAAGCAAAATGCGTTTCATGGATCAAATTATAGAATCATTAAATCAATGTAGAAATAGTAAAATTTACAAGTAATAATAGTAGAATCTATAAACTATAAAATATTATAATATGAAAGTCAATAAAGTAATAAACTAACCCAAGTGTTAAATCTATAAAATAATCATCGTATCTGCAATACCAATCAATACAAAAATTGGACAATACATCAAACCCAAACATCATAAAAAACTATAGAAATCAAATCAATATAGTAAAATAATATAAGAGTGTACTCATACTACTCAGGTATTGTATATCTTGTGCTCAGTATATCACATTCTTAATTTTAATACTGTGAATTAGTAATATCAAATAGTATTAATATCTAAATTATTATTAATAACCATCTAGTGGCAGGAATAATAGAATAATGCAATAATAGTAAATCCATGTAGTAACAATAAATTCATATAATAATAAGAATAATGTCTCAAGAACATGCAATTCATAAGTCACACTAAACAAGTAAGAATTCCTAGCTATCATGATGTTTTTCAGTATTATACCAATATCAGTAAATAGAGTCGTCATTCTCTACCCGTTAGCACAATATTCATTTCTTTATAACTCCCAATCAGTATCACATGAATCAGAGAGGATAATACCAAACTATATTATTAAAAAAAAAGTGCGTAGGCCAACCATCCTGTACAGGTCAATCAATCTCCAACCAACAGGTCAATCAATCTTTACTTATTTTTTACACATACATTATTATCATAACACTATAATAGAAATATCAATCACATATCCACATTCATTTCTAATATGTTATAGTAAATAATACATAATTGAGTTTAATTCAGAAAATGTCAAAATATCATAATGGTAAATAACAAAAATCAAACTAAGTAAAAATTGACATTTTTATAATTTTACCAAATTACTAAATATTAAATAAAATAACATTCTAAAGCTTTAGTTGAACTTAATCACTATTTTGTGCCATGAAAATAAATTTTTGAGTAGGCAAAAATTGTTATATTTTAAAAATCACCTGATAAAAAATTTTAAATAAATACTTAAAATGTTCATAATCTCAATCTCTATAATATTTAAAAAGTTATGTGATAAAAGTTTTACCAATACAAAATCATTCTCATTTTTTGATAAAAAAATATAAATTTAATCAAATAAATATCAAAAATTCAAAATCTTTGAAAATAAAAAATAGGGTAATGATTCCATACAACGAGATGAGTAAATCTACTAGTAACTTTAATGGATTAAAATCATTTTGTGGCCTCCAAATCTTAATTCTTTTTTTTCTCTATTCTCACATTCTCTCTTATTTTCTTTAAATATTTCTCTATTTGCCATAAACATAATAAGGAAAAGTGAACTTAAAAGCTTTTAATTATGTTTTATCATGTTTTAAATATAATAATAAAATATTAATATAATTATTTACTTTTTTCAATTTTTAATAGAAAATTCATATAAATCTATTTGGGACATTATAAATTATAAAAAAATATTCATAAAATAATATATTTTATTTAAAAAATATTGGTGAAGTTGGTTTGTAAAACAGACACCAGACAGTCTCAAAATTCTCACTTATACTGATAAGTGTCAATTTTTTAAGGATTTTTGACAGTGCCCAAAAATTATAAAAAAATTTGTGTGATAAAAATGCTATATCGAACATGATTTATGATTTAGACATATATTAACTTTAGATAAAAATTGGTAGAGTCAACATAAAGGCTATTACTTAACATTCATAAGAAACTCCAAGATTTTTACATGAAAAAGCCTTAAAAGGGGAAAATCTAAGGGTTTGGCCCAATTTCAATGAATAAACCAGTATCAATGGTTGATTACAAATGAGGCTCTTTCTTGGGTGGATGGTTTTATATTGAAAATACATGTTTTATAGAGCTCGTTGTATGGAAGATATTCTTAAAAGAATGTTGACATATATGTTTGTTCAATAGGATTGTATTTAGCATGTGATGAAGGTTGAAAGGATCGTAGTAGAGCAACACTGGTTGGAAGGATCGTAGTCGATAGATGACCAAGGTCAAAAAGATTATAGTTAGGTAACACTGATAAAAAGGATCGTAGTTTGTGGGATTTGATTGTTGGAAAAATTGTACTTGAGAAAGGATGGTCAGAAGAACTGTAGTCGGGTGACGGTGGTCAGAAGGACCATCAATTATTGCTAGATGGAGGTTCAACGATGATAGATAATTGGGAGTTTTAACAATGAAGCTAGTACTAAGGATGGTATTCAGCATGTTCAATTATTTCCTTATGGCGGTCTGGTGGTGTAGATTTATTAGAGTTAGTATCGAGGAGTAGTTTTAGAATTCCCTAAGCCTAAGATCCTTTTCTCCTCTTCCTCCAACCAAAGGCTCTAAGCCCTCCTTTCATATGAGAAATGACAGCTTATTTTTAAATTTTTTAGAGTGGCATGCGACATAAATATGGAAAAGAACTGAAATAAATTCATAATGCTCCATCAGACGGTTCATATTGATCCCATCGATCAAAGAGTGTCTGTCAAATGATGTCAAAATTAGATGAGCTTTGGCTATTGTATTTGTCTCATTGAGACTCTCAATATAACTATAAGCATTACATATTTAGATATCATTTGATCATCTAATTTATGCTTTGAACCTTCAAAATATACTTTGATCCTTTGATTTGGATCCATTTAGGCTCGGATTGGATCAAATTTGGTGTTGTCAGGTTCATTTTCTTGAGATGATCATTTTGACTATAATCTTTCTGAAATCGAAGTTCAAACAATCCTGGATTTAATTTTTTAAAAATTTTGAGTCATATATGCATTGAGATTCATGCCCGATCTAGGTGATTTTTGCTTATGTATCTATTTTTTATCGGTGTATTAGTAAAAATGAAGTAATAGAGGCTTTAAAGAAAAGGATGTGTGAAAACGTTATTGGACATGATGATATTCTTATAGAGGTGTGAAAATGTTTTGGAGATGAAGGAGCTTACTAAACTTTTTAAAACTATTTTGAACTCTAAAAGATGTTAGATGAGTGGAGAATGAGCATGTGGATTCCTAGTTTTAAGAATAAAGGTGATGCACAAGATTGTGTGAATTATAGAGGAATTAAGTTAACGTGTCATACTTTAAAATTATGGGAGCGAGTTTTGGAGCGTAGGTTGCGGCGTAATATTAATGTTTCTCAAAATCAATTTTGATTCATGTCAGATAGGTCTTCTATGGAAGCCAAACATTTATTGAGAGGTTTGATGGAGAAATATAGAGAGAAGGAGGATCTACATATTATATTTATTGATTTAGAGAAAGCATATGATAAAGTTCCAAGACAAGTGCTATGGATAGTTCTTGACAAAGAAAGGAGTTAATAATGCTTATATTCAAATCATTAAAGATATGTACGTTGGATCTATCACTTGTGTTTAAACACAAAGCGATTTGACCAATTATTTTCCTATTTTTGTTGGATTACATCAAGGATTAGCCTTAAGCCCATATCTTTTTGCTTTAGTCATGGATGTTCTTACTAGACAATTTTAAGAGGGTGATCCTTGGTTTATGCTTTTTGCTGATGATATTCTTCTAATTGATAAGACCAAAGAGGGAGTTGAAGGTAAACTTAAATTATGGAGGTCAAACATAAAGTCTAAAGATTTTCAATCAAATAGATCTAAAACTTAATATATTGAGTGTAATTTTAATAGTAATAGTCCTAGTGGGTGGATTATGACTTTGAGCGATCATATCTTTAATAAGAGTGCATGTTTTAGATATCTATTATTCAGAGTGATGATGGAATAGATGGGGATATTATCAATAGAATTCAAGTTGGATGGTTGAAGTGGAGGAATGCAACGAGCTTGTTGTGTGATAGAAAGGTCCCCCTCAAACTTAAGGGAAAATTTTATAAGATGGTGGTAAGATCTACAATGCTTTATGTTGTAGAATGTTGGCAATTAAAAGAGAAGCATAATACTAAGTTAAGTGTTACAGAGATGAGGATGCTGAGGTGGATGAGTGCCTTTGCCCTTAGAGACAGGATTCAAAACGAGCATATACGTGAAAAGGTTAGAATAGCTCCAGTGGAAGATAGGATTAGATAGATTCTCCTTAGATAGTTTGGTCACATAAAATGATGGTCTTCCAATAACCATATTAGGAAAGTAGAGGTATTATATTTGACTTTTCTTAAGAAAGGAAGAGGTAGACAAAAAAAGACTTGGCAGAAAATAGAAATGACCTTTCTTTACTACATTTAAATTAGAATTTGACATTTAATATGACACATTGGAGAAAAAGGATTAATGTAGCTGACACCACGTAATGGGACAAAGGCTTGATATTGTTGTTATTTTATCAGAGTCTGACAATATGTGTCATAGCATTTCAAATTATTGCAATATAAAATTATCATGTTTGGGTAATTACAGGGCTAAACTACTCCATAGATGTCAACGTGGGCTTTCCATCAGGATCGTGAACCAAGTAAAATACCCTTTATTTTAATTTTAACATGTCCCAAAGTTGGCGCTTTGATCAAAGAAAAAAATATAAAAAATTTCATTCCAAAACTTTTGAACGTGCTCAAAATTAATTGTAGAGGCTCTGTTGGGCTCTAAAAATGCTAAAAATTGGGTTCAAAACATTGAAAAATAAATCTAGGAACCCAAAAAAAGTTAGAATTGGACCTTCTAGGTTAAATTTGGGCCTGGACAAAGGTTGGATGCCAAATCGATCACTCGTGCATGTAGGGCGTCCGTGAATAGGGCATGCTACAAGCTCCCCTTCGAAAATATATAATTTATATTTTTTTAAAACGACGCGACCTCAGACATAGGTGGATAATTACTATACAGCCTCCGCCTCTTAGGAATTATGATTTTTTTATTTATTCAATTTTAGAAAAATCCAAAAAAAAAATAAAGAAAAATACTAAAAAACTTCTAAAAAATAAAAAAAATATCTAAAACATTCTTTTTTTCCCATTTCACCTATAAATATCCCCTTAGGGGAAGGAGTAGAACAAAACTCTACTATTTCTCCCTTTCTTCCATACTTCTTCTCATATTAGAGGCATTCCACTGTCTTGTATAGGCTATATTAAATATAAAGCTCTGAGGCCCTTCTTTAAGCAAGAGAAGTATATATTACCTTTCTTTTTCTTCTCTCTCATATTTCTCCTTACATTAAAGATATTCTATTACCTTGGATACGTGGCCTCCCTTATCAAGCCAAGTGCCCCACTTTGTGCATGAGGAGTAGTCCTTTCCTTTCTTCCCAGTATTTCTCATACTTTGTCCCATATAAGAGGAATTCCACTATCTTAGATAGGTGGCATCTCCTATCTTGCTATAGTGGCCATCATTGTGTAGAAGAAGCCTTGATGAGAGTTTATTATACACATAGACTATCCATGATAGAAGAAGATCAATTAACTCCTACACGAGATGATGGTATGAAATGATTTGGTGATATTAGCACTTGAGAGAAAACTTATTGATAGTCAACATATGAGTGAAAGTTTGATGATGATTGATGTGAGGTAAAGGGCAGATGAAAGTGATTGATAGACAAAGAAATAATATCGATCACTAGATAAAGGGTCGATGATTGTGGTTGTCAAGTAACATTATATTGAAGATAGTATGAAACCATACTGATAGGAGGTGAACACTTAGTAGCCTGAAGGAGGTGGTCAGGTGGTGTATCAATGGAAGTAGTCTAATAACATAATAAAAGTGCCAAGTAAGTGAAGGCTTATCAATGCTCTGATCTTTCCTTAATAAACAAGACGAAAGATATGCTTCAAACTGTAGTAAAGAAGAAGTCGATGGAATCCATCAAAGATGTTTCTTTTTGAGGTTGTCTATCAGAGCATTGTTCAATAATATTAATATGTAAGGAAAAGGTCGAGAGAATCCATGAAAGATATTTGAACTATCCGAAGTTATTTATTATAGTGTTGCTCGATGAAGTTAAGTTGTATATAGAAGGTTGAAAGAAATCCACTAAGAATGTTTGACATATCCAAGGCTATTTATGAAAGCATTACTTGATGGTATTATCCTACATTGAAATGGTTTGAAAAATCCATTAGGGATGTATGACCTATCCGAGGTTTTTTATAAAAATATTTCTTGATGGTGTTAACATGTGTGGAAGTGATCGACAAAATCCATCAAGGATGTTTGACCTATCAAAGGTTATTTGTAAGAGCATTGCTCGATGACGCTAACATGTATGAAAGAGGATGGATTGAATGTCCTTGGGCTTGATGAAATTGGGAGGGGGTGAATGCCTCATGTATCTTGAATAAAAGGTAAAGATTAATCTATTTTTATATCATTATAATCTTTTAGAGGTAGAAGTCCAGTTGGGGACTATATAGAGTTTGTAATTCACTTTAAACTTTCTTACACCTATTTGAAGCTGTATGATAGATGGTTGCAACAAGAATAATTTTTTATTCAAAAAATATTTGAGGGACTTGTTTAACAACAATCGTATTTGAGATTGCATATTTGTGAGACTTGTTTGATCGCAATCGTATTTTAGATTATAACAAAGGTTTCCCAAAAATCTAAATCTACTTCCCATTAAATTTATGCAACACTGGTTTGTTTACCTCATTATTCGAGGTCAATTTCCCCGGATTCAATTCTAGCACCTAGGTTTTCGTAGCCTAGAATAGACGTCACCCGCAGGATTTCCCTTAGGTGGATACCCACTAACGTAGCATTGACTCGAACCTATCGCTCAACTCGAATCAGAATAAAATTCAATCCAATTCTAATTCAATTTCAAATCATCTCGTTCCGAACCCAATGACACCGAATTCAACCCAATCCGAGCCAAAATGAGTCCGAATCAATAACTCAAGGCGCTGCCGGAAGGTTCAAACCACAATTTGAGTTACCAAACGGTCTTCGATTTTGACGAGTTTATACTCGAATCGAACGGCTCGACGAGACGAATCCAACGAGCCCAAGATCGTTACATTCTGACATCATTAAGGCTTTTAAATGTCCAATGATCGGTCCAGCCCATGACCCCATCTAGGCAAAAGAAACCAAATTTTCGGTTCTCTCTACAGTTCCGAAAATCTCTAGGCTTCATGCTCAATGCCTGCAGTTCAGAACTTTTCCATCCCCCACTCTCTCACACGCACAACTACTCTCACTGCAGTTGGCTCGATCCCTCTCCCTAAGTTCCGAACTGCATAGCCCTCATCATTGGCATAGAGAGAACGATCTCCCTCTTCTCTCTAAATTTGGAAAACACAGAGAAACCGCACCTCACCGTCCACTCTCTCCTACACGCCTCATTCACACAGAAAATCCTCGGCAGCAGTTCCGAACTCCTCTCACACTCTCATACACACGAAGCCCAGGAATCCCGTCATCCCCAGCCTCTGCCTGCTCTCTGCTTCGCGTGACTCCCATGGCCAAATCCCCAGCCGTCCCTCTCTCGGTTGCGTGAGAAGCCCCCATCCCGAACCTCTCTCTCTCGCACTCTAGGCCTGCAGTTCGCAATTTGCTCTCCCTCTCTGTAGTTCGAAGATCCCCACTCTCGCACTCTCTAAGATCGCACAAATAAAAAAAAAAACTCCCGCACTCCGCCTCCATTGCCAGGGCCGATAGAGAGAGAGATATCGTCGAGGAGAAGAGGGGGAAAGCTTTGAATGTAATGTACCCTTGTAGTTGTAGTTGGTAATAATGCTGCAATGGGTGCCAAAGAGAATGGAGTGGGAAGACTTGACCGTTCTGCAGACTTTGAAAAGGAAAGTAAACAAGGAACTGAAGTAGAATCAGATTTTGAGTTTGCATAAGACTCTCTTTCATCACACATTAACGAATACAGCAACCTCCTCAAATTTAGGTAATTTCTTCTATATCCTCATCCATATTCTTTTTGTTGACTAGGAAATGATTGCTACAGGAATTAATTATCTAAAAAGAAAATGCTTGAGATGAAAATTTGATGAGTTTTAGCAATTGCGATGTATGCTTTGGAAATGTCTCATTGATTGAATTTTTTTTTTAGTGATGAAAAGATGCTTTGTTTGTTTATATCTTTTATCCTAAACATCTAATTAGTCATCTTATCGTGAGATTAGAAAGGAAGTTGGCTTTGTCTCATCTTATTTTCTCTCAAATAAATAAGTAAAATGAGTTACATAATTTCATGTGGTAGTTTAAAGAAAGAAAAGTTGTAGTGGAAAAGAGAAATGTAAATTTTGGAGAAGATTGTGAGCTTTGTGTTGGAAATAATCATGAATTTTATATTTTAAGAATGAATTTTAAGGGTATTAAAAGTTGCTATATATAACTTTGAAAGATTAAGTATATGTTTTGAAAAATGTGTCGAAAGGTTATTTGCTTTATACTTGAAGACTTTATATGTTGAAAGGTGAGAATTGTATGAATTTTGGAAAAGTAGAAAAGTGTGTTTTTGAAAAGTGTGTTTTTTGGAAGGCATATGTGTGTTTGAGTAATGAGATATTTGAAAATGTGTGTTATAAAATGTTTGGATTTTGAAAGATTGAGATTCATTTGGATTGAAAGTGGAATTTGTGGATGATTTGAAAAGTGAAAACTTATGTTAAAAAGTGAAAGTGGTTTGTGTTGGAGAGAGGCATATAGAAAAGTTAAGTGTGTGTCTTATGAAAAGTGATGATTTTGACATTATGAAGAAAAGTGTATGTTATGAAAAGTATAAGAGTAATTCTGAAAAATGGAATGTGTTGGGAAGTAAAATGTGTGGAAAGGTATGTCGAATATTGAAATGTTCTGAAAAGAAAGTGTAGAGTGTGATTTTAGGAAGGATGAACTGTGCAAATATGAGGAGTAAAGTGTTAGTTTTATGAAAATTATGTAAATTTGGAAAAGTGAAAGTGAATATTAGGAAAATATATAATTTGTTTTCAAAAGTAAAGGTTCCAAAAAGCAAGCAACTGAACTGGTGTTCAAGCCCGAAGAAAGGTACCTCTTTTATTTTCAATAAATTTCAATTATTTTATTATTATTTATTAAACTCGCTTCTAATCCCTGTTTTCTCTTCTTTATTTGCATAAACTGCGAGGAATGGTACCGGTCGAGGGAACAAAAGGACAAGGAGCTAATGACGTCAGTCGCCTCTATCCAACCGGGTAGAGGTGCTACGGGCGAAACCACCGGGTCGTAGCCCCCGGTGACTGTGAGTATTCTAAACTTAGAAAATTTTTAGGGGCCCCTTGATGTGGTTTGCGTTAACCTTTCTCTTTTAGGTCCTTGTAGTAACTTCAATTTTATTAGGATTATTTCTATTTTATTTTAGATCCCTAAATTCCTTTTATACAGGCGCAAAGTTCTAAGGGTTTGTAATAACAAAAATTTCATCCCATACAACAGTAGTGACAATTAAGGATAAAAATTAAGGATCAGGTCTTAGAAAACTTAGACTTAGGATGCATGTACACTTTAGGATAGAGACATATAACATAGAAAACTTAGTGACATTCATTTATTATTATTAGTATTATTTTATTTTATTTTATTTTATTTTTATTTATTTATTCAACAAATTAAATTTAATTAACTAAATTTTTTTTTTAAATAATAATTGATTTAGGATATATCAAAACCACACTTTTTAATAAACACACTTAGAATTGTTTGTTAGGACAACCGATTCTAGCTTTAGGTTAGGCCGGTGTTTATTTCCTTACTGCACTGTGACGGGCTTTTTCTCGAGTTTTATTGCATGCTGGTTGTAAATTGTTGGTGTGTTTGTTTACTTACTTTTACCGTACTCTGTGATGTGATTTGATTGACGATTAGATTACTCATAGGTTAGGAGCGATCTGGATTGTTAATATGATTTTCTGCAGGTGGCCACACTCATGCAGGGCAGTAAAAAGGGGGGCTAATTAATCAAAAAAAAAATTATATAAATGCTACAGGTATTACAATTGCTTAGCCCCCAAATAAAAAGAGTGTGGCCAAGTGTGGCTAGTGAATTTAATTTAAATGCATATATATAATTGCTTGGGATGATTTTTGCTTAGGATAACCTTGCAGGTGGTCTAGATTTTCTTTCTTTTTATGTGAAATGTAATGTAAATGTAAATGTGTTTGAAAATATGTGAAAGTGATTTTGAAAGCGGGATATCACATCCAATTTGAAATCTAAAGAAAGGAAAATATACCTTAAAGGATTATTCTCTTTTATTTGGAAAGCCAAATTATGATGATTTTAGTATTCAAATAGAAAAGAAAATACCCCTTTTTAGGGATGAGTTTCTTTTCATTTGGATATCCAGACCCGACGGATCCAAGAAATTCATAGAAGAAGAAAAGATAGAACGAGAAGATTGAAGAAATGAAGATTCAAGGAACAGTATATCCCATTTCAAAAATCACTTGCGTCATTCTTAGGATTAGAATCTGGGTTTGTTGTCAGTGGTGCCCGGCCACTTTACTTTTCTGCAAATTTTGGGTGTAACATGGACATTGGACATTGGACATTATATTTGGATTATTAAAATTGATTGTTTACATTGTTTGTGCAGTAGATTTTTTTTAGGACATTGCATGCCGTGTTTTGTTTTAGTCTGGATACAAATCGGCGTGCTTTTTTTTTGTAAGGGTACGCTTAAAATTCTTCTACTTAAAATTTTAAATAAAATTTTTAAGCCCACATAGTAACTCTAACGATCTAAGAAGTAAGCTCGGGACCACCGATAGTCAGCATAAGCATATTAATACTTTCTCTTCCTTGTTAGGCACCTCCCCGCCTGCGGGTTCTGGCAGACCACTTGACCTATGAGGGTGCAGTTCTGTCATGGGGAAGTTGTGCAATCTCTAGGGAAAAACCTATTTTCTAAGCCTAAATTTTAAACTGCTTCATATTCATTTTATGCATTCGAGTCAATTAGCATGCATTGCATTAGATACAAATTAAAGAGAGTCTAAAATATTAATTGCATTTCTAGACATTTATCACCCTACATAAGTTGAGGGGCCAATTAGGATCTGTCTTAGATGTCGGCCCCCAATTCCTTAAAACTTAAACAACGTTCCTACCCATCTTTCATAAGAGACTGGACAAATGGTTTTAAAGCGTCTAGGTGGTTAGCTGGCTCCCCAATCCAGGCCGGGATAAGTCCAGATTTGCATTCATTAGTTAAGTTCGGGTCACTACTTTGTAGTACCCAAATTAGATCTAGGTTCTGAGGCTGATTTCTTTTAGAATCTTAAGTCCTCGCCCTCCGGGAATATAATCCCAAATTTCTAATAAAATGTCAACTTAAACATAAAATTTCTCTCTTAAAATGTAAAGCCCAATATAGGATAGACTGAGGTTGTCTCTGAGCTTCTCGGAATCCGACGCCTCCTACTTTTCTCCTTTGACTCGCTAATAAATGTTCAACATTGAGCTTTCTCCTTGAAAAATTCTTACTTCTGTTCCTTGTCTTCTACTTTGTAGTCAAAAGGGTATGAAATCACTGCTTTAATCGAGAGTTTTCTTAGGTGCCTCTCTCCTAGGATGTAATTAACTATAGGGGCTTGCCTCTATAGGGATTTGAGAACCCCAGACTAAAATAAACCTTGTTTTATTCGTATAAAACAAGGGAAGAATCTTTGGGAACGTAGATATTTTTAAAATCTCATTTCTAATTTTGAATAGACTTGTAGAATGTTATTATTATTTTTTTAAATAATATAATATTATACTTATTATATTCAATTTTAGAAATGATGAATTTTATAAAACTCATTCTCGCTTTTGGATATCTTGAAGAATGTTATGTTCATCTTTTAAGATGATATAATATTCTTCTTGCCATATCTAAATAAAAGAATGAATAAACTTTTTCAAAAACGTATTTTTATCTTTAAACATTTTCTATAGAATTTCATGTTCATCTTTTGAGATGATATGTTATTATTTGAATTATGTTTGATTATAGAAATATCAATTTTCAAAACCCTATTCTGATATTGAATCCATTATAGAATATTATGTCGGTCTCTTGAGACTGTATTTTATTCTTAATGCAGTATTCGATTACAAAATAGGAGAAAATAAAATCTGCGTGGTGACACAATTTTTCCCACCATGGTTGTTGGTAGGTAGGTGATAAAATAACACACATTTGGTGTTACTGCTCTAAATCTTAAATGACTTCATTTCAACCTTATATAAGATCATGGTAAAGAGATGACCTCTCTTTAATAGTGCCAAAGTTGTTAACATGAATGGCCTTTCGAGGTTATAGTAAAGTTGCCTCGTAGCCAAGAATCATTTCCTATAGATGGCACCAGATTATTGCATCCTAAAAAGTTTGTGTTGTAAAGAGATAGAGAATTTAGCGTCCTAGCTTTATACAAACACATAACACACAAATAGAGAAAAGAAAGGGTGCATCATTCATAAGAACCATTAATATTTTTACATGGGAAACCCTAAAAATGAGAAAAATTATCAAGCCTAGTCCAGTTTGAATGAATCCACAAGTATTGATGATTGATTACAAATGAGGCATTTTCATATGGGGAAGGCTTTATATAAAAAATACATATTGTATAGAGCTTGTTACATAGAAGCTATTCTTATATAGGAGTTGCTACTTTTGAAAATAATTTTACCCGAGTTGCATATATTAAGGCTAATAATGTCCGAGTTAAGCTTATAAAATTCAATAGTAAACCCCTCAGGACCAGGCAAAGAAGCATATGGTGTTGCACATCTGTTTTCATGGATTATGATTTTGATGATAACAAACACTCTTATTGCAAATACTCTTATTTCTCTACGACTGCCTTATTTACTGACATTGTAGGTCCATAAGATCAGACTGTATTTTGGAACCAGCTCAAGATTGGGTAGACTAGGTTTGAGTCAGTTTATACATTTTTTTCTTTCTTGAGTCTATTGTATTTGGTGTGGCTTCTTATGCTTTATAACTTGGAAGATTCTCTGGCTGTTCCCTAATGTTTACCATTTTTTGTAACATTGTCCGGGACGATTTCATATCGTCCTGGATGATCGATTTAAAAGCAGAACCCCTAATTAGAGCATCCTCATTAAAGTAGCCATCATTATACAAATAATATCATCCTGTACGACTTTTTATCGGCCAGGATGATAGGCTACAAACAGAAAGAATCTGCTAGTAGATCTATTTAGGAATTACTTATTTTTGGACATCGTCCAGAAGATCATCCAGGACTATAAAATATCATCCAGGATGATCCAGGACAATTTTTTCCTAAATTAATTTGGCATTTAAGGAAAGTAATTATGACTTGATTGGACGATCAAATCGTCCGGGATGATCGCAGGATCGTCCGGGATGATATGTTGGATGATTTGACATCGGATAGCTCTTTTTTAGGGCAATGTTTAGGATGATATTCCATGATTGTTCTGATCGTCCAGGATGATATGAACAAATTTCTTCTGATCGTCTCAAATCATCCCAACTGATTGGGCTTAATTTGCACTGATCGTACAGGACGATAGGAATATCATCCTGGACGATAAAGTCGGCAACTTGTATTAATCAGCTCAGTTTTATCTCTTCTATTTAAGCTATAACAAGGCACTTTATAAGTGTCTTTGGCAGCCATTGTAGCTTCATTCTTTTGGGGGAACTTGAAGAGAGCGCTTGAAAGGGAGTGAGGAATGAGTGAAGTCTGAGAGAGGGAGAAGATCATGTGAGGGGGCACTCAAGGGAGTGTGGAGGGGAATTCCACATGGTTGCTCTGGAAGGCTTACACCTTAATACCATCGGATTCAAGGCTTGTCTTGAATGAAGTTCACCAAAGAAGAAGATCTCTTTGGTGTCAAAGGACCCAGCGACTCTGCCGCACCGGGGAAGGTGGAAGTGATTTTGTTAGGGCTTCTCTGCCTAGCTGTGGGGGCTAAAGGAGAGACACTTTTATAGTGCAATACTTGGAGGGTGCCTCCAAGGAGTTGACGTAGGTCAAGGTTTGACCGAACCACTATAAATCCGGTGTGTTCTTTCTTTATTACTTATGCATTTAATTTCCACATCGTTGATTTCTTTATGGTGATATTGGTTTGAGTTTTGTGTTTTGATTGAAAGATATTTTTTACCAATTCACCTCTCTTTTATTTAGCCTTGGGCCAGTTCATAAGGGCCTAACATCCCTAACGAACTTTCAAGTGATATAAGAGCACTTTCTAGTGTCATATGAGCACTTTCAATTGGTATCAGAGCAGTATTCATAAAATATAGTTTTTAAAAGCTTTTGAATTTTGATCCATGACTAATTATTCAAATCATAATATTGCAGAAGGTTATTCAATCACCAGACCACCTTTTTTTGAAAATTTTACATTTGATTTTTGGAAAATTCACATGTCTATTTTTTTTGCAATCAATTGATTTTCGCATGTGGCATATAATTTTAATTGGTTACTTATTACCGTCACCTATTTTAGATGGAATTAAAATCGACATTTCTTTTAGTCAATGGAATAGAGATGAACAAATTGATGCTCAATTGAATGCAAAATCATTAAATTGCTTTTTTTGTACTTTAAATTCTGAAGATTTTATGTTAGTATCCACGTGCATTACTGGTAAGGAAGTTGGGAATAAACTACACACCATATACGAAGGCACTAGTGAAATCAAGCAATCTAAGTTAAATATGTTAATGCATGATTTTGAACTGTTTTCCATGAAACCTTATGAGACGATCTTAGACATGTATTCTAGGTTTATTCAAATTGTGACATCATTGCATGCTTTAGAAAAAGAATTTTCAAATTTTGAAAATGTTAACAAAATTTTTTGTTGTCTGCTGGATAAGTTTGATGCTAAAATTGTTACTATTTGTGAATCAAAAAATTTGAATGATTATTCTATTGATAATTTGATTGGCTCACTCATTACCTACGAGCAAAGTTTTGGTCAAAGACTTTTGGATGCAGGTGAAACGATTGTTCTAAAAATTGAAATACGAAAAAAGATAGCTTAGTTAGTGACAAAGCAATGACTTGATAGGCAAATTAAAAAGCTCACCGAAGCAAAAGCATAAACAAAAATGAAACAAAGGTAAAAACGGTAAGGATGTTAATATTTCTTCTGACGTTATTTTCTTTCGATGTAGGAAGCCTGGACATATGAAAAATCAGTGCCCTAATTTAAGAATTCTTTCTGCGAAAGAAAAGGGTAAAGCAAAGCAAATTTTAAACTGGAGAAATAATGAAAAGCAAAAAATCTCCTGGGCAGACCTGGTTTCTGAAGTATCGGACCAGGAGAAAGATTATGGTTAAAAGCCTTGTTTGTGTGTTTGTATTGTGTTTTGTTTTTAGTTATTTTTTGCTTTTTGTTTTATTTCGATTTTATTTTATGTTTTTGTCTTTGTTTATTCTTTGATTTTCTTCTTGTTTCGTGAAATTTTTTTCTCTTATCAGCACACACATTCACTTTTCTAAAAATAAAAAATCTACTTCCTATTTTTTCTTGAAATCTTTGATAAGTTGTGATTGACTTCTTTAAAAACATTCAAAGGAAGGAAACTCAGGTTTTTGACTCTCAATCTCTTCTTTCTAAAAATGGTTATTCTACTTTTAATTTAAAATCTTTTTCATATTTTAAATTAGTCTTTGAAACTAAAATTTTTTATCTCCCTACATTTTATTTATTGCATAGGGATCTTTATAAAGTTGTTGAATCTAACTCATAATTTTCTTAATCAAGAATTCACTTTATTAATATGATGGGTTTACTTTTGTTTTTAAGATTTCATAAATGTAGCATATTAAAAAAAATTGGCCAATGATGCCAAAATAAAAGATGCACAAATACGCCAAATTGAAAAATATACACAAAAGTATATCAAAAATCGAAAGATGCGCAAAGAGCGCCATTCAAATTGACAAGAGACATAAAATGAACCTACAAAATTTAATGCTTACCATTATTATACTTCTTAAAAGCTTAAACAAACTCTTGATACTTTCGATACTTGATTTTGAAAAACGTGATTCCTGGTTCAACAATTCGTACATTAATCTTCTATTAGATATATTTTATGAAAGGAGTTTTGAAAAAGTAGTGTTGCTTTTTCTAATTTATTCCAGGATTTAGATATTGATTTAAAAAGTTTTTGAGCCTTTTTAAAGAACTTGAGTTTGGATTATCAAATTTTGAATTTCTAACCTTTCTGGGCTATACGTTGTCAATACAATTCTACTAAGTTTTTGATAAAAACCAAGAGGTAACTTTCTTATTTTAAGAATATTTGTTTTGTTCACTATATCAGAGATCATTTTATCTTTTAATCATTTTGTTTGTGCCCCTTCTCTTTTTGATAATGTCAAAGGGAGAGAACGTATTATTGAATTTGTATCCTTTGTCTTTTTTTCTTTCTTTCAAAAAATTAAAAAACAACAAATTTTTTTATCTCCCCTATTTTTAAAGTTTTATTCTAGTGAGGGCAAGATTAGGAGAAAATGTTTTCCTATTTGCAAATTCAAATCATAATGTTTGCCATCATCAAAAAGGAGGGGATTGTTACAGATCTGTTTTCATGGATTATGATTTTGATGATAGCAAAAACACTCTTATTGCAAATACTCTTATTTCTCTATGACTTCCTTATTTACTGACATTGCAGGTCCACAAGATCAGACTGTAATTTGGAACTAGCTCAAGATTGGGTAGACAAGGTCTGAGTTAGTTTGTACATTTTTTCCTTTCTTGAGTCTATTGTATTTGATGTGGCTCCTGATGCTTTGTAACTTAGAAGATTCTCTGATTTTTTCCTAATGTTTACTGTTTTTGGTAACATCGTCTGGGATGATTTTATATCATTCTGGACGATCGGTTCAAAAGCAAAAACCCTAATTAGGGCATCCTCATTAAAGCAGCTATCATTATGCAAATAACAACGTCCTGGACGATTTTGTATCTGCCATGACGATAGGCTCAAAACAGAAAGAATCTGCCGCCAGATCTATTTAGGAATTACTTATTTTTGGACATCGTCCAGAAGATCAACCAGGACTATAAAATATCATCCAGGATGAACCAGGATAATTTTTTCCTAAATTAATCTAGACTTTAAGGAAAACAATTATGACTTGATTGGATGATCAAATCGTCCGGGATGATCGCAGGATCGTCCGAGACGATATGCTGAACGATTGGACATCGGACACCTCTTTTTCAGGGCAATTTTTAGGATGATATTCCACAATTGGTTTTGATCGTCCAGGATGATATATTATCGTCTTGGATGATATGAATAAATTTCTTCTGATCGTCTCAAATCATACCGATTGATTGGGCTTAATTTGAACTGATTGTACAGGATGATTGGAATATCGTCCTGGACGATAAAGTCGGCAACTTGCATTAATGACCTCATTTTTAGCTCTTCTAATTAAGCTATAACAAGGCATTTTGTAAGTGTCTTTGGCAACCATTGTAGCTTCATTCTTTTGGGGGAACTTGAAGAGAGAGCTTGATAGGGAGTGAGGAACGGGTGAAGGCTGAGAGAGGGAGAAGATCCTGTGATGGGGGACTCAAGGGAGTGTGGAGGGGGATTCCACACGACTGCTCCGGCAGGCTTGCACCTTAATACCGTCGAATTCAAGGCTTATCTTGAGGGAAGTTCACCAAAGAAGAAGATCTCTTTGGTGTCAAAGGACGCGGCGACTCCGCCGCACCGGGGAAGGTGGAAGTGATTTTGTTAGGGCTTCTCCGCCTAGCTGTGGGGGCTAAAGGAGAGACACATTTGTAGTACAATACTTGGAGGGTGCCTCCATGGAGTGGACGTAGGTCAAGGTTTGACTGAACCACTATAAAGCCAGTGTGTTCTTTCTTTATTACTTCCGCATTTAATTTCCGCATCATTGATTTCTTTGTGGTGATATTGGTTTGAGTTTTTTGTTTTGATTGAAAGATATTTTTTACCAATTCACCTCTCTTTTATTTATCCTTGGGCCAGTTCATAAGTGCCTAACATCCCTAAGGAACTTTCATAGGGGAATAAAAGAAACCACATCTTTGATGTCCTTACTTGAGAAAGGAGAAATCAGTAAGTCAATTAACTCCAATAAAACCAAGTTACCATGAGGAATGTTGAAATCAACCACATTGTAGCTTAAATGGATTAAATAGCTCAAAAATATTATTTACGATGTCGTTTACCACTTATTTAGTAGTAGAGAATTGGCCATTGGAACTAGAGATTACTTTCAAGTAATTGAGGTTTTTCCTTGATCTTTTTTAGCATATAGAAAACCAAAATTATCTTCCCCATTAGTAACCCATTTGGTTTTAGCCCTTTGAGTCACCCAAGAGATTTAAGAGGAATGATGAAGGTTAAGAGAATCATTAATCTCTTTGAATTTGATATTAAGATTATGTCCCAAAGGTTTCCTTTGAATATCCAAAAGGCATTATTATTGTTTGGATTTATGCACATTAAGGAAAGAGGAAAGAAAGTTAGAAGATGTCCAATATTTCCCCTTAATGATGTTTTTCAGATTTTGAAGTCTAGCATAAAATGAGACTATCGGGCTACCTACAATAGGAAAATTAGAGAACGTCTCTAGAATTGCTTTATGGAAACCATTTATATTAGCCCAGTAGTTTTTACATAGAAATATACTAGGTTTAGAAATGACAAGAGTAGTGATAATGATGAGAGAAGAATGATATGAACAATGAGGAGGAGCTACCTTAGAAAAAGCCCTTGTGAACCTTTCAAGCCAAATAGATTTAACAAAAGATTTGACTAGTTTAATGTGAATTAGATAATCTAGGGCTATAAATGAACTGAGCGTCTGACAAATTACTCGAGGCTCGGCTCAATATAAGCTTATTCGTGATGATTTAATTAAGTAATAAAACAAATTTAAATATTTTTTAAATACTTGTTCTTTTAATAAACAAACTTGAATAATTATGTGTTCAGTTCATTTATGTTCATGAGCAATATCCTCATAAGCTTGTGAACATGCTCGATATGAAGCTCATTAGGAGCTTGATTCTTATTTGATACAAAACTTTAATAAATCTAATATAAATATTTTATGTTTATTATAATTTAAAAATATAATAATAAGTTATTTTAGAATAAGTTTTCTTATAAGAATAATTATAGCCCGTTTGTTTGTGAACAAGCTTGTTTGGTAGTTCAAAAACACTTGCTAGATGTGTTCGTGTACAAACTTGTTTGGTAGTTCAAAAACCCTTACTAGATATTTATGTGAATAGGTTCATTTGGTAACTCAAAAACACTCACTATATATGTTATGAAACTTTCTCGTTTGGTAGTTTGAAACAATCGCTAGAAATGTTTGTAAACAGGTTTGTTAGTAAGATCGATAACATGTTTGTTTAAAGCTTAATGAGCAAGAAAGAAAATGAACATGAACTAAACACAAAAAAATGTGATTATTTATTAACATAAACAAACCGAGCTTCAACACGAACATGAAAGCTCGAATTGAGCCTGAATGAACATGAACAAACTGATAATAACTAAATATAAACATGAACAAGGGCATACTCGGTTCTGTTCAATTAGTTTAGAGCCCTATGATTATCCACCCTTTTAATAATCTTTTTTTAGAATACTACAAAACTTAAAACTATATTTATTTAATTTTAAAATTTAATGGGATTCTGCTCAAATATAATTTCCAAATATATTCTAAAGATCTCCAAATATATTTTGAAGAATAAATGCATCTATAAAAGAAGAGGAACTATCAAGTTAAAGTTCGTTCACTCATTCCATCTAGTTCATTCACAGTTCAATACGAGCAGGATGACTATAATGACCTTATGATGGAGATAAAATCATTGCAGATTCTAGCAATGCCAGCGCTGGAATTTGAGAAGCAGAAAGTGGTACTTAAAGATTAGGTACAAGCATCTTTGGAAGAAAGAGCATGAAATGAATACTTATTCATCATCAGTAGGGATTCATTGTAGCGAGTATAGCATGCCTTTTTTTCTACAAAATCTTTGTTCGGACCTTCAAGAATTCATCAAAAAAGCATAAATGTAGCTAAAAAAGCCTCCCTTTTACCATTGAAATAAGCTAAGCTAATGAGGACATCGCTTAGAGATTTAGATACGTGTACTACTGACAAAATTGTAGATTGACGGCTACGATTCAGCGTCCTTACTTTTGACACATTATGTTTTATCTAGTCTTATTGTATGCAGGATGTTTTATTTAGTTTTATTGTTTTCCAATTTTACTCCTATGGGGAGTGTCTGGTCATTGTAGCCCGGAGGGCAAGATTGTACTTTTCCTTTGTCATGTTGGAGGCCTATATATAGTGGCCCTATGTGTTGTAGTTGGATGATGAATGATTAAATGAAATTTTGTTTTGTCTTCTACTTCTTATTGTGAGAGAACTAAAGAGAAGGGAGAGCCCAATGAGTGGGCAAACACAATACCCACCAGTCACCGGAAGAGTACGTGACTCGTGGTCTTCTTCTACGTTTTCTAATCCATCTCCAAATATTTCACCACTGACTTCTCATTATCCTTCCACTTTCATTTAGCCACCAAAATACTACTTGATCCCCACTAAATTCCCCTTCCAAAATCCCACCCGCCATCCTAGCTCCTAGCCACCTCCACCCAAAGCCAAACCCGCCTCTTCCCTCTTGACCGCCTGCCCCATTCACCTTTCAAATCATTATGATGATTTTATTTGTCATAATAATCCCCCTAAATTGGCTCTTGCAATAAAGAAAGGAGTCAGAAAATTTTGAAATTCAAAAACTTTCCATATTTGCAGAATCTAAATAAGGAAAGTTTTCAAATTTGAATCCATTCGAAATTTAATTTTGAAAAAATCATTATTTTCCCGCCTAGTTGTCATATCTTATTTGGAAGGAGCCTAACTCCCCCATAATCCCATTCCCCACTCTCTCCATGCTGTCGGCCCCATCTTAGGCTTCCCCCCATTAATCCCCAATCAATGCCTTAATTACAATTAATTTGAAATTAAATTTCAAATTATTTTCCCTCCAAATTTAATCAAAATCTGAGATTAATTTTAGATTTGGATTAAACCACACCTCCACCCTAACCTAACCTAAGCTCCTTCAAATCCTAGCCACCTCCCCACCTCTTCAAGCCATCCCAACCGCTCGCCCTCCTATTCAAGCCGCTGGCCTCCCTCTCCACCACCCTTTCTATCCTTTTGTCTTCCTCCCTGTGTTCTCTCCTTCTCATGCTTATGGTGCATGGCTAATCCTGAGGTTGATCACGGCTTCCCTTACAATGACTGACGAGAAATCGCCATCCTCCACTCCCCCTTCTACAAGCCTGACTGGCAATCGATCTCCAAAAACCTAAGACTCCTTAGCTTCTCATTGGGAGAACTACCCCTTTTCTATCTATGGCTACCTCTCCATCAACAAAGACCTTCGGTACCATCTTCCTAGTGGCAGTTTCTCTCTTCGTTTGCTTCATCTTCATCCGCTAAAGCCTAAGAGTGATTTAGTGAGTAAGAACTCTAAGTGACCATGTCCTAATGTTACACTGGGGATTCTTTTTTACTTGCTATTAGCATTATTACTTTGTTTTGTAGTTATTAAGATTGTCCCATTATCCTACTTATAACTTTTTTTGTCACTTAATCTCTTATTGAAAATTCTATGAGTTTGGATTGAGAGAAGCTTGAGTTCTTACTTATGGTATTTAAAAAAAAAAATCTTAAGCAAAGCACAAATAAAAATTGAACCAATATCACTACAAAGAAATCAACGTGTGAAAAATAATTGCAGAAATAAAACAAAGAAAGATCACATCGAATTTATAGTGGTTTGGTTAAACCTTGACCTACATCCACTCCTCGGAGGAACTCTCCGAGTATTGCACTAACTAAGTGTCTCTCCTTTAGCTCCCATAGCTAGGCGAAGAAGACTTTACAACAGACTCTTTTTCACCAACCTCGATGCGACAGAGAACCGACTCCTTTTTCTTCCTCCTAAAGTGGGAAGAGAACCCAGACCTTTTGCTAAAGTAGACCTCTCAAGAACCTCCCAAGGACAAAGGACGAAGAACGAAGAAGATAACTAGGAACCTTGCTTGGAGCAACCTTTGTGAACCCTCTCTCTCTCTCTCTCTCCCCCCCCTCTCTCTCTCTCTCTCTCTCTCTCTCTCTCTCTCTCTCTCTCTCTCTCTCTCTCCCCCCTCCTCCCTAGGCTCTCTCAGGTCAATACAGCATCACTCAAGGTCTTTACCATGAGAAAATTTAGGTCCTTTAAATAGTATTTCAAGAACCAACAATATCATCCAGTATGATTTTTCTAACTTCCTGTACGATTAGTACAAATTAAGCTCAATCAGCCTGGACGACATCGGATGATCAGAAGAAATTTTTTTCATATCATTCAGGATAATAAAATATCGTCATGTATGATTAGTTCAAAGCACAGATTATCGGCCATACAATCGCTCTGAAAGGAGGTCTGTATAATCCAAAATTAGCTTAATTGTCTGGGCTGTTCTCACGATTATCCTGGATGATTAGTTCAAAACCAAGAAAAGTCGTCCAAAACATCGCTCTCAATAAGAGCTGGATGATGTTGATCGTCCAAGAGAAAATAAAGTTTTTTTGAACTGATCGTCCCGGACGATCCTGCGATCATCCAAGATGATGTGATCGTATCAATCAAGCCTTAATTGCTTTCCTTAATTACCATATTAATTTAGGCATAATTATGTTGAATCATCCCGAACGATGTAATGGATCATTCTGGCCAATATCTAAAAATAAATTTTACCTAAATAGATTTGGAGGTTGATTCTTTCTGATTTGAGCTTATCGTCCTGGCCGATATAAGGATCATCTAGTACGATATGCTTAATGACGGCTGCCTTAACCAGGATGCCCTAATTAGGGTTTTTATTTTTAGTCGGATCATCCTGGCCAATATGAACATCATCCAGGACGATGTCCTTCTACCCAAGAGAGTATCTTTTGCTACTGTCTTGACCTGAGATAACCTAGAGGAGAGAGAGAGAAAAAGGGAGAGAGAGAGAGAGAGAGAGAGAGAGAGAGAGGATCTTGTGTGGGCGAGTTTATGAGGGTTTCATAAATGTTTCTCAAAGTAAGGATCCATGTTGTCTACTCTGATCGTTGTCCCTTATTCGTGGAGGTTCAAGAGAGGTTCACTTCAGTAATCGATCAAGGTTCTCTACCTACTTCAGAATGAAGCAAAAGGAGTTGGGTTCTCTGCCTCACCGGTGTCAGTGGAAAGGAGGTTTTGTAAAGGTTTCTCTGCCTTACTGTGGGAGAAAAAGGCGAGTCATTGAGTTTAGTGCAATATTTGAAAGGGCACTTCTACGGAGTGGATGTAGGTCAAGTTAACCGAACCACTATAAATTTTTATGTTCTTCACTACTACTTTTTTCATATTTAATTTTCACACTTTAAATTTCTTTGCAGTGAATTTTATTATGTTTGAGTTTGTGTTTTTGATTGAAAGATTTTTAAAATATCAATTCACCCCCCTCTTTGGTTAGCTTGGGCTAGTTCATAAGGGCTTAACATCCCTAACAAACTTTCACCTCCAAGTGTCGACAGAGTACCAAATCTTCTTCAAATATCTTCACTCGAGTAACTAAAAAGAAGAAAGGAAGAGTAGTAACCAGAAACCAAAGAGATTCTTAACTTTAAGTAATTTTGTGATCCCTTCACACCCAACTTGCAAGAACTCTCTCTCAAACACACTCCCACATTCACTCTTTCATTTGCTCATGAAAAATGACAAAGATTAACAACTTTTTTCATGTTAGTATCTAAGGACCTTTTATATGAAAGACATGAAAAATCATCCAAAAAAATTAAAATTTTCCATTTTCAGCTCTTATAATTGTACTGTACAATCATATTTTTGTACACACAAATAGTTTAAAAACTGTTGTGTGGGAACTTTTATGAATATGTATGAAATATTTTCATATAAGATAATCATCCAGTATAAATCGTTCGTACTATACGAACGGTCAAGAAGTTTTTTAACTTCGTTGGAACCAAAAGGTACCCCATATTTTCATTCTCTGGATGTCATCTGTACGAACAGGAAATCGTACTGTACATTTCATTCAAAAAAATTTGGCATTCATAGGGATGAAAGGGACTCTTCAAATTCATACTATGGACATCGTATGTACGAATAAGGAATCGTACAGTATGATCAGTTCAAAAAACTTTGGGATTCATCAGGACGAAAAGGGACCCATCCAATTCGTACTATGGACATCGTCTGTAAAAACAAGAAATTCTATAGTACGAACAGTTCAGAAAAAGCTTTGAAATCATCAGGACAAAAAGAGACCTATCCAATTTATACTCTGGACGTCATCTGTATGAATGACACTTCGTACAGTACGAACCATACTTAGAAAAATTTTCTCCTCTCATTAATTTAACTGCTCATAGGAGTGTATAACTGAACAAATCATCTCGTACGAAATGAATTCATACAGTATGATTAGTTTAAAATTTTTTATAAATTTTAAGCACTCCTCTAGTGTGTGTGTGTGCACAGTTAC
Source organism: Dendrobium nobile (assembly GCA_022539455.1). NCBI lineage: Eukaryota > Viridiplantae > Streptophyta > Magnoliopsida > Asparagales > Orchidaceae > Dendrobium > Dendrobium nobile. The sequence continues at coordinate 35,691,170 of CM039723.1, forward strand.
TCAATTACAATCATACTCTCTCAGACTCAATAAAATAAAAAATACATACTCCATTATTTATTTTGATTTGAAGTTTTCAATAATCTGGAGAATGATTTCCTTGAAATGTTAGTACACACAAACAACAAAAGGCAATAGATCCAAAATATGTTATGTAAATTGTAATTAAAATAATAATATTTGGAATCATCAAAAACATACATGTTACATGAATCTTAACAACCAAAAAACTAAGTTGCAATAATATCAACAATCACCCTTTTTTTATGATGGCAAAAAAATTATTATTTGAGTTAAAACGTATATCCTAAATTTCTCCTTAGCTCCCCCTAAAAGTATGAACATGTGAATATAGGGAGATTCCATTAAAAGCACACAGCAACTAAAACATTTTTAATTTTTAAAACATAAACATATAAAAACAAAACACACTAAAAAAACAAAATAAAAAATAAAAACACAACCAAAAACAAAAACACACAAAAATAAAAATAAACACAAACAAAATTATTTCTTCCCCATTTGACAACAACAAAAAGGGAAAAAAAATTGAAATGAAAGATGTCAAATAAGAAACTATAATAATTGATCTTGAAAGTGATTGAAATATAGTTTCATTAACAAAGTTAATTACATAAGATGAAAATGAAAGATTCTAAAATTTTAAATTAAAGAACAACTTAGATAAGAAAAATTTATCTAGGTCATGATGCATTCTAGAAAATTAGATAAGGAGGATTATTGGAAAAGTGACAAAATAAAGATTAGTTAATTTCAATTTTTAATATAGGATATAATTAAAAATTAGATTGATTTGAAATAAAGATTAAATGATAGAAGAAAGAATATATTCAATTGACAACATTGCACATATTTTCAAATATTTGTAGCACACTTCATGCATCTTTTTTATTGAGCTAATTTTATGCCTCTTTTATTTTATGAACCATTGCGTATTCTTTCAATTTTTGTAAACACTATACATTACTTTTTGATATACTCATTTTTTTATTTGGTCTTTCCAAAATCAATAATCTAAAAATCAAATTTCTCTAATTACAAAAATGATTATATTGAAAAAGAAATAAAAAATAATATGACATCAAAATTGCAATAATAATATTCAAATTATATTTGCCTAAAAAGAACATGAGATTTATATGCTTAACTTAATTGAGTTATAAGTTAATTTAAATTTTTTAAATTAAATTTCAAAATGAAATTAATTTTTTAATACAAATTAATTTATAACACATTTTTAGATCAATTAAAATAGGCTTTTTATATAGGCAAACTCTCATTTCAACAACAACAACAACAACATCAAGCCTTTATCCCACTACGTGGGTTCGGCTACATGAATCCTTTTTCTCCATTGTGTCCTATTAAAAGTCAAATTCTCGTTTAAATCTAATAAAGAAAGGTCATTCTTAATATTTTCTAACCAAGTCTTTTTAGGTCTACCCCTACCTTTCTTAACATAAGTCAAATCTAATACCTCTACTCTCCTAACCGGGTCATCGGAAGGCCGCCATTTTATGTGACCAAACCATCTAAGGCGACTCTCTCTAATCTTATCTTCTACTGAAGCTACTCCAACCTTTTCACGTATATGCTCATTTCGTATCCTATCTCTAAGGGTAAAGCCACTCATCCACCTGAGCATCCTCATCTCTGCCACACTTAACTTAGTGTTATGCTTCTCTTTTAATGGCCAACATTCGGCACCATAAAGCATTGCAGGCCTCACTACCATCTTATAGAACTTTCCTTTAAGTTTGAGGGGTACATTTCTATCACATAACAAGCCTGATGCATTCCTCCACTTCAACCATCCAACTTGAATTCTGCTGATAATATCCCCATCTATTTCACCATCACTCTGAACAATAGATCCAAGATATCTAAAACGTGTACTCTTATTAATGACTTGATCGCCCAAAGTCACAATCCCCTCACTAGGTCTATTACTACCAAAATTACACTCCATATATTCCATTTTAGATCTACTCAGGCGAAAACCTTTAGACTCTAAGGTTGACCTCCATAATTCAAATTTACCTTCAACTCCCTTTCTAGTCTTATCAACAAGAAGAATATCATCAGCAAAAAGCATACACCAAGGTACATCCTCTTGCAAATGTCTAGTGAGAACATCCATGACTAAAGCAAAAAGATATGGGCTTAAGGCTGATCCTTGATGTAACCCAACCGAAATAGGGAAATACTTGGTCAAACCACCTTGTGTTTGAACCCAAGTAATAGCTCCTGCATACATATCTTTAATGATTTGAATATAAGCATTATTGACTCCTTTCTTTTCAAGAACTCTCCATAGCACTTCTCTTGGAACTTTATCATATGCTTTTTCTAAATCAATAAATATCATACGTAGATCCTCCTTATTTTCTCTATATTTCTCCATCAAACCTCTTAATAAATGAATGGCTTCCATAGTCGACCTACCCGGCATGAATCCAAATTGATTATGAGAAACATTAGTATCACGCCGCAACCTATGCTCCATAACTCGCTCCCAAAGTTTTAAAGTATGACACATTAACTTAATACCTCTATAATTCGCACAATCTTGTGCATCACCTTTATTCTTAAAAATAGGAATTAACACACTCATTCTCCACTCATCTGGCATCTTTTTAGTCTTCAAAATAGTATTAAAAAGTTTAGTAAGCCATGAAATTCCTTCATCTCCTAAGCATTTCCACACTTCTATTGGAATATCATCAGGTCCAACAGCTTTTTCACCCTTCATTTTCTTTAAAGCCTCTCTAACTTCAGTTTTACTAATACACCGATAAAAATAGAATGAGTGTGTTAATTCTCATTTCAAACTAAAAATAAAAGTAACATCACAAAACATGATATTTTTATTGATATAAAAAAGATCAGATATATCAAAGCCATTGATATCAATAATTATAACATATGAATATCATAAAATCAACACAAGCCTAAATAAAAAGAAGTACTACTGAAAGCAATAAATAAAGTCATCATCACATCATTAGAAAAGGATTAGAAAAGCAATAACAAAGAAGTACATCTAAAACTCTGAAGGACCCAAATCTGGAAGAGGAGGCTAGTCGAAGACTGAGAAATAACTATTCATTATACCTACATTCGTGTTTAATAGTCAAATTGACCTCAAATCCACCCTATATCTTCTTGGTATTGTGCATCTTGTTGGTTTAGATGAGTCTGAATTTGATCAAAATGTTCATCAAAATGACTCTCCTTCCAATCAAGTCACTGGACCATCTCCTAAAAGTAATTATGATCAGGTCCTTGAGCAGGTGCAGGTGCTCCCCCTCTCCCTCAATATCCTTACTTAAACTCTCATTCCTCCCAAAAAGAGATTGAAAAGAATCATCGATGAAGAAGATTGGCATTTTAGTGGGAGGATCAGGATGAATAATATTGTACTTATTTTTTAAAATGTAGGTCACTAAGTGTTCTGGAACAATATTTTTCTTCCTCTTATAACAAGGAAGCCCAATTTTAGAAAGGTTATAAATGTAATCCAAGATGATTTGGGCCTCATCAATAGGTTTTCTAATCATGATCAAATAGGTAATAGTGGATAGAAGAGGAGTCATATTTATACGATCACCAGCCTTAGGAATGATTGAAGTTCTTAAGAAATACTGGATGACCCTAGCATTTTGATTCAAAGTGTAGACTCTAGCTAATTAATAAACTTGAGTTACACCTTTAAGAGTTTTAATTATCTCAGACCAGTCTTAATCAAACTTAGAGGTCAAAGTGTGTGCTCTAGTCCCACGAGTCCTTAAGTGAAGAAATTTCTTAAATCTTCCTTAAAGATTTCTATACACTATTTTTTGACAAATGAAGTTTTCCTACTTTCATCCTCACTAACACTCATGTTTGCTAGGAAATAGTGAAAAGTCTATCTATGATAAGCATAGATCAAATTCAAAATGAAGGAGAACTGGGTTGAAGCAAATAGAGGCATAACTAAAAAGTGGATTTAATCTAGAAGCAGTAGTCTTAAAGGAGTTATTTTGGCAGCTATATACATATTGAAAGAATCCTTATTATCTTTATACAAGAAGTTATCATCCCCACCCCTAGATGTCAATCCCTTAATAACTTTAGTGCGCTTGCTAGAACTTGCCATTCCTAGGTTGGTGCCTCTAGAAGGATTCAAGAAAGGTTTTAAAGTGAATGAAAATAGTTTCAATAGCCCTCATATTTAAAGAAAAATGATCCATCATATAGTATGAAAATGGCTTCATACATACAACCTTGAGATCATACGAGATGAAATAATTTTTGTATAGACGAATGATAACATCCAAACTAAAATGATTTTTCATAAACATACAATTTATAAGGCATCCTTTCATACAAACTTTTTGACCATATGATCATACAGATGATTACGTGTTCGTCCAGGATGATTAGTTATTTAAGATCATTTTAATGATGGTTAGGTTTGTCTCCCATAAAAAATGACACGTGGATCATACAGATGAAATTTTATTTTGTACGTACTATCAGTTATAATAACTAATCATACCCAGATAATCATCTACATGCACATATACGAATGTGTACAATTGTATGGGATGATGACATTATCATACAATACGATCTATGTGAAACAAATCCAAAATTTACACATTCAAATCCAAAACAATGATTGACATGATACAAAATTCATACGATACGAAAAAAAATTTGTATAGTACGAATAAAACACTTTAAAAAATGTAATCTAAAAAAATTTCTCAAATTCAATCAACCTTACACTAAGTGATAAATGTCTAAATTGAAAAACTCTCAAAACAAAAACCAAAATAAAAACACTCACAACTAAAACAAAAAAACAAAACAAAAACAAAATCAAACACATATAAAAAAACATATCAAGTTTGTAGAAGATTTTATTTAAGCATTAAGATCAATCACACCTAACCTTATTCTTAAGGTTCTTAAAGTATCAAAGGCTAGTGGTTTTGTAAAAATATCTGCAAGTTAATTTTTCAGTTGAAATATGATTTAATTCAATTTCTCCTTTGGTTACATGATCCTTAATGAAATGATGCCTTTTGTCTATATATTTAGTTTTAGAATATTAAATAGGATTTTTTGAAATGAAAATGACACTAGTGTTATCATAATAAATTAGAATTGTGCCTATTATAAATCCTAAATCAATTAACTTTTATTTCAACCAAAGAACTTATACCATACAACTTCCTAAGGTAATGTGTTCAGCTTCAATATTAGATAGGGCTAAAGAATTCTATTTTTTACTTGACCAAGAAGTTAAAGAATTTTCTATAAATTGACAAGTTCCAAATATACTCTTTTGATCAACCCTATAACCTACAAAGTCTAAATCAGAATATCCAATAATTTTAAATGAAGAGATGTACTTAGGATATCAAATCTCTAAGTTCTAAGTTCCTAAAAGATATCTCAAAATCCTTTTTACTGCTGTCAAATGTGATTCTTTTAGATCTGATTAAAATCTAGTGCATAAATAAATACTAAACATAATATCTGGTCTACTAGCTGTCAAATAAAGCAAAGATCCAATAATTCCTTTAAATTTCTTTTAATCAACAGATTTTTCCTTTGGGTCCTTGTCCAACAGAACCTAGAAACTCATTGGTGTACTTACTTGTTTAGCATTATCTATTTTATACTTTTGAGGATGTCCTTAACATATTTTGACTGACTATGAAATGTTCCCTCTTAAATTTACTTAATGCTAAAATCAAGAAAATAACTTAAATGTCCCAATAAGCTCATCTCAAATTCACTACACATTATTTTAGAAAAATCATCTCTAATATTTTTATTTGTAGATCCAAAAATGATATCATCAATATAAATTTGAACAATGAGTATATCATCTCCTAATTTCTTCAAAAAGAGAGTGGTGTCCACACTTCCTTTTATAAAAGATCTCTCTAATAAAAAAGTTCTTAACCTCTCATACTAAGCCCTAGGTGCATATTTCAATCCATACAATGCCTTTTTTAATTTATTTACATGATTAGGGAATTTAGAACTTTCAAAACTGGAGATTATTAAACATAAACATCCTCTTATATCACCTCATTCAAAAAAGAATTTTTAATATCCATTTGAAATAATTTAAATCCTCTAAATTAGGCAAAGGCTAATAAAACTCTAATTTCTTCAAGTCTTGTTACAGGGGCAAAAATATCCTCAAAATAAATTCCTTTAATTTTATTTGACCCCTTAGCCACTAATCTAGTCTTATTTCTAACAAAAACTCTTGAGTCAGTCATTTTATTTTTAAATACCCACTTAGTTCTAACTAGACTTTGATCCTATGGCATTGAAATCAATTCCCAAGCATCATTTCTTATAAACTAATTTAATTCTTCTTACATGGCCAAAATCTAAAATTCATCTGAAAGTGCTTGATTAACATTTGTGGGTTATGTCATTGAAATAAAGGCAAAATGGTTGACATATTTTCTAAGTCCACGCCTAGCCCTAATACCCTCACTAGGTTCACCTAAAATCAATTCCTTAAGGTGGTTTTTAGAAAATTTTAATTCTCTAGGCAAAGGTTTTCTCCAAATTTTCTTCCAAATTTATCTTCTCAATCCCTTGGGAGTTATTTTCTAAAAGATCCTCTTCCAAATTTGGCTCTTCCAAAATTCTAGATTCATTTAATACAATATGTGTGGTCTCCTCAACTACTGAAGTTCTTTTGTTAGATACTCTAAATGATTTTTTAATACTAGAGTATTCAAGAAAAATTCTTTCATCTCATTTTGGATCAAATTTTTCTAAAGGAGATTTTTCATTATTATGTATGAACACCTTACATCCAAAAACATGCAAATGTGATAAGTTAGGTGTTCTCCCTTTAATAAACTCATAGGGTGTTTTATTTAATTTTGAACTTATGTTCATCCTATTCAGAACATAACATGCAGTACTAATTGCTTCAGCAAAAAAATATTTAGAAAGTGACTATTTTGCCAACATGGCTCTAGCGGGTTCAATTAATGTTCTGTTCTTTCTTTCTACTATCCCATTTTGCTGAGGGGTTCTAGGTGTAGAAACATTATGATTAATTCCATGTTCTTTACAAAGATCCTCAAATTTTTCATTTTTAATTTCTACTATGTGATCACTTTGAATTGTTAAAATTTCATATCCTATTTTTTTCTGAATCCAAGTAAAAAAATCTCTAATTTTCTCAAATGATTCACTCTTATTAAATAAAATTTTAACCAACACGAACCTCGAGAAATCATCAACTATTACAAATTCATATACCTTCTCTCATAGACTAGTGCTAACTAGTCCAAAACGATCCATATGAATAATCTCCAAGAGTTTCTTAATTCTAATATCCTTAGTATAATGAAATAAGAACTTTACTTTTTTTTCTAGTTGACATGCATACATATGTGATCCTTAGTAAAGTCTAGTTTTGGTATACCTCTAACCAATTCTTTTTGGGTAATTTTCCTAAAGTTTTTTATGTTAGCATGACAAAGTATCATATGCCATAACTAAGATTCATTAGAAATTGTTTAAAAAAGAAGCATTAGGAGTTTTAATACAGTTCAAATCCAGTATATAAACATTGTTTACCTTGGTTCTTTGCAATACATCATTTCCATTTAGGCTTAATATGCAACAAGCGGGAAAAAATTTAACGATATACCCTTTGCCACATAGCTGGATAATACTTAACAAATTATGCTTTAAGCCTTCTACAAGTAATACATTCTCAATGAAAAAAATATTCAAATTTTTATCATACCTATGCCAACCACTTTCCTAGTGGTATTATCTCCCAGCGTAACCTTGCCTCCATTCCTGGCTTTCAGCAATATGAATTGTGTAGTGTCTCCAATCATATATTTTGAGCAACCATTGTCCAAGTATCAAATGCACTCATGAGGTCCTATATGAGAGCGTACCTACAACACAATCAAATGTTAGTCTTGGGTAACCAAACAAATTTGGGTTCTCCTTTTAGCAAAATGAAACTAGATGCATATTTGATATGACTTATTTTATGCATCTTAGATCTCACACTAAATGAGTTTTTCTATGTAAAGTATAAATATGTGAAATATGTCCAATCATCCCATAAGTAAAACACTTAACTCCAGGAAAAGGGTTTTTCAATCTCCAAAAATAAATTTATCTCTTCCTAGGTGTTAAGATTTCTAACTTCAAAATAGGATTAGTAAAATCTTCAAGTTTGGGGGGTTTTCTATTTTCCTCTAGAACTTGTACTTTCAATTTAAGAAATGTATTTACATCTGCTAACACATTAATATCATATTTTAGATAGTGCACCCTATTTAGAGATTCATCCTTAAAAGATTTAAATTCTTTTTCTAGTTCAGTATAGAATGATTTTAGATCATTTTGCATATTCAAATCATCAAATTCTTCTAGCAAGTTCATGTGATTGTTGTCAATCAGTGCATGATCTTTCCTAAGAGTTTCATGTTCTTTTTGTAACTCTTGTAATTCTAAGTTCAATCTAGCATGCATTTTCTTGAGTTTTCTATATGTTGTTTAAAATGTTTCAGAAACTTCAAGCAATTCATCATAGATTAAGTCACATACCTCCTCTTGATCTAACTGATCAAGATTATCGACCATTAAACACAAGTTGGTGACTTCTTCTATCTTTTCTATTTCTGATGAATCCAAAGCTGAGTCCACCTAGAAAGCTCTTTGAAATATCTTCTTATCCTTCCTCCCATTTGTTTTCTCCTCTACCTTCTCCTTGCTAGGAGTGGCTTTAAGATTAGGGTAGTCTATTTTTATATATCCAGATTTCCTACATTCATAACATATCACATCATTAGAATCCTTAACATTTTTGTGGAACTTACCTTTATTCCACTATTATTGTCTCCATTGCTTCCATTTAAGAAAACTATTGAATTGCCTTATCATCAAGGCAATCATCCACTTTTAGTGTTATGTTCTTCTCCTTTTACTATTCTCCTTCATCAATACTCCTTTGACTCACTTATTGCTCGTAAGAAATTAGTGATCCAAGAATATTATAAATAGAATAAATATTTAAGTCCTTACACTCTATAATCATAGTTATTTTAGCATCATAAATAGTAGGCAAATAATGAAGAATTTTATTAACCATTTCATCATTCATTAGTTCCCTATCTAATGCATGCAAAGAAGTGACTACTTGAGTGAATCTTGTGTACATGTCATAAATGGATTCATTAAGTTTTATGTGAAATAATTCATAATCATATAATATGAAATTTAATCTAGATTTCTTCACTTCATTAGTCCCTACATATGTAATATAAAGCCTATCCTAAATATCCTTTCTACTTTTGCAAGTAAAAACTCACATGTAATCTTCAGACTTAAGTGCATAAAAGAAATTATTTAAATATTTTGCATTTACTTATGCTAAGTTATGTTCTTCTATAATCCAGTCAGTAAAAGGTGTTTCAACTCTAATACCATCTACAAGTCTAGTTGGCCTAATATACCCTTTTTGAACTAAAATCCACATGCGATAATCAAGCAATTGAAGAAATGTCGACATTCGAGTTTTCCAAAAATTGAAAGTGATATTATTAAATAATGGAGGTTTAGTGATCGAATACCCTTCAGGTGTACTTTGGTTTTCAAATGTAGTCATTATTATTTTCAAAAAGTAGTATAAACTTATAGCTTTTAAATAAAGCTCAAATACTACTTGTTGATTCTGTATAGGTTATTAGACCTATGCAATTGTCCCAAGGCTAACTAAGAGGGGGGTGTGAATTGGTAATTTAAACTTTTCTTAGATTTCTTAATAGAAAATAAATTTAAAAAATTTCCAAATATTATTATCTTTTTGAAATATGTTTTTCAACCACAAAAAAAATTGTAGAAAATAAAAAAAAAAAAAAAAATGACATAAAGATTTATAGCAGTTCGGTCAAACATGACCTACATCCACTCTCTGAAGACTCCCTCTTCAGGCATTGCACTATTACGAAAGTGACTCTCCTCTAGCCCCCACAGCAAGGTGGAGAAGCCTCCATAATTTTCCTCTCTTCCACCAATCTCTGGTGCCATAGAGAATCATCATTCTTTTACACCCTCCAAGTGTCGGCAGAGAACCATTGTCTGTTTATAATCTCTAAGTTTTGACAGAGAACTATCATCCTTTTATACCCTGTAAGTGTTGGCAGAGTATCGTCATCCTTTCACACCGTCCAAGTGTTGGCAGAGTACCGGATCTTCTTCAAAGATCTTCTCTCGAGCAACTAGAAAGAAGAAAGGAAGAGTAGTAACCAAAAATCAAAAGAGATTCTTACCTTTGAGTAACCTTGTGATCCCTTCGCACTCCACTTGCAAGAACTCTCTCTCAAAAACTCTGCCACAATCACTCTTTCACTTGCTCTTGAAAATCACAAAGAACAACAACTTTTTCACATCAGTTTCTAAGGTCATTTCATATGAAAGACACAAAAAATATCCAAATATTGAAAATTTTCATTTTGAGCACTTACGATCGTACTGTATAATCATATTTTCATATAAATGAACATTTCAAAAACTGTTGCATACGAACCTTTGTGAATCTATATGAAATATTTTCATACACGATAATCATCTAGTACGAACCAAGTTCATATTGTATACCAAGTTCATATTGTATGAATGGTCAGGAAATTTTTTAACTTCGTCGGGATGAAAAGGTACCCCATATTTTTGTACTCTAGATGTTGTCTATACGAATAGGAAATCATACAGTACGATTCATTTAGAAAAATTTTGCAGTCATCATGATGAAAAAGTACCCTTCAAATTTGTACTCTAGACGTCATCTATATGAACAAGGAATCGTACAGTATGATTAGTTCATAAAACTTTAGGATTCGTCGGGACGAAAAGGGACTTGTTTAATTTATACTAAGGACGTCATCTTTACAAACAAGGAATCATATAGTATGAATAGTTCAGAAAAAGCTTTGAAATTGTTAGAACAAAAAGGGACCCATCCAATCCATACCCTGGACATCGTCTGTATGAAGGACACTTCTATACTACTAACCGTACTTAGAAAAATTTTCTCCTCTCAATTATTTAACTACTCGTAGGAGTTTATAACAAAATAAATTATCCCGTATGAAATGAAATCATACAGTATGATTAGCTTAAATAATTTTACAAATTTTAAACACTCCCCCAATATGTGTGTGCATAGTTATTCAATTACAATCATACTCTCTCAGACTCAATAAAATGGAAAATACATACTCCATTTAAAATGAATCCTAATTATTCTAATTTGAAGTCTTCAATAATCTAGAGTATGATTTCCCAGAAATATTAATGTACATAAATAACAAAAGGCAATATATCCAAAATATGTTAGGATAAACTGTAACTAAAAAAAAAATATTTGGAATAATAAAAAACATACATGTTGCATGAATCTCAACAATCGAAAACCTAAGTTGCAATAATCTCAATAGTAGCCTCATTTGCTCTATGCTCGCTCGGGTCAGCAAGTTCGGTTGGGTAGACTTGGGGCGAGTCATGTTTGGGTTCAGATTTCTAACTCGTTTGTGTAATTGCACTAGTTCATTCACTCAATCTATCTTCACCCATAGTTTGATACGAGCAAGAAGATTCTCATGACCCTATGATGGGAACTTTTATTTGGTCTGGTGACTGACCGTAGCTCTACATTCGGTCACCACTGAGATTGCTCCACGTAGTAGGCAGAAAACTGCGGACCCGACCCGGTGAATAGTGGGTATGTCACTCGTGCGTATTTTAAATCCATGGCAACCTAGTATTGCTAGGTTTTACTCGATATTACTAGGTATTGGTCGATTTTGCTAGATAATAACGAGAAATATCATTATGTGAAGATAAATACTAAGCAATACCGAGCAATACCGAGAAATACTAAGCAATAACAAGTTTTTTTAGAAAAACTCGATATTGCTCGGTATTGGTCTTCACAGAGTGGTATTTCTCATTATTGCCAAGAAATACTGAGCAATACCTAGCAATACCGAGCAAATACCTAGTAATACCTAGCAATACACGAACATAGCAATCCCAGGTTCTGGTCCGGGTCAAGTCGTTGGGCCGCGCGGTAACGAATGAGAGCGCGTGGAGACATGTTATTGGAGCATGTGGCGACATGTTATTGGCAGCCGAACGTAGAGCCATGTCAGATCAGAGGACATAAAAATTGTTCCTGTGATGGAGATACAATTATTATGGGTTCCAACGATAATGGCGACATCGGCACTAGATTTTGAGAAGCAAAATTAGATCGCCTTGAAGATTAGGTTCAAGCCCCTTAGGAGAAAAGAGTAGGAAAGAAACTTGTCTTAGTTATTATAGTGAGTGTAAAAAAGTCCTTTTTATCTACAAAAGCCTATTTGGACATTTAAGAATTCATCAAAAAAGCATAAATATAACCCGAAAAGCCTCTCTTTTACCATTGAGACAAGCTAACCTCTCTAAAGATTTCATAACATTATGCATTCTCATTAGGATGAGAAGGTCAAAATTGGAAACTAACATCGATGATGTGAAGTGGAGCAAACTGAGATGGGTTTGCTCAAAGATAAATAAGTAGAGGAAGTGGTGTTTAATAAATATGTTAAATATTATAAGAAAAAATCTTTTAGAAGGTGGCATCTTCACTGCTGGCTTTTATAAGATAGAGCGTCAGCCAGTGGAAAAGAACTAATAGCAATGAAGAAACAAATGCCAGTTCGGTTGGGTCTGCGATGGTGGAGATTCATCAGTTTGATAAGTGTAGTAAGGGGTTCAATTATAGGTAGGCTTTGGGTGGACATAAATGTGTGCATTATTCAGGGCCACCGCTCTATGAGCCTAGGAGCAATTTCTAATCACCGGTGCCAGTTGCTGCTGGGGTGATGACAGAAATGATCATTCCCCATTTTAACCTTAACGAGCTAGTGGAGGAAGAGTTCTTTAGAATTCAAGTAGGTATTTATTTTTTTATGTTTAATGATGCCAATTAAAGTTAGTAGCTATCCTTGTATGATGGCCTTTTGAAAGTTCGTTAGAGATGTTAAGCCTTATGAACTAGCTCAAGGCTAACCAGGAGGGGGGATGAATTGGTGTTTTAAAAATTCTCAAACAAAAATCATGATCTAAACCAAATAATCATCCACATAAAATAAAGTGCGAAATTAAATGCTAAAATGTAATAAGAAAGAGCACACCAAATTTTATAGTGGTTCGGTCAACTTTAACCTATGTCCACTCCCTAGAGCCTCTCCTCAGGGTATTGCACTAAACTCAGTGACTCATCTTTTACTCCCATAGCAAGGAGGAGAAGCCTTTACAAAACTCCTTTCCACCGACTCCGGTGAGGCAAAGAACCTGACCTCCTTTCACTTCCTCCTGAAAGCTGGTAGAGAACCTCTACCTCCTTTCGCTTCCTCCTGAAGTAGGCAGAGAACCTTGATCAATTGCTAAAATAAACCTCTCTAGAACCTCTAAGGAATCAGGGATGATGACTGGAGAAAATGACTCAAATCCTTTCTTGGAGTAACTTTTATGAACCCCTCATAAACTTCCCTCATAAGATCCTCTCTCTCACTTTCATATGCTCTCCCTCTCCTTCTATTAGATCTCTCATGTCAAGACAGTAGCAAAAGATCTTACCTTGAAGAAACAAGAGATCTTATATAGAAGGGATTTAAATTTTCCCTAATTTGCAATTAAATGACAAATATCATCCAGGATGATCTATCGATCGTCCTATACGATTAGTCCCTTTCAGCTCATTCATCCTGCATGATCTGGGATGACTAGATGATTATAAGATTTATTTGTTCTGATCATCCAAGAAGATTCTAGGAATATCATGTACAATTAGTTCAAAATATAGAATATCGTCCATAACATCATTATGTTTGACAAAACTCTACATGTTTGGATGATGAAAAAATAACAAATTGTCCAGGACAATTCTGTGATCGTCCTGTATGATTTTTTTCAAAACATATAATATCATCCAAAACATCATTTTGTTCAGCTCTACTTTATATATTTGGATGATGAAAATATAATTGATTGTCAAGGATGATTATGCGATCATTTTATATGATTAGTTCAAAACATAGAATATCGTCCAGATATTGTTCTATTCGGCCAGACTTTACATGTTTGGACGATGAAAACAAAACTGATCATCCATGATGATTATGCGATTGTCCTGTATGATTAGTTCAAACAATTAAATAATGTCCATTACATCATACTATTCGGCCAGGATGATTTAGGAAGAAATTAAGGTTTTTTAACGATCGTCCAGGATGATATGATCGATCAATCAAACCTTAATTATTTTCCTTAATCATTAGACTAATTTAGGCATAATTATACTACATCATCCAAGATGATGTCCTGTATGATGGAAAAAATAATAAATGTCCTATAAGAGTTGGCGGCTGGACTCTTTCTGATTTGAACCTATCGTCCAGGACGATGTTAATATCATCCAGGATGATTTGCTTAAATCGGTTGTCTTAACAATGATGCCCTAATTAGAATTTCTATTTTTAACTAATCATCCGGGATGATATTGGATCATTTTATATGATGTGATCAAAAAAGAAAAACTCTTAAGCCTATATATTTTCTTCCCTTGAGTGTGTGTGTGCAATATTACTTAGTAACAGGATTCACAAAATTACATATGACTCAAGAAAGGTTAAAAAAAATGGAAATACACTTACAGACTGATTCAGTCATAATCTACCCAAAATTGAGCTGGCTTGATTTGCAATTGACATTATGGACCTGAAACATTAGTAGGCAGGGTAATAATAAAAAATAAAAATTCTAGAAATGTTTGTAATCATCAAAATCAAAATCCATCAATCCAGATTTGCAACACTCTCCCCCTTTTTGACAATGGCAAACATTAGGTGGAAAATTCAACTTAAGCAATTTAAATGAAACATAACGTGAATGAAAATAATATGAACTAAGCAATGCAAATTTTACTAAAATCAAATAGATGGCATAAATAAGCCCTAATCAATAGTAATAAAAAAGGTACAACAAAACAGCACACTACTATTACTCCCCCTTTTTATATGATAAAAAGGAGGATGAAACATAACAGAAAATAGAATAGAAAAACAAAAGGAACTAAGCAACATCATAGAAAAAACATCACAAGGAAAATAATCTTCAAGTACGAAGGGTCCTAATCATCAAAAACTGAAGATGTTGTGGATGGATAGAGATGATTAGAAAAGACCCTACAACTCAAAAGACCATTAAAAAATAAAATAAAAAATAAAACAATAAAAAAACTATAAAAACGACAAAAAAATAATGAAAAAACATTTTTTTTATCAACGCATGAATATGATAAATTTTCCATGTGATTTAATTAAAACATTTGTAATAAAATGAGTTAACATCATTGAAATCTAAAAAATGGTAGAACAACCAATCCTGTTAACCCTAGCTCGGACTTCTTCTAGGGAAAATAATCTTTTGAAACTAAATATCTAACTCAGAAAAATCAATTGGATAAGAAAACGTAATCCGTACAAAACTTCATTCCAGAAAAATATCTTATAGAAAAACAAACCAAAGTAATTAGTCACAATCATGAATTTTGAAATCAAGTCTTTGAAAATATCAAGTGACAATGAATTCTTCTAAAATTTAAATGTTTGAAAGAGAAGGAAGCTTGCTTTCTTGTGGGCTCATTTTGTGCCTCTTTTGAATTGGATGGCTCACGTTACACATCTTTTAATTTTTTGATACACTTTGTATCTTTCAATTTCTTGGCGACCATTGTGCATCTTTTCAGTTTTTCTTCTTTTTGGGCTCATTTTATGCCTCTTGTCATTTTTACAAGCTAGATATCTTTTTGAAACTTTTAAATACTCTCAATTACGAGAATATCTTCCAGATATTAAAGAAGAAAATCTCACTCTAATATAAAGAAGAGTAAATCATAAAGAAGAATCAAATTCTTATGATAAATGTAATTAACAAGATTACAAAAGGTTGAAAGTGATGTAATGTCTTTGAATATTATTTATATAAGATAGATTACTATAACAATATATAAAAGATCTTAATCATGAAGACCAATTGTTAATTTCAGATAGATTTTAATTTAGAAAAGATAATTACAATGCTAAAAAAGTTAGAGGAAGGGAAACAATCAATGGTATTTCTCCCTTTAACTGGTTTAGAGATGTTAAACATTGACTGCAAATTTTTAAAAATAAAAACAAGGTAAAAAATATCATTTCAGCAGTGACCAAAAGAAAAAAATTGAAAAAAAAAACTAAAACAATAGAAATGGATGAAAATAGCAGCAAATAAAAATCAACACTTAAAAACTAAAAATAAAAGAAAGAACATAAAACAATAACAAACAACATATCATGAAATTTAGAGTTTAGAAAGAATCAAATTCAAGCATTTATGTCAATCACACCCAATCTGGTCCTTAAGATTCTTAATGTGTCAAAGGCCAGTGGTTTAGTAAAGATATCAGCAAGTTGATTCTAAATTACCACATGGTGTAACTCAATGTCCCCTTTTGTAACATGGTTGCTAATAAAGTGATACCTTATATTAATGTATTTGGTCCTTGAATGTTGGATAGGATTCTTAGAGATGTAGATAGCACTAGTGTTTTCACATAGGAATTAAATTATGCATAGAGGTAATACTAAATCCAAAATTTGTTGCTTCAATAAAAGAACTTGGGCCACACAAGTTCCTAAGGCAATATACTCAGTTTCAATAGTGGAAAGTGCAACAGAGTTTTGTTTAGTACTGGACCATGAGATTAAAGATTGTTCTATGAATTGGCAAGTTCTAGAAGTGCTCTTTCTATCCACCATACAACCTATAAAATTAGAATCAAAATGTTCAATAATTTCAAAGAAGTGTTATGCCTAGGATACTAGATTCCTAAGTTTTGGGACCCTAAGAGATATCACTACAGTCAGGTGGGATTCTTTAGGATCAGATTGAAATCTAGCATAAAGGCAAACATTAAATATTATATCTGGTTGGCTAGCAGTGAAGTAAGCAGTGATCTAATCATTCCTATGTACTTCTTTTGATCAACAGAGTTTCTATTTGAATCCTTATCTAACTGCACATTGGAGTTCATGAAAGTGTTTATTAGCTTGGCTTTATTCATTTCATATATCTTCAAGATATCCTTAATGTATTTTGATTGATTAAGAAAGGTTCTATCATCTAATTATTTTATACTAAATCCTAAAAAGTAGGATAACTCTCTCATCATACTCATCTCAAATTCTTTACTCATTATTTGAGAAAAATTATCACAAAATTTTTTATCAGAAGATTCAAAAAGTATATCATCAATATAGATTTGAACAATGAGTAACTCATCTCTTACTTTCCTCAGAAATAGGGTGGTGTCTATGCTCCCCTTAATAAACTCCCACTCTAGTAGGAATGTGCTAAGCCTCTCATACAAAGCTCTAGGTTCCTATTTTAATCCATATAAGGCCTTTTTTAATTTATAAACATGATTTGGAAAATAGAAACTCTCAAAACCTAAAGGTTGCTCTATAAATACATCCTCTTTTATCACCCCATTTAAAAAAACACTTTTGACATCCATTTGTAAATGCTTGAAACCCTTTTAACAGGAAAAGACTAATAACACTCTAATAGCTTTCAATCTAGCTACAGGGGCAAAGGTCTTCTCAAAATCAATTCCTTCTATTTGGTTGTACCACTTAGCCACCAATCTTGCCTTATTCTTAACCACCACACTAGAATTATTTATTTAATTCTTAAAGACCCATTTGGTTCCTACCACACTTTAATTCTTCGGTCTTTCTAGTAACTCCCAAACATCATTTCTCACAAATTTATTAAGTTCTTCTTGCGTAGCTAAGATCCAAAATTCATCAGAAAGGGCTTAATTGATATTGGTGGGTTCAGTCATTGAGATAAATGTATCCGGTTCACTTTCTTCCTAAGTCCATGCATTGTTTTAACACCTTTAAAAGGGTCTCCTAACATCAGTTCTTTAGTCATTAAGATGACTCGAAGAATATCTCTAATCTTTAGGCAAAGTGTCTCTACGTTATACCCTTTTCTCCAGATTTATAGTTTCTACTCCTCGGGTAATCTCACCTACTCCATCAGTGTTTTGAGGCTCTACCCTTTTGTCTAAAGTTTTAACTCCTTGGGTAATCTCTCCAACTTCGTCTTCTTCCTCAACTCTAGACTTCTTAAGATCATATTTATCAAACACTACATAAGTAGTTTCATCCACCACCAAAGTCCTCTTGTTAAACACCCTAAAGGATTTCCCCACACTTGAATATCCTAAGAACACTCCATCAGATTTTGGGTCAGATTTTCCTAAGGGTGACTTTTCATTATTAAGAATGAAAATCTTATAGCTTAAGACATGGAGGTGAAAAAGGTTGGGTGTCCTACTCTTAATGATCTCATAGGATATCTTATCAGTTTGGATCTAACATTTATCCTATTCAACACATAATAAGTTGTGTTTACCACTTCAGCCCAAAAGTATTTTGGAAGTGAATACTCAGCAAGCATAGCTCTAGCGGCTTCAATTAAGGTCTTACTCTTCCTTTCAGCTACCCCATTCTACTGAGGGGTCCTAGAAGCTGAGAAGTTATGACTAATCCCTTTATCCTCACAAAAGTTTCCAAATCTCACATTTTTAAACTCTCCACCATGGTCACTATAAATGAGCAAAATCTCACAACCTACCTTTTTTTAAAACCAAGTGGAGAAGGATCTAAATTCATCAAATGACTCACTCTTACGTGATAGAAATCTAATCCAAGTGAACCTTGAGTAGTCAGAGACAATCACAAATCCATAGACTTTCCCCCCTAAGATGGCAGTGCTCAAATCCATGTGAAGGACTTCTAAAGGACTAGAAGTTCTAATGCCCTTAGTGGAATGAAAAAAGGATTGGACTTGCTTCCCTAGTTAACAAGCATCACATAAGTGATCCTTAGTGAACTCAAGCTTGGGGACACCTCTAACTAGATCTATTTGGATCACTTTCCTAAGGGTTTTATGTTGGCATGACATAACCTCTTATCCAGAACCAAGACTCATCAGCAACAGTTTTTAAGCAAAATGAAGCAGAACATTCAATATTATTTAAATCAAGTATGTAAATGTTGTTAATCATTTTTTCCCTTCAAAATAGTAATATTATTCAAGCTAATAATTCATGTATTTGATAAAAAAATTTATGATAAATCCCTTATCGCAAAGCTGAATAATGCTGCGCAATGTGTGTTTCAGTTAAT
The DNA here is from genome assembly GCA_022539455.1 of Dendrobium nobile. Taxonomy (NCBI): domain Eukaryota; kingdom Viridiplantae; phylum Streptophyta; class Magnoliopsida; order Asparagales; family Orchidaceae; genus Dendrobium; species Dendrobium nobile. Next base: position 35,710,534 of record CM039723.1, read on the forward strand.
ATACAAGAAAAACATTTTCAATCAAAAGATTCTTGGAGTTTTGGATTATACTTGTGCCCACCACTTTCTTGTTGGTGTTATCTCTAAGAGTAACCTTGCCTCTAACCCTAGTCTTCAATGAAATGAATTAATTAGTACCTCCAATTATGTGCCACAAGCATCCGCTGTCAAGGTACCCATGCTCTAATGTGGTCTTATGTGAGAGCACACCTATAAAATTATCAAACATCAGATTTAAGAACTCAAACAAGTCTGGGTCCCTTCTTTTGGAAAGAAGAATGCAATACATATGTGTTATGCTATAAATCATATAATTTGGGTCTCCATATCCAATATGTACTATGATGAATAGTGCAAGTGTGTGAGATATATCCTATCATGCCATATAAAAAATCTTTAACACCAAGGAAAGGGTTTACTAGTCTACTCGTATTATATTATCTCTTCTTAGGTTTGAATGATTCATGCTGTTATGATGGATCACAAAACTCTTCAAGTATGGTGGTTGTTTGTTTTCTTTGAAAGCAATTATCTTGACTTGTAAATATTGATTTGCATGCTTAATATTTACATTTTCAACTTTCAAAGCAGGCTCACTACTATCTAAATTAATTGCAAGAACCTCTAATTTCTTGTATTTTGTTTCTAATTTTACAAGCAATACTTTCAATGAATCATGCTCAATAATTAAATAAGAATTCTTTTTGTTTAACACATCAAATTCATCAAGTAATGACATGTGATTGCTATCAAGTGTAGACTGATCTTTAAACAAAACTTCATGCCCTTTCAAAATTTCAAAAATTCCAATTTCAGGCTAGCATACAATTTCTTTATTTTTTTATACAATGAACTTTTTTTTTTCAGAATTATTAAGTAATTGATCATAGGTTAGTTACCATATCTCTTCTTGGTCAGAGTAACCAAGATGTTCATCCGCTATCTGTTGGGTATCTATTTTTTAGAAATAGAATTTTAATAACTACAAACACTTCTATTTTACTTTGACTGCCTTGCCTACTAATGTTTTAGGACCACAGGATCAAGACTGCAAGTTGAATTGGCTTAAGATTGGGTAGATTAGGTCTGAGTCAGTCTGTAATGTACTTTTTCCCTTTCTTGAGTTAAATTTAATCCTTATGGTGCCTGATGCTAAGTAATCTTGCACACACACACCTGAGTGAATTTATTCTGTCTAAACTTAGAGTTCTCTGTTTTGAGTACAACCAGGACGATCCAAATATCGTCCCGGACAATCCATCAGAAATAGAAACCTGATAAGGCATCCTAGTTAAGGCAACCCTCATTAAGCCGATCAGCCTGAGCGATATTATATTGGCCAGGATAATAGGCTAAAATTAGAAAGAATCAGCCGCCATGATCTATTCAGGTATTTTTTATTTTAGGACATCGTTCAAGAAGATATCCTATCAGCCTAGACGATACAGCATAATTATACCTAAATTAATCTAGTAATTATGAGAAGTAATTAAGGCTGATTGCAAGATCACATCGGTCGGGCTGATCGCAGGATCAGCCGGGATGATGGCGTGGATGATTGACATCGACCTACTTCAATTCATGGCGATGTCTAGGATTATTTGGCTCAGATTTGAACTAATCGGCCAGGATGATATCCTATCAGTCTGGACGATGTGACCAAAATTACTCTAATCATTCCAAACCTATCGGGCTGATTGAGCAAAATTTTTGCTGATCGGCCAGGCCGATACTCCCATCGGCCTAGACGATAAAGTTGATTTGTATAAAATAAGAGCTATTTTGAAGCTCTTTTATTTAAGATCTCTTACTCTACCTTAGAGAAGAACTTGAGTGCTGCTATCTTGACCTGAGAGAGCCTGCGGAGAGGGAGAAAGAGAGAGAGAGAGAGAGAGAGAGAGAGAGAGAGAGAGAGAGAGAGGAACTTATGAGAGGGAGTTTATGAGAGGGTTCATAAAGGTTGCTCCAAGCAAGGTTCCAAGTCATCTTCTCTGTTCTTCGTCCTTCGTCCTTGGGAGGTCTACTTTAGTAAATGGTCTGGGTTCTCTGTCCGCTTCACGAGGAAGCAAAAGGAGTCAGTTCTCTACCGCACCGGGGTTGGTGAAATAGAGTTTGTTGTAAAGGCTTCTCTGCCTAGCTATGAGAGCTAAAAGAGGGACACTTAGTTAGTGCAATACTTAGAGGGTGCCTTGAGGAGTGGACGTAGGTCAAGGTTTGAGCGAACCACTATAAATCTGGTGTATCTTTCTTTGTTTTATTTCTGTATTTAATTTCTGCATCCGTACCTCTTTGTGGTGAATTGTTTTGGTTTTAGTTTTTGAAATTACTAAATGACAAGAGGGGGGGTGAATTGTGAAAATCTTTTTCTCAATAAAAAGTAATCCTAAACAGGAGTTCTAATCTTTTTGTTATTTTTGAAATTTTACAGCAAAACTTAAACAAATTTTCTTCCACAAATTTCACCACGCAATAATTATGAAAACTAAATGCAAGGAAAAGTAAATGACGATAAGGAAAAAACACACCAAGGATTTTTATAGTGGTTCGGTCAAAATATGACCTACGTCCACTCCCCGGAGTCCTCCGCTCCAGGATTTTCACTACCAAAAATAGTTCTCCTTTTGCCCCCCTCGGCAAGGCGGATAAGCCTTTACAAACCTCCCTTTCACCAACCCGGTGTGGCGGAGTGCCAAACTCTGTTTTCGCCCTCCTGGTGACGGCAGAGAACCTTCTCGTTTTTCTCCCTCCTGGAGAAGGCAGAGAACCTCGAGGTCACGGATGTAGACGAGCCTTTCCCTTGGAGATCCTCCTTCAAATTCTTCTAGGGCCACAGGAGGAGCAAGATGCAGCAAGTACGGAGCAACTGTGTGATCTCCCTCACACCTCTTCTCCCTCACAACACTCACCTTCTCCTTCCTCTCTCAACCTTAAAGAACTTCTCTAGAGCTCTCTCCCTTGGAATCCCTCCCTAATCACATTCACCCCCTCTGTGATTCTTACTGAAAAAGGACTTGATTGACATCTAAAAATGGCTCCAAAAACCCTCTGATTTCAAAAGTAGCCGTTAATGTTCGTACAGTACGATTCAACATTGTACAGTACGATCTTTGTAAACAGACGACGTCCTGGTACGAAGATGTACGAACAATTAAAAAAATAATTCTTACTATACGATAGAATATCGTACAATACGATCCACAAAATACTATTCAAACAGGATGATGGTCTGGACGATCAGATGTCGTCTCTGTTCATCGTATGGTACGATTAATATCGTACAGTACGATGTGACAAAAACCAAGAGATCGTCCAGGATGATATCCGGGACGATCATACTTCGTCTCTGTTCATCGTATGGTACGATCTGGTTCGTACAGTACGATGTTCAAAATTTAATTAGGACTGGATTTCATGCACTAATCACGGGTTAATTTAAGTAAGTATTTAAAATAGATCGTACAGTACGAAAATGTTAGTACAGTATGAACGGCATAAAATCACTTACTTAAACTAAACTACGGCTAGGGTTTTGGATCTGAACATATCGTACAGTATGAAGATATTCGTACAGTATGATCTATTCACAGAATCGTCCACATAGCTTGAATCGGTCCACATAGCTTGGATCGTACGGTACGAATTAAAATCGTACAGTACGATATCCAGAAAAGACATTCTATTACATTTTGCATTTAAAAACAAACTCTCCCCCTATGTGTGTGCATGGTTGCTCTTACTCTTATGCATTTTGTGGCCAGACTCAATAAAATAAAAATAAAATAAATAGAAAAATACAATGTCTGACTCATACTCCTAATCTACCCGTTCTTGAGTCTTCCTTTCGTCCTGAGTCACTTGTGATCTTCCTAAAATGTTAGTACTCAAGGACAATAGCAAATAAAATAATATTCAATGAAAAGTTGTTCCAAAACACTCATTATTTGGCATCATCAAAATCTCAAACTCGGGGTCATGGGTTGCAGCAATCTCCCCCTTTTTTATGATGTCAAATAATTTGTTGTAAGTAATTTTTTTGTATTTATATATTTTTTTTATTTTTTTTTAAATTAAACACAAGAAAAAAAGATACCAAAAGCAAGTACAAAACAAAAAGAATGCATTTAAATAACAAGCACAACAACAAGTACAACAAACTTCTCCCCTTTTTGACAGCACAAAAAGGAGGAGCAACTAAAAGCAAAAAGTAAAAGAGAGAAACTACAATACAAACACAAACAATCTAAGCAGACGGGTCCTGATCAGTTGGTGGTGGAGGTGGATTTGGTTGAAAATATTGAAAGAGAGCATCAAATCGGTGATCAATTGCAGTAAAGCGTTCTCCAAACCATTGCATATCTGTCTCGTGTTGCTGATGTTATTCTTGAATATGCATGTCGAGACGAGTCTGCAGTTGGTCGAAGCGTGCGACCAAATCATCATTAGGGTGTGCTGGTGTAGGTGCTCGGGGTGCGGCATGGCGTCGTGGTCGAGCTGGAGCTGCTGCTGGGGCATCTTCTCCTTCTCCTTCATCAAAGACTGGTTCTTCAGGCTCGTGTCCCCGATGAAAGAGAATACGGAAGGAAGCATCCGTATAAAAGATAGGAAGAATGTCGGGTTCACCAGGGTAGGACAATTGATATTTATTGTGGAGGATATATTCTATTAGGTGACCAAGAGCTAGATTTTGTTTCCGTCGAGTGGTAGGTAAACGAACAAAAGTCATGTGACGAATGTAGTTACTAATTAAATCAACCTCATCAAACTTTATGTTGGACATAATAAGATAGGTAGTGACGGATAAGGTCGGGGTCAGATTGATACGGTTGCCACCTTTGGGTATTATTGAGGTTCGAAGGACATGTTGAATTATTCGGGCATTTCGAGTTAAGGATTGAATGAGAGGTTGGTGTTAATGGAAAGTAGCATTCCTAAGGACTCTATTAACATCGCTTCAATCGAATTCGTCGGTAAGAAATGAGCGAACCATAGGTCCTTCAGTGGACAACCCAATATATTGGGCAATGTCTGCCCTAGTGATCTCAATGTTTCGGCCACAAACAAAAGAGTGAAAGGTGGTGTTGTCGACGGTGTAGGTGAGGTTAGCGAGAAATTTGAAGAGAAGTTTAGAATTGTAGGGAAATGCCAGGGTGAGTAGGAATTGGAAGGTGGTGGAAGCAAAGAGGCCCATTACCTCAAAATTAAGAGCAGCCTGATTAAGTATTTTTGAAGGAGAAATTTTGTAGGCTTTATATCGGTGGTAGGCTTCCTCATTTTCAGTATTCAGAAAACAAGCAGGTTGGCGACTCGACGAGGATGAGCTTCCAGCAGTCATCCGACCTCGTTTAGACATTGCAAGAGGGCACGAAACTAAGTGAAGGAGTGAGTGAGGGGAGATTTGAGTGAAAGGAACGGCCTAAGGAAGGGTACTTATAGAAAATTTTGACTATCGTATAGTACGATATAGGATCATACAGTACGATCTAAGATCGTACAGTACGATCTAGGATCATATAGTACGATATCTAAGTACGAATCGTACAGTACCTGATCCGATCATCCTGGGAAAAGGCAGTCAAATCGTACAGTACGATAAGTATCGTATAGTATGATCAGGCGAATTTCGATCGTCCCGAGGCCCTCAGTACGACTTTTGACCAAAAGTTTCATACTGTACGAACAGGTGTATCGTACAGTACGATACATAATAAATATCGTACCAAACAGCTTTAACTCATATTTATTCCTTGTGCTGATGTGTATCATACCGTACGAAAGGGATGTATCGTACAGTACGATAATCAGTAATGTCGTACCAACCGGATTTAATTCGTCCCAATCCGTTGCTGACGTGTATGGTATGGTACGAAGAAGAGATATCGTATAATACGATAGGCAATAATGTCGGATGAATATCATACAGTACAATGTAGGTCGTACAGTACGATCAACAGAGCTGAAATCTGCTTATTGGTGGATGTCATGTAGATTGAGATGTATCGTACGGTACGATATGGGTATCGTACAGTACGATGAACAGTCAATGTAGAGTTTATGTGTGGTGAGTGTGTGATGATCAGGAGCAGCCCTATTAAAAAAGTTTTTTTTTTTATGCAGTTATATCTATGACACCTAATCTAGTCCTCAAGGTGCTAAAGGTCTCGAAAGCTAGAGGTTTTGTGAATATGTCTGCCAATTGATCTCCTGTAATGATGTGATGTAATTCTATATCTCCCTTAGCGACATGATCTCTAATGAAATGGTGTCTAATGTCTATGTGTTTCGTTCAAAAGTGTTGAATTGGGTTCTTAGAGATACAAATTGCACTTGTGTTGTCACATATGATCGGGATGGTTCCAACAGGTAGTCCATGATCAAGAATTTGTTGTTTTAACCATAGCACCTGTGCAACACAACTTCCTACTGCAATATATTCTGCCTCGGCTGTGAAAAGTGCTACTGAGTTTTGCTTCCTACTGGACCAAGAAACTAATCATTGTCCTATGAATTGGCAGGTACCAGAGGTGCTTTTTCTATCTATCCTACATCCTGCAAAGTCAAAATCTGAGTACCCTAGGATCTCAAAGGAAGTGCTGTGTCTAGGAATCTAAATTCCTAAGTTTATGGTGCCTAGTAGATATCTAAGAATTCTTTTGACAGCAGTTAAGTGAGACTCTTTAGGATCGGCTTGGAAACGGGCACGAAGGCACACACTAAACATTATGTCTGGTCTACTGGCAGTCAGGTAAAGAAGGGATCCAATCATTCCTCTATATTTTTTCTGATCTACTGATTTTTCACTAGGATCTTTATCTAGTTGGATTGTCGAACTCATTGGGGTGTTCATGGGTTTTGCACTATCCATTTCATATTTCTTTAAAATATCTTAATATACTTTGATTGGCTAAGAAAAGTTCCATTATCCATTTGTTTTACACTAAAGCCAAGAAAGTAATTAAGTTCTCCCATCATGCCCATTTCAAACTCATTACTCATTGTTTTTGAAAATTCATCGCATAAGTTTTTATCCGAAGATCCAAACAAGATGTCGTCCACATATATTTGAACAATGAGAATTTCTTCTTTGACCTTTTGTAAAAAGAGTGTAGTATCTACACTACCCTTTTTAAATCCTCTATCCAAAAGAAATGAGCTAAGTCTTTCGTACCATGCTCTAGGTGCTTGCTTTAATCCATACACTGCCTTCTTTAATTTAAATACATGGTTTGGAAATTGTGAACTTTCAAATCCGGGGGGTTGCTCAACGTAGACATCTTCCTAATTACCCCGTTCAGAAATGCACTCTTTGCATCCATTTGATATAACTTAAAGTTCTTGAAGCAAGCAAAAGCTAAGAGCACTCTTATGGCTTCTAGTCTAGCAACCGGGGCGAAGGTTTCTTCAAAGTTTACCCCCTCAATTTGGTTGTACCCCTTAGCTACTAGTCTTGCTTTATTCCTTATTATTGTTCCTGAATCATTCACCTTATTCTTGAAGACCCATTTTGTTCCAACAACACTTTATTCTTTAGGTCTCTTGACTAACTCCCAAACATCATTCTTGGTGAATTGGTTCAGCTCTTCTTGCATTGCTAGAATCCAAAATTCATCTCCTAAGGCTTGATCTATACTTGTAGGTTCTATTATAGAGATGAATGCTGAGTGACTAACCTCCTTCCTAAGTCCATGCCTAGTTCTTACACCTTCTGAAGGGTCTCCTAAAATTAACTCTTTAGGATGACTAGAAGAATATCTCCATTCTCTAGGCAAATCTTCCTGAGGTTCGACCCTTTCTCCTAAGGTCATAGTCTCTACTCCTTGAATTGCCTCTATTTCATCATCTTCAATTTTAGTTTCTGAGGGCATATATGATTCATCAAATACCACATGGGTGGATTCTTCTACTACAAGGGTTCTCTTATTAAAAATTCTATAGGCCTTACCTATAGAAGAATAACCTAAGAAGACACCCTCATCAGACTTGGGATCAAATTTTCCTAAGGGATGTTTACCATTATTCAAGATGAAGCACTTACACCCAAAGACATGTAAATGTGAAAGGTTTGGTGTCCTACCCTTAAGGAGTTCATATGAAGTTTTATTCAGCTTCGATCTAATGTTTACTCTGTTTAAAACATAACAGGCTGTGTTGACTGCTTCTGCCCAAAAGTATCTAGGAAGGGTATACTCCGCTAACATTGCCCTAGCAGCTTCTACCAAAGTTATATTCTTCCTTTCTGGTATACCATTTTGTTGGGGTGTTCTAGGGGCTGAGAAATTGTGTTCTATTCCTATCTCTTGACAGAATGACTCAAACCTATCATTTTGGAACTCTCCACCATGATCGCTATGGATTGTTGATATTTCACAACATAATTTTCGTTGAATCCATGTGGAGAATACTTTAAATTCCTCAAAAGACTCATTTTTGTGTGCTAAGAATCTTACCCAAGTAAATCTAGTGAAGTCATCTACAAACACAAATCCATAATTCTTTCCACCTAGACTGGCTGTACTAACGGGTCCAAATAAGTCCATGTGTAGAATTTCTAGTGGCCTAGAGGTGATCACATCTCTAATTGAGTGAAAGGATGATTTGACTTGTTTTCCTAGTTGGCAAGCATCACATAAGTGATCCTTGGTAAAGTCTAACTTAGGTACACCTCTAATTAGGTTTTTTTGAGTGATGTTTCTAAGAGTTTTCATACTAGAATGGCATAGTCTTCTATGCCATAGCCACGAGTCATCAACAATTGTTTTCAAACAGAATGATTTTGAGCTATCAATGCAATCAAGGTCTAATATGTAAATATTGTTCATTCGTTTTTCTTCTAAAATTATTTTATCAAATAAACTAATCAGGCATCTATCAGTTAAAAATTTAATATCAAAACCTTTGTCACACAGTTGACTAATACTAAGTAAATTATGTTTCAAACCATCAACTAGTAAAAAATTTTCAAATAAAAAATTTTTAGCTTTACCAACGATACCTGAGCCTATCACCTTCCTGGTAGTGTTGTCTCCCAACGTTACTTTTCCTCTAGTTTTGGTCTCTAGTAGGATGTACTTCTTCATATCTCCAGTCATGTGTCGCGAGCAGCCACTATGCAGGTACCACATGCTCTCACTAGGTCTTTTGTGAGAGCATCCCTATAATTTCATTCAAAGATTTGGGAGCCCAAGTGAGTTTGGGTTCCTCCTTATGCTTGCATGAATGAGATGTATGCATGTTATGCTGTGATGGATGCAGTTTAGGTCTCCATATTAAGTGTGTCCTATGGTGAATTGTGCATGTGCGGGCTATGTGACCTAACATGCCACAAGAGAAATACCTAACACCAGGAAATGGGTTTACTAATCTATGTGGGTGGTGGTGCCTCTTCCTAAAGTTTTGTGATGCATGCTGTGTTGGGGGTTTGCTAGGATGGCCTAATATGAGTGATGCAATTTCATTTTTTAGTTCTTTTATTCTTTCCTTAAATGTATTATTTTGATATGTCAATCCATGAACTTCCCTTTCCAACAAATGCTCACTATGAACTATCTCCCATACAAGTTTCTCTAGTTTTTCAAACTCAACTTTTAGTTTAATATGCGTTGTTTTGAAGGATTCATGCGCTTGAATTGTTATCAAATGCATATTATTTTAGAGAGAGAGAGTCTGAGATTTTAGAGAGAGAGAGTATGAGATTTTAGAGAGAGAGAGAGTCTGAGATTTTAGAGAGAGAAATTTTTGTTTTTTCAAATTTCTGTTTAGCCGTTTACATTCGCCTGCACGAATGTTGGTAGACGATCGCCGGCATTCTGCCGGCGATTGTCCCTTAGTTGATAAAGCATCTTCGCTGACTAAAATGGATAACAACATCAACATCCGGCAAGGTCAGTATAAGGATTTATGTAATAATTCCCTTTCTTCGAATCATGTTTTGGTTGCAGGAAATTCAAACATTCCGGATTCTGGCAATGGAGCTTCTAGTCTTAATTTTCTTAATCGATTACATTCTGGTAATTCAATTCATTAGGGAGCTTTGGTTATTAATGAAAATTCTAATCCCATTCCTAAAACAAACTGCTATGTGGAAGGAAAAGGCAAAGGGATCATTCAGCTAGATAACTCTGTAACTCCGAAAAAATTAAAACTATCGTCATCTACACTTGATAGGAATACATCTTCTTCTGGAATGAAGATCTTTGTTAACTGTTTTGTGAACTCAAATGCAATCCCTGGACTTCGTCGCAGCGTGATAAATGCGAGTACACAAGATCGGTTAAACGAAAATCAACATTCTGAGTCTTCGAATAATTTATTATCAAATGTAGACAAGATAGTCGAGGTAATGCCAAAGCCTTTAACTGCTAATGCTTCCAATCCATGGAGCAAAAAGGCTTACATTATGTTGGATTTTAAGGAAGAAGAAGTGATGATTTCGGAAGATGGTAAAGCAGTTATTTTAAATCGGGATTCAGAGGAGAAGAATTCAAAAATCCTTTCAAAATCTCTTGTTATAAAAATTTTTGGTAGGGAATTACCTTCAAGCACAGTGGCATGGGAATTAAGGAAACAATGGAAACAATTTGGTCAGTTTCACTTTACAACCTTGGGGAAAGGATGGTACTTATGTTCTTTTTCAACGGAAGATATGATGGATTCAGTACATTTAGGAGGACCTTGGTTCGTTAACGAACACATTGAAGGGATGGAGAAATGGACCCCAGAATTTAACTCATCTTCAATGGAATGCCTTACTTTTCCCATCTGGATCAGAATGCCTCATTTACCATTGCAGTGTTGGGATGAAAAGAATGTGGCATGTATAGCTTCAAGAATTGGTAAACCAATAATGCTAGATGGTAATATGTTCCATTGGGGGAAAAGAGAATTTGCTAGAGTTTGTGTAAGGATCAAACTCGGTCAACAACTCCCTTTAGGAGTTTGGGTTGATAGCATGGGAGGAAGATTCTTTCAAAAAGTAGAATATGAAAAAATTTCAAACTTTTGCTTTATATGTGGAAGAATAGGCCACATTGAAAAGGATTGCATCAAATTCAATAAAGACAATAAAGTCTTGGAGAAAGGAATCAATAGTACCATTAATGCAACCTTATCAGGTCCAGATATTCAGGAAAATTCATTTTATGGGCCATGGACTTTAGTTTCCAATAAAAAGTCTAAATTTTTCAAGTCCAAGATCAATCTGAAAACCCAAAAATCATTCAAATATGTGGAGAAAAAACCTTTTCCTGTTACTAAAGAATCGACTGATATGTATCTAAATCCAGTTGGTTTAGGGAATGATATCCCAGGAAAGGCTAATCCTTCTCAGAAGTTTGATGAAATAATTTTGGATGTAAATTCTGGGAGGCCAAATCACTTTAACTCCATCCTATTGGAGAGTTTAAACATAGAGAAGATAGGTTCTGTGGAACCAAGGACTCTTCCTCTATTGGATCAGAACTTAGTGACAGAGAAAAGTTCTTTATTATCGGAACCTATTCTAGGTTCTACTGATCCTTCTATTGGAAAGGGTTGCTTGCGAACTCAGATAGATCTGGTTGGATTATCTGCGAACTCAAGTATTCCCTATCTTAGTTCTGACTTCAATTCGAAGAATTGTATACCTTCTACAGAAGTGAATCCTGCTCCTGATAGTTCCAAAAATAATTTTCTTAAGGCTCCAAATCAGATTGAAATTTGCAATTCTGGAGATGCTGAATCTATGTCTATTGTTAACAGTGAGAATACAGCCTTGGTTACAGAAATAAGGATGCCGGAAGGTAATCTAGAGGAAGATCAAGAAAATACTAATCCTATTTTTCATAGTAACAATTTTTCCCTACTGAATGCATTACTAGATGAAGGGAATAATGATACTTCTCTTATTAATCAAAAGGTGGAAAATCTAGAAGAAGGAGAAATCCTAGATAAGATAGATGAATGTCTAGACATAGCAATTGCAGATTCCACTCTTTGTAATAATGAAGACAAAGCAGTATCTGAAAAGTTCAAATCCAATTCCAAAGGTAGTCTTCATTCCCATAAAATCAAATTAGCCAAGGAGATGAAATTCCTAGGGCCCCTTAGTTCGTCATCTAGAATGACAAGAAACAGCTCTATCAAGACAAAGAGTGGGGGGATCTCCCCATTCAAGTCAAAATGAATTCCATCTGCTTCTGGAATTGTAGGGGGGCTAATAAGAAGGAAGCCTCCTTTTATTTGAAAGATTTTATAAAGGAATGGAATATTTCTTTTGTTGGCATTTTGGAAACAAAATTAACCACTCTTTCTAAAGAAGACTTTGTTAAAATGATGGGAAAGGATTGGAATTACATTCTTCATCCTTCTAGAGGTAACTCAGGAGGAATCATGGCTATTTGGAACATTAAAATGGCAGATTATTCTTTAATTGAATCAACAGATCAATGTATGTTAGGTGATCTGGAAATTTTCAACAAAGGGAAATGGAAATTGGCTACAGTCTATGGAAACAGAGACGTCCTAGGTAGAAGAGAATTATGGAGATTTCTAGACAAAGCAGCTGATCAAGATACACCTTTTTTAGTAGGTGGTGACTTCAATTGTATTCTATCCCAAGAAGAAAAGAAGGGTGGGAAAAAATTCTCTTTCTCGGGAGGACCCATGGAAATGAAATCCTTTATGAATAATAATGACTTACATGATGTAAGTATTATTGGCTCTAAATACACATGGTGCAATAACAAAAATGGGAGTGCAAGGATTCTAGAGAGACTAGACAGATGCATTCTTAATTCCAAAGCTCAAAATCTGTGCAAGCAAGCTTCAATAAGGCACCTTAACAGAATTGCTTCAGACCATTGTCCCATAGTTTTGAAGCTTTTTTATCTTCCTCCTGTTGGCAACAGAATTCAAAGATTTGAAGATATATGGATTTCTTATAAAGCAGCGGCAGCTATTGTCAAAAATTCTTGGGTAAAACCGGTGAAAGGCAATGATATGGAATCTCTAAACAAGAGGCTTAATAGAGTTTTAAAAGCTCTATTTTTTTGGAGCAAAGCCAAACATCAAAAGCTTGAAGATCTTAAGAAGATTCTAAAGAAAGAAATAGAGGATTTGCAAACCGAGGAGGCTTCAGATCTTAACTTTCCTATCAGCAAAGGTATGATACTTAGAAACAAAATTTCTGAGTTTAACTCTACTCTTGCTAGGCTTAACACTTGGTGGAAACAAAGGGCTAAATCTAAATGGTTGAAAGAAGGTGATCTAAACTCTTCATTCTTTCATGCTTTTGCTAATGGGAGGAGGAATTACAACTTTATAAGACAACTGAAAAATGAAGAAGGAGATTTGTTTGATGATCCCGTAAAAATTAGAGAATGTTTTACTCGGTTCTTTAAAGAAAAATGGAAACAAAGGGATTGCTTATTAACAAATTGGCCAGAATTCAATATCTGCCTTAACCAGGAAGATTGTATTTTATTGGATGCTGACTTCTCTCGTGAGGAACTAGAGGTGGTTATTAAAGAGCTAGGGAATAATATTGCTCCAGGTATGGATGGAATCACCTATTCTTTCTTTAAAGCCTATTGGGACATTATCAAAAATGAAGTTTGGAAAGCAATTCTTCTTTGCTTTAAAACTGGTAAAATGTCTTCTTCTTGGAAGGAAACTTTGGTTATTCTCATCCCTAAAAAAAACAAACCTATTTCTCCTTCCAATTTCAGACCTATCAGTCTTTGTATGTCCATTTACAAGATAGTTGCTAAAATTCTTTTAAATAGACTGATGAAAATCATTCATGTACACATATCTGAAGAACAGATAGCTTTCATCAAAGGAAGAGCCATTTCAAATCATGTTCTCCTTGCCCAAGATTTTTTTCATAAATTTAGGTTCTCTAAATCTAAAAGAGGAATGATTGCTGCTAAGCTAGATATGGAACAAGCTTATGACAGTATGTCTTGGGAAACTCTCAAACAGGTATTGATTTTATTTGGCTTTCCCAGAAATTTCTCTAATCTGATATTGGATTGTGTCAAAGATCCTATCTTCAGGATTCAAGTGAATGGGGTAATCTTGGAAAGAATTGTTAGAAAAAGTGGCTTTAGACAAGGATGCCCTTTATCCCCTTATCTTTTCATTCTTTGCTCTCAATTACTCTCTAATGCCTTTAGATCAAAAGGTAATAACTTGGGATTAAAGTTGGCTCCTTCGGCTCCAAGGATTTCTCACTTACTTTATGCTGATGACATCTTAATCTTCTCTAACACTAAAGAGAATAATATCAAGAAGATCAAGGAGATAATGGCGAACTATTGTAGATGGACTGGGCAAATCATCAATAACAATAAATCTTCCTTGTTATTCAGCAAAAATACTTGTAGAAGAAGAAAGAGAAGGATTTCTAAACTACTGGGAGTAAAAGAAGCCAAAGATTTCTTTTATCTGGGAATCAAAATACTCAAAGAAGAATGATAGCATCAGATTTTTCTAATATCCTGGAAAAAGCAGCCAATAGAATGAACATTTGGGGTAAGAGATTCATTTCCACTGTAGGAAGAATCATTCTCATCAAGTCTGTTGTTCAATCTTTACATATCTATTACTCTTCTTTAACTTTGATACCGAAATTGGTACTCAAAAAACTGGATAAATTATGTAGAGATTTCATTTGGAACAAAGGTGATGGAAATAATGGCTTACACTATATAGCTTGGAAAGATATTTGCAAACCATATAAACATGGAGGCTTGGGCATCAATGCTGCAATTGATTCAGTAGAACCTCTAAGAGCTAAACTGGTATGGAATTTCTATAATGATCCTAACTGCTTACTCTCAAGATCCATAATTGCTAGATATGGTAAAAAAGTCCTCCATTCGGCTAGTATTCAAAATCCATCTCCTACTTGGAAACTATTTCTAAGTGGAGCTAATGCTTTAAATCATATTGTGAGATGGAATATTAAAAATGGAGATTCTATAAATATCATGAAAGATATTTGGTTATATGATAGAAAACTGGAATATTGGCCATCATTTATTGCTACAGACATTGATAACATCCCCAACCTTTCTCACTTCATCTCGAAAGGCAATTGGAACGTTGAAGAACTTAAAAAATACTTCGGTATTGATTTAGTTCTTTTAATTTGCAACCTGAAAATTGAGAATGAAATTCTGGAAGATAAAATGGAATTACTAAATTCCCATTCAGGTAATACAATATCAGCTATGGTCAAAAGCAAAATATCTGAGAAGAAGGAAAGCGGTCTAAGAAGTATTATTGGCTAGAGCTGTCTAAAGAAGTTAAAACTGAATCCAAGGATATATCTTTTTTGGTGTAGGCTTCTTAATAATACTATTCCAACTAGAGACTTCTTGCTTCATAGAAGATTAATTGATAACAACCTTTGTCCTAGAGGTTATAATATGGTAGAAGATGCAAATCATTTAGCTACAAACTGTAGCATATTAAAGGAGATTATCATAAAGGCTAACAATTGGGGATTTTTTATACCTTCTCTCCAGAATTTGAATGAAATTCAATCTTTTTTGAAAGACCACAGCAATTATAATCTATTTTTACAGAATCTTTATTGCTCTATTATTTTCACATCCTGGAAGAGTAGAAATACTCTTATTCATGAAGGTAAAGAAATGGATGTTGGTTTCATTGTGACTAATGCTATTTCTTATGCATCTACTTCATTCTCCTTTATACATTCGGACCACTGGAATGCCAACCAGCACATGCTGAATTCTTCTTTTTGGCATCCCCCTCCACCCGGATGGATCAAAATTAACATAGATGCTTCTCTTCATTGTTCATACAAAGCTGGAATAGGAGGTATCATAAGAGATCATAAAGGAAGAATGCTCTTAGCATACGGATTCCATCTATTGCATTGGGATATTGGCAAACTGGAATGGATGGCGGTTCGGTCAATAAGCAATATCATTGAAGATTGGAAACTCAATTCTAAAGGTATAATTATGGAAGGAGACAACTACAATGTGATGGATTACTTTAAAAAACTTATCTAAATTGGACAAAAGGCAATTGGATAAAGCTTCTTTAGAAGACTTGGATTTCATCAACAATTTTGAGGTAATTTTATTCAATTTTGTTAAAAGAGACTGTAATAAGTTAGCACATTGGTGTGCTAACCAAGCTTTATCTAGTAACTTTATTTGGGATACTCTAGAAGTTAATAAGGTCCCTCCTACCTTTTTTTCTTTGTTAAAGGAGGAAAGTGATAGATTATCTATCACTTAGTTTCTTGTTTTGTTTCTTTTCTCTTTTATTGCAATTAAAGGAGTTTCTCAAAAAAAAAAAAAAGGATTCATGCGCTTCTTTAATTTCAATATGCTTCTTATTTAATGCATCATACTCATCAAGAAGTAGCATATGATCTTTATCTAAATCAAAATTTTCTTTAACTAAGTTAGCATGCTCAATTTGTAAAGAACTAAATTCAATATTAAGCTTAGCATGCATCTTTTTCAGTTTCCTATACGAGTCATGAATATTCTCAGAAATAAGCAATAATTCTTCATATGAAAGTTGACATACCTCGTCTTGATCCGATTGATCAAGGTTATCGTTAGCCATAAGACACAAGTTAGTTACCTCCTCCTCTGCTTCTTCTTCTGAAGATTCTGAGGCAGAGTCGGCCCAAAAAGCTTTCTATGTCTTTGTCTTTCCTTTCTTGTATTTTGCTTTGTCATCTCCTTTCTCCTTAGCTGGTTGACTCTTCAGATTGGGGCAATCGGCTCGAAGATGACCTGGCTTCCTGCGCTCAAAACAAATTGTATTAGATGAAACCTTATTGGACCTTGAGCTCTTACCTTTATTCCAGCTGTTCTGATGACGCTTCTGTTTTCTCTTCAGGAAATTTTTGAATTGTCGGGTCATCAGTGCTATCTCATCCTCTTCCTCCCCTGTAGAGCTTTCACTTTCTGAGTTGCTAGCTTTTAATGCCACCATCAGCTCTTTTTTCTTTTCACCTGCATCACTTTGCCTTTGGCTCACTCCTTGCTCGTATGCAATGAGTGACCCAAGGAGGTTATCAATAGAATAAACATTAAGATCTTTGGACTCAGTGATAGCAGTTATCTTAGCATCATAGGAACTAGGTAGGCATCTAAGAATTTTATTCACTTTCTCAGAATTTGAAATTTCTCTACCTAATGCATGCAAGGATGTCACGATTTGGGTGAACCTAGTGTACATGTCAGAAATTGTTTCGCTAGGTTTCATACGGAATAATTCATAATCATGCAATAGAATGTTAAGCCTAGACTGTTTTAATTCGTTTGTTCCTTCATATGTAATGCACAGTCTATCCCAAATCTCCTTACTAGAAACACAGGTAGATACTCTCATATAGTCCTCAGATTTCAATGCACAAAAAAAGCAGTTTAAGCACTTAGCATTCAGTTGGGCTAACTCCCTATCCTCATTGCTCCATTCATTAAAAGGTACAGGAGTTTTCAAACCATTAACAATTTTAAACGATGCAACATATCCATCATTTACTAACATCCACATGCGGTAATCTATAGATTTCAAAATTGTAGACATTCTAATTTTCGAGAAATCAAATGGAATGTTATCAAAAAGTGGTGGACGAGTTATTGAATAACCCTCCGCAGTGTTACGATTACCAAAATTTGACATGATCATTTTTTCAAGGTTTTCTAAAATACTATTTTTGAAAAACAAGCTCTGATACCAATTGAAATTACTAAATGACAAGAGGAGGGGTGAATTGTGAAAATCTTTTTCTCAATAAAAAGTAATCCTAAACAGGAGTTCTAATCTTTTTATTATTTTTGAAATTTTACAACAAAACTTAAACAAATTTTCTTCCACAAATTTCACCACGCAATAATTATGAAAACTAAATGCAAGGAAAAGTAAATGACGATAAGGAAAAAACACACCAAGGATTTTTATAGTGGTTCGGTCAAAATATGACCTACGTCCACTCCCCGGAGTCCTCCGCTCCGGGATTTTCACTACCAAAAATAGTTCTCCTTTTGCCCCCCACGGCAAGGCGGAGAAGCCTTTACAAACCTCCCTTTCACCAAACCGGCGTGGTGGAGTGCCAAACTCTATTTTTGTCATCCTGGCAACGGCAGAGAACCTTTTTGTTTTTCTCCCTCCTGGAGAAGGCAGAGAACCTCGAGGTCATGGATGTAGACGAGCCTTTCCCTTGGAGATCCTCCCTCAAATTCTTCTAGGGCCATAGGAGGATCAAGATGCGGCAAGTACGGAGCAACCGTGTGATCTCCCTCACACCTCTTCTCCCTCACAACGCTCACCTTCTTCTTCCTCTCTCAACCCTAAAGAACTTCTTTAGAGCTCTCTCCCTTGGAATCCCTCTCTAATCACTTTCACCCCCTCTGTGATTCTTACTGAAAAAGGACTTGATTGACATCTAAAAATGGCTCCAAAAACCCTCTGATTTCAAAAGTAGCCGTTACTGTTCGTACAGTACAATTCAACATCGTACAGTACGATCTTTGTAAACAGACGTCGTCCTGGTACGAAGATGTACGAACAATTCAAAAAAATTCGTACTGTACGATAGAATATCGTACGGTACGATCCACAAAATACTATTCGTACAAGACGATGGTCTAGACGATCAGATGTCGTCTCTGTTCATCATATGGTACGATTAATATCGTACAGTACGATGTGAAAAAAACCAAGAGATCATCCAGGATGATATCCGGGATGATCATACTTTGTCTCTGTTCATCGTATGGTACGATCTGGTTCGTATAGTATGATGTTCAAAATTTAATTAGGCCTGGATTTCATGCACTAATCACGGGTTAATTTAAGTAAGTATTTAAAATAGATCGTACAGTACGAAAATGTTCGTACAGTACAAACGGTGCAAAATCACTTACTTAAACTAAACTACGGCTAGGGTTTTGGATCTGAACATATCGTACAGTACGAAGATATTCGTATAGTACGATCTATTCACAGAATCGTCCACATAGCTTGGATCGTACGGTATGAATTAAAATCGTACAGTACGATCTCCAGAGAAGACATTCTATTACATTTTGCATTTAAAAATAAACTCTCCCCCTGTGTGTGTGCATGGTTGCTCTTACTCTTATGCATTTTGTGGCCAGACTCAATAAAATAAAAATAAAATAAATAGAAAATACAATGTCTGACTCATACTCCTAATCTACCCGTTCTTGAGTCTTCCATTCGTCCTGAGTCACTTGTGATCTTCCTGAAATATTAGTACCCAAGGACAATAGCAAATAAAATAATATTCAATGAAACGTTGTTCCAAAACACTCATTATTTGGCATCATCAAAATCTCAAACTCGGGGTCATGGGTTGCAACAGTTTTATACTTTACTTAAGAAAATTTTTAAAATACTTATTCACCCCATCTTGGTTAGCCTCGAGACTAGTTCATAAGGGCTTAATATCTCTAATAAACTTTTAAGTGGTATCAGAGCCTACCACCTTCCTAGTGGTGTTGTCTTCTAGAGTCACCTTACCTCCTATCCTGGTCTCCAGCAATATGAATTGAATGGCATCGCTAGACAAATGTCGAGAGCATCCGCTGTCTAGGTACCACATGCTCTCATGAGACCTTTTGTGAGAGCTTGCCTATAAAATTATTAAATGTTAGATTTAGGAACCCAAACATGTTTGGGTTCCTTCTTATGGAAAGTAGAATGCAATGCATGCTGTGAATCATGCAACTTGGGTCTCCAAACCCAATGTGAACTATGGTGAATGGTTCAAGTGTGTGCTATGTGTCCTAGCATGCCACAAGAAAAACATTTAACTCCAGGAAAATGATGCAATAATCTACTCCTATGGTGATGCTTCCCTTTAAAGTTTTGAAAAACATGTAATGGTTTATTTTCAAAAACTTTGAGATTTGTTAATTCTTTTTCTAACTCAGCATGAGATATTTTTAAAGAATCATGTGCATTAGTTAATTCAATATGCTTTTTGTTTAATGCATCAAATTCAGCAAGTAAAGTCATGTGATTCCTATCAATTTGGGAGTGATCTTTTAAACGATTTTCATGCTCCTTTTATAAATTTAAAAATTCCACTTTCAGACTAACATAAATTTTTTTGAGTTTTTTATATGATGCATACATGTTCTCACAAATTTTCAATAATTGATTATAAGTTGGTTCATATACCTCTTATTGGTCACTTTGACCAAGATTATTATCTGCCATTAAGCACAAGTTTGTTATCTCCTCTTCAGGTTTAGTCTCAGAGGAGTTTGATGTAGAATCCGCCCAAAATGCCTTTTGGAATCTCTTCTTGTGCTTCTTGGACTTGGGTTTCTCCTCACCCTTTTTCTTGCTTGGGTGAGACATAAGTGTAGGGCAATTAGCTTTAACATGTCCTGGCTTCCTGCATTCAAAACAAATTGTATCATTAGAATTCTTGAAATTTTTGTTACCCTTAACTTTATTTCACTTCTGATGATTCTTGCACTTCTTCCTTAGAAAGCTCTTAAATTGCCTCGTGATTAAGGAAGCATCATCGCTTTCAGACCCGGAGTAGTCAATGTCCGAGTCGTTCACCTTAAGTGCCATCATTTTCTCCTTCTTCCTCTCACCTGCATCAAGATTTCTTTTGTTCACCCCTTACTCGTAAGAAATGAGTGAACCAAGTAAATTATTGATCAAATAGGTATTTAAGTCTTTAGATTCAAAAATTGCAGTGATTTTAGCATCAAAAGAGGAAGGAAAACATCTTAAAATTTTGTTCACTTTTTTATAGTTAGTAAGTTCTCTTCCTAATGTATGCAATGAACTATAAATTTCATAAATTATTTCATTAGGTTTCATATGAAAAAGTTTGTAATCACGCAATAAAATATTCAATCGAGATTGCTTAACTTCTTTGGTTCATTCATAAGTGATACACAATTTATCCCAAATCTCTTTACCAGTTGTGCAAGTTGAAACACGCATGTAATCTTTGAATTTTAAAGCACAGAAAAAAGGTTTAAATACTTTGCATTAAGTTGAGCTATATCCCTATCATCATGAGTCCATTCAGTAAAAGGAAGTGGAACAGTAATGCCATTAAGTTTACCAGTTGGAGGTGTATAACCATCCTTAACCAGCATCCACATGCGATAATCAATTGATTAAGAAAATGTAGACATGCAATATTTCCAAAAATCAAAAGGGATATTATCAAATAAAGGTGATCAGGTAATAGAATACCCTTCCGCAGTTTTACAATTTCTGTTCTTAGTCATGGATCAAAATTCAAAAAGTTTTCAAACTTAGTTTTTATGAATCTCACTCTAATACCATTTAAAATACCATCCATTATTGGACATCGAACATTGTTCTGGACGATCCACCGAATCACCCGGACGATTTGCTTTTTCAATGGTCGTTTGGCGTGACTCCTCAGGACGATCTCCTGTGTCTAATCATCCCAGCCAATATCTGATCAGCCTGGACGATCGGATCGCCTTTTTGACCAATCGGCCTATATGCAATAATTGAATCATATTGGCCTGGATGATCTTGGGATCAGACTAGATGATCTTGTGATCGGCCTGGCCGATCTGGACGATCCTTTAAATTTAGAGCCTTCCAGCCATTTTCTTCACTCAAGCTTTCTCAAACTCCTTGTATTCTTGCTCTAGTGCTCTACTTTCTGAAATGACAGGAGGGAAATGCTCTCGTCACACATCCGAAAGTTCCTCAAAGGCCATATTAGATCCTCATTTCCTGGAGGAGGATGCTCAAGTCACCTACCAGCGTTACAAGGAGGCTGGAATCACAATCTCCCGGACCATCAATCCAGATTATATCTCTTATCCGGTACTCGACTTATTTGCTCATACCTCCTTGTGCTTTCTTTTGACTCTGGCTGTCCCCTTCAATTCTAAACTTTTATTTGAATTCTTTGCAAGCCTTAGAATTAATTCTAAACTTTCACTATCAAGCAAAAGTTTGTTATCTCTTCCTTAGATTCAGTATCAATGGAGCCAGACGTAGAATCCGCCCATAATGTCTTTTAAAACCTCTTCTTATCCTTCCTGAACTTGGGTTTCTCCTCCCCTTCTCCTTGCTTGGGTGAACCTTAAGTGTAGGACAATCAACTTTCACATGTTCCAGCTTCCTAAATTCAAAACAAATCATATTAGAAGAACTTTTGAAATTTTTGTTACCCTTACCTTTGTTTCATTTCTTATGGTGCTTTTATTTCTTCTTTAGAAAGCTTTGAATTTCCTAGTGATTAACGCAACATCATCACTTTCAGAGCTGGAAGAATCAATGTCCATATCGTTAGCCTTCAGCGCTACAGTTTTCTCCTTCTTTTTCTCACCTGCATCAAGTTATCTTTGGTTCACTCCTTGTTCGTAAGCAATGAGTGACCTAAGTAAGTTATCAATAGAATAAGTATTCAAATTATTGAATTCAGTGATTGCAATTATCTTAGCATTATAGGAATAAGGCAAACATCTCAAAATTTTATTAACATTTTTATAGTTAGTGAGTTCTCTTCCTAAGGCATGCATGGAGGTGATAATTAGTAAACCTAGTATATATTTTAGATATCATTTCACTAGGTTTCATGCAAAATAGTTCGTATTCATGAAGCAAGATATTCAATCTAGATTATTTAACATCACTTGTGCCTTCATAAGTGATACATAATTTACCCCATATTTCCTTACCAGGAGCACAAGTTGATACACACATGTAATCTTTCAATTTCAAAGCATAGAAAAAATAGTTTAAATACTTTGCATTGAGTTGTGCTGAATCCCTATCATCAAATGTCCATTAAGTAAAAGAAAGTTCAATTTTAAGGCCATTAATTTCATGAGTTGGTGCAAAATATCTATCTTTAATAAGTATCCAAATGCAATAGTCAATAGATTATAAAAATGTGGTCATGTGAGTTTTCCAAAAACTAAGAGGTATATTATCAAATAGTGGTGGTCGTGTAAAGGAATACCCTTCCATAGTATTACGATTACCGAAGTTAGTCATAGATCAAAATTCAAAAGTTTTTTAAAAACTATATTTTATGAATCCCGCTCTGATACCACTTAAAATTTTGTTAGGGATGTTAAGCCCTTATTAACTAGCCTGAGGCTAACCAAGAGAGGGGGGGGGTGAACTAGTGTTTTAAAAATTCTTAAAATAAATCACTATCTAAACCAAATAATCATCCACATAAAATAAAGTGCGGAAATTAAATGCAGAAATGCAATAAAAAAGAGCACATAAAATTTAATAATGGTTTTGTCAACTTAACCTACGTCTCCTCCCCGGAGCCTCTCCTCTAAGTATTGCACTAAACTTACTGACTCTCCTTTTTCTCCCAAAGTAAGGGCTAGAAGCCTTTATAAAACTCCTTTCCACCAACTCCAGTGAGGTAGAGAACCCAACCTCCTATCACTTCTTTCTGAAATAGGAAGAGAACCTCTACCTCCTTTCACTTCCTCCTAAAATAGACAGAGAACCTTGATCGTTCATTGAAGTAGACCTCTATAGAACCTCCAAGAAACTAGGGATGATGACTGGCCAAGATGACTCAGATCCTTACTTGGAGAAACTTTTGTGAACCTCTCATAAACTCCCCCTCATAAGATCATCTATCTCTCCCCAAAGCTCTCCCTCTCCTTCTCTTAGATCTCTCAGGTCAAGACAATAGCAAAAGATCTTATCTTGAAGAAATAAGAGATCTTATGTAGAAGGGTATCAAATTTACCCTAATTTCCAAACAAATGATAAATATCATCTAGGATGATCTATCGATCGTCCTATACGATCAGTTCATTTTCAGCTCATTCGGCCTGGACGATTATAAGATTTATTTGTTATGATCATCCAAGATGATTCTAGGATTATCCTATAGGATTAGTTCAAAACATAGAATATTTTCCAAAACATCGTTCTGTTCGACCAAACTTTGCATGTTTAGACGATGAAAAAATAACTTATTGTCAAGGACGATTCTGTTATCATCCTATACAGTTAGTTCAAAACATTGAATATCATCCAGAACATCATTCTATTTGGCCAAATTTTACATGTTTGGATGATGAAAACATAACTTGTCATCTAGGACGATTATGCGATCATCTTGTATGATTAGTTTTTTTTTTTTTTTTTTGATGAAATGCAAATAGCATTAAAATATTAAAAGAAACAACCTAAAAACAAGATTCTAAGAAACCCTTAAAGAATCACATTCCTTCTTCAAACATAACAAGAATGAAGGAGGAATATCACCAAAACTAATATCCTCCCAAAAAAGAACTCTTTAAGGACAAATTAGCACAAACATCCGCTAATTTGTTACATTCTCTTTTAACAAAAGAAAACAAAAGTTGGTTAAAGTTAAGAAGGAAAGCAAAATTTTCATCAATATACTTACTAACTTTCCAAGTCTTCATGGCCGAATGTAAAAGATTTATGATGTTAGAATTATCCCCTTCAATGATGAAACCTTGAGCATCAAGCATCTACTCCCGAGAAATATTTTTCAAATAGAGAATAGCCATCAATTCATTGTCTTGTATGATTAGTTCAAAACATAAAATAATGTCCAAAACATCATTCTGTTCAGCCAGACTTTACATGTATGGATGATGAAAACATAACTGATCGTCTAGAAAGATTATGCGATCATCATGTATAATTAGTTCAAAATATCGAATATCGTCCAGTACATTGTATTGTTCGACCAGGACGATTTAGGAAGAAACTAAGCTTTTTTAACAGATCATCCAAGATGATCCTTCGATTGCCCAAGATGATATGATCGATCAATCAAACCATAGTTATTTTCCTTAATCATTAGACTAATTTAGGCATAATTATATTATATCATCCAGGATGATGTCCTGTACGATGCCAAAAATAATAAACTGCCTAAAAGAGTTGGTGGTTGAATTATTTCTTATTTAAGCCTATCATCCAAGATGATGTTAATATCGTCCTGGACGATTTGCTTAAATCGGTTGTCTTAATATGGATGCCCAAATTAGGGTTTCTATTTTTAACTGATCTGCCAAGATGATATTGAATCATCCTGTATGATGTGATCAAAAATAGAAAAACTCTTAAGCCTACAAATTTTCTTCCCTTAAGTGTGTGAGTGCAAGGTTACTTAGCATCAGCATCTATAAAATTACATTTGACTCAATAAAGGTAAAAAAAATTGGAAACACACTTACAGACTTACTCAATCTTAATATATCCAAACTTGAACTGGCTTGATTTGCAATCGACATTATGGACCTAAAATGTTAGTAGGCAGGGCAATAATAAAAAACAAAAATGCCAAAAATATTTACTATCATCAAATTCATAATCCTTAAATCTAGATTTGTAACACCTTTTTCTTGGCATGTTGAATAAAAAAAATTATTTCTTCATTTTTTTTCTCTCTGATTTCATTTATGTTTGGTGGCATCCCTCACCAATTATTCCTTTAAGAAATTGGAGTACAAGTGAGCACACAAATTTAGATGCTTCTTATGTGATTCATTAACTTGATTTAACTCTAAGAAATTATATATATATATACCTAGGTAAAATTTTCCTAGGTTTCTAGATAATATACCTATGTAATTATTTTTAATTTTGATTATTTTTTCTCTAATAGTAATTATTTAATGGATTGATTAATGAATCTTTTATAATTAAAATGGATTTTCTCTATTATTTAATTATATTTATTCATAAGGTTTGACTTAAGTTTTTTTTTTATTTAATTTATATTTTGAATGTTTCTTATTTCCAATATCAATTATTTCAAATTATTTAATACTTAGTATTAAATAATAGAGATAAGAAACAATTGTCATTTTGAATATTTCTTGTTTCTTATTTTTAATAAGTATTTCTAATGATATTTTGAATGTATTTTTGTTTTTTCTCTAATAGCAATTATTTGATGGATTGATTAATGAATTTTTTATAATTAAAATGGATTTTCTCTATTGTTTAATTATATTTATTCATTTGGTTTGATTTAAGTTTAAATTTTTTATTTAATTGACATCTTGAGTTAAATGCAATTGAGTTTTTATCTTTAGGTTATTTTATATTTCGTTATGATTTTTAGAAATTCAGCTAGTTAATTATATTAATTAATGGATCAATTTTATTTTTTGTTTACACACTAAAGCAACTCAAAACTTCTTCACATCTTCATTAGAGGTCAATAATGACTCTAAAGATGATCATAAGTGTTTCAGATTATTTTAAAATTTTATTTATTATATTATGATATTTTTTAATTTATTAATTTCTTTTATTTTAAATATTCTAATGGTGCTTTTATTTTTCCATTAAAGAGCATTTAACTATGAGCTATATGACACTTTGTATGCATTTTTATGATTTAATTTTAATTATTAATCAATTAAAAGAACTTTTTAGGCTATTTTTGTGAGTTAATTTTTGGTTCCCTAGTTGTTCTGCCAAATGATCCCAAATCTCCTTAAAATTTAAATCACAAGTTTACAAAAACTAGAAGTCTAATCCGAAGAAGTTTGAAAACCACTAGAGCCTCTTTAGGTTTTAACCAATCCCAAAGAAAATTTAGCTATACAATTGGAAAGTTGTTTAAGGAAATCTAACCACGAGATGGCAATGAAATCAATTGCAAATATACACTTGAAAAATTAATTAATACACCACAAAAAATCAAAACCTAATTTTCAATGGATTTTTATTTAGCACAATTTTAATACATTATTCAATTTATGACCCATGAATTTAAATTAGTTAATTGGAGCATTTAATCACCTTGAACAAAAGTGAATAGTTTTGGATATGTGAAGAACATGTCGAAGATTATTTGCAATAAGTTTAGATCCATGGTGAATTATATTATACAAAAAAATTCAAGAATAGCCTAGAGAATGTAGGATGAGGAAGATTATTTGAAATTAGTTAAAAATTTTAATGTCCAACCAAAATGCTTTCGTAATTCTCCTCATGACAAATCCAATGAGTTTAAGAAAATCTTATTTGAATAATTGTGTGAGAAGTTATGAATTATCATAGATCAAATTAATTTTCCTAATTATATTAAATCTAATAACACAATTAGCACACTATGCATAAAGGTTGATAAGATAATGATTATAGAGCTAATGATTTCATGTGAATTTTATTTTAGTCCTTTAATCAAAGATCAAACATTCATGACAAATAATCTTCTTGAATGGCATAGTGGATCCCAAAAACGTGGATAGGATCAATGCTTGAATGGGATAATGGCTCCCAAATAAGTGGATAGAAATCAATGCTTGAAGGGGATAGTGGCTCCCAAACAAGTGGATGGAAATTTGTACTTAAATGGGACAGTGTCTCCAAAATAAGTGGATAGGATCAATGCTTGAAGGGGATTGTGGCTCCCAAATAAGCTTATAGAATCAAAACTTAAATGGGATGGTGAATCCCAAATAAGGAAATATATACATGGATAAGAGAATGGCTACCAAATGAGTGAATAGAATTAATGCTTTGCTGGGATGGTGGCTCCCAACCAATTGGATATAATCAATGTTTGAATGGGATATTGGCTCCCAAAGTATTAAATAGAGTTAGAGCTTGAATGGGAGGATGACTCCCAAATAAGGAAATGGAATAAAAGCTTGAATGGGAGAACAGCTACCAATAAGTGGATGGTCACATTAAGGATACCATTAGAATAGGCATCACACCACATGATTATTTGTGTGGTCAGATCAAAATGTTATAAGCTATATTTACCTCTTCATTATTGGGATGAGGTAAATATTTCTAGAATTGCTTCTATGGTTGGAGTACCTTTGATGTTAGATAAGAATATGTTTCAGTGGGGGAGAAGAGAGTATGCAAGGGTTTGTGTTCGGGTATATTTAGGTAAGAAGCTTCCTTTGGGTGTTTGGGTGGAGAGTAAAGATGGTCAGTTTTTTCAAAAGTTGGAGTATGAGAAGGTTTCCACATTTTTTATAAGTGTGGAAAAATTGGGCATTTGAGTAATGTGTGAGTTGGAGACAAAATCTGATCCTATTGAAGTGGATATAACTGCAAATTATTTGAGCATGCCCGAAGATAGAGAGGAGATTAATGGTGGTAGTAAAGAAACTTCTTATGGTCCATGGATACATGTGAATTATGGTAGAAGGACAAAAGGTGTAAATAATAATAGAAGATTACATAAAAGAAATGTTTTATATGATCAAGGCCATGTATATGTTAAGAAGAAGCTGAATCAGAAGGGTGCTTAAGCAGATTCAAAAGTGAAGGATCTAAATGAAATAAAGATGTAGTTTTGCCTGGGGCTACTGAAGAAATTCAAAGAGATTTTGTTGGTAAGGAGATGGATAATTCTATAGTTGACATCATAAATAAACATTATGAGGTAAAGTTTAATCTGAATGACATTAGTACGGAACCTTTACTATCGGATGTCAATAAATTTCAACTTCTGGATAATGAAGTGGTGGAAGAATAAGTTAATCAGCTGGTGGATTCGGTTAGTGTTGTTGGTAATGATCAAGAGTAGGGTGAGATATGTGATAAAGAAGAAGTTAACAACTATTAAAATGTGAAGGAAGTGGAAAATAATTTTGTTGTGATGAAATTCAAACTTCAAAAAGAGTTGAAATCTTTTGCTAATTGTAACTTTATTTCAAGCAATAGAAAAGGTGATCTGGTGAAGAAAAAGTGTAGTGGGGCTAATCCCACTTTTAATATTAAATGACATCTATCATTTTTTGGAACTGTAAGGGGGGCGATAAAGAGAGAAGCCTCTTGGTATTTGAAAGAAATTGTGGATGAGTATGATTCTTTTTTGTTGGCTTGGTGGAAGCTAAGATTTCATTTATGGATACTTTGGAATTCAAGAAGTTTATTGGGAAAAATTGGGATTTCTTTCTTCTTCTGTTAGAAGTGTTTTCTGGTGGAATTATGGTTTGCTAGAGAACAGATGTGGCATCTTTCTAAGTTGTGGAAACATCTTCTCAAATTGTGGTGGTAGAACTGAATATAGTAAATAAAGGAATTTGTTTGGTAGCTATGGTTTACAGGAGTGGAGATACCTATAATAGAAGAAGGTTATGGAGCAGCTTAGAGGAATTATCAGAGAGGCTAGTCCCTTTGGTTGTGGGAGGGGACTTCAACTGTATTCTTTCTCAAGAAGACAAGAGGGGAGGTAAGAGGTTTGTTCTCTCTCAAGGTACTCAAGATATGCTTTCTTTTATGAGGAATTGTGATTTTCATGAGGTTGATATAGTTGGTCCTAGATACACTTGGTGTAATAATAAAAGTGGAGGAGCAAGAATTTTAGAAAGATTGGATTGATGTCTTATAAATTTTGTTGCCTTAAAAATTTTGAATTTGGCAGTTGTGAAGCATTTGGCAAGAGTGGAATCGGATCATTGCCCTATCATGTTGAAGATATTCTCTACTGGAATTCAAAGAAAAAGAACTTTGAGGTATGAAGATGTGTGGTCAACTTACCCTGCTTCTTATGCTATTGTTGCTCAGTTATGGAAGAAATCTGTCTATTGTGATGAGGTGGAGGTTATGAATAAAAAGTTTAATAGATCTTTAAAAGATTTATTTTTTTGGAGTAAAGCTAAGCATAAGAATTTATATGAATTGAATAATAAGCTCAAAGTGGAAATTATGAAGTAACAAGAGGAAGAGGCTAGCGGTAATGGAATTTCGGACCATAATCTAATTTTGTTGAATTCTAAAGTTGGTGAAGTTAACTCTACTCTTGGACGGCTAATTACATGGTCGAAGTAAAGATCAAAAGTTTAGTGGATGAAAACTAGTGATGCCAATTCAAAATTCTTTTATTCATATGCGGCGATAATGAGAAATGGCAACTAGATAAATCAAGTGAGAGATAGTAATGAGACTTTGATTGAAGACAAAGAGAATATGGAAGAAGTTTTCTTTAACTTTTTTAAATACAAGTGGAGGGAATGTCACTGTTGCTTGGATGGATGGCCTGCTACTTCATTAAAGGTTACAGAAACTGATAAAAAATGCTGGATAAGGACTTTTCCAAAGACAAATTGGAGGTGGTGGTTAAGCAATTGGAGGATAATAAGTCACCATGTTACGATGGGATTACCTATTCTTTTATTAAAAATTATTGGTCTTTTATTAATAATGATGTGTGGAAGGCTATAAATTCTTTTTTCATTCATGGGAAGATGTGTTCTAGTTGGAAAAAACTAGTGTGGTTTTGATCCCTATAGTCAAAAATCCTTTTTTGCCTTCTAACTACCGTCCTATTAGTCTTTGCAATTTAATATACAAAATAGTGGAAAGGATTTTATTGAACAGGATGAACTCTTTACTTCCAAGGATCATTTTTGAAGTTCAATATACTTTTATTAAAGGACGGTCTATGTCAGATCAGATTTTACTTGCTAAAGAAATTTTTAATAAATTGAGATATTCTAAGTTTAAGAAGGGGTTTATGGCAATGAAAATGGATATGTAACAAGCCTACGATAGTATGAGTTGGGGTACTATAAATCTTGTGTTTGATAAAGTCGGTTTTCCAAAAAAATTTCATAAATCTTATTATGGAATGTGTAATTTGCCCCAAGTTATCTATTATGGTCAATGGAGTAAATTCAGATTGGATTGAGGTAAAGAGTGGAGTCAAACAAGGGTGTCCACTTTCCCCTTATCTTTTTATTATGTGCTCTCAATTATTAACTGATTCTTTTGATCAAAGAGGTAGGAGTGTGGGAATTAAAGTGGCTCCGGCTGCTCTATTCATTTCACATTTGATGTATGCAGACGATGTTGTTATTTTTTTCTGAAGCTAGGTGTAAGATTTTGAAGAAAGTTAAAAAAATTATCAATGATTATTACAAGTGGACGGGATAGAATATTAATTTGCTCAAATCTTCTATCATGTTTGGTAAATCAATAAAGATGAGAATGTGTAGAAATTTATCGAAGAAAATGGGCTTCATAATGGTAAGTGAGATGGAATATCTAGGGGTGAAAATTGTGTTAAGAAGAAAAGTATACTCAGATTTTCAAAATCTGATTGAAAAAGCATCGAATAGATTGAATATTTGGGGGAATAAATTCATCTCTCTAGCCGGAAAGTTAATTTTTCTTAAATCAGCTTTTATTTCACTACCTTTATTTTTTCAGCTCATTCATTAGTCCTAATGGGGGTTTTGAATGGTTTTGATAAAATGTGTAGGAATTATTTGAGGCATAAAAATGATGGTAATTTTGGCATTCATTATGTTGCTTGGAAAGTTTTGTGCATGCCAAAGACAAAAGGAGGTTGGGGATTGCTATCAATTGTTGATAAGATAGGTCTCTTGAGAGCAAATTTTGCTTGGAACTTCATTTCCAAACCAAATTCACTTCTTAACAGAACATTGATTGCTAAACATGGAAAAGAACTTTGGAATGTTGATAAGAGGAGCTGCTCATCTTCTACATGGAAAATCATCTTACATGGAGCAAAGTTTTTACATCCCTTGGTAAAGTGGAATATAGCTTCAGGTGTGAAGATCAGCACAGTTAAAGACATATGGATCCTGGATAGATGTATAGAAAAGTGGCCAATATTTGTAGATAATTTACTCCCAAAAGAAGATTTTCTTTTAGTTTTCATTTCAAATTGTGAATGGAATATTGAAAAATTGAAACAGAGGTTTGGTAATCTATTGGTGGAGATTATTCTTTAGATACCTAAAATGCTAACTTACTGAAAGATCAATTGGAATTGCTATTTAAATGCTTTGGCAAATCTATTACAGTGCTAGCATCAGAGGGATTATTTGTGAATGCAACTGAAGATAATTACTGGAGTTGGCTGAAGAAACTTAAATTAAGACCTCGAGTTGAGTTTTTTTGTGGCATTTGAAGAGAGATGTTATTCCCTCTATTGCTTTTCTTTGTTATAAGAGGTTGGCTGAATTTGTTGGTTGTCCGAGGGGTTGTGCCGTTAAGGAAGATATACTGCATGTAGCAGTTTAGTGTGCAAAGCTTAATCAGGTGTTAAAAATTCATGCCAAATGGGGATTTCATTTTCCAGAGTTTACTTGTTTTGAGGAATGTTTAACTTTTCTTCAGTAAAATACTTTGTATACTCCTTTTTATGGAAACCTGTATTGTTCAGTTATATTTCTATGTTAGAAGAGCATAACAAAGTAGTTTACGGTGGTTCAGAGGATTGTGCTTCTCACATTGCTGCTAATGCTGTAAGTAATGCATTTGCATCTTTTCAATCAGATCACATTTGGGATATTTGGGATACCAATCAGCTTGGAGAGCTGTTTCAAAATTCTTGGTGTCCTCCTGCTCCTGGATGGTTTAAAGTTAACTTAGATGCATCTTTAATAACTTCTAATAAGCGAGTATTGGTGGAGTTTTTAGAGATTGTAAAGGAAGATTTTTATGTGCTTTTGGGGTTAGCCTGTTGCATTGGGACTGTTCTCAAGTTGATATTCATTCTAATATCTCACTCAGAAGATTTATTCAAGATTAGATGCATGAAACTGTTGGTATTATCATTGAAGGTGATAACTTTAATGTTATCAAATTTTTTCAAAAACTTGCAAATAAAGTGGATATTGAGATGGAGAGTTTAAATCCTAAGGATTTAATCTTTCTTAGTGATTTTAACCAAGTTTTATTTCATTTTGTTAGGAGAGAATGTAATAAGATTGCCGACATGTGTGCAAGAATAGCTCTTTCTTATGATTTTTTCTAGGATAATCTCAATTGTAATAAAACTTCTCCTTCCTTTTTAGCTTTATTAAAGGAGGAATGTAGTTGTTTATAGTTTGATCTTAATAAAATGCTTTTGGCAGTTTCTCCAAAAAAAAGATCAAAATGTTACATGGAATCATATCCTCAATCAATCAAAATCTAAAACAACCAAAGCTCTAAAGAAGAAATGCAATTAAGGGTTAATTACATCATTCATTAAGAATGAGATATAATCATATATTAAGGTTCAAAAATTTTTTATGAATGAATTGTCAAAATAATAAGGTGAGCATTAAAATATACTTAATAATGCATACATTAAGAGTTGTTAAATACTCATCAATTAATTGAGATAAGTATGATTCATATATTTTTCAAATAGTGAAAATTTTATCAAAGAGTATGATTATTATTTTTTTAGAATGAAAAATTTACTGTTGCGTATCTGTTTTTCAGAAATAGAATATTGATGATTGCAAACACTTCTATTTTATTACGACTGGCTTGCCAACTAATATTTAGGACCACAGTATCAAGACTGCAATTTGAACCAGCTCAAGATTAGGTAGACTAGGTCTGAGTCAGTTTGTAGATCTTTTTCTTTCTTGAGTCTATTTGTAATACTTGTGGTGCCTGATGCTAAGTAACCCTGCACACACACACTTGGGTGAATTTTTTCTTTCTGACTTAGAGTTTTTTATTTTACTAACAACATCTGAGATGATCCAAAAATTTTCCTGGACAATCGATCAAAAATAGAAACCCTAATTAGGGCATCCTAGTTAAGGCAGTTGTCATTAAGCATATTGGCTTGGACACTTTTTGCATCAACCGAGATGATATGCTCAAAATAGAAATAATCAGCTGCTAGATCTATTTAGGAAGTTTTATTTTTTTAATCATCATCCATGACATCGGCCTGGACGATGGGGTTCAATTATGCCTAAATTGATCTGGTGATTAAGGAAAGTAATTAAGGTTGATTGATACGATCATATCATCTTGGACGATCGCAGGATCAGCCAGGACCATCAATTCAAAAACCTTGGTTGCTTCTGGACGACCAAAAATCTTACATCGTTTATTCATAGCGATGTTTTGGACGATTTTGCATAGATTTTAACTAATCGGCCAGGACGATCACGAGATTGACCTGGACGATCAAGTCATTTTATTTTCGTCCAGACTCACATCCAGAGTGATGTTCTAGATGATATTCCCTAATTGTACTAATCGTATAGGATGATATATTATTATCCTGGATGATAGGAACAAAAAATCTTCTAATCGTCCCAAGTCATCCGGGCTGATTGAGCTTAATTTGTACTGATCGTACAGGATGATAGAAATATCGTCTAGGATGATAAAGTTGATTCTTGAAAATCTTTTTAAAGGACTCATGTTTTCTCAAGCACAAGAATCCTTTGCTGTTGTCTTGACTTAAGAGAGCCTAGAGGAGAGGGAGGGAGGGAGAGAGAGAGAGAGAGAGAGAGAGAGAGAGAGAGAGAGAGAGAGAGAGGAGGGAGGGAGGAACTTGTGAGGGGGTTTCACAAGGATTACTCCAAGCAAGGGTCCAAGGTGTCTTCTTCGATTGTCGTTCCTCATTCTTGGAGGCTCAAGGGAGGTCTTCTTCAGCAATTGATCGAGGTTCTCTACCTGCTTTAGGAGGAAGCAAAAGGAGTCGGTTCTCTGCCGCACAAAGGTCGATGGAAAGGAGGTTTTATAAGGCTTCTCCACCTTGTTGTGGGAGTAAAAGGAGAGTCACTGAGTTTAGTGCAATACTTGGAGGGCGCCTCTAGGGTGTGGACATAGGTCGTGTTGAACGAACCACAATAAATCTTTGTAATCTTTTGTTTTCTGCACTTTGATTATCATTGTGGTAAATTTTTGTTTAAGTTTTGAGTTTTTTATTGAAATAATTTTTTAAAATACCAATTCAACCCCCCCCCCCCCCCCCCCCCCCCTTCTCTCTTGGTTAGCCTTGGGCTAGTTCATAAGGGCTTAACATCCCTAACAAACTTTCATTTACCTCTTGATTATTCGATTCAAGTCAAAAATAAAAAATGTTATCATATTTAAAAGCTCAGTTAAAAGTGTGTTGACTCCATTTAAACTAAAAAAGGTTAGGGATTTAACTCTTTTTAAACCAACTCATGCTCCCTACAAGGTAGATTAGGCTCTCTCCCTTATATATGTATTTTTGAATTAAAATATAATTCAACAAAGAATTAAATTAGAGAAAGAAATTGAACCTCCTATAATCTTATTGCATGACGTTTTTCATATCTAATAGGATATCATTGCATCATGATGAATCTTGAATCATGATTTTCAAATTCAAGTATCAAAAATATCAAAGGACATATTGGTTTCTTGAGATTTAAAGATTTTAAAAAAGGGAAGCCACTTATATATTCATTTTTAGCACATTTTGTGCTTTATTATTAGTTTTGGTGCACTTTACACTTATTCTAATTTTTTTAATACACTTTGTGCATCTTTCATTTTTGGCACACTTTGCAAATATTTTTTATTTTTTGCGCACTTTGCACATCTTTTTATTTTTGGCGCATATTTTCATTTCTTTTATAATTGGCTTCCTTTCTAAACTTTTAAAAGAAAATTTTTTCAGTTGTAAGATTATCTTCCAAGCATAATAGAATAAAACTCACACTCTTACATAAGGAAAAAGAATCTATAAAGTAAACCTATTCCTATGATAAAAATGAATAACCTAATCAAGAAAAATATGAAGTAGATTAATCAACATGCAAAAGATGCCTATGAGATAAAAAAATTATAGGAAGATGGAAGAGATTTTCATTTTTAAGTCAAATTCTAATATGACATAGATTTTAGTTTCAAAATTAAATCACCCAACATAAGAGGTGGTTATTACTTACTCATTTATCATATTTTACTGGAATATAGTAAAGGAAGACTTTATAAATGCTCTAAATCAGTTTTTCATTTATGGTAGTATGGACTACAATTGGAAAGACACTCTCGTGGTTCTCATTCCAAAGGTATCCAATCCATTGATGCCTTCAAACTATAGACCTATAAGCCGTTGCAATTCAGTCTATAAAATTGCTGCAAAAGTCATTTTGAACAGGCTTATTCCGGTTATTCCAATGCTAATTACGGAGGAACAAGCAGCTTTTATCAGAGGAAGGTCCATCTCAGATCACATACTCATTGTCCAAGAAATGTTTCACAAATTTCGGCACTCTAAGACAGCTAAAGGGATGATGGCATTCAAAGTTGATATGGAGCAAGCATATGACTCTATGAGTTGGAAAACATTAAAATAGGTTTTGAACTACTTTGATTTCCCATATTTGATTTCAAATCTTATTTTGGAATGTGTTTTAAATCCCAGATTTTCTATTCTTATAATTGGAGTACCATCTGGATGGATAAAGGCTGAAAGTGGGTTTCGTCAGGGATGCCCCTTGTCCCCCATCTAATTTATCTTATGCTCCCAACTCCTTACAAATGCATTCTCTAATTCTTCAATTGGAATTGGAATTGGAATATGCTCCAACAGTCCTCGGATATCACACTTACTTTTTGCTGATGATGTTATGGTTTTCTTAGTAGCTACACGGAAGGCAATTCTTGAAGTTAAAACCATTCTTACCAAATTCAGCATGTGGACAGGGCAGAAAATCAACTCAGAGAAATCAGCCATACTTTTCGGAAACAATGTTAATGAAAAGAAGAAGAAACAGATAACCAGAATTATAGGTTTTAAATAAGTTAAGGAACTTGTTTACCTGGGTATTAAAATGACATTGAGAGAATGGTGGCTACTGACTTCTATTTCATCATTGAGAAAGCTCTTAAATTCCTTAATGTATGGGGAACTAAGACCTTATCACTAGCTGGTAAGATTGTTCTTATTAAAACTGATATTCTAGCCATTCCTAATTTCTTCAGTTCTCATGCTTTGGTGCCGGTGCGAATCCTTAAGGAGATTGACAAAATTTGTAGAGATTTCCTTTGGAAGAAATCTGCTGGGAATGCAAGACTTCATTATCTCAGCTGGGATAATCTTTGTCAGCCAAAGAAGAAAGGCGGTTGTGGATTACAATCATGGAATACAAGGGTAGCTCCATTAAGAGCTAGATTATCATGGAGATTCCTTAATAATAAGGAGTCTTTACTTTATAAAACATTGGCTGCTAAATATGGTACTTCCTTTGGGAGTTATGCAGTGAAGAAATCTTCTCCCTCTTGGAAAATCTTAAAAAATGGATGGAAAGCTTTGGAACCATTTATCAGATGGAATGTTGTTAATGGGAACTCAATCAAAGTATTCAAGGATAAATAAATACTAGATAGAAGAATCAATGAATGGCCTACTCTACTTAGACCTCAAGATGATGAAGAACTGGTTCTAAGCAGTTTTATAGAAAATGGTGGCTGGAATGAGGAAAAATTGATGCTGGTGTTCGGTAAAGAACTGGTAGAACTCATTATGAATATCAAAATTAATACAGTTCTAGAAGATGATGTACAAGAACTTATATATCAATGTCCCGAAAAATCTATTCCTGGAATGATTAGAGAATTTCAGCAACAAAATGAGGACTGGACTCCGTTTCTTTGGATAAAGAAGGCAAAACTTAACCCACGGGTTCAAATATTCATCTAGAGAGCTTTCAAAAATGCATTACCAACCTTTCAATTCCTGTTTCATAGAAGATTAAAAGATAATGTCTTCTGCCCGAGATGCACTGTTGGCAAAGAAGATTTGGAGCACATTATTGGTGGCTGTTCCAAAATCAAAGATGTGATCAGGATTATCAATAAGTGGGGATTTGCTTTGCCAGAATTCAACAATATCCAAGGATGTTGTAGTTGGATACATAATATCCCCAAGAATGAGAGTATGGTATTAAATCTCTTCTTTAATGTCCTGTATTTTTCATGGAAAGCTAGAAATAAAGTTATACATGAAGGTATAAATGAAAGTACAACTTCAGTAGCTATCCAAGCAATCAGCCACTCCTCTTATTCTAAGATGATTTATAATCAATTGCCGGATTCGTGGGATGTTAATCAGTCCTATAGACTGTTGAATGCTTGGCATCCACCTCCACCCGGTTGGTTAAAAATCAATGTAGATGCTACTCTTTTTTCTTCATATGGAGCAGGAGTTGGAGGTGTTATTAGAGACTGCAAAGGAAGATTCCTTTTGGCTTTCGGGAATACATGTATCCATTGGGATATATATCAATTGGAACTCTTGGCAATCAAAACATTGAAGAATGTTATCAAAGATTGGATGTTCAAGTACAAAGGAGCAATTATTGAGAGCGACAACTTCAATGTCATAAAGGCTATTCAAGATGCTAAGGATCATGGACTCAAATATCCAGATGAGTTAAACTTCTTTAATGATTTTAATTATGTTATTTTTAAATGCATCTCTAGAGAGGGAAATAAACTAGCGGATCTATGTGCTAGTTATGGTATCCTTAGTAACTTCATTTGGGAAAACATTAATTTGGACAAGATTCCTCCTTCATTTGTTCAATTGGTGAAGGAGGAATCATGTTTGTAGTTCTTTTTGCTTTTGCTTCTTTTTAATGCATCCTTGCTTTCTATCAAAAAAAAACATAAGAGGTGAGAGAGAGAGAGAGAGAGAGAGAGAGAGAATATATGTTTTTTATTACTTATCATGAATTTTCAGCTATAAGTATTTAGAGGATTTAACCACAACTTACTTCTTATTTTAAATAAATGCAAAAAAAATTACTTTAAGAAAAATAAATCAACTACTCTCCTTAAAAAAATTTCTCAAAAGTTTGCCTTATATTTTAACTTTCAAACTTTTCTTTTTCTCTTTTTTTTTCTTTTTTTTTTTTTTGAAAATTTTGCATATGTCAATATATGGACCCCATCATAAAAAAAAAATAGATCTTTATTTGGACTGATTTGAAATAAGGCCCAAACTGAAAAATAGTTTTTATTAGGGAGATGATGGAAACTAAAGTTTATGTAAAATGTATAAATCATGTCATTAAAAAAATAATCTAGTTTTTTTTTTTTTTTTTTTTTTTTGAAACATTATAAATCAAAATCCAATCTATAAGAAGTTTGATAAGGAATTGATTGAAATTGTAATATTGATTTGAATAAGAAGAATTGAAATAATTTGATCTAGATTTCAGTTTGAAAATTTAGTATAAAGATCTAATAAATTCAAACATTTTATCAAATCTTTCTACATTTAAAAATGTCTAATCATCATTAAAAATGAAAGAAGAGGATGGAATAGAAGACATGAACCTAAACTAAGCAACAATCAAGGAATGCCTATAGAAGAGAATAATACAACATCAAAAGATAGAGAAAGGAACTTATCCAACTATGGTCGCCAAAATTTTGTGGGTCTCTAAAAGGATGCTACAAGTGGGGGTTAGAATGCAAAACGTATTATTGTGCTATCCCGTAGGATAAGTCAGTTGTAAATCCTTACACTCTACACAAGTAGGATAATGGGAGAGAAGATGGAATTATACTTATGATTATCCACGGAGAATAATGATTTTAACCTACACATCTTGATGAATAATAATATGTATAAATTGATAGTCACAAGATTTCCTCCATTCAATGCATCAGCTAAAATGGGGTTTATTTTATGTGCATGTCAATTCACCATGGGAACAAACTCCCTTAATTAATTATATTCTAGGCCTCATTCTAGGAAATTTCTTAATTAAGGATATTATTTTATTCTCTTCTTAGTTCGACACATATAGAGGATTCCTATGTTCTATTCTGAAGAGAATAGGCACTTCTCTTTATTTTCATGAGGATTAAATTTTCTAAATATATGAAGATTTAATTAAAATTTTGAGTTTAGAAGATCAAGGATTAATTTACTATCCTAGAAAAAATTATATATTTTAAAATTTATTGGGAGTTAGAAAATAACATTGAGGGGTATACAATCTGGGCTTATGCTTGCCTGGAGTAAGCTGCTAGCTAACATTCTAAATACAATTAATCGCCTTACGAATGTAATAAAGGATCGCTCTATCCTAAGGAGTCAAGGATATTTAATTCAAAAAGTTAAATTTGGGATATAAAAAATATGCATATGCATATATCTATTGCCTTATATAATGCATGAAATGAAATCATAAATTAAATATTTTATTCATTTATTTAGAAAATAAATACAACCCAAGGTCTATAGAAAAGTAAGGTTGCCAAGCACCACCACAACATGCTTGGATTTCTATATTTATTTATAAAATAGGTCTAAATGAAATTAATTATCATCTTCTGGCTCTATATGTGCTATAGAATTCTAAAAGAGAACACCTTCCCAAGAAGAAGGAATTATCTTTTAGAGTTATGCATTTATATATATAAACAACCACCTTTTACCTTTTACAATTTTTTGAATTTATACGACCCAATCTAAATATATAATCTAAACACTTTATATTTACATTTGACTCTTGCATACACATCTTCCCATAGGTACATTCTACTTTGATCTTCACTTTTTCAAGCATCCAAGATA
The DNA here is from genome assembly GCA_022539455.1 of Dendrobium nobile. Classification (NCBI taxonomy): domain Eukaryota; kingdom Viridiplantae; phylum Streptophyta; class Magnoliopsida; order Asparagales; family Orchidaceae; genus Dendrobium; species Dendrobium nobile. The sequence continues at coordinate 35,750,828 of CM039723.1, forward strand.
AAATCTACTTTGACATTTTTACTTGAGTAGTAATGATATGATGCATGTATGCAAATAGAGTGTAATGTGAAGTTAAATATATAAAATGCATACATGACATCCATAATACATAAAATAAACACACATACTAAGGATACCCTCCAAGCAAAGGTATCTGCATCACACTAAACACACTACAGCCTAGCCTAAAACTAAAGTGATTCTACCAAATAAGTTTTAGTGCGTGTAAAAACATCATGTATCTTTGATATGTCCTAAGCGATTCATGTTAACATTATTTAAGTTTAAGGTTATCTGTTGGTTGAAAGCCAAAAGAGGTTTTAATTTAACTTTAAATTTAAATATTTTAAAATTGTATTAAGTGCTTAAGAGAAAGCCTTATGAATCTAAAACATATATGCTCTCCAAACAAAATCAATCTTAATGTATGAAGAATATCCAAGTATCTTTTACTGATTTGGATGAATGTTTATTTAAATTAAATAGTAATACAATTTATTAAATCAATGCTATGAGATTTCTTTCGCCCTTCTTAGGGCTTACTTAATAGCCTTGTAAACCCAAGTTACCCAGTAATTACCTTAGTTAATTATGCTTGATCGTTGGTTAATTTTTAAAATTATTTGGATTCATTAGAAATGTATTCAAAGCTTTATAATCCAATGTAATATTGTCTTCCTCCAGTAGGTGAATGTAATGTATGAAAGCCTTTAGTGATTCCCTAAATCCAATGCATATGTATCTTCCAAAATGGAGTTAAAAACAATATATAAGGGTCATTTATTATTTAAAATCAATTAAGGATTCTTAAAATCCAATGCTAATATGCCATCCAAAGAGTCAAATATAAAGCACAAAAGGATCTTTAATTAATGGTTTAATATTTGGTTAATAAATTCATTTAATTAGATTGAGTTTAATTGTATAAATTATAAAATCTTATTTTTTTAAGATGATTAAAATTTGGTTATTGTTCCCTGATTTTTATTTACTTTATTTGAATTTTTAACAATTTATTTGGTTTTTTTTAATTATTTTTTTTTAATTATTATGTTAGAAATATTTAAGTTTAATTGTATGGTATTGTTTTACTTTCATTTAATTCTTAATGATTTTTTTATTTGATTTTAACTTATTTAGATTTTATTAGTAATTTATTTAATAAATATTCTTTATTTATTAAAGCTTGACAAAATTCAACACATTTATATTTGATTACCTTTTACTATTGTTATGAATATACATTATGATTTATGAAAACTAATGTGAAAAATTCTAAATGTGGGTAATAATCAATACTATACAACCCTAAGCTTGTCACTAACAAAAAAATCCTACTCACTAACGGGTCAGTTGGTTTGAAAAATTAAATGCAAGGTTTCTATAAGAACTTAAAGTTTAGGGGATCCTAGTCACATGCATGGCTTAAGAGGCCTAGGGGCTCTAAATTTTAGGTGGTTTACCTCACTGGAGTAAATCAATGATGCAACCTACCATAGCATCTCCTTTTAAAAGAAATGAATACCACTGAATGTTCCATAGCTTTGTTATCTGAATTATCTGCAATGTACCTTGTAAATAACATGAAGAGAGAAGTAGGTGTCATAATACATGTAAACGTAAATGGACTAATTGATACAAGAAATAGCCTTACATATGGTCAATTGATGATGAAATGACTATTCAAACATGTGTATAACCTTTCTAATAAATCTATAAACTTTTAAATTTAAATGCATATAAAGCGTGATTGTGTAAAAACATAGGTTTATAATAAACTCTTCATTGTAATTGTTCACCTTAACATTAAAATGTACCAGTAACTTTACAATATAAAGCATATGGAGTAGTTCAAATGTCATCATAAACTTTTGTAGGCTAAACTATAGAGACCGATTATTGGTTCTTCGAAATATAGGCTTAAGGTAAGGGATATTGCATATGGCACATTATTTTTTATATATGATTAGCCCAGGGAGTAGCAAAGTGTATCATAATTTGAATCTAATATTTTGATTACCTAAATGAAAAGACATGTGTATAAATTTATTTCAAGATGTGAAGCTTGTTAGATGGTTAAAGCAAAGCATCAACAACCTAGTGGTTTACTGTAACAAGTGGAAGTTGGAAGAGGTCATGATGGATTTATTATAGAATTCTCATAGTTTAGACATGAACATGGTCTAGGCATGGACATAATGTAGTTTGGGTCATTGTTGATCGATTGAAAAAGTATGTATATTTTCTTCCTATAAGGTCAATAGATCCAATTGAGAAGTTAGCACAATTATAAGTACATGAGATTGCCTGATTGCATGAGATTTGAATCTTATTATTTCTAATCATGATGCTATGTTTACTTCCAAATTATGGAGTGGTATATAGAAGAATCTGGGGATTATAATAAACTTAATTACAACTTTTCACCCAAAGACATGGTCTGTTCGAAAGGAATACTCAAGTACTAGAAGATTTACTAAGATTATAATTACTTGATTTTAGGAAGTTAGGAGGATCACAAACCTTTGATTCAATTTACTTGTCATAACAGCTTCAAGTCATGCATTAGAATGATGCCATATTAGGCTTTAAATGGTCGTAAGTATAAGATGTCTTAGTTGATAGAGCTAGAATAAATAAAACTATTAAGGACAACCTTAATGGATGATGCTACTATAAATATTAGATTGATCAAAGATAGATTCAAAGAAAAATAAGAAGTATTATGATTCAAAGAAAAAATTGAATTTCAGGTTAGTGTTATTCATTTTAGGAAGTTATCTCATTCAAGGGTGCGAGTATATTTAGTAAAGAAGGAATGATGAGCCCAAGGTATATTAATTCATTTAAGGTAATAGGCAGAATTAGGAAGTTTTCTTAAGGATTGCTATTGTGAGGTTATATGTCAAATATTCAATATGTATTTTATATTTCTTCATCAAGAAAATGGGTTAAATATTTGTAAATACGATCGCATATGATGAATTAGAAGTGCAACCTAATTAGACTTATATAAAAGACATCGAATATATTTCATCTTATAATGTTAAGAAATTGAAAAAAAAAGGTAAATTCTTATGATGAAAATAAGTTAGAAGCATATTTATGTTAGAGAAGCCACTTGTGAGAAAGAATCTGAGATGAGACAGCTTTATCCTGACCTATTTGATTGAATGATTTAAATATTGAAATGTCAAACTTTTCATTTTCTAAATAGGAGATGTAATGACTACTTGTATAGTAATTAGACTTCTTGTAGTGACAAATTTTGGATCCGGTAAAACTAACATGTTTATTTAGTACTTTTTTAATTTTTATAAATTATCAGATACATGTTTATATCTAATCACTAAAGAATCTATAATTAAATATTGGGGAAATTTTTTTCAAGTGGAAATAATCTCTTGGGAGCACTTTGGCATAATCTTATTAGTGTTGTAGTACTCATGTCTCAATTTTTGGGTAGAACTAATCCCTTAGGGCATTGTCATATTTGTGTTAGAGTGAAAAGCTCTCTATTTTTAGAAATTAGTAAGTAGAAATTATCACATAGGAGCATTGCGATGATATTATATTAGGCACTACGGTGCTAAGTTCTCTAGTTTCCAGAATAATGGTCTTCCCTTAGTGGCACTATGACATTAAGTATTGGGCATCGTGATTCTAAGGAAAATAATTTTTCTATAAATATCCAAATCCACTAATTGTATGTTATTGATCCCATTACCAGACCTTGAGAGCAACTGGAGAGAGAAAGGGAGAGAAAAAAAAATATTATAAAGAGAGAAATTTTAGTTTTAGGGACCTTTGGCCTATATTTATTTGTTGGACAAATTAGGAAAGTTATTCAACTCGAGATAGGTGATATTTTTACTTCCATGATTTTAATATTTTTTTATTTATGAATTTTTTTGTAATTAATCTGTGAAAACTTCACAAAAATCAATATATCTTTATATCCAAAAATAATTGTTGTTGAACTTTTAGTGTAGCAACCCCACATAGAGGCTTGATGTTGTTGTTGTTGTTGTTGTTGTTGTTGTTGAACTTTTAGTATGTTGCATTCTAATCATTATGCACATGTGGGTATTATTATTTCAATTTTTCATCAGGTATTTTTGGTTGTGTGGTATTTCAAGTACTTTGACAAGTTTCTAGAAATTTGATAAATATCTATACAAAATAGTGATAGCACAATACTTTGATTCAATTAAATGCTAATTTAGTTTAATGATGTCTTACAAGGCATTTATGCAAGAATTATTATTGGATTTATAAGTTATTATGAATTATGTGTACATGTAAAATGCTTGAGAGGCATAAGAGCTTGACATTGTGCATGCAAAGCACCTCGAAGGTGTAAGAGCCTAATAATATACACATGAAACACTTGGGATTGATTCTTTACATGTGAGTTACCTAGGAGGAAAAGGGCTTAATATTGTATATATGATGTATTAGGGGTCTATAAAGACCTTATATTATATTTATATGTGAAATACTTAAGAGGTATAAATATCTGATACTATATATGTGAAGCATTTGGGACTTATATTATACATGTAAAATACTTGAGAAGTATAAGGGCTTGAGAAAAAAATTTAATTTTTATGTTGACAATTGGCCTGATATATTAGAAAATTTATCATTTTTATATGGTGTTTGCATTATAGTTATGAGCATGATTATGAAATTTCTACATCTACAGCATGTTGTATTGTTTCAATCGTTGTGATAAAATAACTTGTTTATTTATTATATTTTCACATATTAAAATTTTAGATAGGTTTTGGATTACCTATTGAGCGGTTGATGCTCATTCATGCTTATTCTACATGTGCAAATTTTAAGATAGGAAACGGAAAAGGACATGATAAGTAGAGATAAAAGTGAAGATTCCAGCTTATAAGTATATCTTTTTTCAATTATCATTTTTTCAGTCATGGTGATGTTGTATGATGATGGATAGACATTGATGTATCATGATTGTTGTAAATATATATTTTGATAAAATGGTCATGAGATCTAAATTGATTTGAAGTTGATGATTTTGAATATTATATTTTAATGATATTTATGGCAATGTATTATAAATATTATTAAAATATATGAAAATAAAAAAGATAAGAGAAAAGAATTCCTTTCAATTAGATTTTGGGTATTATTGGTCACACGTCCAACATGAAATAACCCATCTGATATAAGGTTTATGTCATATTGGGTCATGATAATAATCACTATCACTAGTAAATGAGTGAACCACTTTATTGCCAACTCATTGAAGGTTGTGATAATAAGGGCATTTTATATTGCTTTCAATATCTAGGAGGGAAGTCATGGATTTAAATGTGAAAACATGATCCACAAGGTTGGTCCTAACTCTATATGACTCCAAGTGTGGCACTTTGAACCAGGGAGAAGTCTAACCTCAACGATCTCCCATGTAAATGTATTGGTGAGCTTAGTTTCGGTCCATCTAGCTCGCTCGGTTAGTGGGTTATAATCTTCATCACTCATCAGCATATGAGTGGGATCAGGTACTGTTGTTAAAGTCATTGCTTGATCATATGTTCTGCTGCAATGTACTGTCTAGCTAGACAAACCCTAGGGGGCACTATCCCTTAGTGCTACCTTTGGTAGCCCTTGTAGGGCATCCTAGATTATCTTTGTTATCCTCTTTTTCATCTCTAGTATATCTTAGCGAGTCATTTAATTGGTGTTCTCCATGTTCACAGATGGTGGCGAGCCTCAGCACATTTAGACGTGCTTGTCTTCTTGCCACTAGCATTAACCCACACTCACCGCACCTTGGAGGATATCGGATTCAAATTTATATATGGATGAAAAACATTATCAGTATACCAACTCTATGAGTGAGTGACATGGAGCCTATATGAGAATGGAGAGAAAGGGGTATGTTAGAGAAAAATTATAATAAAAGTGCTCAAAAGTTTGATTAGTCCAAGATTAATCAACAAATGATCCAAAAGATGTGAAATGCTCATCTTTACCTTTTATTTATAGGGTTCTGAGGGCTACAAGAATACACATAAAAAGTAAAATCTATAATATCACTCAGACTACTCTGAACACATGACTTCTAATTGGCTGAGAGGGAGCTAGGAGTTGCAGAGCTCTAATGACTTGGTTCTAGACGAGCTCCATAGTGTCAAGTGTCTATTAGGCGAGTTCAATATGTACTGACAAGTTTAGTAGTGATGAATAAAAAGAGCGAGTCTGCGAGCGCATACTGAGCAAAGGGCATTCGATGACCAAGCAACGTCAAGGAGCCGGTGGTGACCTGTGTTGAGCCTTAGATCAAAAAACAAAAGAACTGAGATTGCAAAAAAGATGAACTCAATAGCAACTAGTCACGATAGGTCAAGATGAGGGCTCTCTAGGAGGATGCTTTTCTAAGTTGGACTAGGATGTTTTGTGACAAGGCGGGGAGGGGGTGGGTGATGAAGGAGCGTGCCCTCAATGATGGCAAGCCATTGCAATTGTTACCTACCCTCCATTATACAAGTGGTGACTTATTTAGCTTACAATCCTCTATGCCTTCCGAGAGGGGCGACCTCTTTCATAGGCCTGAGCGAGTTAGCCCTAATGTTCCTAAGACGAGTTCCTCCATGAGGCCCATTAATGGGAATCAACTTCTCATAACTCATCGACTACCCACTAAATACATATGAGACATATATGACTATACAAATATACTTAAAATAATCTAGTAAAATCACAAAAACTCCCCCCTAATATCTCAATTCTTCAATTCGACTATTTTTTTTAATATTTACCTTGTAAGTCTTATTAATAATAAGATTTTCTTTTTCCCACTGAGACATTGGATTGACAGTCCAAACTTAATTTCGTGTAACAAGTGATTCTCTTATTCTGTAACGCAAGCCTTCTAGTTTCTTGAGAGAAAAAATTTGCCCGCTTTTTTTTTTACATGACATTATTCTCGTAGAAAAAAAAACGGACGACTTACGATATAAAAACATCTGGTGTCAACTAAGAAGCTCGCTCAAAAATTAGCGTATCATGGTTAATGTACCCTGAATACAGGTAAACATCGCTGCATAGTATGGAAAAAATATTTACCTGTTTTGAGTACCATCGCTGCAAATCATGAACGGATGAATTCATAATGCCCATAGTACAACTCAAGTGATTATGATGCTAAAATCATGTGCAATGCTGAATTTAAGTTTACTTACCATCGTACACAGCTTAAAGCCTTCACTAACCAGAAAGCATCAGATGCTTTCCTGAAAGGCTAAACAACACTAACTTAAAGCCTTATAAATGCAAGGAAAGAGGCTCTGCATCCACGTGATGAGTTCAGGGTAAATAGATTAGTTTATTCCTAATGGGATCGAAGCATCTTAACCTTGGGCATTAGCTTCTTCATTTGCCTGGAGCGTTCTTTCTCTTCCTTCTTGCGAATGGCCTCAGCACTCAGCTTGGCTTCAGCCTCCTCAACAATTTTCTTCTTTTCAGCTTTCTTTTTCTGCAGTGTTTCTTGCCTCACACCTTGCATTTCTTTAAATGCCTCTTGTGCCGCTTTTGCTCTGGCAGCTTCAGTTTTTGCACGGGCCTGCAACACATTTAAGAAAAAAACATGATCTCCCACTTGACTCGATAGAATAAAAATCTTCATAAAACAAAGATTAGCAGATCAATTAAGCATTGAAACATGAGAAGGATGAAAATTGATAAACCTGAGCACTTGGCTTGTAACGTCCAATTAAATCAATGTAGTAAGGTACAAGGTTAACCAATCTTGTAATGTCACTCATGTTATTTGCACCTGGAAGTACGAATTTGAGAACTAGAAGCTTCTTATGAGTGCCTGGGTGTTGATCGGAGAAGTGCAATGAAATGAAACCCTTCCCAATCTTCTCAAATGCCTTCTCACCAAATACCTGTGAGAAAGAGAACCAAAGACTACAGGAAGTATCATGATCATATACAAGAAATCTTCACAGGCATTATGAGTGAAATTAAGTGAAGATGAAAGTAGAAAATATAAATGATTCAGTGGCAAACAGGAACATCAATTAAACATTTCGGGAGTAAAACTATAGGCAACAGTATATGTGAAGATCAAGTTTATTTAAGACATGCATTACACACTTAAACATGTGAAACACAAAATGTTTGTATCTATATATCAGACAGCAGGTTCATCCAGTACTTATACAATGAAATTGACATGAATTGAACGCCATGAAAGGTTTTGATGGTATGCAGAAGTTCAACTTCTGTTACTTCAACATAATAACAGTAGAAAATTTCAAATCTATATCTATTGCTTGTGAGTCGAAGACTCATCTAGCAAACAAATATAAAAGGACCTTCAGCCACTACCTCTTATATGGCAGTTGCAAATAACTAACAAACCAATATATACCATCAACTCATAACAAACCCATTGCATCTTGATCATACACTTCTAAAGCTATACACTTATATATATATATATACAAATGTATATCATCAAACATTGGAATAAATACACAACAGGAAAACGGGCAATTACCGTCGGAGATTCTGGCGGATCTATATACACCGGTAACTATGGCGTTTTTACGGGCGTCGTATGCGACGGAAATATTACGGCGGAGTTACCGGCGGAAATGGCGCCGGTAAATTTCCGATGCCAATTACGCCGGTTTATACGTCGTAATCTGTAAGCATATTGTATAATGCGGCGTATTTTACGCCGGAAATTTCCGGCATATTTACCAACGGATAGGACGCTGGTCATTTTAAACAAAACGAAATATTACTGTTGTAAAAAACGAAGGAAAGACTTCCGGCGTCTTATCCGCCAGAAAATCCGTCAGTGGAAGACCTATTTCAAACCTGAGCCCGTCTGGCTTATTACTTCATTCTGTCATTTCGTTTGGGTCTCCACTCACCTCCGTCCCCCCAGCATCGCCCCATCGAACCTCACCGCTGCCAAGCCGTCCAGACTTCCACGAAGTTCGCCGATGCTCACCGCCTATGTCGCCGGCGAAACACCGCAGTTTTCAGGAAAATCCACCATAAGTTTTTTATTTGTTCGCTGATTTTCTTAGTAGAAATTTGCATAGAATGGTGAGGACCTTGTTTTATACGTGATAAGCTTGGAGTAGCTCCACCGCTGCGAAGATCGTTCGACCTAGTTTGCCGACGTTTGTCACCTCAATCGCCGACTTCATCTACTGTAAGATTTTCTTTTTTCTTGTATTTTTTCATTAGACATTTGCAAGAGGATGTGCCGTGATGTATAATTTTTTATGATGATATTATTCATGTTGATACGACTAGAGAGAGAGAGATGAAGTACTAGACCTAGCGAGGGGATTGTAACTTTGGGCGAGCAAGTCGTTAATAAGAGTACATGTTTTAGATATCTTGGATCTATTGTTCATAGTGTTGCAGAGATGAGGATACTCAGGTGGATGAGTGGTTTTACCCTTAGAGATATTTTCGAAATGAGCATATACGTGATAAGGTTCGAGTAGCTCCATTGGAAGATAAAATTAGAGGGAAAACATTTTAGATATTCAAAAAATATTTATAATGGTGAAGGAAATGTCTGAAGATATGATGTGATGTTTGGAGCCTCGTATTTGGGCACATAAAACGACGATAATATAGGAAAAATATAATTAAGCATTTGTGTTTAGAAGGAGAGTTGACGGGCGATGGAAGTCGGAAAGATAGTAGTCAAGTTATCAAGTTGCCAACAATTGTCATCTCCTTACATACATTATCTAACATGCATTGCTCGACTTACGTCTACCAATAATCTTTATCTAACAATTGTCACAAAATCATTATAATATATTAATTATCTGCTCCATATTTTATGTAGGTTATGGATATTAGAAATCAAAAAAGATGAATGTATAACCAATAGGCGCAAGAGCGAAAGACATTAATAGATGAATTCATTAATGGGGTGACTATTTTCATTCAGACAGGGAAACAACTATCTATCTTCATACCAGATGGAATGTTTCGATATACATGTTCTAAACATAAAAATCAAGTGCACCTAAGACCAGATGATGTAATTGTTGATCTGTATCGCAGAGGGTTCATGCCACAATATTGGCATTGGACTTCTCATGGTGAGAACGAGCCACATTTTGATTCTCGATACGGTACATCTACAAGTAGTAATATAGCTGAGGATGAAAATATCCGACCAAATCTTGTGAAATTAGTTCATGATACAACTGAAATACAATATGAATAATATACAAAAGAGTTACCAAATAAGGAGGCACAGAATTTTTATGATTTGTTGCATGTTGTCCAACAACCAATATGAAAGGGGTACACCACTCACTCAGAGTTATCTGTTGTTGTGAAGATGTTAAGCATCAAGGCAAAATATAATGTTGCTCGTGAATGTTTTAATCAATTCATTGGACTGCTTAAGAAAATCAACCCAACATATAATATAATTCCTACAGATCTATATCGGACAAAGAAGATAGTTTCCAAACTTGGTTTGACATACAAAAAGATAGATTGTTGTGTTAATGAATGCATGTTATACTTTAAAGAAGATTTATCAGATATTGCATGCCGTCATTGCAATGCATAAAAAATTAAACCAAAGTCTGGAAATAAAAGAAAGCTGAAGGAAGTACATGTCAGTAGGATGTTTTACTTGCTAATAATTCCTAAACTACAATGGTTATATGCATCCATGAGATTTACTGCACATATGAGATGACATAATGATTACATTCCGCAAGGCGTTATTACACATCCATCAGAAGCAGAGGCTTGGAGACACTTTGATCGTACACATCACACATTCGCGGCAGAAACAAGAAATGTATGATTAGGTTTATGCACAGATAGTTTTACTCTGTTCAGTTAGTCTACTTCATATTACTCATGTTGACCCATAATACTCACCCCTTACAATCTTTCTCTAGAGTTGTGTATGACTACTTCTTATATGTTTTTGACACTTATCATTTCAGGGCCACATAATCCAAAAGTAAAGATGGATGTATTATTATAACCATTAATTGATTATTTAAGTTTATTATAGGAAGAGGGAGTAAGTACATATAATATTTCCACCAAACAGAACTTCATAATAAGAGCAGCATTATTTTGAACAATTGGTGACTTTCCTGCGTATGATATGCTCTCAGGTTGGAACACTTCCGGCAAGTTAGCTTGTCCATATTGTATGGAATATACAAAATCATTCACTTAAATGTATGAAAGGAAGAACACTTTGTTCGATTGTCATCACATGTTTTTACATCCAAGTCATTCTTTTAGGTGAAATAAAGATGCATTTATTAAAAAAAATTTGTGATGTTGCAACCTCCTCCAAGATTAAGTAGTAAAGAAATATTTGAAAGAATAAGTTTCATGCCCACAATAATTGATTTTCCAACATTACCTGAGTATAGATTGTCAGGATATGATATCAATCATAATTGGATCAATAAAAGTATTTTTTGGTCATTGTTATATTGGAGAACAAATCTGATTAGACATAATTTGGATGTCATGCATATAAAGAAAAATATTTTTTATAACATTTTCCATACAATCATGGACATCAAAGATAAATTTAAAAATAATATAAAAGCAAGGATGGACTTAAAGAATATTTGTATGAGAAAAGCATTAGAATTAAAGGATGGTGGAGATGAAAAACTTTTCAAATCAAAAACTCCATTCACATTAACTTTAGAGCAAAGATGAGTAATTTGTGAATGGGTAAAGACCCTATGGCTACCTGATGGATATTCTTCCAATCTAAGTAGGTGTGTTGACATAAGATCAGGGAAATTGTTTGAATTGAAAAGTCATGATTGTCATATTTTCATGCAATGTCTGCTACCAACTGCTTTTAGTTATCTACAAGATCAAATTTTAAAGCCCTTGATCGAGCTAAGTGTCTTCTTCAAAGATTTATGCTCTTCTAAACTAAACGTAGAGAATTTGATTCTTATGGAACAGCAAATTCCTTTTATTCTATGTCAACTTGAGAAAATATTTCGTCCAAGATTTTTTGACTCTATGGAGCATCTACCAGTGCATTTACCATATGAGGTTATAGTCGGTGGACCTGTTCAGTATCGGTTGATAAATCCTTTTGAGAGATATTTAAATAAATTTAAGAAGACAGCTAAGAATAAAGTACATCCCAAATGTTCTATATGTGAAGCATATTTAATGTAAGAGACAACTCAATTTTGCTCGTATTATTTTGAAACAACATCACAATCATGTAGAAGTATTGAACCTCAAAATGTGGGTAAATCCTCTAATATATTTGTATTCAGTGGAAGTGGTGAACTTGTAGGCGCTAGTACAGTGAGCTATTTGACCGATAAGGATATGAGAGTTGTCACATTGTATATCTTGCTTAACTGTGATGAAGTTGAGCAGTATCTCGAGTAAGTACGAGTTAGTTTGTCCATATATTTATTATTCATAACTTTGTTTTAAACCCTAAAGTTTGTAGGAGGTTCATTGATGGTTTAAGTACATCAGAACCAGTAGAAGTCCAGAAGATAGTGGAGAAAGAATTTACTACTTGGTTTAAAAATACGGTATATTTCTTGACTATTTATTTTGAATAATTTGTCTTAATTAGTTAACATAGCATGCAATAAATATGCTAATAATATAATCTGATTCATTGAAAGGTTCATATTGAAGACAGTGATTCGCAGTATCAAGGGCCACTTGACCTAGCTTGGGGACCAAATAGATTCGTCAAATGTTATCAAATATTTTTTGCTAATGGTTATAAATTCCAAACAAAAAATTGGTGTGAAGATAGGAAGACAAAAAATTCGGGTGTATGTGTATGACGGAAAACCCATAGAGGGGATGATTCTGAGTACTACGAGAATATTGTGTATCTATTCAATTATGAATGGTTTGATTCAGTACAAAACATAGGCACAAGAGTACATCTGATTTATAGTATAACAGAAGTAAAGCGGGGTAGGAGAAATGGAATGTTTGACTCATTTGTCATTGCTAGTGAGGCAAGTCAAGTCTATTATGCTAACTATCCAAGCAGATTACTAGACAAACAGGATTGGCTTGTAGTTATGAAGACAAAACCAAGATGAGTATTTGAGAAAACCACTTCAATGTCATCAGCACATCAAGAAGAGTTTATGTCAAATTTAAAAAATCTTCCAATCAATGTGAATGAACAAATTCGAATTAATGAGAGCGACTTGCAGTTAGAGGAAGTAGATTTAAACATAGAGGAAAGTCATGAGGAATCTGATATTGCTGAAAATGTATCATCATATGAAAGTGAATGAATAAATGATGAGTTAACATAAGGTTTTTTTTTTTTTACTTTTTTTTGACATTTTTATTTTATTATTGCTGCACTACATTTATTTAATTGTTGCATTATTTTATATTAAATTTTTATTATAATTCATGTTTCTAATATTTCTTATTTTCTGTGCAGATGGCTTCAGGTGAAGAGCCTAACAGAGGATTGATCAAAAATATTTTTAATAGGCGCAGCAAAAAAATCACTATAGCTAGACCACTAGGCCTGTACATATGGAGGGGACCACTTCATCTCAATCTGTCACTCATAGTCAGTCTACCTTCACCAGACCCCCGCTTTCCTTCACCAAATCCCACGCAGAGTACCCCCTTCTACCATTACTACCCACCCCCACCTTACGGTGCCCCTCCTGCTTATCCATATCCACCATATTTTCCGTCATACTATCCCCCACCACCCCCTCAACCCGCTATAGGTGGACCTTCAACCCCAGCTGCACCAGAGTAGGCGACAGATGGTCGAATATTGATTGCATCTAACGGTGACACGTACATACATTCTCTATTACTCAAACTAACAAACATATTTATTCTATATTGTATTTTTTTCTCACCTAACATATTTTTTGTAGGTTTCACCCATCAAAATAACCAACACATAAAATGCAACACATAATACGGAACAAGTATGATGCTCCTTAGGTTTCTTGGAAGAAAGTCCTAAGAGAAGTTCGGGAAATGTGGTTTAGAGAGTTTGAGGTATATTTAATATTTTATGTTATGTCTAAATAAATGGTATTTTTTTTTACTTAAGCTAACAAACATATATATTCTATATTATATGTTTTTAAATGCATAGAGATTTTTGTTGACTGTCCCAGTACAATGATAAAATTAGAAAGTATTTTGAGAAGCGTGGGTCCACTCGGATGCGTAACATGTTTACAAACATTAGAAAAACTGGCGAGCGGCCATTATGGATTGGAGAGACTGTATGGGCTGAGTTGAACACTGCTTGGGGAAACCTAGAGTATAGCATAAGAGATCAAAATCGACAGAACAGAGCTTCTAATGTTGGGGGCATGGGTAGTTCCTTTCATACTGGGGGCTCAGTTCCACGTACAGAGCACAAACGACATTTGGTAATAAATTTTAAAAGTTTTTTAAAAATTTTCTTTATGAGAAATATTAATAGAACTTTAGTACAGAAAGAGATGCTGGGTAGAGAACCAACTCCTATGGAATTGCATAGTCATACCTATAAGCGATAGGACTAACAATGGGTTGATGAACGAGCAAGAAAAGCCCATGTAAGTATATGTGTTTAATAATTTTTATTTTATGTCTAAATAAATTGCTTAAATTTTTATTAACTTTCACAGGAGGAGTATACACAGCTTCGAGAGAGTCAGGCTGTAACAGGTGAGGGTTCTTCTAGCAGTTCTGTAGAGTATTCTGAGTATCGCCTCTAGTCGCAAGCCGTAGGAGGAATACAACATGGCAGGGTTTATGGTTTAGGTTCACAAGCTCAGGCATATGAGGGGATGACCTCTAGTGGATCCAGCTTCGCATCAAGTTCACAGGAGTCCTTACATAGTCAACAGATAAATGCCCTTCAAGCAGAGTTAGAACAAGTAAGAAAATCACAAGCTAATTGACAAGTGCAGTTGCAGGCACAAACACAGATCCAGATGCATGAGCAACATAATCATATGTTGGATGAAATGCGAAAAATGAGAGAGCAGTTGAGTGGAAAAGAGGTAGCTCTAACGGAGGATTAG
This sequence comes from Dendrobium nobile, assembly GCA_022539455.1. Taxonomy (NCBI): domain Eukaryota; kingdom Viridiplantae; phylum Streptophyta; class Magnoliopsida; order Asparagales; family Orchidaceae; genus Dendrobium; species Dendrobium nobile. Next base: position 35,765,914 of record CM039723.1, read on the forward strand.
TCGATTGATTCAGAGTAGTTTAATTTTTTCAATTTCATATGAACTTTTATCAGTTTTTGAATATTTGATGAATTTTATGAATATTTGTTGATGTTAATGAACAATTTGTGATGTTTTTGAATATTTGGTGATGTTTTTTAATATTTTGTAATATTTATGTTTATGTTTATATTTGCTTTGAGTATTTGGTGAAGTTGTTGAAATCTAAGCTGTGAAAATCTATGTTGTTGAGTAGTTATTCTTGTATAATTATAATTGTAAATTGCAGGTGTGAAAATCTGATTGCTGCCAGGAAAGGTTATTTTTTTTATCTGCTATAGGTTTTCGGCGGATAAAACGCCGGTAATCTGCCAGAAATGACAATACAACAAATTCAGTATCAATTTCTGACATCTTTGATACGCCGGTATTTCCGGCAGAAACTACGCTGGTAATCTCCGTCGTTTGGTTTCCAACGTATTTAGCGATGTTAGTTCCGCCGGTATTACCAGCGGATTTGTACACCGATAATTCCGGCTTATTTAACGCCGGAATAAGCAACTATAAAATGGCATTACTTGCACCCAATTTTCCGTCGGTTCAGCGCCGGAAAGTATGCCGGAAAGGTTTCCGTTGTATTATTTAAGTCGGAAACTTTTTTCTGACGCGCAAATTACCATCGTATGAATATCATACGAAAATTCGACGGAAACGTGCTCTTTCCATCGAAATTTTCATGTTACCAGCAGATTCTATCCACCGGTAATATCGGGTTTTCCTGTAGTGATACAAGCTTTACATCTATGCAGAAACTTTCCACTTTATTCTTATTCTTCTTTACAATACTCTGTATCATTGCTTGAAGTATTTTTATGTCTCTATATGCTTCTTGTCTTCATGGTATCAGAGTAGGTGCAGTAAGCAAGTGTACTCTCCTCAATGGCCCAATCATCGGCCTCCAAGTCGCCAAACACACCACCGAAACCCCCTCTAAGCTCCAACAAATTCCCTCCTCCCTCAAACTAGTCCTCTCCAACATAAAGACCATCGTTCCCTTACAGCTCTCCAACGACAACTATCCTCTACGGAGATCCTAAATCCTCAAACTTTTCTAGGTGAATGGCATCGTCAGATACTTAGACAGATCCACTGCAAAACCTCTCTGCCTCATCCCATAATTTGATAACACCACTATACCAAACCCTAGCTACAACCAGTGGCTCTTTGTGGATATGAATCTTGTTGTCGCTCTCTGTTCGACAATCTCGGCATCCATTCTCCCCTACGTCCTCCACCTCGACTGCTGCTCCGACATATGGCACACTTAATAACAGCGATTACAAGCATCAAACCGCTCTCGAGTCATACAACAGAAGAATGAACTTCACAACATCTCCATGAAGAATCTCAGCATGACACAGTACCCCAGCGCCATTAAAACCCTCATCGACAACATTGTTGCAGCTAGTTCCCAAGTCGACCTTGAGGACATAATATTGTACATACTCAATAGCCTACCACAATCATATCAAGCCTTCAAGACCTCCATCCGCACAAAGCTCTCACCAATTAGTCTAAACAACATGTACTCCCTCCTCATCAGTGAGGAAATCAACATAGCATTAGAATCATCCAAAGAATACCACTCTGCTGACTCTCACAAAGCACTGTACTCCTACTACGGTGGAGGTCGGCACCGTCGTGGTCGCTTCACACCTGGATCACCCACACTCAACAAAATGCCCACACTCTCATCTACCGCTTGTCAGATCTGCAACAAATGTGGGCACTCCGCAGCTCAACCGCAGCTCAATGTTGGCACTATCTCAACATTCACTACACACCCTCACCATCCAAAACATCATCCAAGTAAATGGTGGAGGAAACTTCCTCTCCATCGATCATTGGTACATCGACTCGGACGCGTCATCACATCTCATACCCAACCTGGACAACTTAGTGCAACCCATCTTGTATAAGGGAACGGATAACATCACAGTTGGCGACAGAGAGACTCTTCCAATTGTCCACTCAGGTGCCGGACTCCTTCCCACTCCAACCCATAAGCTATCACTTCCTCAAATATATCAAGTTCCAAATCTTTCCCACAACCTCTTATCGATTTCTAACCTAACTAATGACAACAATGTTTCAATCTCATTTTCCTCTTATGAATTCTCCATCACGGATCTGAAGACAAACCAACTTCTCCTCCAGGGCCCTGCCGAAATGGCCTCTACATCATTAAAATTCCACCTCTAGCTCATCAGCCTAAAAGCCCTCTCAACTACCTCCTCTATCTCTCTCCACTGGTACAACAGATTAGGCCACCCGCATCATCAAGTTCTCACAACTATATCAAAACATAACAAGGATTTAGTTATTCCCACTTCTATACTTTTTTGTTAAAATTCTAAGGTCTCTGAAGGCCACAAAGTAGTTTTCATTCGCCCTACTAACTCTATATCTACTCCCTTAGCTTTAATCAATTCAGATGTATGGGGACCCGCCACAGTTATATCTAATCAAGGATATAAATACTATCTTTTGTTCATCGATGATTTCACAAAGTTTACTTGAATATTTCCCATGCTATTTAAAAATGAAGTGTCCACAACGTTCATTAAATTTAAAACATTCATCGAACAACAGCTTTCTCACAAAATCAAATGTCTTCACACTGATGGTGGCACATAATACCTTAACCACGAACTCACCTCCTTCCTTCAGCACCGTGGCAATCAATATTAAATCACTTTCCCATATACACCCGAGCAAAATAGAACGATCGAGCGCAAACACCGACACAACATAGAAACTACACGAATGCTCCTACACACCGCCCAACTACCGTACACCTCAAAGAAACTACACGAACGCTCCTTTCTCACAACAATCTCAAAGAAATAACCCCATGGCTTCGAAGACACCCTATATCTGAACCATGTATGCCTTCTCCATAAGGCCATTTACGGCCTCAAACAGGAACCCCGACAATAGTTCACACATTTTCCAACCACCTCCAATCTCTCGGCTTCCTTCACAGCAAAGCTAATCACTCACTCATCTTCTCCAAAGACCACATCCAAATATATCTCCTCATCTATGCCAATGACATACTTCTCACAGCAACAATCCCACGGCTCTTAACAAACTAATCCAACTACTCAGCCAAAAATTTATCATGAAACATCTCAAATCAGCCCACAACTTCCTTGGCATCCAAATACAAACCTGCTCCAACATCTATTTATTCTCCCAAGCCTCCTATGCCACCTCCATACTCACGCAAGAAAGTCTACAACACTGCAATCCTCTATCAAATCCCACATCCACAAAACTTATAACAGCACCCTTCAACGATATGATCCAATCCTCACACCTATCACAAAATAACTGGCTCTCTGGAGTATCTCATGATCAAAATACCCGACATTGCATACTTCGTCAACATTCTCAGCCATCATATACATGATCCCCAACATCCAAAGTTCCATCAACTCAAATGCCTCCTACGTTACCTCAAAGGCACTATCAGTTATGGCCTTTCCATTTCACCCAGCCCACTACACCTCACCTCTCTCTCTCCAAAGCCGACAGGGTCAATGATACAACCTCTCACCAATCTACATCAAGTTATTGCTCTTTCCTCAGCAACACCCTCATATCCTAGAGCATCAAGAAACAACACACAATCGCACGCTCAATCGAAGTAGAATACAAAGCTCTGGCAATAGCTACAGCCGAAATCATCTGGCTTCGCTGACTTTTGACCGACTTTAAGTTGTCTCTCTCTCAACTAAACACCATATACTGTAACAACATCTCCGCCATTGCTCTTGCCAATAACCCAGTTTTTCATGTAATAACAAAGCACATAGAGATTGACTATCACTCCATCATAGATCACATACAAGCAAACACCATTCAAATTGCCCCAATCAGCATCACCAATCAAGTAGCAGATATCATAACCAAATTGTTATCCACCAAACGGTTTCCAACACTCATATTCAAATTGACAGTTCAACAAGCACCACCAATTTGCGGGGGAGTAAAATGACCTTCAGCCACTAACTCTGACATGGCAGCTGCAAATAACTAACAAACCAATATCCACCATGAACTCATAACAAACACATTGCATCTGTTAGAAACCTGTTTTTTGGATTATGATTTTGATGATAGCAAACAAATCTTGTTTCACTACGACTGCCTTTTTTTTACTGACTTTCAGGACTCAAAGATTGGACGATAACAAGAACCAACTCAAGATTGGGTAGACTAGGTCTGAGTCAGTCTGTAATTTTCTTTTTTTCCGTTCTTGAGTCAATTGTGATTGTTTGAAGTGACTGATGTTAACTCTACACACACACTTGAGAGATTTAGAACTTGAGTTTTTACTCATATCGGCCCGGACGATATTTATATCGTCCTAGACGATCGAGTTCAAAACAAAAGATCTAATCAGGGTTTCTTAGTTAAGGCAGCCGTAATTAACTGAGCGGCCTGGTTTCTTAGTTAAGGCAGCCGTAATTAACTGATCGGCCTAGCCGATACCTGTATCGGCCAGGACGATATGCTCAATACAGAAAGAAATTGCCGCCATAATCTATTTAGGTATTCTGTATTTTTGGAAATCGGCCAGAACGATTCTTTTATCGGCCTGGACGATATTGTATAATTATGCCTAAATTGATCCGGCAATCATGAGAGTAATTAAGGATAATTGATACGATCGCATCGTCCTGGACAAGATCGGCCTGGACGATCCATTCAAAAACCCTTGGTTGCTCCTGGATGATAAATATCGGCCAGTACAAATTCAGGGCGATGCTCTGGCCGATTTGGATCGGACAGCTCAAATTCAGGGCGATGCTCTGGACGACTTTCCTCTGATTTTAACTGATCGGCCGGGACGATCGTGACATCATTCGAGACGATCAAGAAAATTTTCAATCGTCCAGTTTGCATTCAGGGTGATGCTCTGGCCAATCTTATGAGATTTGAACTGATCGGCCAGGACGATTTCCATATCGTCCTGGACGATAAAGTCGGCAACTTGCAATTAATGAGCTCCTTTGAAGCTCTTCTATTTAAGAGCTCTTGTTCAACGTTTTTGAACATCCTTGGCTGCTGTCTTGACCTGAGAAAACCTAAAGGAGAGAGAGAGAGAGAGAGAGAGAGAGAGGATCTTGTAAGGGGGAGCTTATGAGGGGGTTCACAAGGGTTTCTCCAAGTATTATTCCACTTCTTCTTCCCTAGAGTCTCTTGTCCTTGGAAGGGTTGGGAGAGGTAAGTTTCAACAAGTGATCGTAGTTCTCTGCCTGCTTCAGCAGGAAGCAAAAGGAGTTGGGTTCTCTGCCTTATCGGGTGTGGCAAAAAAGATGTGTTTTTGTAAGGGCTTCTCCGCCTAGCTGTGGGGGCTAAAGGAGAGTCACGTTGGTAGTGCAATACTCGGAGGGCGCCTCTGGGGAGTGGACGTAGGTCAAGTTGACCGAACCACTATAAACCCTTGTGTTCTTTTTACTACTTCCGCATTTTAATTTTCCGCACTTGTTTTTTCCGTGGTGATTTTAGTTTGTGATATTTGTTCTTAGTTTTAAAGAATTTTTAAAAAATATCAATTCACCCCCCCTCTTGGTTAGCCTCGGGACTAGTTCATAGGGCTTAACATCCCTAACGAACTTTCAAGTGGTATCAGAGCATGATTCATAAAAACAAAGTTTGAAAACTTTTTGAATTTTAATCCATAGCTAACTTTGGGAATCGTAATACAACTGAAGGATATTCTATTACACGACCTCCCTTATTTGACAATCTTCCTTTTGATTTTTGGAAAACTTGCATGTTTACTTTTTTGCAATCAACTGACTATCACATGTGGATGCTTATTAAAGAAGGATATTCTCCACCTACTCATGAAATTAACGGAATTAAAACTAAAGTTATTTTTACTGAATGGACTACCGATGAAAGAGATTTAGCTCAACTGAATGCGAAGTGTTTGAACTGTTTTTTCTGTGTTTTAAAGCCTGAAGATTACATGCGTGTTTCTACTTGCTCTACTGGAAAAGATATTTGGGATAAGTTGTGCATTACTTATGAAGGAACCAATGAAGTGAAACAATCTCGTTTGAATATTCTCTTGCATGACTATGAACTTTTTCGTATGAAACCTTCTGAATCAATTTCTGATATGTATACACGGTTTACTCAAATTGTAACTTCTTTGCATGCCCTAGGAAGAGAACTTTCAAACTATGAAAAAAGTAAACAAAATCTTACGATGCTTGCCTTCCTCTTTTGATGCTAAAATCACTGCTATAACTGAATCTAAGTATTTAAACACCTATTCGATTGATAACTTACTTAGCTCACTCATTGCTTGCGAGCAAGAGGTGAATCAAATAAATTTTGATGCATGTGAGAAAAAGAAAGAGAAAACAGTAGCACTGAAAGAGCACAAATCGGACTCTGACTCTTCCGGGTCTAAAAGCGATAACTTTGCCTTAATCACAAGGCAATTCAAAAACTTTCTAAGGAAGAAACACAAGCATCATCAAAGTTGGAGAAAATGTAAGGATAATAAATATTCTAAAAGATCTTCTGATGTTGTTTGCTTTGAATGCAGGAAGTCTGGACATGTTAGAGGGGATTGTCCTACACTTCAAGATCACACAAACAAAGAAAAGGGTAAGGAAAAAACCAAGCTCATGAAGTACAAAAAGAGACTTCAAAAGGCGTTTTGGGCGAATTCTGCAACTGATTTATCAGAGACTGAACCTGAAGATGAAACAACAAACTTGTGCTTAATTGCGGAAGATCATATTGATCAAAGTGATGAAGAAGAGGTATGTAAACCAACTTATGATCAATTGTTCGAAATTTAGGAGAAAATTCATGCATCATACAAAAAATTTAAGAAAACTCATGCTAGTGTGAAGTTGGAACTTTTAAATTTACAAAAAGAGCATAAAATTATTCTCAAAGATCATTCTACAATTGATTCAAATCACATGACTCTATTTGATGAATTTGATGATTTAAACAAAAAGCATTCGGAATTAATTAATGAGCATGATGCATTAAAAGTTTCACAAACCTCACTCAAATCTGATTTGAAGAAGTCTAAAGAAATAGAGCGCAATTTGAGGATTGATAATAATGCTTTAGAAGATACTAACTTGAGGCTTAAAGATGAATTGGACTCAATTAAGAGAAATTGGATGACACCTACTTCTGATCTAAATCCAAGACCTAGGAAGAGGCATTACAATCCAAACCATTTAAGAAATCCTTTTCCTGGTGTTAGATGCTTTTCATGTGGCATGCTAGGACACATCTCACACACTTGCACTATTCACCGTAGTACACATTGGATGTGGAGACCAAAATTGCATAATTCATAGCATAGCACACATGTATTACATTCTACTTTTCATGAGAAGGGACCCAAACCTATTTGAGTTCTTAAATCTGACAGTTGTTGATTCTTGCAGGATTGCTCTCACCAAAGACCTCGTGAGAGCATAGGATACTTGGAAAAACGGAGACTCACAGCTCATAACTACTTAAATTTGCTGCTTCATAAATTCTTGAAATGCATTTATTGTTTAATGTTGGTTTTATTTTTCGTACTAGTGTTTTGTTATTTTAGTTATTTGATTTTTTTTTATTTTTATTATGGTTTTTTATATGATGATTTTTCAAGCTTTTAGATTTTGAGATTTAATGCCAATGATTAGCATCTCTACATCAGTTAAAGGGAGAAACACCGTTGATGTTTTCCCTCCTTTTAACCTCTTTTAGTAGGTATAATTGTTCTTTCTAAAACAAAAGTCTAGCTCATTTTAACAAGTGGTTTTTGAAATTAAGATTTTTTTTTTTATATTGATACAATAATCTATCCTATATATAATGTCCAAAGTTTTTATATATCTTTCAAGTTAATTGAAATCTTGCCATTGCACATATCATGTGATTTTGATTGTATTTTGTGACTAGTTCTTCCCTATGTTAGAGAGAGAACTCCTATTCTCTAATATCTGGAGGATATACTCAGAACTAAAAATCATTTTTAGGAGATTGTAAAAGAGAATTTAGCTTGCAAAAAAAAATGGCAAAGACGCCAAATTGGAATAAAAAGAGTATACACAAAAGTGTATCAAAAATCAAAAGATGCTCAAAGAGCAAATCAAAGTGACAAGAGGCATAAAATGAGCCCACTAAAAGCAAGCTATCTTCTCTTTTAAAACTTAGAAGAACTCATGGGTTATTTGATATTTTCAAATGCTTGATTTCAAATTTCATGATTGAGACAAATTACTTTGGTATATTATCTATGAGATATTTATCATTGTAACCAAGTTTTAAATGGATCTTCTTTCTACCCAATTAAGTTCTTCTGAGTTAAGCTTTTTATTTTCAAAAGACAATTTTTACCCTGAAAGAAGTTCGAGCTAGAGATTAACAGAATAGGATATTCTACCGTTTTCATATTGTGACATTGTTAACTCATTGATCTTTTGAATCTCTAAAATTTAATATTTTAAAAAATTTGTCATATGGATGCTTTGCTAAAACAAAAAAAAAAGGAAAAAAAAATTAAAAAAAAAATTCCTTTGATTGTTTTTAGTTTTTTTGTTATTTGTTAACTTTTTAATTTTTTGTTTTATTTATTTGTTTGGGGCTTTCTCTGATCATCTCCATCTTTCCTTGGTTTTCAAATTCTTGTCACATCGTCCTGGCCGATACCTCTATCGTCCTAGACGATATGATAATTTATCTTCAAAATTTCATCTACTGAACTTTTCTGAGCCTTCTGTAACGCATCATCCCGGACGATACCTTATCATCCAGGACGATCCGATCGAACTCTGTTACAATCATCTTGACAATTTTCATCCTGGCCGATGCATTTATGGTCATCGTCCTGGCCGATACAATTTTCATCCTGGCCGATGCATTTATGGTCATCGTCCTGGCCGATACACTAGATCGTCCTGGACGATCCACGTGTCAGTACGTTTAAATCCTTAAAATCGGCCCCGGACGATCCATTATTGGACAATCGTCCTGGCCGATCCATTATTGGACAATCGTCCTGGCCGATCCACTATTCGTCCTGGACGATACACGTGGCACAGATTTAAAACGTTTTAATTTCGGCCAGTACGATCAATTATTGTGCATCATCCTAGACGATACACCTAATAGCCTCGGACGATCTGCTTTTTCAACGATCATCCGGCTTGACTCCTCGGGACGATCACTTGTGCCTAATCGTCCTGGCCGATATCTGATCGGCCCGGACGATCGGACCGCCTTTTTGACCAATCGACATGTACGCAATAATTGAACCAAATCGTCCTGGACGATTCTGCGATCGTCCTGGATAATGTGGCCGTTTCTTTAAATTCAGAGCATTCCAGACATATTTTCTTAAATTGAACCTCTTCTCCTCTCCTGCTTACTGATTTCATAATATGGCTGGAGGAAAGCGAGTCCGTCAAGCTTTTGGGAGCTCCTCGAGGGCCACTCTGGACCCTCGATTTCGGGAAGCTAAAGATCAAGCAGCTTATCATCGGTACAAAGAATGCAGCATCACTCTCTCCAGGATAATCAATCCTACCTACCTTTCATATCCGGTACTAGATCTCTTCGCTCAAACTTCTCTATGCTTCATTCTTACTCTAGAAGTCTCTTTTGCCTCGGAACTTTTGTTTGGATTTTTTGCAAATCTCCGAATAAATGCTGCCTACACTGCCCTAACCTCCTATGTGAATCAACGCCCGGTCGAGATATCATATCAAGACTGTGCTGAACTGCTGCAGCTATCCACCACCAGGGATAAGCTGCATTTAACTGTCTCTGATCCTGACTTCAACTGGTCTGCTGCAAATCATTTTCTACGCCAAACCAACTCTCCCTTTCATGTTGGAGAGACTAGCTCTTTAGTCAAAGATGCTAGGACAATCTAATATGTCCTTCGCACCTCCATAATTCCAAAAGCCGGGGACCGAATCCGCATCACCCCATTACTTTCTCTTACCACCTTTTACATCATGGTCCATAGAGATTTTAATGCTACTGATATAATCTTTCGATCGATACATTGATCATTTAACTACAATCCGTGATCCGGGTCATAAGAGGAAACCCAATCTGGCTTTGGGACACATCATCTCATATGTTCTTGAAACCAAATACAACCTTCAATATCCTGCTCACCCTAACCATCCGCCTCCCTGCTACTCAAACAATTCGTTCAATGTCCTTCACAGTACTCGTCTCCACCCAGGAGATGGGGAACCTCAGGGGGCCGATGAGGAGGCTCCCGCTCTCGTTCCTAATGATGTTCCTCCTCGCCAGCACTCACAATTTGACCAGTTAGTGGAGAGATTTGATCGTTGGGAGACCCGTTTCGAGACTTACGTTGCTGCACAGGAGCAGCAACATTCTGAGGATATGACCCGCTACGAGCAGCACCGCACAGAGGACTTAGCCCGTTTTGACAGCTACATTACTCACCAGCAGCAGCAGCACGACCAGGACATAGCCTGGTTCAATGCTCAGTTTACTACGCTAGCTAGCTACTTTCAGCAGGCTCCACTACCACCTCCTGATCAGGATCCCTCATTTCTGTAGTTTTAGCTTTTGTTTTCTGTAGATTGCTCTCTTTTTTTGTATTGTGTTTTTAATTGCTTTAGTTTGTGTTTTTAGTTCCCTCCTTTTTGAGATGTAAAAAGGGGGAGTAGTATGTTTGTACTTATTCTTGTAGTATGTTTGTACTTATTCTGTTCGAAAATTTGAAAGCTTGTTTAGTTTTGCATTACTGTTTTAAAATTGATTATCGATTTGTTTGACATCATCAAAAAGGGAAGATTGTTACAAACCTGTTTTTTGGATTATGATTTTGATGATAGCAAACAAATATTGTTTCACTACGACTGCCTTTTTTTTACTGACTTTTCAGGACTCAAAAATTGGACAATAACAGGAACCAACTCAAGATTGGATAGACTAGGTCTGAGTCAGTCTGAGATTTAGAACTTGAGTTTTTACTCACATCGGCCCGGACAATATTTATATCATCCTGGACGATCGAGTTCAAAACAGAAGAACTAATCAGGATTTCTTAGTTAAGGCAGCCGTAATTAACTGATCGGCCTGGCCGATACCTGTATCGGACATGACGATATGCTCAATACAGAAAGAAATTGCCGCCATGATCTATTTAGGTATTCTGTATTTTTGAAAATCGGCCAGGACGATTCTTTTATCGGCCTAGATGATATTGTATAATTATGCCTAAATTGATCCAGCAATCATGGGAGTAATTAAGGATAATTGATACGATCGCATCGTCCTGGACGATCGCAAGATCGGCCTAGACGATCCATTCAAAAACCCTTAGTTGCTCCTGGACGATAAATATCGGCCAGTACAAATTCAGGGTGATGCTCTGGCCGATTTGGATCGGACAGCTCAAATTCAGGGCGATGCTCTGGACGATTTTCCTCTGATTTGAACTGGTCGGCTGGGACGATCGTGAGATCGTCCGAGACGATTAAGAAAATTTTCAATCGTCCAGTTTGCATTCAGGGTGATGCTCTGGCCGATCTTATGAGATTTGTACTGATCGGCCAGGACGATTTCCATATCGTCCTGGACGATAAAGTCGATAGCTTGTAATTAATGAGCTCCTTTGAAGCTCTTCTATTTAAAAGCTCTTGTTCAACGTTTTTGAATATCCTTGACTGCTGTCATGACCTGAGAAAATCTAAAGGAGAGAGAGAGAGAGAGAGAGAGAGAGAGAAGGAGAGAGAGAGAGAGGATCTTGTGAGGGGGTTCACAAGGGTTGCTCCAAGCATTGTTCCACTTCTTCTTCCCTAGAGTCTCTTGTCCTTGGAAGGGTTGGGAGAGGTAAGTTTCAGCAAGTGATCGTGGTTCTCTGCCTGCTTCAGGAGGAAGCAAAAGGAGTTGGGTTCTCTGCCTTGCCGGGTGTGACAAAAAGGAGGTGTTTTTGTAAGGGCTTCTCCGCCTAGCTGTGGGGGCTAAAGGAGAGTCACGTTGGTAATGCAATACTCGAAGGGCGCCTCCGAGGAGTGGACGTAGGTCAAGTTAACCGAACTACTATAAACCCTTGTGTTCTTTTTACTGCTTCCGCACTTTCATTTTCCGCACTTGTTTTTTTTGTGCTGATTTTAGTTTGTGATATTTGTTCTTGGTTTTAAAGAATTTTTAAAAAATACCAATTCACCCACCCCCCCTCTCTTGGTTAGCATCGGGACTAGTTCATAGCGCCTAACATCCCTAACGAACTTTCAGCATCTTGATCATACACGTGTAAAGCTAAACACTTACATACAAATGTATATCATCAAACAATGGAATGAATACAAGCTTTACATCTATGCAGAAACTTTCTGCTATGTTCTTATTCTTCTTTATTATACTCTGTATCACTGCTTCAAGTACTATTACGTCTCTGTTCCCATACCCAATGGGTATGGGTGGGTATGGATACGCCCATGGTCTTGTATATAATGGGTATGGGTGGGTACTCAACTTCGAGGGATAAATTGATTTACATTGCTAATCATCGTATATCTTATATTATTGCAATCCTTACTACGTAGTGTGCATCACTTAACCACGCTGCGATTAAGGATAATTCTGATATGCGGCTTGAAAGTTTGCAATCAGAGCAAAGGGAAACAAGCCTCAAGGCCATCAGTTCATGGCAGACTGCATTCAAAAAGCATAGAAAGTTGGTGGGTATAGGTGGGTACGGCATCCCGAAAGTCACCATTGATGGGCATGGGTAGGCGAAAAGCCCGTCCGAGTAAAGCATGGGTACCCAATGGGTACTCAACTAGGACCCCATATAGGGCTTTGCTTTGTATGCTTCTTGTCTTCAAAATACTATACCAAATGCCAAAATCTGTACAACTTCATAATTAAAAACTGAGGGAGAACTACGTAATGGGTAGTTCCCAATCAAACAAGGTTAGCATTGATCCGCTGTTTCACATCTTACAATCTCTTCTAGCGCCACTCTTTATAAAAGAAAACTAGAGAAAGATATTACCAAAATTAAGTGAGGGAGTTTTCTAATATAACTAAAGAAAGGTGTTACAATCTCTTCGAAGCACCACTGTCAAGACGTGAGTGTCCCATATACCAGAGCAAATGAAAGATATTATCAAGTATTTTGTTTTCATTACAAGAGGGTATATAATATATAATAATTTTTAAATTAACTATTATTATCTCTAGATTTTTTTACCAAAATCATTACAAATAAGGTTGCGTAAGACTCACATTGTCAATCTAGAAAACTTAAATCCTCCTACATTCTTTTGTCAAATTCTCCCGAGATAAAAAAATTCACAACCCACCTTTTATTTTTAATATTTCTAATAATTTGATCACAACTGTTGTAAAATGCATGGGATAACTATCATACAAAAATCATTATAAGAAAATATAAAAAAAACATGGCAACAAAGGAATTTTGATCTTTCAGCAACTAAGAACTAAATTTTATATGTAAGTTCTTATTCCCGATTCAAAGGAATAAATACCCTTCGAGGGTCTCAAGCATAATTAAAGTTGATTATCATCATTATCTACTTGTGCTTTCGAAGCACAATGAGCAAGGTAAGAAATTATATATAGATATACACTTATGCATAAAATTAAGAAAAAATAAATTAAATAAATAAATAATCTTAACCATTAAGTATGTACTATGACAGCAAACCTAATATTTTTTAGGTAACTCTTTTGTTTTCACAACATATTGGCAAATAGTTATGATAAAGATTGAATGATGAAATTTAAGTGCCAAAAACATATAATCCTTTTTTCCAGACAATATGTATAATCTTAGAATAAAATAAAATAAGTGTATTAAATTAGAAATTATGATTACTATCCCTCCATTTTTTAACTCATCGAAGGAGATTATCATATGATATTAGCTTTTTTTTCTAGTTCTTCAAAACGGGGCCCTGAGAGAGCTGAGGGTTCCTAGGGTTCACGGGATATTACATAAGATTTGTGAGAGGATACAATATCATAGCCTGACAACTGACGGAGCAGTTGAAAAAGAATAATTTCTTGTGGGAAGAGGCAGCTATCCGAGCCTTTGAGAGATTGAAGTAGGCCATGACCACAGTTCGAGGGTTGGCCCTACCAGAGTTAAGGCAAGTTTTTTTTAGTAGAGACTGATGCCTCAGGGTACGGATTGGGAGAAGTACTTATGAAGAATCACAGACCCATAGCCTACTTAATCCAAGTATTGACAGCCAGAGAGAAGCTGAAGTCAATCTATGAGAGAGAGAGAGAGAGAGAGAGAGAGAGAATTGATGGCCATAGTTTTAACAATTCAAAAGTGGTGACCTTCCTTATTGGGCCGACATTTTATCGTCAGGACGGATCAAAGTAGCTTGAAATACTTGTTAGAGCAGAGAATAGTGACCAAGGAGCATCAGTGATAGATGTCCAAACTGCTGGGCTATGACTTTGAGATCCAATACATGCCAGGATTGGAGAATAAGGCGGTTGATTCCTTATCTAGATGTGCAGTGGAGCTCCAGAAGATGGCCATTTCGATACCCTTCATAGTAGAATGGGGGGGCTATCAAAGAAGAAAGTGTCCAAGATGAGGTGAGGAATATTAGGATTAATCTACGAAAGGATGAGAGCAGCCACCCAGGCTATTCTCTAAAGCGAGAGAGAGACTATACCAAGTGAGCTTTATGATGCCACAGACCTCAGTTAATATTTCCCACTTCCTACAGGCATTCCATGGGAACGCGGTAGAAGGTCATTCAAGTGTGCAAAAGACAAACATAAGGTTGGAAGCAGAATTGCCTTGGAAGGGTATGCATAAGGATGTGGAGAAGATGGTGGCTAGTGTGAGGTATGCTAGACAAAAAAGTACATGGCTATGGTTCAAGGGGGATTACTTCAACCCTTGGCTCTTCCAGACAGTGTGGGAAGAGGTTACCATGGATTTCATAAATGGGCTACCACAATCTGAGGGGTTCATAGTGTTTCTAATGGTGGTTGACAGGTTCAGTAACTATGCTCACTTCATCCCTTTAGGACATCCCTACACAGTAGTCACAGTAGCAACAGCATTCATCAAATAGGTGGTTAGATTGCACGGAATCATGGAGTCGATAGTATTTGATAGAGATAAGGTGTTTCTCAGTCAGCTCTGGAGGGAGACGTTCAGGCTATAAGGAACAGTTCTCAAGAGAAGTGCCGCTTATCATCGTTAGACAGATGGGCAGATAGAGGTAGTCAACAAAAGCCTGGAGACTTACCTGTGGTTTTTCTTCTTCAGAGACACCTCGGTTGTGGGCCAAGTGACTAGCGTGGGCAGAGTACTGGTACAATACTTCATATCACTCAGCTTCTAAGATGACCCCTTTCAAAGTGTTGTATGGAAGAGACCCCCCACACTTGGTGCACTTTGGGGAAGGGAGCACACTAGTCTCTTCAATAGAGCATTACTTGGAGGATAGAGATAAGGTGTTAGAGGATTACCAGTTGAGGGCTCAGCAAATTATGAAGAAACAGGAGGATAGATACAGGAAGAACATCCAAATCGTAGTTGGGGATAGAGTAATCTTGAAGCTCCTCCCTTATAGATAGACGATAGTAGCAAATACGAGGAATGAAAAACTGGCATCAAGGTACTTTGGCCCATACGAGATATTGGAGAGAATCGGAGCTGTGGCTTACCGATTGAGATTACCCCCGACCGCTACCATACACTTGATGTTCTACGTTTCTCAGTTTCCATCCTTCCACCTTGAGGACAAGGTAGGTCTTTGGGAGGGAAGTATCAATGGATCGATCATTAAACTAGTTTAGCTGGTCCGCATGGGACCGGTCCTGATCTACACGAGGCGGAACAAAGTTCCTCCTCCTGCATGTGTCGCTCAAACTGTGGGCTCCAATAGCGCCGATTAGAAAGGTTAGAGATTTATGAGGGAATTTTGAAAGTAGGGGTTATTTAGAGATCTTCTTTTAGATTGTATGCATTGAGTAGGTTTTCCAGAGGATTAAGGCCTCGGGAATTTGGTAGAGTAATGTTGTTCTTGTTGTTTTTGGGCTCTAAGAGCGTCTAGAGAGTTGGGAGAGCTGGATCTTCCTCTCCAATTGAAGATTTAACTGTATCTTGTGTCTTTCTTCTAGTAATTATCAATTACAAGGATTTCTTCTTGGTTATTTCTTCTATTTTCTCTCAAATTTGTTTTTATCGAGAGCTGAATTTCAAATTCAGCCGAGAGAGCTTGTGTTTCTACAAGAGTTACTTATAGGTCTACCTCAACTTTTCTTAATAGAAGTCAAATCTAATACCTGAACATTCCTAACTGGATCATCAGAAGACCTCCGTTTAATGTGACCAAATCATCTAAGGCGACTCTCTCTAATCTTATATTCCATTGGAGCTACTCCAACCTTTTCAAATATATTCTCATTTCGTATCTTGTTTCTAATAGTAAAGCCACTCATCCAGCTGAGCATCCCCAACTCTGCAACACTTAACTTAATATTATACTTCTCTTTTAATGGCCAACATTCTGCACAATAAAGCATTAAAGGTCTCACAACCATCTTAAGGAATTTTCCCTTCAATTTGAGGGGGATTTTTCTATCACATAATAAGCCTGATGTATTTCTCCACTTCAACCATCTAACTTAAATTCTACTAATAATATTCCCATCTATTTCACCATCACTTGAATAATAGACCCAAGATATTTAAAATGTCTACTCTTATAAATGACTTGATCGCCCAAAGTCACAATCCCTCCACAAGATCTATTACTACTAAAATTACAAACTATATATTCAGTTTTAGATTTACTCAAATGAAAACTTTTAGACTCTAAGGTTGACCTTCATAATTGAAGTATACGTTCAACTCCCTCTCTAGTCTTATCAATAAGAAGAATATCATACATCAGACTAAAGTGAGGTTAAAGCTATATGTAAGAAATTTTAATAAAGAGGCTTTACTCCTATGACAATTCCACCACCTTAACTGTCGCCCCTGCATAATAAACGCATGCCACTGCCACCTCTCATATGCTCCAAAACTCCTTTCATATCATTGATATCTATTTTAATCAAACTAATGATGGAGGAAAAAGGTTAAGAGCAAAAACCATTGGAATTAAAAATTGAAATTCAATGGTTTAACTATAGTCACA
The DNA here is from genome assembly GCA_022539455.1 of Dendrobium nobile. Taxonomy (NCBI): domain Eukaryota; kingdom Viridiplantae; phylum Streptophyta; class Magnoliopsida; order Asparagales; family Orchidaceae; genus Dendrobium; species Dendrobium nobile. The sequence continues at coordinate 35,783,136 of CM039723.1, forward strand.
TAATGTTTGTCAACGAACTTTGCATAAGGATCCTATGCAAAATGCATATGACCACAACCCTATTTTCCAATCATACATTGCAATGTATGTAGGCTCACAGTCCAATCTGTAATGCTAAATGTTTAAAATAATTTAAGAGATATAGTTAATTACCATTACTTATAATATTTTGAAAAATACTAAATAAAGTTTGATAAGTTTAAAAAATAGTCCACTTTCTAAAAATAAAAAAAATGCTTTTATACAACTAACTCTTTTTACATAAGTTTAAAAAAATCATTAATTATTAAAAATAAAAATTGTTATTTAAAAATTACAGAAACTTTTGATTTATAATTATATAAAATATTTAATTATTAAATCTATATAGGGTTAGTTAACCTATCTCTCAAATTAGAGCCTATCTTTTAAGAGAGAATTCCTCTTAGAATAATTTCCCTTCCTTAGGTTACACGTCATTTTTCACAAGGATAGTCTTCCTTAACTTTAGGATAGAAAACTTCATCATTAGTATAGCATGTTTTAGCACCAAGACAAAGCGCAAGGACAAAGTTACAAACGAAGAAGTTGTATTAAGATTTTGAGTCATTTATAACGCACAACTCTCCATATAAGCCCATAAACAACTCATAATCTCTCTTAAATCATTTGAGAAATAATTCAAATGTTTAATTTAAAATCTTTTGATTGATAGGTGGATCATATTAGTCAAGGAAGCAAAAAAGTAATAAAAATTTAATTTTAGGACCACTACTAGCCTTATTTGACCAATTTAAATTTTCATGTATTTAAAAGTTTTAAATTTTATTTTATTTGGCTTGCTTTATTTCCCTCTATATTATGACAAGTCATCAATCTATGAAATAATACTTTACTGGTTCCTAAGGTTTTTCAAAATTTTCTAAACTTTGAAAATGGCTGTAGATAGAATATTGCCTTGTACTTTTGGATTCACTGAATAAAAATAATTTTTACTTGCGCAAATTTTATCTGAAAAGATTTTTGGCTGCTCTAATTTCTTGATGGTTTATCTCATAAGACTTTGCTAAGTCTTTAATCTCACTCTTCTTTCACATCTTTCCCAATATAATTCCCATCTATTAGCCTCAACATAACTTTATAACATACATATATTCTTTTTTCCTCTATCTCTCATCTAAAATATTTCCATTTCATCCTTTTATCATTCATTATTTAAAAAAAATATATTGCACTCAGAATATCAACATGACTCCTAAAGCTGCCATCATCAATTAATTTGCATAATTTAAAAATAATGTGAACAATTTTCATCAAATTAAATCGAAAAATTTAGATAGTATTGATAAAAAGTTTAATATATTTTCAAATATGCTCCAAACTCCTCGAGATTAACCATAAAACTTGACTGTTATATTTCAAACCCACCTGAACCTACACCTAGAAATGACCAATTAGAGGACTCCCTCTCCAAAGACATTAACTAAGTCAGCTTCAAGGCCTTGATAATCGTTTAAAATAAGATTAAAAGCTCAACTTTTGATGAAATACATGATCCTAATATATTTATAGACTGGTTAACCCAAATAAAGTATCTCTTCGATTGGTAGAATATAGATTATTATAAGTGAATAAATTTTGCCAAGATGAATTTTATACTACAACAACAACAACAACATCAAGCCTTTGTCCCACTACGTGGGGTCGGCTACATTAATCCTTTTTTGCCATTGTGCCATGTTAAAAGTCAAATTGTCATTTAAATCTAATAGAAAAAGATCATTTCTAAAATTTTCTAACCAAGTCTTTTTAGGTCAACCTCTACCTTTCTTAACATAAGTCAAATCTAATACCTCAACTTTCCTAACCGGATCATCGGAAGGCCTTCGTTTAATGTGACCAAACCATCTAAGGCGACTCTCTCTAATCTTATCTTCCAGTAGAGCTACTACTCTAATTTCTATATCATACTCGACACAAAATATTACAATCCATTGAGGATGATAAAATTTCTCCAACATGGTAGTGCGCTACATTTTAAGATCACATCATCTACAAATCAATGAGCAAATGGAAGTCACCAATTAAATCCTTGAGCAATATCTCTTTTGTTATACCATGAATGCACCTTCTAACAGGCTACAAGTCCTTGGGCCGAGTTCTCTTACAGCATAACACATTACTCCATCAAGAATACTCCATTCCAAATTGTTTATGCAATGTTGCCTCCAATCGTATATTTTTTGATGTACCACCATGGAGACAAGGTTTCTTTTCTTACGGAGGAAGGAATTGCTATGGGCACTTGAGTTGAGCAATCACCAACACGCCATCCAAGCCCTGACAAAGGACCACCAATATGGCTTTGACTAGGTCTATTGTACTAGTATTAACCGTAGTAGTATATAACCCTTGTATTAAACAAATGGATTGATGAAAAAAGTTATTCCTTTTTTCTGATTCTATCCACTTCTCCACATTCCCAAATTCCTTCGAGTTCTACAAAATGGATCCTTTGAGTGCAATCAATCACATGCATAAATAAAATTTACAACACAAAATTTTAATTGAGACAATTATTCATAATTTTAGAAATTTTAGAAAATAAGCAAAATTTATATAACAACAACAAGCCTTTATCCGACAACGTGGGGTCGGCTACATGAATCATTTTTTTTTTTCATTATGTTCTATTAAGAGTAAAATTTTCATTTAGATCAAATAAAAAATGTCAATTTTAAAACTTTCTAACCAAGACTTTTTAGGTCTACTTCTCCCTTCCTTAACATAGGCTGGATTTAATAATCTACTCGCCTAACAGGATCATTGGAAGGCTAACGTTTTATGCTACCAAACCATCTAAGGTGGCTCTCTCTAATCTTATCTCCTATTGGAGCTACTCCAACCTCTTCACATATATACTTGTTTTGCATTTTGTGTCTAAGTGCAAAGCCACTCATCCGCCTAACATCCTTATCTCTACAATACTTAAATTTTATGATTCTCTTTTAATGGCCAACATTCTATGCCACTAAGCATTGTAGGTCTCACCACCATCTTATACTTTCATAAATTTGAGGGGTACATTTCTATCACATAATAGGCCTAATACATTCATACACTTCAACTATCCAACTTGAATTCTACTAATAATGTCCCCATCTCTTTCACCATCACTTTGAAAAATAGACCCAAGATATATATAATACTCTTTTTTAATGACATGATCATCTAATGTCTCAATCCTACCACTAAATTTATCACTATTAAAATTACACTTCATATATCGAATTTTAGATCTACTCAAACAAAAACATTTAAACTCTAAGGTTGACCTAATATAAATTTTACAAATAAAATAACTACTGTGAAAGTCATACATTGATTGAAGCTTACACCATAATAAAAAAATTCATATAGTATCAATCCACCATGCAAACAAAGCTATAACTAAATATTACATGATAAAAATGTGCGAAAGTAATAAATCATCAAGATAAGAATTTAAGCTTTATGTTAGCACAAGAAGATATATTCCTACAAAATATTCACGCAAATTACATTAGGCATAAAATAATCATATTCAATCAAATATTCAAGCCAAATGAAAAAAATAACTTGAGAAACATTATTGGAACTTGTTTTTAAATCATTTCAGGTACCCTTATAATCATAAGACTTATCCCTAGAAAAAAGAAAAATCAAAGATGGTATTGACAACAATATCCAAAAAAACCATTGAAATACCATAGACGGAATTCGCAAGCAACAAATCCACCAACTATAATAATCAACTACAAAAGTTACACGATGAACGAAAAAATGGCAATTCACACCCATAACTTACAGTGTTGAATTTGCAAGTCATGTATAAAATTAGAGTTATAAATCAATCAAAATCGCCACAAATCAAAGAAAAGGTTATATCATAATAGTAAGCGATTCCAAATCATGTGAAGGAGCTGCACGAAAGTTTCATATCAGTAATTTTATCTAACCATCAAATAGGTGCATTTTCTATCATTCACAATATTAGTCCAAATCACTTAAGTCTATTTTCAACCTCACCTTTAATAATTATAATTCCAAGTATTCATCTAATATATTCATTCATTAATCTACCATTCCTAATTTTGCACACATGCATATTAAAATCTCAATCCTACAATGCATAACTTATCCATCAATGATTTTTTACTACCTGACATTCAAATACATTCAACATAGCCAATCTAAATTTGTCTTTGAGTATCCATGAAATCCTCTCTTTTATCATATGATGCTCTCTTAATCCATTTCTCCATTTAGCAACATAACCTTAAGTTAAGTAGTTATATTATGATGTATATCTCCATTCTTAGGAATACCAAATCCAAGATATTTAAACCTATCACACCAAGATTTTTTTTTATCTTTTAATAATATTGACAGATAATTCTTAATATCACGCCAACTAAAATAATATATTATATACTAATTCTATGACATTTATTATTTAAATTTACAACATATACACACACAACATGAAGACATACTTTTACAAATTTGATCCGACTTTTTCTTCATTGGTTCAAATAAGAAAATGAAGACATATATTTAAGGAATGTCAATCATTCTAAAAAATTTTCCATGTTTTCTGGTTTATAGCTCGATATTCTTCCCATTCCTTTGTTAAAACACCTAACTATCTTTTACTAACTTTATTCTTCATGTTTATAGAAATCCTTAAAATTTAAATTTTGGGTATAAGACTAGATCTAGAATTTAAAAAAACTAAATGATCAATTAATTAAAACTTAACTTTGAGCTTGAAGGAAAGAAAAAAAAAATCACAGTTTCCCTATCTCCTTCTCTTGAGCTGTAATAAGCGACACCAACTAACATTAGCTCAATAGATCCAATGCTTACCAGTTCTTTTTATTTTCCAAATTAAAAACATAAATTATCAAAAACTATAGCCTTTGCTATACTTACTACAATTTTATAAGACTTCTACTTTATTTCTAATCATTGCAAGCCTTGATAGTATTTAACTTGTGTCACTCAAAAGATATTTTTCTCTTATAAACTCACCCTCTTATAATTTATACAATAATATTCTTAATGAAACTAGTCATCTTACTCCTCCACACCAGGTATGGCTCAACTAAACAATTCAAATTTGTGTCTCTCCACCACTTATCTTTTTAGGCAAATAATTTCTCACATTTTGAATTTCACCACATTATTATAGGGCAATGATTTCTTCTAATAGTTTTCTCTCTCACCTATAAGTTATACATAGCAATTAATGTATGTTGTATGATCAATTAGAATTATTTTATAATCTTTGTAAAAATATCTTCACTCCTTCAATTAAAGGACATTTATTTGTAATTAGTGGCTCCACTTTTAAAGGTAATTAAGTTCTCTTATCATTTTTTAAGTATGTGCTTGTTACTGCAAGATTATTATCTATTATAAAATTAACCATAACTTTTTCCATTGTATTTCTCTCTCTTAGTTTATATTAAGCATAAATAGTCTCATAGCCCATCATATTAGAACATATTAGTACAATTAAGACACCAAAAAAAAAATTAACTCCTCCCCAGGTATGTGTCGCTATAGTTCATCTATCTCTTCCCAAAATTGATTGTTTAGCATATCATCTAATCCTACTCAAGGACGATAGGTACAACAACTTCAAAAATTTCCTCATTAATAACTATCATAATTGTAAATATCTTCTCACTTAACATATCCACCTAAATAATTTTATCTTTCCACTCTCTACTTACAACTATCTATCATATTTCTGTTGTTAATCTTAGCAACCCATAATAATTTATAAACTTCTCCATCGTCCTTAAATTTGTTTCCCCGTTTTGTTTCTTGTAAACAAGAAATAATTATTCCTCTTCTAATCACAATGTCCTCTAATTTTATGGACTTCCCATTTAAAATTCTAAAATTTAATGTAGTAAATCAAGTCATAATTTTAGATAAATTCAAATTACTGACTCTAATAAATCAAGCAAATAGAAAAACTACGTCTATAAATAACTTAAACCATAAAAGGGACTCACCTGATCAATAACAACATCTGTTATCAAATCACCTGCAATCTCTTTCGACTCTGTGACCACCAACAAATCCTCAGCAACCCACCTTCTCCCGGAAGGAGCCGTTGACATCACTGTTGCAAACCTTTGGAGATCCCTGCACTCCTTGTGCATTGACTTCGCCAATTTCTTTCTTGCAACCGCAAGGACAACATGGTCCATGTCGTCCTCGCTCATCACAACCTCAAATGTGATTGTATCCTTCTTGTTGAACAGCAGATTTGTCAACCTTGCAATCAAATCATGCCGGCTCCGCAGCTCCATGGTAGCAAGCAGTCCCTGACAGAACCTCCGCCCGCTGGCATAGAACTTGAATACGTCCTGCCCCTCCTTGAGCAACAGGGGAGCGTCCTCCTTGCCGTCTCCAGTCCCCAATAGACTAAAATTCTTATCAAAGATCGAATCTTTGGTGGCAAAGTGAGAAGCCCAACAAAGCGCGACCAACTCGTTCTGTCGTTTTCCGTTAAAAAAATTGATAGCGAAGGCGATGAGAAAACTAATACACACGATTTCAATCGCGTACGAGCTCAGGGAAAAGGGCTGACGAGGGATTGGAACAGGGTATCCAGCAACAGCTTCGGCAGATGCGGGCGGCTCCGATGGCGCAGCCGGCGAATCAGGGCTTGGATCGGCGATTTGAAAGGGAATACCCTCGAACTCTTCCTCGTCCCAGAACTCTAGAGTGGAAGGCGCATAGGGTTTTCCGCCATGTTCGACACCGTAGGCGGGGGGATCTTCGATAATTGATGGTTGCGGGGGCTCGTGGTGGGATTCGGCGGTGGAGGATTGGGTGAGAGAGGTGGCGGCAGGAGGGGATGGGTTTATCGACTGGGCGTGGATAGCATCGTTGGCGTCTTCTTCGTATTCGAATTCGTCGGTATCGAACCCCTCGAAGTCGGCAGCGATGACATAGCTGCGAGAGAGCTCGTTGGTAACGAGGGAGACGACGGAGACAATGGCAAGGAGAAAGAGCAAGGAGTCACCACGCAGAAAGATAATGGACGGCACGGCCGGCAACCAACGGCTGGAGGCCTGTTTCACCATCACTAGAGCAGGATCGGGGGAGGGAGACGGGATCGCACTGTTGATGGAATCCAAAGTAGAAGAAAACCGAAAATGTGGAAGACCGTATGGGGGCGGACAGCACCTGCGCGAATGAACAATTTTTAGCTAAGGTGCTCTAAGTTCATGTCAATAATATCCCGTCAAGTCTTCTAATATTTTAAGGTGCGGTTAGATGACCTGATTTGGACCAGAACCCAAAATTGTTATGTTCGTGTATTGCTAGATATTGCTCGATATTACTAGGTATTACTCGGTATTGCTAGGTATTACTTGACAATAACGAGAAATATCACTCTGTGAAGACCTATACCAAGCAATACCGAGCAATATCGAGCAATATCGAGTTTAATACGGAGATCTCAGTATTGCTCGGTATTGGTCTTCACAGAATGGTACTTCTTATTATTGCCAAGCAAAATCGACCAAAACCTAGCGATACCGAGCAATACGCGAACATAGCAAACCCGGGTCCATTCCGGGTGGGGTTGTCGGGTCGCGTGGTAAATAGTGATAACACATAGCACTAATTTACTGGCGTCTGAACGTAGAGTTACATTAGGTGACCGGATCAAATAAAATATAAACTTATAAATAAATTTAATAAATGTCATTGCTATTTAATTTATATGTCTAATTAAAATTTATATATATATATATATATATATATATATATATATATATATATATATATATATATATATATATATATATATATATATATATATATATATATATATATATATATATATACTTTTAGAGCAACTAAAATAAATTCACACACACAAGCTCCAAATTCAAGACCTTAAAAACTTAAACTAATTAAAAAAAAACAATTAAATTTTTATTTTTAAAATTTGTAATATATGTGAGCAACTTGAAAACTTGAATTAAGTTATTTAGTCTCACATCATTTGTAAGTTTTATTTTTATCTCATTTATATACATTTTTTTTAATTTATATGAGTTCGGAACTTGCATAGGGTGATGCAACTATGTGGATATACTTTATTGATGCTTAGTTGATAAATTATCATTATAAAAATTTAATGCTAATTATTAAATTAAAATAAATTAAATTTATAATAATTTATTAAAATAAATATTTAATTTAATTATGTATACCATATTTTAAATTAATTTATTTAATTATTTAAATTTTATTTTTAAGTTGAATCAAATTGGCAATATTACTGGTTATAGTTAAACAAATCTAACTGGTATATTTATTTATTATTTATTTTCAAAGGAATATTTTTAATTTATTTATTTTTCTATAAACAAATTTAAACTCTGATGTAAATGAAATTGGATCGATTAAGGTTTGAACGGGGTTGGAAACACATTCAAATATTGTTTGAATCATGTTCCAACATTTTCAGCATTTTCATTGTAACAAATTATAAGGTAGATATAAAGGACAACTATAACATAAAATCTTAGTCTTTGATTAAAAAAATAGCTCTTCTTTCATGATTAAAAAAATAGGGGATGCATGGCAGCTCCGTTGCCAACATTCTTCTAGCCTAACAAGTTTGGTAGTTAGATATACAGTATTTTTTGGCCTGTCAAAATGGGTTCTCGGATCGAGTTTGGGTCCAACCAGAAACTGACACACCTTCAACTAATCTAACCCAAACTCGACTCGATTAGATAAATGGGAGGGGAATTCAAGCACCGACCTGACCTGTCGGGTTGCCAAGTTGACCCGACTCGACCCACTAACTCTGATTACGAGCTGGAAAATAGGCCATTGAGGATGCAAGCCCCAAGGGTGATTGTGCGAGCGTAGGTACTATGTGCGAGGATGCAACTTCGAGCAAGGCACAAATGTGCAATGCAAGCACATGTGAGGGGTGCGAGCATATGTACTATGTGTGAGGTTGTGGGTTCGAGCTACAAGAGACACAAATGCAGGTGTTGAACATGTTGAGTGCCGGTTCAAATGCGTAGGCAGCACAGCGGAGCCTATGCAAGCTGAGAGAATGTTATTGTACAGATGTAACTCGGGTCAAATTCAGGTTAACAGGTTGACCGAAGCTTACTTAATTTTTCAAATGAGTCATAAATTGGAAGCTTAACATGATATGTTTGTTAAACGAGTCAACATGAACCCGAATTATTCAGGCCAGGTTATCGGGTCGGGATAATAATTAACACCCTAGGTATTTTTGCATCTTTAATCATTAACTCTTGGGGTTAACAACTTCTAGCTCATTTGAAGCCATAGTTGTTGGAATCAAAGGAGGACGTAAAGCTATTTGTTATAAACCAAGATCCCGAGCTCATGATTTTGATTATAACTAATATTATTTGGATTCTATTTATGTTCTCCTAATATTATTATTAGATATTTATTTTTATTCATAATAATATTTTAGGTACGTCGTACACCATGCAAAAGGCTCATCTCAAGACTAGGTAGAATATGTTTGATATTTTTGCAAAGAGTCGATATTTTTTATTTATTTAATTTTTATATTTTTTAAATCAAAAGTCCTGTAAAAAGGTGTACGCTATTTTAGCAATCGTGTACTCACACACTAGGGAGTAAAATTAAATGTTTTAAATTTTGTGAATATTGTACTATATGATATGAATTGTACTTTATGATATGTGTAAAATAGTTATTGATTAAACACTTAATTAAGGAAATTTGAATTTAAACAAATTAAATTGTACGATATATATCGTACAGGACAATCCATAGAAATAGAGTTTCCTACCACCAATCACAAATTAAGCAATAATTTGAAATTTAAATTTTGAATTAATCACATAGTACAATGCCAATCATAATGAACGATATTAACCAATCTTGCTTAATTTAATTATGTGATTAGGTAATTTAATCAAAATTAATTAATTAATTAGATCATGTTGTACAATGACCCCCATCATATTTTATGACCCAATTTGATCCTAGGACAATAACTAACCACCAGCGATCATACTAGGCAAAAATCCTATCTAATTGAACTAATCGTATTGTATGACTCCTGATATCGTATAGGACGATCAATTCAAACTAGCTGAACTAGTCATACAGATCCTTGTTCATCGTACAATATTAAAAGGATGAAATGGATTAATCATATTGTACGATCATAAGTGACAATTAAATTTTTAAAGGTTTTTAAGCCCTTTATTTATGCTTTCTCATTAGGCTTTGTAAGAGTCTTTTTGGTAGTCATTGGGTTATTTCTTTTGAGAGAAAGCTTGAAGAGATAGCCTAGAGCTTAAGAGAGAAAGGGTAAAGTTTGTGAGAGAGGGAGAAGATCCTTGTGGGATTCAAGGGAGTGTGAGAAAGAAATTCATATGATTTCTTTGGGAGCTTGCACCTGAGTTCCTCCACGCGTCATAGTTTGTATTGAGGGAAGCATTGAGAAGAAGATATCTTTAGTGTCAAAGGCCTCGGCTACGCCTTCACACCGAGGAAGGTATAAGTGATTTGGTTTTATGCCTTCACCAAGAGGGTGAAAAAGGGCTTTAAGGGAAAAAGGATTCGAGATTATCTGCCTTCACTGGGAGGGTGAAAAAAGATTCAAGGTACTCTGTATTCACCATGAGGGTGAAAAGATGTATTAGGTTATATGCCTCATTAGAAGGGTGAAAAAGATTTTAGTACTCTACTGCATCAGGTTGATGGAAGTAAATCTTATAAAAGCTTCTCTGCCAAGCTGTGGGGCTAATTGAGAGTCACAGAGTGTTTAGTACAATGCATAGAGAGGAGGACTCCGATGAGTGGACGTAGGTCAAGGTTGGCCGAACAACTATAAAATTTTCGTGTACTTATTTCTTATTATTTTTCTTATGTTTTTTTTTATTATTATTTCTATACTTTAATTTTATCCAAATTATTTTCTTGCAAAATCTATGCTTTGAATGTTGTGATTATTTGGATTAATTTAGAATAAAAAGAATAATATATTTCAAGTTCATCACTTGAGTTCTCTACGAAATGAAAAATTATTAAGCTTCAACATATCGACCTCATTTGGAAAAAAAATTAGATGATCTTCTCCCCTCTCTCCCAGCTCCCAGGCAAAACTACAGTGATTTTAGGGTTTCCCTATAGGCGCCTCCTTCTGGCTAATTATGGATTTTTTTTTTTTTTTTGATTTTTCTGGATTGTGTTTTTTCTAGTTGTTTCTTCATTTTCATGTATTTGATTAGTTGATTTCCCATTTTTTATGGGCTTTGGGCGATGACACCCCGTTGTCATCGAACCCTTGGATCTCTTCAATGGTTTATGGTAAATCTCGCCCTTTTAAAGATGTTCTTATCGGTAATTCTTCCTCTTCATCTGCTAAGTTGGATTTGGTTCACACTTCCTTTAAAGGCCTCCTAGCTTTGATGTTTAATGATAAAGTGGTTTCTCATTTACTTGCTCCCTTTCCTTGAACTTCAGTTGGAAAATGTATTCTACGTCATCCTAATCTTGATGTGATAAGGAAGTTCTTTCTCAACCTAAAACTTTCTGGAAGTTTTTTTTTTTGTTGGCTTAATGGACCAACTTCTTGTTGTGATTCAACTCTCTAACGATTTAGACAACAATCACATTTTTTCTAGAAGAACATACTATATTCTTGGTTGTCAAATGTGTTTACTGAAGTGGACTCCTGATTTTGATGTGAGAAAGGAATCACTAATAGCTCCTGTGTGGAACTTTTTTTCTAATCTAAGACTAAATTTTTTTAACTATCAAATCATTTTTACGTTAGCTTCCATCTTTAGCAGACCTTTACAAAAGGACCAAGCGACTGCTTCTGTATCTCGTCCATCCGTGGCTCACTTTTTGGTTGAAATATATATTTCAAAGAAACATACTAATGAAATATGGATTGGGCCGGAGGTTAATGGGTATTAAAAAAAGTATAATTTGAAAATTCGCCCAACATCTGTAACCATTGTAAGATGAATGGCCACTATAATTCGAAATTTTTAAATTTACACCCTCATTTACATAACAATAAGGATACAAACAATGTTTATAAGGGAAAAAATATTTTAGTGATCAAATATCAAATGAGATTTCTTTCCCAGTGCACGAAGCTTTGGCGAAGGAAAACCCTTCCCATGACTACTAATCATCCTCAATTTTGGTGAATAAGGATCATGTACTTCCTATGGAGATCAGCTATGATAGACAGGATAATAAGAATGTGCCTGATAAAACCTTGATTTGTGGGAGGGTTTAATGACCCTCCTCATGTTTTACTATAATCTAATAATCATGTTTCTAATGGATTTGAGAATGCGCATCAGCAAATGGTGGCATTTTCGTTCACACGAAATTCTTTTCCAACTACTTATGTGTCATGTGATACTTACAAAAAATTATTTGACTTGGACTATTTTGCAATTAATGATAATTGTGCTAATAACAATTCTTTTCATTTTTCACTGAATGACCATGATAGCTGTTCAAAAGGGAGTTTGGAAGAAGGATAATTTATGGAGGAAGAGTTGGTCGAGCATGTTAGTACCCAGGAAAATGGCATTGTTCGTCAAATTAATGGCAATGATCTAGCCTAGAAGCCTTGGGGCCTGGAGGATGATAACGATATAACTAATAAGGTTTCATCTTCTATTAATCATGATGCTAGTTGTTACGGATCTATGGTTCATGATTTTGATGATAGAAAACATTTCCTTTTTTATACGATTGCCTTATGTACTAACGTTTCAGGACCACACGATCAAGACTGCAATTCAGAACCAGCTCAAGATTGGGTAGACTAGGTCTGTGTCAGTTTGTAATCTTTTCCTTTCTTGAGTCAATTGTATTGGGTGTGGGACCTGTTGCTTTGTAACATAGAAGTTTTCATGATGCTCCCATTAGGATTTCTGGTTTTGGTAACATCGGCCTGGACGATAGTCCTATCGGCCTGGCCGATCGGTCTAACACCAGAAACCCTAATTTAGGGCATCCTCATTAAGGCAGCCGTCACTGATCGGCCTGGACGATACTTGTATCGGCCAGGACGATATGCTCAATTCAGAAAGAAATCAGCCGCCATATTCAGTTTAGGTATTCTTTATTTTAGGAAATCGACCAGGACGATAATCCTATCGTCCGGGACGATCTAACTCAATCATGTCTAAATTGATCTGGTTTTATTTGGAAGGAATTAAATGCTGATTGATACGATCATATCGACCAGGACGATCGTGAGATCGGCCTGGACGATCAAGACCAAATTTCAATCGGCCAGGACTGTTCCCAGGGCTGTGATCAGGACGATAGAGTTGGTTTTAAACTAATCGGCCCGGACGATCGTGAGATCGGCCAGGACGATATAACCAATTTCCTTCTGATCGTCCCAGATCGTCCCGGGCTAATGAGCTGAAATTGAACCAATCAGCCAGGACGATATGCCTATCGGCCTGGACGATAATGTCGGCAACTTGCATTAATGAGCTCGTTTTGAGAGCTTCTATTTAAGCTATGGCATGGCACTTTGTAAGTGTCTTTGGCAGCCATTGTAGCTTCGTTCTTGTGGGGGAACTTGAAGAGAAAGCTTGAAAGGGAGAGAGGAAAGGGTGGAGTTTGAGAGGGAGAAGATCCTGTGAGGGGGAGGAACTCAAGGGAGTGTGGTGGGGGATCCACACGGTTGCTCCGGCGAACTCGCACCTTAGTACCATCGGATTCAAGGCTTCTCGAGGTAAGTTCACCAAAGAAGAAGTCTCTTTGGTGTCAAAGGACCCGGCGACTCCGCCGCACCGGGGGAGGTGGAAGTGATTTTGTAGGGCTTCTCCGCCTAGCCGTGGGGGCTAAAGGAGAGACACTAGTTTAGTGCAATACTTGGGGGGTGCCTCCAAGGAGTGGACGTAGGTCGAGGTTTGACCGAACCACTATAAATCCGGTGTGTTCTTTCTTTTTACTGCTTCCGCATTTTAATTTCCGCACTTGATTGTGGTGATTTGGATTGCGTTTTGGTTTTAAGGTTTTCCAATTCACCTCTCTCTTTTAATTAGCTTGGGACTAAGTTCAAGAGGACCTAACATCCCGAATGAACTTTCACTAGTGATATTACTAATGCTACTAAAGATTTTGCTAATGATAAACATGATTTCACTGTAGCCAAAAGCAAGAAAAATAAAAAAATTACAAACTTGAATGTCCAATCTCCTAAAATTACATGTTCTTAAACTTTCATTAAATTTATATCTAATGATTAAGATGATCATTTGGAATATTAGGGGTATTTGTTGCCCATCTTCGAGAATTAGGGTTAGAAAGTTATGTCATATTCATAATATTTTTTGTCTTACTTTACTTGAACCACTTATTTCCGTTACTAAGCTGGGTGAAATGGCTAGAGCCCTTGGTTTTAATCACAGTATGCAAATGTGTCTAATAAAATATGGATTTTTTTTTTTTGAAAGATCTGATCTCCATTTATGTCATTAGAGATCTCTCACAAATTTTGCACTGTAAAATTGAGTTTATGCAGTTTGAGTTCTATGCTTCTTCCTCCTATTTTATTAGAATGGTTCTATGGAATTAGCTTATTGCTTTTAGTAGTTTAATTAACTCCCCTTAGTTAGTTGGTGGTGGCTTTAATACTATTTCTAGTCCTTCTGAAAGGCTTGGTGGCTCTAATCCAGTTTACCAATCTAAGTAAGATTTTAATAGCATTATAATGGAGTATAAGTTGGTTGATATTCGTTTCAATGGTATTCCTTTTACTTGGAATAGTGGCAATTTTGTCGCAAGGGTTATATTGTATGCTTTTTAATGATTTATGGCTTAACTCTAGTAGTAACACCTTTATTGAACACTTAAGTAAAACTTGATCTGATCATTCTCCCTTACTTATTGGTATTAATTCTATGCATCATAACTCTGTTCCTACTTTCAGATTTCAAAATATGTGATTGTTAGATAACTCTTTCAATGATTTGGGCAAAGATAATTGGGAGGCTCCTCTACATCCTAATAATAATGTTGTTGGTATGACTAGATTGTGGATCAAACTCATAAGACTTAAATATAAAATTAACTAGTGGAATAGAAATGTTTTCAAAAATATTTTTACTAATATTTTAGGTGCTGAGGAGAAAGTCATTACTTGTGAGAGTAACCAAACTAATCCTTTTAATGTCAATTATATTAATTTGAAAGAGGCTAAGAATTCCTTGTTCAAACTTTAAGAGTAATAAGAGGTTTACTGGAAATAAAAATTTGCTTCAAAATATCATATTGAAGGAGATAATAATATTAAGTATTTCCATTCTTTCGTGAAGAAAAATTGAGCTAAAATTTTCATTCACAAAATACAAGATGGGTCCTCGATTGAGGAGGAGGGCATTGCTAAATCTGCTATGGAGCACTTTACTAATTGGTTTAATAAAAATTTTCAACCTCTCCCTATTGATCACTATGTGCTTATTCTTTGCATCATCAATGAGGTGGATAATAGTATTCTTACAATATTTCCTTCTTTGGAGGAAGTCAAAAAGATTATTTTTGCTATGAATGTTGATTCTGTGGCTGAGCCTGACAGTATTACTACTAAAGTTTTCTAAAAATGCTTGGAATATTATTTGTGATGATTTATTTATTGCTATTTTGCATTTTTTCAATAGTAATCATATTCCTAAGTTTTTTTTAGTACTTATATTGTGCTTATCCCCAAAAAGGTGGATGCTAATAAGTGGGATGACTTTCGTCCTACTAAAGTTTTCTAAAATAATTTCTCCTAATCAACTAGGTTTTTTCAAAGGTAGAACTATTTATGATAACATTTTATTGGCTCAATAGCTTGTTCATGATCTGAACCTCAAAGTGAGAGGTGGTAATCTTATTTTAAAATTAGTTATTGTTAAATCTTATGATAACATAAATTGGAAATTTTTATATCACATTTAAATGCATTTTAGTTTTAACCCTAACTTTATTACCTTGATTCAAAACTATATTGAAGGTTCTTACTTTTCTATTATCGTTAATTGCAAAAGTAATGGTTTCTTTAAATCTTCTCATGGCATCATACAAGGAGACCCTATCTCCCCTACTTTATTCATTCTAGTGACTAAATATCTTTCCAGAGGTCTTACCCACCTCTATGATAGCCACCCTAACCTTTATTATAGAACACATGGTAGCATGCCTATCTCTCATTTATGCTTTGCTGATGATGTTATCATTTGTTACTAATGGTTTTGTGAATATGGTTAGTGTTCTTATCCATTTTTTTAACAAGTTTGAATTGTTGAGTGGTTTTAATCTTAATAAAAATAAATGTTGTTTTATCCCCTCTAAAAATATTACTGTTGATCGTATTAATGCTATTAAGGATATTTCTAGTTTTTTACAAAGTTATCTACCCTTAAAATATTTAAGTGTTCCTCTTTTCAAAGGTTGTAAGAGATCTTTCCTCTTTGACGATCGTATTATTGCTATGAATAATAGACTTAATTCTTGGGATTTTAACTTCCTTAGCTTTGGTGGTAGATTGGTAATCATTAAGAGTGTTCTTTATTCCCTACTTATTTATATTTTTCAAGCTATTCAGCCTACATTGTTGTTTATAATAGACATGAAAAAATGATCAATAATTTTTTTTCAAATATAAAAGAGATAATTCTAAGATCATCTGGACTTGTTGGATAAATTCTTGTGGTGTGTTGGAGGAAGGTTCTTTAAATTGTAAGGATATGGCAGAGTTAGCCCATTATGGTTTATTTTTTGTGTTAAAACTAGTCTTTGGTCCAAGTTTATGACTATTAAATATTGTGTTGGCAAACATGCTACCATATGTACCTATAACAAGGGGGACTCTAGAGTTTGGAAAAGACTTTGTAATATCAAATGGGAAGTGGAGCTTATATTAATTGGGGTATTTATTGTGCTAATCTTTTCTTTTGGTATGATTAGAGGTTGGGTCAAACCTCCATTGATCATATCCTTCACTTAGTCTCCACTTCTGCTATCAAGGTTAACTTTTTTATTGAGAACAATAATTGGAATTATATGAAACTTACTCAAGTTATTCATGAATCCACTACTGCTCAGATCATGCAATTTTTATTAAATATTGATGCAGATAATTTTTTATTGTCTAATATGGCTAGCAGTGGTATTTTTAAAATCAAGGATGCTTGGAATATTATTAGATCTAAACATTCTACTTCTAATGTCCTTACCATGATTTGGCATAAAAGCATCCGTACTACTATTGCTACGTTTATTTGGAGAATTATACATAAGTATGTACCTACGGATGATATGTTAATGAATAGAGTTTTTATTTTACCTTACAAGTGACAATGTTGTTATCATGTGGAGAATATCCATCATATTTTTATATCTGGGTCTATTGCTTCTTAGATTTGGATTCATTTCAAGGGTATCTTCAATCTTAATCATTATTACGGTAACATTTATATCAAGGATATCCTTAATCTTTGGTTCACTAACTCACGCAATCATATCTCCAATCCCATTATATTTCTTATTATTCGGTACATCTGGATTGCTAGGAATAACTCTCTTTTCAATAATATTGCTATGAATCTTGATCAAATTATTCATAACATTAATGATAAAGTTAGTAAGTTGTTTAATGCCAATATTTTGAATTCTAAGAATTTTAAAGATTTTTCTTATGTTGCTAAAGAATTTGGGATTGTGCTTCAAGATAATTGTAACAATGGTGTTCCTAAGTTGATTTCTTAGATTAAACCTCCCCAAAACATATTCAAACTAAATATTGATGGCTTTATTAAAGGGATCTCTTGTGGCTATGGTGGTGTCATTATATTTTTTAATGGTGATTTTTTTATTGCTTATGTTATCCCCTTACCTAACTGTTCTATTAATTTTGATGAGCTATCATCTATTCTAAGTGGTCTTAAATTATGTCTTTCTCTGGGTAATATAAACATTTGGATCAAAGTTGATGCTTTACACATGCTTTTTTACCTCAAAGAGAGTGAGGATTAGATTTGTAATTTTGAATTATTTTATTTGATTAGCAAAATTAAGCAACTATTTATCTTTTTCAATGTCAAGTTGACTCACATTCATAGAGAAGGAAATTATTGTGTTGATTGGCTTGCTAATCATGGTCCTAATATCCAATTTCTTACTAATTATTCATATATCCAGTTTTCTTCATATGTTAAAGGCATCATCATATTAGACAAGATTGGTCTTCCTTATGTTAGAACTTCCTTTTAATTTTGTTGGTTCAGATTTTAGCTTTATTGGTTGTGTTGTTTGGTTGTTGCATGTTTCAATTTGGCTATGTTACTTTGGTGGTTATCTTCTACTTCTAGAGATTCATTATGTTTGTTCTGGTTTTTTTTGCTATGATTATATTCATAGGGAATCTTGACCTTGGCTCATTTGTTGCTCTTTTCTAGTTTCTTTGGGTGATAGAGTGATTTGGCAAATTTTGAAGGTTGACATGCTTCAGCTTTATGCTCATAAGATATGGTATTCTCAACAATTATCTAGGGCTGATATAGTGGGTTGGTTTTTACTTTTGGACAACTTATACATAATTGGTTGGGTATTTTCTTTTTGATTAGTATGGGCTCTCTTTGTTCAACGATTGTGCTAGAGATTGATTGGTGTAGCTATGCTCTAGTGTCAATGCTTGCTATTGGTGGTGTGTTAATTTGCTTTGGATTATTGAGTCTTGCTTGAAAATTAAGCGACAGATGGGCTTTCGGGTTCATGTTTTCTTGGATTCATTGCACTTGAGCCAGAATCGACTTCTTGATTTCCAAGATTATTATTTTGGGTGTTGTGACTAGTTCTTGTTTTCTAGCTACTGGATGAGGTGTTATTGTGTTTATCCTAATGATTTATTTACTGATTATTTACTCTTTTACTTCTATTCTTGGGTTTATATTTATCATTTTAGTTTTATTGATCCATGTAGAAGTTTTTAGATTAGTGTTTATAATCAAAATTTTCTACTTGATAGATCTACTTTTGTTTATTTTTTGGTTTATTCGCATGATTATCTGATGCTTATTGGTCACTTTTCTTCTAGTTTTATGGTGGTTCTAACTAAGACTTTCTATATTTCTATCGGACTCTAAATCATGTTGAATATGGGGTTACTTCTTAATATTACCTGTCTTTTCAAATTTAGCTAGACCTAGAAGTATCCGAAATTGACTCCCTTGATTGTTGTTTACTTATATGTGACTTCTTCTCTTTTAGACATTGGCTCTTATTCTGGTTGTCTACATTGTGGTGTTAATGATATCATTATCATGAAATCTAATGATCTTATTTATCCTTGAAGTTTATATTTTTGCTTCTGCATTTTCTCTTGTGTTAACCTTTTATTTTGCAGGTTCCTTCTAGTATTTTTTGCAGATTCTTTAGTTTTCTTGGTTCAGAGATTATACTTACTGACTATCAAAGGATCTCTCCATGTTTTTTGGGTGTTGGCTGCTTTCCACCCTCATAGAATGTTCCTAGGTAATTTTATAATTTTGATTATGAGGAAACTTGAGCTCTTAGGATTTTCTTATAGCTCATTTGAGGAGTAGTGAGCATGAGGTCCCTTTTAAGGACCTTGTAATCCTTTATTTAATCAATGAGTAAGCCCTGTGTGGGTTTCTTTAAAAAAAAATATGTTGACCTCATTTCTTTATGAGGTCAGTGGGTCCTACTTCAGTTTCTTTTTAGTAACCTAATGATTAGAAGGTGTTGACTTGTCAATCATATGGGCCCCAGTAAAAATCCAATCTAATCCTAATCAAATTCAATTCCACTTTCAATTCAATCTTAATTTTAATCTTCGGATTGTAAACTCCAGTCCAACCTTCAATCAACCGTCAAATCATATCCAATCCATCTCAATCATTTATTTGATTTTCATTGATGTGGATACTTCTCAAAATCAACCATTCAAGTCCAAAATTCAATACAAATCAGGATTCCAAACTAAATCCCATGGTTAGGGGCTTTAGGTCTGGAAACCCTTTCTAGGTAATTTTGTTGTCACCTTGAAGCCTAGTAAATTGACCTTTGAATCATGATTTACCAATTTCATATTTTTTATACATGTCTCTAAGTTCAACCCACCAAATTTGAGCTCAATCTAAGGCTCCTAGCCCAATAAAACTAAATTGATTTCCAAAGACAATAAAATCTTCAAATATTTACAGCCTATGCCACTATACATGCCATATTGTGGAATTTGACATTGGGATTGTCTCAAAGCCTCTAACCACATCCATGACCTATGTTATGACTTTTTGATCAGTAATCCACACTTTGTTTTACCTAGCTTGACCCATAGTTGACGAGAGGAAAAAATGACCAAAATACCCTTTAAGGGGATTTTTGGTCTTTTCCCTAAAGTTCAACATGGGCTAATCAAACCTCAAAAACTTTTCCAATATGTCTTAAACATCATTAGGAGCACTTTGGACTCAAACCCAACCTTTGGTTTGACCTAGTTGACCAAGTCAACCATGATTGACCAAAATGCTCTTTAAGGATTCAAATAGTCATTTGGAGCCAAATGAACTCCTCTTGACTTGAAACCACTTCCATTGAGTTCATATGATCAATTTGAACTAAATGGACTTAACCCTTGACCCTAGGTCAACTTGGTTGACCAGATCAACCAAGTTTGACCTAACCTCCTATACACTTCTACCCCTTTCAAACCTCTTGAACAAGGCTTCCCTAAACCCATTCAAACCCATGGGATGACCCAGTAGGTCTCTAAGGAAGCCCTTTGAGATCCTAAGGCTTTGGGCTCACTTGGTTTATCTATTTAGCTTGACCCAAGTGTCCAAAGAGGATCATCTATGAGCCAAGTCTTCCCCTAATCTAAACCAAATCAAATAAATGGTGGAATTGGGTCCCCTTAACCTAATACACATACCCTAGTTGACCCAACTCTTCGGTCAACTCAGGTTAGGAATTGGGTTAACCCAAAGTGGTCAAAACCATTATAGGTTGAGTCATTTCCCAACCCAGGTCCCACCAACCCAATTCAACACTCCCATTGGCTTGCCCTCGATCCAACACCCCTACCCTTGTCACCCTAAACCTTAGGTTAACTTGGGTCAACCTTTATATTAGCCCAAAGTGGTCAAAATAACTTTAACCTGAGCCATGTTCCCCCATAGACATGAAAAAACTCAATTGACATTTATATTGGGTTCCCCTTGACCTAATGCATCTTCCCTACTAATACCATGACCTAACTCAACTCAGGTTGCACCTATATGGACCCAAACCACAGAGTTTTGGGTCAACCTGTGCCTTCCTGTCTATCCAGACTCCCTTATGCCTAATTGACCCTTTAGTTGAGCTCACTAGACTCCCAACAACCTTTCCACCTAAACTTGACACAACTAGTGGCCGGCAGCGTCCGAAGCAATCAGATTGAAGCTCCAGCATCCCCCCCCCCCCCCCTCTTGGGCCTCCTCCAAGGCCTTCTATGCACTAGGTTTATTGGGCTTGAGCTCACGAGACCTTTGAGACATGTCCCCTTCCAATTGGCAACTATCTAGTGGCTCTCCCAAGTGATCATAGCCGTCCAAACCCATGGCCACCATTTGAAAAGGGCACCTCTATTAAAACTCGGGTTTCTCAACTTTATGATTTTGATAATAAAAAAAATTATTGCTTACCTCTTTATTTCTCTTAAGATTTATCATACATATTTGTTTGTGTGTAACTAACATTTTAGATATAATATGCACCATTATTTGAATATTCAGGGCACAAGATAAGATAAAATAGGTTATGTTGATAGAGTATTTAACTTTATTTATTTATTTTTAATTTCTTGAGTCAAGCCTTATGAGGGTGTATACTGGTGTGGTGATCGTACACATACACATAAGGGGAGTAAAAATTATTTTAAATATTTTAATTTTTTGTACATCATGCTGTATGAAATGGATCGTACTATACAATCTAGTGTTACATAAATTAATTAAATTATTTTTTTAATAATTTTAAAATATAACTATTTATATAATATAAATACCACATCATATTAGATGATCTATTATAATTGGAAACTCTATTGTTCATAAATTAGGAAAAAAATTGAATTTTAAAAGTTGTTCTATTCATACTGTACTAACAAAATAATAATGTATGATGTTTAAAATATTACCCAATTTAATAATGTGATTATTCAATTGAATTTGATTAATTTTAATATTTTGATCGTATTGTATAAAATAGATCATCCTTTACGATTAATTTAGATGATATTTGGTCGTACCATGATTCATCCTAAACGAACTGCATTTCGGTTGAACTACTCATACTATACAATTGGTCATTCATACTAATGATCATACAACACTAATAAGCAAAATTGAATTGATCGTATTGTATGGTTAGATATTCGTACAGATGATTATATAATAATAACTGGTTAAATTCTACACATCGTACAAGACGATCCTATGATTGTCCTATACGATCTTTAATGGATGAATTAAATTTTTAGGGTTTTTTTAAGACATCTGTTTAAGTTTTCTCATAAGACTTTGAAATGGCCTTTTTAGCCATCATTGATTTGATTTCTTCTGAAGAAAGCTTGATTGCTCCAAGCTAGCTACACCCTTGCTCCTCCTATGGCCTTGGTGACTATTTGGAATATCTCTTGAGAGAGAGGCCTCTAGGTCAAGTCCTTAAGGTACTTTATCTTCTCCAGGAGGGAGAAAAAAATGCTGAGGTTCTCTTCCTTCTCTAGAAGGGAGAAAAAAGAGTCAAGGTTTTCTTCCATCACTAAGAGGGTGACATAGCGTCAGGTACTCTACTGTATCAGGTTTGGTGAAAGTGAGTCTGTAAGGACTTCTCTGTCTTACTGTGGAAGTAAAAGTAAAGTCACTTAGTTATTAGTGCAATACCCAAAGCGGAGGACTCTAGGGAGTGGACGCATATCAAGGTTGACTGAACCATTATAAAAATCTCTAGTATGTTTTTTTTTCTTTTTGTACTTTTATTTTTCTTTTATTTTATTTCAGTTATAACTGCTTGGGAAAATTAGTGATTATTCCTTAGTTTTATAAATTAAGATATAATTATAGTTAAATAAATATTTTTGATAAACTCGTTTGCTTCCGTAATTAATTAAAATTTGTTATTTTTAATTTCTAAAACTTTTCAAAAATATTATCATCATTATTTTGAAGTTAAGGATATTTTTTAAAATTACCAATTCACCCCCCCCCCCCCCTCTTGGTGAGCCTCGGGCTAGTAGTTTAAGGTTACACAAACCTTCACAAATTTTCAACCTCTACTCAAACATCCCCATTGACTTCTAACATTTCAAAATCAATCTCTAGAGCCTCCTAAGTGTTCCTCTCCATTCCCTCGACCTCCTAGCCCTCTTCGGCCATCATTTTGAGTACATTTTGGTGAAACCCGTCCACATCCCACTCAATGTCCTACCTCTAACAATCTTCTAGCTGTGCTTGAAGGAGAAGTGTTCACCATCCCTCCTTGAAGCTTCCCGATAAAAATACCAATTCATTGGGGTTTTCTGCACTGTGAGAATCCATTCATGAGCTCCCTAATTAGGTAGTCAGATTAAGTGTGAAAAAAACTTCCAATCTAAAGGATTTCCACCATTGAATTAAAAGCTTTCTCCTTCTTGATCCTCCCTGTGAAATTTCAAAGGAATTCACCAGTGGGATCCCTCGGATCATAACGGATAAGGTTTACAGCTTTGGGTCCGTGAAGGAGGTTGAAAATGTAATCTTAACCACTGATTTCAATCAACAGTTCAGATTATATCACGTGGTTTCATAGCCTATTTAATCATAGCTATCCAATTCTTAATCTAACGGCTACATTTAATGCCACATTTACACAGTCAGCCACAAAGATTGGCTGACCAATTAGGTGGTAGCTACAAGTAAAGTGTCGGCTGAGTTTGTAAATCTCTATTTAATTTTATAGGAAATTAAGGGAAACTTCAAAAATTCATATCTCCTCAAACACTTTGCTAATTTAGGTGATCTTAGGCTCACTGGAAAGGTCTTGAGGAGATCTATCAAAGCCTTATAATTCTAAGCCTTAATTCTATATGTTTTTAGCTTAATTCCAGTGGTGGAATCTATAATGGATTTTTGCATTTATGGTTAAATTATGTATCCCCATGGCTTCAAATTTTGTGAGATCAATTTTGGGCATAAATCTGACATGCGCAAAATTTCTCGCACATGTTTGAATTGATTAAAGGCTATTTTGGGTTTATTTGAGCTTGAGGGTCATGGTTTGACCCTTAATTTCAAAGCAACACATACACATATCCAAGGAGATATAGGATTTGGTTGTTTGTGTGTTGATTATGCTTAGGATAGGGAGTTTAGAGCAACTAATTGCACCCCTCCCTTGCCCTGAGTAGTGACTTAAGATTTTTCTAAGGTAACCTAGTGGTTACATTTGGTGCTTTGGTTAACCACCTTAGGAAATTCAATTTGGGTCTTAATTTAGTGAGCTTGGGCATTCAGGTCAGATGAACTCATGGCCCAAGTCTTACTAAAAAAAAGGTGCCCATTTGGTGCGCCACCTAAAAGTTCCATAATCACCCCCAAGATTTGACCTCAAACCTTAATTAATTCATAATTAATTCATCTAAAATCCTAAAAATTCACATAAGGTCTCAGACATGTTTTTATTTTTGCTGTGTACCACATCAAAATCTGCTTAAGGTCTTAAAGCTTAACTAGCAACAAACAAATTTGATACTAATTTAAAGTAAGCATACCCAACAAGGGGATTAATTGGTATGTCTTTTAAAAATTTCTAATTATGTCAAAGCCTTTCTAAAGAAAACCATCTATTTTTTTCTTCTTTAAAATAAGACTAAAATAATAGAGCAAAAATAATAATATATTATTTTTCCCTTTTTAAAGATAAAAATAAATTATCTTGGAAAAATAATTTTCTTTGATTTAAATAAGATATATAATAATGATATCATAATTAAGCAAATAAGAAAATTACAAGATGTAAAGAAAACAAAAACCAAGAATAGGCAAAATAGATTTATAGTGGTTTAATCAACTTGACATTTATCCACTCCATGTTCTCTTCTTGGGAATTCCACAAGCACTTTCTCCTTCAACTCCTAGCAAGATGAAGAAATCTCTCTCCTTTGTTGAGTAATGGTGAAATCCTTACACCACTTTTCTCTCTAAAAAGACTCCACACCCTAGCCTCTCATGTAAGATCTAGCATCTTGACAAAAAGTGTCTCTAGAGCTCATCCCTAAGAGCCATTTTAATAACTTAGAGGATTAAATAATATAGATTGAGCTAATATAATTGTAGTGAACCTTTCAAAAAAAAACTTTTATACTCCAAAAAAACTTTCTTAAGTTTTCTCCTATCTCTCCTCTCTAATCACTCTTGCAAAACTCTCATACCTCTCTCAAAATTTCTTAAAGAAAATTAAGAAAAAATTTATCTTGATTTTTTAAAGCTTAGCTTTAAGACTATGGGAGAGAGTTATGGAGCATAGGTTGCAGCGTGATACTAACATTTCTCAAAATCAATTTTGATTCATGCCAAGTAGGTCTACTTTTGAAGCTATACATTTATTAAGAGGTTTGATGGAGAAGTATAGAGAGAATAAGGAGGATCTACATATGATATTTATTGATCTAAAGAAAGCATACGATAAGTTTGAGAGAAGTGCTATGGAGAGTTCTAAAAAAGAAAGGGGTTAATAATGCTTACATTCAAGTCATTAAGGATATGTATGCACGAGATGTTACTTGTGTCCAGACACAAGGTGATTTGTCTAAGTATTTTCCTATTTATGTTGGATTACATCAAGGATCAACTCTAATCCCATATCTTTTTGCTTTAGTCATGGATGTTCTAGCCATACATTTGCAAGAGGTTGTACCCTGGTGTATGTTTTTACTGATGATATTATTCTTGTTGATAAAACTAGAGAGGGAGTTGATGGTAACTTTAATTATGGAGTTCAACATTAGAGTCTAAAGGTTTTCATTTGAATAGATCTAAAACTAAATATATGAAATGTAATTTTAGTAATAATAGTTCTAGTGGTGGGATTGTGACTTTGGGTGATCAAGTCAATAAAAAGAGTACACATTTTAGATATCTTGGGTCTATTGTTCAGAGTGATGGTGAAATAGATGGGGATATTATTAGTAGAATTCATGTTGGATGGTTGTAGTCGAGGAATGTATCGGACTTATTGTGTGATAGAAAAGTCCCCCTCAAACTTAATGTAAAACTCTATAAGATGGTGGTTAAACCTGCAAAGCTTTATGGTGCATAATGTTGGCCATTAAAAGAGAAGCATAATATTAAGTTAAGTTTTACAGAGATGAGGATGCTCGGGTGGATGAGTGGCTTTACTCTTAGAGATAGGATATTAAATGAGTATATACATGAAATGGTTGGAGTAGCTCTAGTGGAAGATAAGATTAGAGAGAGTCGCCTTAGATGATTTGGTCACATAAAAAGGTGGTATTCTGATGAGCCGATTAGGAAAGTAGATGTATTAGATTTGACTTATGTTAAGAAGGGTAGAGGTAGACCTAAAAAGACTTGGTTAGAAAATATTAGAAATTTCCTTTATTTATTAGATTTAAATGAGAATTTATCTTTTAACCAGGCATAATGGAGAAAAAGGATTCATGTAGCCGACCCCTCATAGTGTGATAAAATCTTGATGTTGTTGTAGCTATTATTAAGGTGGCTCCAAAAGAAATGCTAAAAAGGTTGTGTAATAAATTTGAAGGTTTGATCGTATAGTATTGTCCAAGAATCATATATTATGATTAATTCAATCAGCTTGGAGCAAAAAAAAAAAAACAACCACTATTTGATCAGACTATGATCCAAATTGTACATTAAGATTAATTTAGTTTATTTACTTATGTTATTGGTTTGACTTACTTGATCTGGGATCATATAGAAAATCTCTCTATTTGCTTAGCTTGTACAAAATGTAGTATTTTATAAAATATTATCTTGGTTCAACTCCTTGATTTTTGGGCATTAATTGGGTAAATATCTTAATTATTTATGTAGTATGAAAGCTATTATACAAAAACTTTTTCTTTTGAATTTGAAGGAAAGAAGAGATAATGGTTGGTTCAAACTAAAGTAATAGAATGTACAAGACATCATATTGTATGATTTATTATTTGAAAATTTTGAATTTATTTTTTGTTAATTAATACCACTTGATTATCTTATTTATAAAAATTCCCACTCTTATCCTTCAATATATTCTAGATCATACAATATGATTAATCAAAGAATAAAGTGTTTTAATATCCAAATTTATAATTTTAATTTATTTACATTTTTGGGTGTGTTCTTTGTTGTTTATCCCACTGTATACATTTACAAATATAAAAAGACTCAACAATATGAAAAATTATAACAATACTCTTTTATAGGTCTTCTTATCTTTGATGGCTTCAAAATTTCAACTTAAGCTCAATCAGAACTCTTTCTAAATTCTTGTCCCTTATGTGTCAGCTATCACTTTATCCTTCATCTTTCTTTTTTACTTAAATTTTACTTTAAAAAATGATGACCTGCACATATATAGATAATTTAAATTAACAAAATCAATAATTTTTAAGATTACCAACACCATAATATCTACCTAAGCTCATGGGGTCCAACAGACCATTGTTATACTAAAATCTCAAAATACCCTTATGGTTTGCCCTTTACATTTCCTTGGAATAATTTATCCAACCTTTAAAAAACCACACCAATAGGAAACTCAAAACCTTATCTAGCCTAATCCAAGCTAAGCCAACTCATTTTTAAGGCTTCCTTATGTTTCATAGGACATCTTAGAACTTTTTCCAGCTCAGCTAGTCAATTTTCATGGCCAGGGTAGCCAAGGCAAGCTATGGCCAAACCACACATGTACACCCAAGCCTTAGAATGACTTACTGAACTATCTTCTTACTCTGTAATAATTCTATAATAGATTAAAGGTTCTTATAGGTTTATTTGCATGCATCTATGCCTACTCAAATCATCTATAATGGTAAAAATTACATCAAGATTCAACTACAAAACATTATAAATGAACCACCCAAGGGCTCAAATTGGCATGTGAATCTTGTACTCTTGGACTCCTATGCGTGTGAGTAAGAGTTCCTAGGGCTTAACTACCTTCTAAAGAATTATTGTGCATGAGATTGAGCAACTTTGGTGAGCCATGCATGGCCAAAATTAAATTTTCAATCCAGTGCACCTCATTCTATGTTGTATTTTGCAATTATGTTCGATGGAGTTAGATGAACACAGAAAACTTTAGCTACTTCAAAAATAATTTAAACCTATGTAATTTTGGGTTTCAAATACATTGCAAATAAGTTTCATATAATAAAAAAGCCAACTTGCAATCCAATGAAATCTAACAATTGGGTTGCAAGTATTGTAATCACTAATCCGGTTGGATCATTTACAAGAGATCTATTGGTTAATTTGCTTGGATCAAGGAAAATATAACTAAAGATTTCTGTTGATAGCAGGAGAAAGATGATAATGCTACCATGATCCATTTCATATTAAGTAAATGGATAGTGATGATT
Organism: Dendrobium nobile; assembly: GCA_022539455.1. Classification (NCBI taxonomy): domain Eukaryota; kingdom Viridiplantae; phylum Streptophyta; class Magnoliopsida; order Asparagales; family Orchidaceae; genus Dendrobium; species Dendrobium nobile. Next base: position 35,811,847 of record CM039723.1, read on the forward strand.
GAGTTTTATGAATATCTATACTCCCTTCCTATAGTTTGAATGGATTAATAGTAGAAACAAATCAAGGGATGTTGTGTATATTCATCTACTGACTCAACTAGATTTAATTAAATCTTTATAAGGATTTAATTAAATCATGAAATTATTTAGAACTTTAAAAATCTTAAAAAATTATTTATAATCCAAAATTTATAAAAAATAACTCTATGGATTTTTAAAAACACCTATATAAATTTAAAAATATTTAAGGGGTTTCTATTTATCCTCATGCATATACTAATTTAGCAAGACATATGGATAATTGCATTTTTAACCCCCTTAATCACTTCTGGTAGGCTTCAAATTTATTATAGAGGATCATCCATTATACATGTCCCTAATTTTTCGCAAGTCAAGGTAAAGCATAACCACATCTTAAATACATTTTAAAAATTTAGGCTATCAAAAGGCCTTGAAGTTTAAAAATTTATTTAAAATTTTATATAACCCAAATGGTTGAAATTTTTTTCTGAAATTTGGCTTTAAACTTTATTCTTAAATCTTTTTTACCTTAAAGATCAGTAGAGATTTTTCTCAAGTCATTCAGATAGGATTTGCATCCATAGCAAATTACATGATGGTTAGATAATATGTTTCCTAATTTGTAAATGGAAAACCTAATTATAAAATTAATAAATTACTAAAAATCAAACTCAACTAAATTGACTAAATTTTCCATGGATTAGTTCTTATGTTAGTAATGACATGTGATCAAACTCACATGAAAATTGGAGTTCATTTGACGGGTCACATTTTGAACTCTAATTTGAACCCTAAAAGAAACATGAATTATATATTGAACTTGAAAATTTCATAAATAATTCTATAAAAAAAATAACAAACAAGCTTTTTATTTAACTCATAATAAAATAAAAAAATAAAGAAAAAAATTATAAAATTTTTAATTAGACAATTCAAATAAATATGAAGTCCAATCTAAGTCAAACTTATTAATAAATTAGTAAAATCATAGAAAATCTCAAATGGTCCAAAATTATTAGTGAACCTCCTAATAGTCATCCTTTACTCATATGAAATATTCCCTGGAAATTTTAGTACATTTGGTCACTCAAAATGCTAACCCAAATTTTAATTTTAAGATTCCTTAATTGTATGTAGAATTGGCTCCCCTCATGAAAGACACCTAATTGATGCTCAAATCCAGCCCCATACCAACCCAAGCAACTTGAAAAAATCCAAAACGTCTCTTTTCAATTGTGTGTGCTCTGGCTCTGGCAATTGGGCTTCCCCTATAGTAGTTCATGGTGTTTATTGTTGATTCTTTGAGTTTTGTTTTTTTGTTTAGATTTTATTGGTTATTTTGTTGCTTCTTCTAAACTAAGGCCTTTCGGCCTTTGGTCTTTTTTTTTGTGGTTTTTGTTCCTTCATCATGGTGGCTGGTCCGTTATCCTCCACTTGAATATGTGGCTGCTGCAGAAGTGGCTAAAGAAGCAGTTTGGCTCCGTAATTTTCTAATAGAATTGGAAGTTGTTCCAAATTTAGAAAAACCTCTAACACTATTTTGTGATAATAGTGCAGCTATATCAAATACAAAAGAAGCCAGAAATCATAAAAGGGCAAAGCATATAGATAGAAAATATCATTTGATAAGAGAGATTATGAAAGAGGGTAAAGTATCAGTACAGAAGATAACATCATAAGAGAATATTACTGATACTTTTACCAAGACACTGCCTGAAATTTTTTTTCAGAAACATGTACAAGAAATGGGATTGAGAAAGATGTCTCATTTGCTTTAGGGCAAGTGGGAGTTTGTTAGGATTGTGCCCTAAAGAAATATTATTGTAATATAGTTTCTATGGAAATAAATATTTAACGACAAGTTTAGCATGTTTCGATATTATCATTTGATATAATATTTTTGTTCCATGATTATTTATGCAATCATAATTCAGTATATAATTATATACAAGAGGATTGAATTATGGATAATAATCAAAATAAGTTCATAATTATTAATTATAGTTGGAATCTGTAATTAAATATTATTAGTACGGTCCATCAACATTAAGAATGGAATAATCTTATCCAGATTATTCGATATGGAGATATTAAGGATGGAGGTACTTTATATAATATGATTATATAGAACTGGACCAGATAAATTTTGAATTCTCTATTAAATTCTATTTTAATTATAGAGAATTTAAAATTAATCATAAAGATGATCATATATAAAACAATATTAATCCTGAGTTATTAATAAACTCCTATTTCTGACATTTAGTTTTTTGATTTACTCGGAAATAGTTTGCAAGAAATAAACTCAATCCTTGTATTTCAGAAACATAATGAAACAAATGGCTGTGAATGTTAATATATAGATATGGAATCCATTCCTTTTAATTTTGAAAGTTAGAAAATTAGTTCTCTTGAATAATTAATTCAAAACTTGAACAACTGAGTGCTCAAATTTTGTGACTAGGTCATAAAGTTTATTGTTCATTAGAGAATTAATTGGAATTCAAGGATTAAGATATAATTAGTGAGGTGACATAATTACCTAGCTCTAATTATGAACTTTTTATGGAGGATTATTTTATATGTAATGATTAAATCAATGGACGATTCAATTTTTTAATTGAGTAAATTATACTATAATTTCAAGAGTGCAATTTCATATTTATAGTGGAATAATATTGAAATTAATAATTTTGATTTATTAATTTAAGAGTTAAATTAATAATCAAATTTATTGGAGCTTGAATTATAGGTCCATAGGTCTCTTCTTTATCACCTAAGCTCTATTATATATTGAACACTAAGAATGTGTCATAATATAAATGTTAATTATGATTACATTAGTAACATATTTATGATCACCTTTTTTTTTTGAAGAAAATGCCAATTGCATTCAAAATCAAAAAACCGCAAACCACCAACAATCAAGTGTTACCTAAAGCATCACATTCCTCCTTCAAACAATACAAGAAGGAAGAAGGAATGGAAAAATCAAGGATATTCTCCCAAAAAAAGGAGCTATCTATAGCCAAATTAGCACAAATGTCCGCTAATTTGTTACTAACTCTAAGTGAACAAGAAAAAACAATTTGATTAAAGTCCAATAAAAAAGCTAAATTCTCATCTATCATCTTACTAACCTTCCAAGCTTTAACCGCATTTTGAAGCATCTTGATGATGTTGAAATTATCCCCTTCAATGATAACACCTTGTGCTTCAAACATCCAATCTTTCACCAGTTTTTTTAAGTATATCACAGCCAATATTTCCAATTGAGAGATGTCCCAATGCCAACATTTTTCACCAAAAGCCATCAGAAATCTGCCCTGATCATCTCTAGCTACTCCACCAATACCGGCCATATTATTACTTTTAAGAGCAGCGTCCACATTTATCTTGATCCACCCGGGAGGAGGAGGATGCCAAGTAGATAACAGTCCAAGCTGATTAGCATCCCAGGATCCCGTTTGAATATTTAGGAAATTACTACTTACCACCAAAGAAATGGCATTTGCTGCTAATGTATTATCCAAATCTTCTTTATCACCATGAATCAACTTACATCTGCTCTTCCAAACCAGATAAACTGCTGTACAAAACAAGTTTGCTCCGAGATAGCTCTTTCCATTGGCTCGAAGAAGATAATCCATGCACCTCTGAAAATTATCAAAAATTGGGACCATAAAACCCCAATTATTGATAACAAAAATCGCATTCTTAATTTTAAAACAACCACCAATTAAATGGTTCTCATCTTCATCAACTCCACATCCTCTCAGGCAATGAGAATTAATACATATTTTCCTCTTAACCAAGAAAGGATTAGAAGGAATACAATTATTATGAAGCCTCCACCAAAAAAGCTCTGTTTTTGGTTTCAACTTGAATTTCTTCAACCGACTCCACATATCCAGCTCTGTCCCGTGCTCCAGTGAAGCTTCAAAAGCAAGAGCAGTAATCGATTTTCTAGAGAACTTATAATTTAATTCCAATTGGTCAGAATCCTGACCGTTATTGATCGGGATGTTAGAAATGATTTCCATTAGCTGTACACCAAAACAGTCTTCCAGCTTATTTAAGTCCCAATTGCCATTTGAAATGAAAAAGCTAAGTTTTTCATCATAAGAATTATGCACATTAATGAAAGTCGGCCACCTATCGATGCATTTATCGAAAATCCAGGAATCATTCATCCATATTATAGACTCTCCATTAGCAATGTTCCATCTAACAATTTTCTTGAGAAATTTAGCTCCCATATTAATTATCTTCCATGTAGCAGATCTGCCGCCTTTAACAACATCCCTCCATACATCATTACCATATCTTGCTCTGAAAATTTGATTCAGTAATGTATGAGGTTTACTATAGAAGTTCCAAGCAAATTTGGCACGGAGAGGACCAATCATAGAAACCGCTGATTTCAAGCCCCTCCCACCATCTCTTTTCGATTTACAAAGAATAGCCCAAGAAGCAAAATGAATGCCAGCATTCCCATTGTTTTTCTTCCATATAAATCCTCTACACATCTTGTCAAACTCCTTCAAAATACTCAAGGGAACTAGAGAAATAGAAGTTAAAAACTGTGGTAAGGAAAGAAAAGCTGATTTCACCAAAACCAGTTTGCCTTCTAAAGAAATAAATTTCTTTCCCCAAGTATTAAGTCTGTTAGCAGCCACCTCCAAAAGCTTCTGAAAATCGGAAGCCACCAGTCTTCTCAGTGTTAATTTCACACCCAGGTAATCTATTTCCTTAACAATTCTGAAATTAAGTTTCTTTGATATCCTTCTTTGGATAATTCTATTGGTATGCTTCCCAAACATGATCATTGATTTCATGGAGTTCACTCTTTGTCCCGTCCAATTACAGTAATTAGAAATGATGCTTTTCAACTCCTTGATATCCTTCATCTTAGCCTCCGAAAAAATCAAAATGTCATCCGCAAAGAGCAAGTGAGAAACTCTAGGAGTAAGAGGAGAAATAGATATACCCGAACCAAACTTTCTAGAATTTAATGCATTGGACAAAATTTGGGAACAAAGAATGAATAGAAAAGGGGATAACGGACACCCTTGTCTAAATCCACACCTTCCCTCAATCTAGTCCATTTTCTTCCCATTAATTAAAATGCAAAACTTAGGATTGAGAATACAATTAATAACCAGCTCCGAAAATTTAGTAGGGAAATTGAATTGCACAAGAACTTGCCTTAGTGTTTGCCATCCCATACTATCATAAGCTTGCTCCATATCAAGCTTGATTGCCAACATACCTCTTCTAGCTTTAGACCACCTGAATTTGTTGAACACTTCTTGAGCCAAAAGAACATGATCAGAAAGAGCACGACCCTTAATGAATGCTGCTTGATCCATAGAAATAATATTCTGAATAACCTTCTCCAATCTGTTTAAGAGCATCTTGGTAATAAGTTTGTAAACAGTCATGCATAGACTAATCGGTCTGTAGTTGACAGGTTCTTGTGGGCAATTGATCTTTGGAATCAAAATAATAAGTGTTTCCTTCCATGTTTGATTCATAACTCCTGAAACTAAAAATTTACTGATAGCACACCAAACTTCCTCTTTAATGATCTACCAAAAATCTTTGATAAAAGCAAAAGAAATATCGTCATTCCCAGGAGATACATTCCGTTTGGATTCATTCACCACAGCCTGTAATTCTTCTCTTGAAAAATCAGCCTCCAGCATCTTCCGGTTCATCTCACCAATGGTATTTCTAGGTGACGGCCAACCATCCAAAGAGCAGCTTCTATTCTGCCATTTATGTTTAAAATAATCTGAAAAAGTTTTTTGGATAACCTCTTCATCCTCCGACACAGTCCCATCAGCAGCTTTGATATGACTAATCCAGTTAGAACACCTTCTCGAATTAGCAAAGGCATGAAAAAAGGAAGAATTACAATCTCCTTCCTCCATCCACTTCGTGTTGGCCCTTTGTCTCCACCAAGTATTGAGTCTAGCCAAGGTATTATTAAGCTCATTAATTTTGAATCTCAAAACCTGTAGTTTATCCAGAGAAAGATCTCCATCAGATTCTTCCCGCTGAATCTCTAATATTTCACTTTTCATTTTATCTTTCAAAATATTCAAATCTTTAAATTTCGCCTTACTCCAGTAATACAAGGCTTTTAAAGTTCTTTTAAACTTTACATTCAAAGCTGCAGCCGGATCACCCCTGCATTTTCTACTCCAAATATTTCTCACCAAAGCAGTAGCTCCAAAGTAAGAAGCCCATACCTCTTCGTACCTGATAATTCTGTTGAATTTCACAGGTTTAAACACATTAAGTAATAACGGACAGTGGTCCGAAGCCACCCGAGATAAATGTTTCACCACCGCTACATGAATCATGTCCAAAGCACAGGAATTATTCAGGCATCTGTCCAATTTTTCCAATATACAAGCATTCCTGTTTTGTTATTACACCATGTGAACTTGGGACCCATAGTTTTAACTTCATGAAGATCATTCTGGATCAAAAAATTAATGAAATCCTTAGAGCCTTGGGATACAACAAACCTCTTCCCACCTCTTTTCTCAGCTTGGGATATCACACAATTAAAGTTGCCTCCAATCACCAAGGGCAGATTACCTGAACAGTGTTTCTCCAGATCAACCCAAAGTTTCCTCCTTTCTTGCATATTCGTTCTACCATATACAGACGCAATCATCCAATCACCTTTTCCAGGCACTTTCAACATTCCCAAAATCATTTGAGAAGAGGATTTAATAAAGGAGAATGAAGCCAAATCTTTTCTCCAAAGAACCAATAAGCCTCCCGAGAGTCCATCAGATGGAACCATAAAAACATTCCAGTTAGTGCCTAGTAACTTCAAAATTTGACAATTCTCCATAGAAGAAATCTTTGTTTCCAACAAACCAATAAACAAAACACCATTATCCATAACAATCTCCTTGAGGTAGAGAGCCACCTCCATTTTTTTGGCTCCTCTACAATTCCAAAAAAGCAATGAATTCATATTTTAAAAACAGGGGAAGGACCCCTAAACTTATTCTTTTTACCTCCCTCCAACTTCCTATTATGAGGTAAAATGTTTCCGGATCCCAGTGATTTGAGCTCCTTCAGAAGCTTTACTTTCTTATCAACAGAATAATTCTCCATCTTGGCCTCATCCGGAATCGAATCAACCTTTTCAGAAACCTTACAAACAACCGATTGCTGTTCAGAGTCCATATCAGAGAATTTACCATCAAATACAGACATGGCAATTTCTCCTTCTTCCAATTCATTTCGTGACTCCGAATCTTCTATTTCTGATAAAACTTTAAACTTGTTAATTGCTGCAAAATCAGGCGTAACACCTGATAAATCATTTTGCTTAGACGTAAAAGCAAACTAGTCCTTACTGCCCTGTTTCCTCTCTTCATCCACCTTGTCCATAGCGATAACTGGAATATTAGAAACCTTCTCTACCTCCACATTGTCTTTATTTGAATTACTAACTTCAGAAACCTTCAAATTTTTAACAGTAGACGAACCAACTTTGGGGATAAACACTTTCTTCATAGGATTAATCTTCTTTATGCTGAGCACATTCCTATTTACAGCCCGTCTTTTTAATTTATTTTTTCTATACTGGACCTGAATCCATGGATTGCTGTCTTCATTCTTTTTAGTTTCTATCTTGTTCAAGACCACCGGTTGCTGGAAAGGCTGAGGAGCACCCTCAACCTTCTTAGCCACCTGTTGAGCTTCACCCCATTCCGTATTAGAATGTCCTATTTTGCCACAATCTGAACAAATTTTAGAAATCCCCTCATATTCCACCTTCTGGAAGAATTCGCCAGCCGAGCCTTTAATCCACACCCCCTTAGGCAGCACCGAATCCAAGGGAATTCGAACGCACACATGAGCAAACTCCCTCCTACTCCATTGGAATAGGTTGCCATCAAGAAGGAATGGCTTACCAACTAAAGAGGCAATTCTACAAATATTCACCTCATCCCAACATTGAAGAGGCAAATTGGGGAGTCTAATCCAAACAGGAGAGGTAATTCCTTTTAAAGATAAAGGATTGAAATCAATTGACCATTTGTCTACTCCAATAACCTGCCCTCTAAACCACCAAGGGCCACCAGATAAAATGTTCTCAACCGCCGTCACATCTTCGAAAGCACAGAGATACCAGCCAAGACCCAATCCTGTAATGTGAAACTTACCAAATTTCTCCCATTGTCTCCTTAGTACTGTACTGACAAGATGAAATGAAGCAATCTCTCCAAAAATCTTCACAACAATAGCTTTATTGAGTTTTCTTGCATTCTCTAACTCATTTTTCTCATGAAGAAGCACCATCTTATCATCATCAGAAACAAAAGAACCCAGATCAAGCTTATCCACATTAATATTTGGTTTTCTCTTCCACGCTGAATTAGCCCAAACATTTCCAACCTTCTCTTCCTTATCAATTTGATCCTCTCCGTCAGCCTTCTCTTCGCCAATAAGATTGTCTCTATTATTCTTCTCAGACAAAATAACATCCACCCCATCTGCTATCTTGAAATTACAGATTATCGACTCCCTCTCAGTCGGAGATGGAGGTAAAGATTTCACTAGCCTCTTAGCATTAAATTTCAGAGTACCCGCAGAAGATGATCCTACCTCTTGATCTTTCAAAAATCTTCTCTCATCATTCAAGAAAGATGGGGAGAAGGACTTATTTAGGCCGATTTCTTCTATAACTCCTTTACCCTTACCAGGGACAAAGCTAGAGGATTTCTCTTTAATTAAAACCCCCCTTTCGTTGATCACCAAAGGTTTATTGCCCAAACCTTTCAAATTATTGTTGAATCCTTCCAAAAACTTAGCTCCGCCATTAAAAACCTCTGACGCATCATGAACTGCAACAGAAAGACTTTTCCTATACTTCTTCCACGTCTCCGAAGGAAAGAGATGTTTCTGCTCCATCGCCGAGAATCCACCTCACCGGAGAGCCGGATCTCCGGCCAGACAAGCCGCGATATCGCCGCCCCGCCAAACCAGATTTTTGAAAATCCAGACAGTCTCTCTCTAACTTTCTCTCTCTAACTTCCTCGATTCTATCCCACCCACAAAAATTCTTATGATCACCTTTTACTTTTATATTTCATGAAGATAATGATGACTCATCATTAATATTTTCTTAATATTAAAAGATAAAGATAAGATTGATGATAAGTCAAGATGTGTCATGATAATGTTCATCAAATATCTTTTAATATTAAAAAGATATATATAAGATTAAAGATAAGATTGATGATGTGTCATGATAATTATCAATTTAATATTAATTAAAAATGCTTCATGAAATACTAAGAGGTGCTTATGAAAAGATGTGAACTTTTCTTATAAATAAGAATTAAGTTCTACATGAAATTGATTGATGATGATACATAATTCCTTCATGAGAGATGGAAGAATATGTATGAGAAAATTGTTGCTCTCATTTTCTTTTCTTTTGAAGGATTAAATTGTGTTTAGAAGATAAATTAGATTCAACAGAAAAAGTGTTCATCAATAATTGATTGATTGTTCCCACTCACTAAAACTTATTTTGTGGGGTGATTAGAAGAAGAAGGCTTACGATCTCAATCAATATTTCGACGAAGAAGATCTCAAATCTCAATCAATAATTCGGTAAAGTTTTCTTCATTTCATATTATAAAGTTATTTATTAAGAAAATTAATATTGAGAATGTCTTAATTTAATTTTCTAAAAATCCTGATTTTTATTTTCGCATTTTATATTATGATATAAAAAATTCCAATAATTGGTATCAGAGCCAGAGTTTATTTCTGAATAAATCTTTCTGGTTTATTAAAATTCTTATTTTATATGATAAAATTTAGCCCACTTTATAATCATTTTGTTCATAGGATGAAAAATGATTAAATGTTATAATTTTAATAGTTATGTAATTTCTATAATATCTTTTTATAAAATAAAGTATTTCTTATGAGATATTTTTTTTTGCAAAAGATATTTAAAAAGTATTTATGTATTTTTTTAAGCAAAAAAAATCTAAAGTAGATTTTGAATTTACTTTAGTAATATTGTTCTTGAAAATTTCATGATTTAATCATGAATTTTTTCTTATATTTTATAAGATAAAACAAATAATGAGTGGGAGCGGGTTTTATGGAAATAAAACCTTTGGTCTCCATTATTAATTCAACATCGTGAGTTTTAAGTGGCGCCTAGCAACGCATAGATTTTGTTCCCCTATGGAAGGTGTCCATTTAATTCAATAACAAGGTTGATTTCTTTTATATAAATTTTCTAAGATATATTTTTAAAATTGACCTACCCTACGGCGGCAATTTTAATTTAAATTTTAGAAAATTATAATAATAGGTCACACTCATAAAGATATATATTAAACGTGTTAATTATATCTTGACCAAATTAACGGTTATTAATAAGTAAAGATAAATATGAGATATTTATGATTTTATTTATTAAATGATAAAGTATCAATTTAATTTTATATTAATATGACTGACCTTACGACAGCATATTTTTGATAAAATTTGTATAATCGTGGCATTAACAATTTTTTAAATTTGTTTAAAAGTATATATCATATGTGTATATGAATCATGCTGATATATGCCAAATTTTAAATGATATGTCATGCTAATTTTTAAAATATGTTTATTTATTTATTTCAGTTAACATGACGAATCCCATTCTCACAATCTTATCAAATGAAGAGTTAACAGGGGAAAATTTTGTGAAATGGAAAAGCAATATGAACCTTGTACTGATTTGTGAAAATCATAAGTTTGTTTGAATGAGAAATGTTCTCCACTTCTTGCTGCTAATGCTTCTCGTACTGTACGAGATGCCTATGAAAAATGGATTGACTCAAATAACGAAGCAAGGTGCTATCTCCTTGCTAGCGTGTCTGACGTGCTAAGATCGCAACATGAAAATATGATAACTGCATATGAGATTATGGAATCTCTCCAATCCATGTTTGGGCAACCTTCTGAACAAGCTCATCATGAAGCTATTAAAGCAGTTATGAATTCTAAAATGAAAGCAAATGTCTCAGTTCGAGAACATGTTCTCAAAATGATAAATTATATTCATGAAGCTGAGATTAATGGAGCAATCATTGATGAGGGAACTCAAGTGGGGATGATTTTAGAAACTTTATCCTCGCGATTTCTACATTTAAAGAGCAATTACTTTATGAATCGTCTAAAGTATAATCTTACTGAATTGCTAAATGAGCTTCAAACTTTTGAATCAATTTCAAAAGAAAAAGAGCCAGAATCAAATGTTGCTGAAGTTTATCCTTCTTCTACTTATAAGAACAATAAGAGAAAGAAGAAAGATAAAAACATAAATTCATAAAAGGAAGCAAAGGTAGCAAGAATAAAAGCAAGAAAAAGAACAAAAGCTCTAAAAAGGAACCCAAAGGAAAATATTTTCATTGTGCGATCGAAGGGCATTAGAAGCGAAACTACAATAAGTATCTTGTGGAGCTAAAGAGAAGAAGAAAGAAAAGCAAGGTAAATTTGATTTACTAGTTCTTGAAACATGTTTAGTTGAAAATGATTTATCATCCTAGATAGTTGATTTAGGTGCAACTGATCATGTATGTTCTTCGTTGCAGATGCTTAGTTCTTGGAGGAGACTTGCTAGTGGAGAACATGTTATGAGAGTAGGGACAGGAAGCACTATATCAGCTCAAGCAGTGGGAACCGTTAGGCTTGAATTTGAAAATAAATATCTAGTGTTGACTAATGTTTATTTTATTCTAGGGTTTTCTAGAAATATTGTGTCTATTTCAAAGTTGTTTGAACAATATTTTGGACTCTTGTTTTATAATAATGAGATTGTTTTTTCTAAGAATGGTTTGAATATTTGTTCTACAATAATGGAAAATGGACTCTTTATGTTAAAACCCACTATAAACACACTGCTTAATGCTGAAATATTCAAAGTTGAAAAACCTAAATAAAAAGGGCAAAATATTTCATATGAAGATAACACATATCTATGGCATCTTAGACTTGGTCATATAAACTTAAATAGGATTGAAAGACTAGTAAAGGATAGTCCTTTAAGAGAACTGACAGTCGGAACTCTACCAGTCTGTGAATCTTGTTTAGAAGGAATAATGACTAAGAGAACTTTTTATGGAAAAAGTGAAAGAGCAAAAGAAACCATTGAACTTGTACATTCAGATGTTTGTGGACCATTTAATATACAAGCAAGAGGTGGTTATGAATATTTTATCATTTTTATTGATGACTATTCAAGATATGGTTATGTTTATTTAATGACAAGGAAATCTGAAACTTTTCGAAAGTTTAAAGAATTTTGTGCTAAAGTTAAAAATCAATTAAGCAAGTCATTAAAAATACTTTGATCAGATCGTGGTGGTGAGTACTTAGATACAGAATTCAGAAATTATTTAATTGAAAATGGAATTATATCTCAACTCACTGCACCTGTAACTCCACAACAAAATGGTGTTGCTGAAAGAAGAAATCTAACATTGCTCGATATGGTTAGGTCTATTTAAAGTTACTCATCCTTACCAAATTCATTTTGGGGATATGCAATACAAACTGCTATGTATATTTTGAATATTGTAACTTCAAAATCAGTACATAAGACACCTTTAGAATTATGGAGTGGGAGTAAACCTAGTTTACGACACATCCGTATATGGGGATGTCCGGCACATGTATTAAAGACAAAAACTAATAAGTTGGAATCAAGTTCAGAAGTATGCATTTTAGTCGGATATCCAAAAGGTACATGAGGTTTGTTTTATAGTCCTCAAGAAAATAAAATATTTGTATCGACAAATGCTACTTTTCTTGAACATGAATATATGAAAGATTTCAAACCTCGGAGTAAAGTGTTACTCAAAGAATTGCTAAATGAACCAATCACAAAATATATGGACACTATTGTTGAAAGTCAACAAAAGAAAACCACCACTCTAAATCAAGAACCTTTATTGCCTCGTCGTAGTGGGAGAGTTATTAGATTACCCTCTCGATATAATGTTGATGGAGAAGCATATATTGTCGCATCTGATGATGACAATGATGATCCATTAACATATAAACAAGCATTAGAGGATCCTAATAAAGAAAAATGGTTAGACGTCATGAAACTTGAAATAGATTCGATGTATTTCAATTCTGTTTGGGAACTTGTGGATCTTCCTAGCAAGGTAAGACCTATAGGATGTAAATGGATATATAAGAGAAAAAGAAGTGCTAATGGAAAAGTTGAGACTTATAAAGCAAGTCTAGTGGAAAAAGGATACAACCAAAAAGAGGGTATTGATTTTGATGAAACTTTCTCTTCTGTTGCTATGCTTAAATCTATACGTATAATTTTATCCATTGCTGCATATTATGACTATGAAATTTGGCAAATGGATGTCAAGACGGCTTTTTTGAATGGCTATCTTGAAGAAAAACTTTATATGAAACAGCTAGGGGGTTTCATAATAGAAGGTCAAGAGCAAAAAGTTTGCAAACTACAAAGATCTTTATATGGACTTAAGCAAGCTTCAAGGTCATGGAATTTAAGATTTGATGAAGCAATTAAATCTTATGGATTTGATCAAGCTTAAATGAACCTTGTGTTTACAAGTACTTTAAAAATTAAATAGTTGTGTTCTTAATTCTTTACGTAGATGATATTCTACTTATTGGGAATAATACTGAATTATTATTTGACGTAAAGAAATGGCTGGCCAAATAATTCCAAATGAAAGATTTGGGAGAGCCAAGTTTTATACTTGGGATAAAACTAATAAGAGATCACAAAAATAAAATATTAGCACTTTCTCAAGCATCCTATATTTAGAAGATTCTTACAAGATTTGGGATGCAAAAGTCCAAGAAAGGAAATATGCCTTCACATCATGGAGTTTATCTTTCTAAAAAGCAATGTCCTCAAACACAACAAGAAAAAGATGATATGCTACAAGTGCCTTATGCATCAGCAGTTGGTAGTCTCATGTATGCAATGTTGTGTACAAGACCTAACATTTGTTATGCTGTAGGCATAGTCAGTAGATATCAATCTAACCCATGAAGGTTTCATTGGGTGGCAGTTAAGCATATACTTAAATATCTTAGAAGAACTAAAGAATATATGCTTGTGTATTCTGGAAGTGATTTGATTCCTACAGAATACACTGATGCTGACTTTCAATCAGATAGAGATGAAAGTAAATCCACATCTGGCTCAATATTTATTTTAGGAGGTGGAGCCATAGTTTGGAGAAGTATAAAATAATCATGTATTTCTGACTCAACTATGGAAGCTGAATATGTGGCTGCTGCAGAAGCGGCTAAAGAAGCAGTTTGGCTCCATAATTTTCTAATAGAATTGGAAGTTGTTCCAAATTTAGAAAAACCTCTATACTATTTTGTGATAATAGTGCAACTATATCAAATACAAAAGAAGCCAGAAATCATAAAAGGGCAAAGCATATAGATAGAAAATATCATTTGTTAAGAGAGATTATGAAAGAGGGTAAAGTATCAGTACAGAAGATAACATCATAAGAGAATATTGCTGATACTTTTATCAAGACACTGCCTGAAAGAATTTTTCAGAAACATGTACAAGAAATGGGATTGAGAAAGATGTCTCATTTGCTTTAGGGCAAGTGGGAGTTTGTTAGGGTTGTGCCCTAAAGAAATATTATTGTAATATAGTTTCTATGGAAATAAATATTTAAAGACAAGTTTAGCATGTTTCGATATTATCATTTGATATAATATTTTTGTTCCATGATTATTTATGCAACTATAATTCAATATATAATTATATACAAGAGGATTGAATTATAGATAATAATCAAAACAAGTTCATAATTATTAATTATTGTTGGAATATATAATTAAATATTATTAGTACGGTCCATCAACATTAAGAATGGAATAATCTTATTCGGATTATTCGATATGGAGATATTAAGGATGGAGGTACTTTATATAATATGATAATATAGAACTGGACAAGATAAATTTCAAATTCTCTAATAAATTCTGTTTTAATTATAGAGAATTTAAAATTAATCATAAAGATAATCATATATAAAACAATCTTAATCCTGAGTTATTAATAAACTCCTATTTGTGACATTTAGTTTTTTTATTTACTCGGAAATAGTTTTGAAGAAATAAACTCAATTCTTGTATTTTAGAAACACAATGAAACAAATGGCTGGGAATGTTAATATACAGATATGGAATCCATTCCTTTCAATTTTGAAAGTTAGAAAATTAGTTCTCTTGAATAATTAATTCAGAACTTGAACAATTGAGCGCTCAAATTTTGTGACTAGGTCATAAAGTTTATTGTTCATTAGAGAATTAATTGGAATTCATGGATTAAGATATAATTAGTGAGGTGACAGAATTACCTAGCTCTAATTATGAACTTTTTATGGAGGATTATTTTATATGTAATGATTAAATCAATGGACGATTCAATTTTTTAATTCAGTAAATTATACTATAATTTCAAGAGTGCAATTTCATATTTATAGTGGAATAATATTGAAATTAATAATTTTGATTTATTAATTTAGAGTTAAATTAATAATCAAATTTATTGGAGCTTGAATTATAGGTCCATAGGTCCCTTCTTCATCACTTAAGCTCTATTATATATTGAACACTAAGAATGTGTCATAATATAAATGCTAATTATGATCACATTACTAACATATTTATGATCACCTTTTATTTTTATATTTCATGAAGATAATGATGACTCATCATTAATATTTTCTTAATATTAAAAGATAAAGATAAGATTGATGATAAGTCATGATGTGTCATGATAATTATCATCAAATATTTTTTAATATTAAAAAGATATAGATAAGATTAAAGATAAGATTGATGATGTGTCATGATAATTATCATTTTAATATTAATTAAAAATGCTTCATGAAATACTAAGAGGTGCTTATGAAAAGATGTGAACTTTTCTTATAAATAAGAATTAAGTTCTACATGAAATTGATTGATGATGATACATAATTCCTTCATGAGAGATGGAAGAATATGTATGAGTAGAATGTTGCTCTCATTATTTTTTCTTTTGAAGGATTAAATTATGTTTAGAACACAAATTAGATTCAAAAGAAAAAGTGTTCATCAATAATTGATTGATTGTGTCCACTCACTAAAATATATTTTGTGGGGTGATTAGAAGAAGAGGGCTTACGGTCTCAATCAACGTTTCGACGAAGAAGATCTCAAATCTCAATCAATAATTCGATAATGTTTTCTTCATTTCATATTATAAAGTTATTTATTAAGAAAATTAATATTGAGAATGTCTTAATTTAATTTTCTAAAAATCCTGATTTTTATTTCCGCATTTTATATTATGATATAAAAAATTCCAACAAAACTTTCTTGGGTATTTTCTTTTGGATTGTTGGATGCTTACCATGTTTCTAGTCAACTTTCTAATGACTTGGATTATAGTCAGATTTTTTCTAGAAGAGCTTATTACATAAATAATTGTCAAATGAGATTATTGAAGTGGACTCCTCACTTTGATATAAAAGAGGAGTTTCCTATAGTCCCCATATGGATTTCATTTCCAAAATTGAGGCATCATTTCTTTAATTTGCATGTTTTATATGCCTTGGGATCCATATTTGGTAGACCCTTTCAAACTGATCAAGCTACTGTCTCTTGATCTAGACCTTCGGCTACCCAAGTTCTTATGGAATTGGTCATTTCCAAAAAAATATCCTAGAGAGGTGTTTCTTGGTTAGAAAACTTCTAGTTATCTACAAAAGTTTGAATTTGAAAATATACTCGATTTTTGTTCTCACTGTAAGGTTCATGGTCATTCATTTACTGAATGTTTTATGGCTCATCCTAATCTCAAGAAAAGAAATAAGGAGGGGAAAGCTGTGGAATTTTCTAATAAGAATTATTCTTATGATTTTGAGGCTCACATTCCTTATAGGATCCTATGGAAGTTTGGGATAACATTGAAACTATACCTTTGGACACACATATTTCTGATCAGGAAGCCAATTTAGTCACTCCTCCTCTCTTGGAATCTCATACCATTCCTCAAAAGGATAGAGTGGTTGTTCAAAATATTGAAGGTGACCCCATAGTTTATGATAGTTTGGCTATGAAGGAAGTGGCTCGGATTAAAGGTATGGTAAATGATTTACACAATGAAGGAAATGGTGATGATTTGGTTCAAAAACAACGTGCTTTAAATCATACCAATGGTGAGGAATCCAATAATGAGGAGGGCGGAAAGGATAACCATATGAAGGAAGGAGAATTTGTGCCTAATAAGGATGTTTCTCAAATAGGGAATCCTGAAGGTATAAATGGTGTTTCTATGATGTCCCCACCTTCGAAACAACATGCCAATAATAATGAGGATGGTTAAACCAAGTTTGGTAAGAAGAAAACTAAAAATATTAAACTCTCGGGTGGTCAATCGTCTAGGGTTACTCGTGCTTCTAATCTTTTTTCTTCCAATGGTCAAAGCTCTCATTTGGAATATTAGGGTTGTGGGTAATCATCCTTCTAGGGATATGGTGAAGAATTTATGCAGAATTCATAATATTAATGCTTTGGCTTTACTTGAGCATTTAAATTCTTCTTAAAAACTGGATTTGATTCGTATTTATTTGGGTTTTAATTGGTCCTTTAGTAAGTGTTCTAATAAAATTTTGATTTTTTAGAAACATTTGGTTAATTTGAGCATTATTAATGACTATCCTTAAATTGTGCACACTAGTACTAATTTTCTTCAATTTTCCTATTGTGCTTATTTCGTTTATGCCTCTTACTCTAGGATTGAAAGGAGAATTTTATGGAATCAAATCACTAATTTTTCTTCTAATATATATAATCCTTGGATGGTTGGTGGTGATTTTAATTACTAATGTTTCTGAGAGAGTTGGCGGGAAATGACCCAAGTTTCATGTTATGGAATATTTTAATGATGCGCTCTACAAGGAAATCACTTAGTACCGGCGGCTTATTCCGGCGATTTTCATAAGCTTTCTGACGGCTTTGCAGTGGTTTAAAATCCGTTGGTAAAAACTACATAGGAAATTATTTTCGACGATTTTATGCACTAGTGGTTTACCGGTGGACCGTACCACCGGTAGTCATAATGCCGGTGACCATCGGTTATTTATCGACGGCATACCGACTGTTTAATCGCCAGATTAGTCAAATTTTTCTGGCGGCCAAACCACCAGCATATTGTCAGTAATGCACTGGCAGTTTACCGGCGGTCATAACCGAAGGAATTACTAGCGGCTCCACCACCGGTGTATCATCAGAGAACCACCGGAAACCATTGGTAAGATGCCCGAAACTACTAGCAATAATAATAATCTTTTGCTAGCTGATGTTAGCCATCTGGTATCGAAGTTTCAAGCGGCCAATCCGCTGGTTGACCGACGGAAACCTATAGCATTTGAAAAAAAAATTGACAGCCTCCCCTTTATTTTATTAATTTTTACCCTAAACTTTAAACCTACACAAAAAATACAATAATTTTTACAAATATGGGCAAAATAAATCAACTCATAATTATTATAACAAATATATTTATCAAAATAAATCAACTCATAATAAGTTTATAACCAATCAATAAGTCAAACCAAATAAGTTCATCATAAGTTTACACATAAGTTCCTCAAACCAAATAAGTTAACAATAAGTTTATCATAAGTTCATCAAACAAAAAAGAGTACTAATCCTCCTCTGTGTCCTCACTGTTTGATGATGCATGTGGCTGCTCTTGCTCTTTATTCTTTAGCTTTTCATCTTTATAGGATCGCAGCTCTGTCTGCATCTCATTTTAAACCTTTCTCATCTCTTCTATCTCTCTCGTCAGTACTATAGCCCTTTGGCTTACACTTTATTCAGCTCCACTAGGATCATAAAATGCTGAGGTGGATGAACTACCTTCATAAGCATAGCCTTGCAAACCCAAGCCATATACCCTCCCCCTCTACCTTCCTCCAATACATCTGACCATATATGATACTCAGAATACTAGGTCGATCTTGAAGATGATCTCTCACCAGTGGACTGACGACTTTCCCGAGCTCGTACAAAATCAACCTGCAAGAATAAATCTATAAAATATATTGATATTAAAATGATTTTTATTATAATAAATTTCTATTATCAAACTCCAAAAAATTATACTCACATGAGCTTTTTTAGCCTTTTTCATCAACCCACTGATGGTCAGCTTGATATTGGTGAGTTATCATATGCAACTCCAACGGTGTCGACTCTCGGCCAAGAAACTCTTTCTAAAAATAGAAGATATATTTATAATAATATAAATATATTTGTTAAACTAATTTAAAGCTTTTACCAATTGTCGTCTATATTCTGTATGAGGAATAAATCCACCAGTATGAAGAGAGCTTCTTAAACCCCCACATTCAGATGCTCTGTTCTGCTTATTCTACTATCTTATTTAGGGCATTTTCTGACAGCTTTCTGATAGTTAAGACTGCCAAAAATAATTCACTTAACACCGGCGATTTAAACCGCCATTAAGAACTAATGCCGGCAGACTAACCAGCAGTTATTTGACCGTAGCTAATTCCAGAAGCATTAAATTAAATAACTGTTGGTTAGACTACCGGTAAACATCAGCGGTCTAACCATCGGTTAAGCTGCCGTTAATACCGGCAGTTACATAACTGCTGGTCCAGACCGCCGGTAATTGATGAATTTCCTATAGTGATGATTTTAAACTCTAATTTACATGATATTGGTTTTAATGGTAATGCATTTATGTGGAAAACCAAGCTAACTTGTGGTAATGCTTAGATCATCTTCTTTTTAAAAACTTATGGATCTCCAAGTTTCGTAGTACTCGCATTGAACATTTATCTATAACTTTATCTAACAACTATCCTCTTCTTTTGAGTATTTTTATGGAGTGCAAAAGTATTCAATCTCCTTTTAGATTTTAGAGCATGTGTCTTCTTCATGAATCTTTTTTTAACATTGTTGAGAGCAATTGGTATGCCCCTTTATTTCCTTTTGATAATATTGTTGGCATGACTAGATTTTATTTTAAGCTTAAAAGGCTTAAACAAAAGTTAAATTGGTGGAACAAATTTTTTTTCAATAATATACTTTATAACATTATTGAAGCTGAGAATCATGTTATTTTAGCTCATAATAACTACTTGACCAATCCTTCTATGGAGAATCTTTCCTATTTGAAAGAGGCTAAAGATAACTTATTTAAACTTTAGGGCAAGAAGAAGTTTTTAGAAACAAAGACATGCTTCTAAATTCTTAGTTGAGGGTGATAGAAACACCAAAATTTTCCATAATATTGCTAATCATATGAAAGTTGCTGGTCATATTCAAAAAATTTCTAATCCTGCTGGCTCTCAATTTGACTCTCCTAATTTTTTTTTATAAGATGGGGATCAATTATTTTAAGAATGTGTTTAACAAAAATTTCAATCCTGTTTTGGATTTGAATTTTTTTTATTCCCTCTATTATTTCATAAGAGGATAACTCTATGCTTACTAAAATTTTGTCTGCTAAGAAAATTTGGTTAATTATTAAAAAGATGAAATTTGATTCGGTTGCAGGCCCGATTGGTTTTGCTACTAATTTTTTTAAAAAATCTTGACATATTATTAAATATGATTTAGTTAATATTGGTATTAATTTCTTTAAGGGTAACCCTTATCCTAATTTTTTACTTCTTCTTCTTTTATTGTTTTAATTTCCAAAATAGATGCCATGAATTTTTGGAGTGATTTTCATCAAGTTAGTCTTTGTTCTTTCTTCAACAAGCTCCATGCTATGTTGATCATGGCTAGATTAGCGTTAATTATCCCTACTGTCATCTCTTTAGAGAAAAAAAGTTGTGTTAAAATGTCTGTCTATATTTGATAATGTTTTACTATTTCAAGAATTAGTTCATGATTAGGAGGCTAGAATTTCAGGTGATAATGTTGTTTTTAATATATATATATATAAACCAAAGCTTATGATAATCTCAATTGGGATTTTCTTTATACTATGCTTAACTTATTTGGTTTCAATAATTATTTTATTAGGATCATTAAAAATAGTATTGAGCATTACTTCTTTTTAATTATTATCATTAGCAAGAGCCATGGTTTTTTTGGCTCTACTCATGGCCTTAGGCAGAGGGATCTTTTATCCCCTGCTTTATTTATTTTTGTAATGGAATTTCATTCTAGAGGTCTTAATCTTTTTAGAAAACATCCCACTTTATAATACCATACTAATAGTGGCTTCCATGTATTTCATTTAAGTTTTGCTGATGATTTTATTATTTTTACTAATGGCTCTAGAAAAATGCTTAATACTCTTTTAAATCTCTTGGTCAATTTCAAAATGCCAGTGAAATAATTTTTAATCCCAGGAAAAAGCTATTTTTATCATTGCCAAGTCTATCTCCAATTAGAGAAATCATCTCTATTCAGAACAATTTTGGTTTTTTGCACAAGCATCTTCCCCTTAAATACTTAGGCACACCTCTTTTCAAGGGTAAGAAGAGATCTCATTTATTTGGGGACATTTTTTTCTAACATTCACAATAAGTTTTCAACCTGGGCTTTTAATTTTCTTCCTTTTGAGGGTAGATTAGTATTAATTAAGAGTGTCTTTTATTCTACTTCTATCTATTTATTTCATACTTTATATCCAACTTTGAATATTTTTAGTAGGTTGGAAACAATTTTCAACAAATTTCTGTCGCGAGCAAATGAGGGTAAATCTCCTTTATTATGGGCCTCTTGGGATAGCTACTCTGGTGTCCAAGATGAAGGTAAGCTTGATTTTAAAAACTTATATGACATGGCTCTTTGTTTTTCTTGTAAACTTTTGTTTAATTTTAGGGCCAAAAAAAGCCTTTGGGCTAATTTTATGGTTTATAAATATTGTGTTGGTAAACACCCTCTCAACTATTTTTTTCAAAAAAAAAAAAAGGATTCTTTTAATTGGAAAAGGTTGTGCTCCATTAAATGGGTTGCTTAGAATTTCATTCAATGGGGTTTATGGTGGGGTAACATCTTTTTCTAGCAAGTCAATTGGTTAGGTTATTTTTCCATCACTACAAGATAATCACCAATTACTGACAGTTAAAGAACCGCTAGAATTAACGGCGGTTAAATCAGCTTTCTGATGGTTTAATATGGCCGGTACGCCGCCGGGAACTTACCTACGGCCACCGGCATTTTGACTGTCAGAATTTACCGGCTGTTCTAGCTGTTGGAAAGCCGTCAGAACACTCAGCCACTGAAAAATGACCACCGCAATTCGTTTCCTACGCGGTTTATACTGGCGGATCATGAACCGCTGGAAAACCATATGTAATTTTTAAAATTGATGGAAAAGCCATATAAACTACCATAATGTGTCGCCGATAAGTGGTGATTTTCCTTTAGAGAATTGATAATTTACTTAATACCCATACTACGAGTGCTTGTATAGTTTCTCATTTTATTCAAGACGAGACTTAGAATGTGGATTATCTTTCTAAAATGGTGCTTGATTTTGTCATTAATCTCATTTTAAAAGTTCCTCTTCAACTTCTTAAGAATGATTGCATTTTGTTCAATAGTCTAATGATGGGAGGTTTTTTGTTCAAAGAAGTTTGACATTCTATTAGGAATGTTCAATCTAAAAAAAAAAATATCTACCGTTTAGCAAAAGGTATTCTGGCTTCTTATTATATCCTTATTTACAAAATTCTTAATAATTACATTCAACTGGATATGATTATTATCTAAAAGGGTTTTTACATTATTTCTAAATGCCAATGTTATTATCATATTGAAACTTTGAACCATGTTTTTGCTAATGGCTTCATTGGTTTGAAAGTGTGGTCGTTTTTTAATAATATTTTTAGTGCCCAATTTTTTAAGGATTAACATCATTAAGAGTATCATGCAAGATTGGTATGTTCCTTCTAAGGGTTATATTCGTAATATTTTACATGTTATTATCTATTGGTTTCATCTGAAAAGTAGAAATGAATCAACGCTTGAGAATATTACTATGAATGCCATGAGCATTATCTCTAAGATTTAAGATGAAGTGAAAAAGTTATATTTGGCTAATTTGATCAATACGAGTTCTTTTAATGGCTATTCTCAAATTACATAAATTTTTGGTATCAATTTTCCTTCTAATATTCATACTGGCAAAGACATGATTGTCAGATGAATTAAATTTTATTAAGGTCGTTACAAACTCAATATTGATGGAGCTTTTAAAATTTTGAATGCTAGGTGTGGTTGTCTCATCCGTGATGCTAAAGGTCAGGTCATTGTGGCCTTTGCAGGTCCATCGACTGTCAATATTGTCATTTTCGCTGAACTTGAGGCTTTAAAGTATGGTTTACAATTATATATTTCTCTTGGGATTACTAATCTTTGGATTGAAGTGGATGCTATGCTTATCATTCATTACATTACTAATAAAATTAATGACAATCCCTCTTATTTCTATACCATCATAGAAATTAAACAATGGCTTTTGTTCATTAATTTTTCTATTACTCACATTTATAGGGAAGGTAATTCTGTTGTTGATTTTTTAGCCGAGTTGAGTTGCAATTTGATGGATTTTAGGGAATTCATGGGATCCTTTCTTCCTACCAAACAGGTTAGGCTAGCTAGGTTTGACTGGTTGGGGCTTCCTTATGTTAGAGTTAAATAAGTTTTTATCTTCCTCTCTCTGACTATTCTCTTTTTGTTGTGTATTTGATAGTGATGTAATATTTGGTTTTGTTGGTTCCCTTTTATTCCTTATTGTTTGGGTTGGTTACTCACTATTACTTGATCATTGTGTGGCTAGTGTTGTGTTCATTTCCTTTATGTGGCGATCTTTTTTTTCTGTTGCTGTCTTTATTTTACATGTGGCAGAGGATGGTTTCATCTCTAAATGTCCCTACCTTTTATATTCATTGCTTATCTGCTTTGGCGTCATTCAATGCTTTTATCATTCTGCTCTTATTTTTTTTCGTTTTAGATGGGTGTGCTGCTCTCCACAAAGCTTCTATGTTTATTTTTCCTTATCATTCTAAGCATGGATGGAAAGGGTTTTTGACTATGATTGGAATCTGTTCCAGGTGAGGGTATATACCCTGGTCTCTATTTTTCTGGAGTATTACATCACTTGGCACAGGTGTTTTCATTTCTTGTTTTTTCATGCCAATGGTTTTGTTCGGGTTATGTTTATTTGCTCTATTTGGTTACGGTTTATTGTGGTTTGCTCCATTACCTTATCGGATACACCATTGACATTGTTTTTTTTTTTTTTTTGTTATCTGATTTCATGGTATGTAATGTGAGCGAGCAGATCATCACAAACTGGATCATCTTCATTAGCAATGCTTGGGATTTAATATATATATATATATATATATATATATATATATATATATATATATATAATTCTGATTGTCTTCAAGTATTAAATAGTTATAAATTCCTTTGTTATTACTATGTTTTGATGTGCTTTGTTCTATTTTGCAGTCTATTTTTCTTGCAGGCTCTTTGGACTGAGGATTTGGGGGTCTAAGCTAAGATTTTTTTGTAGGAAAACTATGCTGAATGTTTTAATTCTTATCTTCCATTTTATGACGATGACTATTTGTAGCCCTATAATGTTATTATGTTATTTTGTAAATCTTAGTATAGGGGACCATCAGCTCTTAGATTTTTTTTTTCACTTTTTTTTTGTAGCTCTGTCGAGCAATAACGAGCTGAAGGCTCCCTTTAAGGACCTTGTAACCTTATTTTATATTAACGTGCAGGCCCCTACGAAGATTTTCAAAAAAAAAATGATGTAGAATCTTTAAAAAATCATTAATAAAACATTACAAATTTTAAATAAAATATTTTGAATTTATAATGAATCTAAAATTTAGAGAAAATTTAGTTTAAAATGATTTGAATGAGAAAACTAAATAAACTTTTAAACTCTAAGCTTACATGAAAGTCAATAAATCCTAAAAAATAAAAAAGAAGCCAAAATGATTCAAAATTTTTATCTTTGAGTCATATTTGTCTCATAAAAGAAGTTTCCAAGAAGTTTTTGCCTAATTATGTAAAATGTCAATCAAAATTTCACCAATTCATTAATGTTTCTTAATCACCAAGGATTTATAAAATTCATTAAAAATCCAAATTAATTTTAAAATTTAAGACAAATTTTCTTAGAGATTGAATGTACACTCAAATCTGTGAGGATCTAAATTTGAAGAACATAAAATCAAAAAAATATATTCTATTAATTTTTTTAACATAAAACTGCTAATAAAAATAAGTTATAATGAATTAGGAATTAGATAATCAAAGGGTTATACCTATTAAATATTCTAAAAAATAAAAATTAAGATGGAATGGTTTAAAATATTTCTGGGTAGTTTATGAGGTTATCCGTAACCACCAAGAAATTTCTCAAAATTTTTAGAACTCATTTTGTTATTGTTTTGAATTTTCATTGTTGAACTAATTTTAAAATAATTAAATTTTTTATTTAAAATCCAAAAAATCCACTTTTTAATGGAATCTCCTTGAGATTATCCTTAATATCAGAGAATTATTTCATAAATATTTTATTTCATTAAAATTTAAAATAAAAAAGAATAAGTTTTGAGGTAATTAAAATGTTAAATAAATAAACTTAAAATTTTAAAATACAGAGAATAATAAACTGAATAATTTAGAATGATATTAAATCAAAATAAACTCTTCTATATATACAAACTTTTAAAAATAAGAATAATATAATAATTATAAGTAATAATGTTAAATAAAATTTAAATAAAAGTTGTAAATAACTAAAATTTAAATTGAACCATCTATAGATAAAAATAAATCAAAATTAAAATCATAAATAAAACAGACAAGTCAATAATGGAGTGACACCCGCATGACCTAGCATTCACTAGATGCCATATAAGGCATTAGCCTTGTACCTCTAGACTACGAACAATTATTAGGTCAGGTGACCTGATGCAACTCTACGTTTGGACGCCAATAACATGTCGCCACGTGGTCTTACGCAGTACCGCACGGCCCGACGACTTGACCCGGGATTGCTATGTTCGCTTATTGCTCGGTATTGCTCTAGGTATTGCTCGATATTGCTAGGTATTGCTCGGTATTGCTAGGTATTCCTTGGCAATAATGAAAAATATCTCTATGTGAAACCAATACCGAGCAATACCGAGAAAAACTTGGTATTGTTCGGTATTTCTTGGTATTGCTTGGTATTGCTCGGTATTGGTCTTCATAGAATGGTATTTCTCATTATTGCCGAGCAAAATTGACCAATATCGAGCAAATACCGAGCAATACCTAGCAACACGCGAACATAGCAATCTCATCCCCGTTCCGGGTCGGGGTTGTCGGGCCGCGCGGTAAATAGTGAGAACACGTGGCACTATTTTACTGGAGTCCGAACATAGAGCTACGTCAGGTTACCGGACCAAATAAAAGTTTGACTACGGTGTTTACTTTTCTTCCATTTTACTTTCTTATATTTTATATTCTTCCTTATGCTTTATTGTATTATAAATCTTAAATTGCTATTTGCAAAGTTTAACCCAAGATAATAAAACTCTACCTCATTTCAAGATATTGACCAGAGCTTTGAATTGAAATTTAAATTAGAAGATAAACCAATCAAAACTTAAACATGACTTAAATTTTGTAATCTTTAATTTATACACACATTAACATCCTAATTTACTTAAAAACTAAACTCAAATTTATGTGAGTCACCAAACTTGGATGCTTGCAAGTAGAAAAAATTCATTTATTTTGATTATTAGTTTTTTTAGAGTCAATATATTTTTATGAAATAAAAGAATGAAATAAAAATAATTAGAATTGGTATCTAAGGATCTAGACAAATAAAATAAAAAACCTTTTTAGGATAAATGTAAATAAAACTTTCCATTAGCTAGAAGCATTAGCACAAATCTCATATCCAAGAAACATAGCCTAGTGGCTAAGTTGTAAGTCTCAATTCCAAAAATAACAAAAGCATTACCTATCATGCATTGTATATAGAACTTGAGTGTATGGTTTTGAAGCGATTAAGTAGGTTTACATGGTAGTCCTCAAAAGGAAAGATAAAAAGTCAAAAAGAGTTAGGTTTTCATAAACCCTTATTGGGATAAAGGTTTTAAGTCTAGTTGCATTTATTTAGACTTAGGATCATGTTACAACTTAATAGTAATTACCGTAGTCTTAGAGTTTGAGGCTGTTCTACTACATCATAAGCCCTCACTTCCTATACATTTCTCAATCTTATAATTTACAAAATATATACCCCAAATTTATAATAAAATGAAAAATTTTAAAATTAAAATTCTAATTTAAATATTTTAAATCCTAATATAAGATAGTTTAGGGTACTTTGGAGCTTCTTAGAACCCAACAATCCTTATTTTTCTTTGTTTGTCTTTAAAAAAAAATTGTTCCATATTTAAGTGAAATTTCAAAAATCACTTATTTGTCCTAAACTTTAAAATCCTAAAAGAAAAAAATAAATACTTTAATCAAGAGTGTTCTCAAGAGATTCACCTCAAATGAGATGTAATTATATGGGGAACATTCACCTAAAAATAAAATTGATCTTAACTTATTCACATGAGATAAAAGAAAATCTATATAAATGTTGACATATTTCCAAAATCCTATATTTATCTTTAGATTCATTATAGACGAATATTTTTATCTTTTGAGAAAGTATGTCATTTTATATATCATATTTGATTACAAAAATAAAAAATTTAAAGCTAGTACTTTATTTTCCCATAAGAATATGACTTGTGTCCAAGGCAGTGCACACTTAGATCTTTGTCAAGCTTGTAAGGGTGTATAGAAACTTTTTCACATCTCTATGTTGATTATATCTCCAAAGACCTTAGAATCATATTCATCCTATATAAAGTCATGAAATATTATTTCTCAATCTTCATAATTATTCCAACATTCCTCCATTGAGACTATGTATCACACTAAAATTTAACTTTATACATGGCCAATGTATGAATTAAACTAGGTATGATAATGATTGAGAACAACCATTCACATTTGCGTGCAAGAGTCTACATTAAAAAAGTACAAAGATTATTCACATCATCAGCCCAAAACTTAGAAGTTTGACAACCATAAAATTAAATTGGAGCAAGATAATTTTTATTACTTACTTTCTAGAAAAGAGACAAAAAAGAAAATGAATAAAATATCACCCTACTTTGAGAATCCCAAATAGATCCTACAAATGGACTCTTTTCAGAATGATTTTCTCTTCACTTGTTGGCCACACTATCTTCCACTCCTGAGTAGTGTTTTTCCCACTACAGAGATGACAAGCCACTTCACTAAATATTTTTCCACACTCTTTTTTAATTTCTTCTTAAAAGAATAGAAAACTATTTATATTTACTCAGACAAACTGTCTCAAGCGCCACAATGCTAGATAAAGTGGCACAACAATGTTAATGATGAATTAGTACCTCGGTGCTACTAACTTGGCTTGGTTATGGTGTTGGGCTATCTTTGTGCGACATTCCCCAAGTAAATTTCTCTTAACTGCCTCGCCTCAGCACTATAAAAAATGTGCACCATGGCACTCGGACATTTCATCTAACAATGCAGCAGTCTAGAGGTTGACTCTTCGGTATTGAATTATTTGTAAAAATGAAAGAGAACAGAGTACAGTGGTATTCCCTATGAGGTGCTAAGGCACAAGTAACACCGTGACACTGCATGTATTTTCATTGGGGCATTGAATTAATTATAATTGTGTTGATACTTGAGCGTTGTGATGTCTAGTTCCAATGTTGTGGCATTGAAGGCGTTACTGCACCGGTGTTTGGGGCGTTGCGATGCTTATCTAACTTTATTTTTTTTTTCTTTTTCTTGAGAGATTCTTGCATAACATCAACTATAACACACATTTTTACTAAAATTTAATATAATAAAAATAATCTTAATCTTCACTTAACAAATTCCACCCAGCTTACATTATTACATGTCCTCAAGCAATGTGATTACACCTTTAATCAATTCATTATTCCAAATAAAAGTTATAAATTAAAAATGATTAAAAATGTAATACAATGCTTCACAATGTAGATGTGAATTGTAATGATCAAAGACTGACAATTTTAATTTAAGCAATCATAAAAAAAATATCCTAATGAATAATTTTCACTAATATGCAAATTGAACTCATTTATTATAAGTGTAAATACAATGTTTGACTACTAAGTTGGGTTGAATGATTTTTCCTTTAGGAAATGCTTGTACTTTAGTTAATTTTGAAATTTATTTATAAACATCATATGTACGAGCTTACTTACAATTTCCATTTTAAATTAAGTATTAGAATCCTCTTGGAATTCAGCTTCATAAAATACTTTTTTTTTTGTGTTAGAGTACCCATTTTTCTTTTCATTTTTCCTTTTTCTTTTGATCTTTAATTTTTTCTCTTATTTCCTTTTACTTTTATGATTACTCAAATAATGATTTTAAATATGTAATTGGTGGTTACAAATTGAAAAAATGTAAGTATTATTATAAGTTCACTAATTCCATACATAGGTTTATAATGAATGTTATAAATTAATCTTAGTCCATTTTTCTAAACTTAGTTATTCAATCTTGTAACCAATGGTTATAAGCTTTGGTGTTATAATATGAAGAATTAACTTAAAAAGATTTTCTTGGTTGCTAGTTATGATTGTCAAGTTAAGAATTTTTATACTTTGCTCATTCAATTAAGCACCTTAATTTAATTACAAAAATTTTTATTGTCGAAATGAGTATCAAAGGGCCTTTGAAATTGATGGAGAAACAAACAAAATTAAATAAATAGGAATTATAAACTACATAAAAATCATGAAATAATAAAATAACATAATATACCTATAATGCAATAAAAATACACATTTAATAAAATAAGACAAAAATACTAAAATGACTTACTATTAAACATGAACATTGACACATAAAACCTTCAATTACTTTGACCATCGTAACGATTAACTAACAAAACTAATTATGCTCACATTCCACTGAGCTACACAATTACAACTTCATAGGCAAAGAAAGTAAAATGAAATAATTGTTGAATCATGTTGATTCTAGAATAGGTTGTTAGACCTAAAGTAATATCCCAAGGCTAACAAAGAGGCAGGGGGGTGAATTGGTAATTTAAAAAATTTATCCCTTTCTTGATTTTTTAAAAAGATAGAAACCGATTAATGAACTTGAGCAAGTTTTTTTAAAGTTTTTCAAAAAGGATTTTTCAACCACAGAAAAGTTAACTTGCAGTAAAATAAATACGCAGTGAAAATAAAAAGACACAAAGGTTTATAGTGGTTCGGTCAAACACAACCTATATCCACTCCTTGAAGTCTCCAACTTTAGGTATTGCACTATACCAATGTGACTCTCCTTTTGCCCCTACAGCAAGGCGGAGAAGCCTTTACAAAACTCTCTTCCACAAATCCCCGGTGTGGTAGAGAACCGTCGTCCTTTTTCACTCTCCAAGTGTAGTCAGAGAACCTTCATCCTTTCACACCCTCCAAGTGTAGGCAGAGAACATTCATCCTTTTACATCCTCCAAGTGTAGGCAAAGAACCTTTGACTATTCACACTCTCCAAATGAAGGCAGAGAACTTTCGCCTGTTCACACTCCCCGAGTGTCAGCAGAGAACTGGATCTTCTTGAAAGATCTTCACACAAAAAATCTAGAAAAACAAGAGAAAAGGGTGAAGGAAACATAAAACAACACACAGAGATCCTTACCCTTGAGTAATCAAGTGAACTCTTCATGCTCCAATAGGAAGAAACCTCCTTTAAACATTCTCTATCACTTTCTCCTTTAATTTCCCTTAACCATTCATGAAGACCAAGTGACAAAAAGATTAAGGGTCAGATTTTAGTCGACCTTTTATAGAAATACATGAAAAACTGTCCAAAAAACTGAATTTTTTTATTTTGGACCATCCACAATCATCCCGTACGATCGTATTTCATACATACGAACAGTTTAAAAAATGTTGCATACGAACTCATTATAAATTGATATGAAATCATTTCATACCTGATTATTGTCCGATACGAACTATGTTGGTCTGGTATGAACTGAAGAAATGTCAAAATGTGTATGTACGAATCAGCAGGATAAAATGAATGAAAGCACACCAGAGCCCTTCGTCCGGGTACGATCGAAAAATATCATCCATACAAACTTCATTCGTGCACGCTCTAGAGCCCATCATTCTGGTATTATTGAAAAATATCATCCATAAGAACTTCATTCGTGCAAGCTCTAGAGCCCATTATCCCGGTATGATAAAAATATATTGTACGTATGAATAGTGTTTGAGGTCTAACCAAAGGAGATCGCCCCAGTATGAATGAAAAATATCATCCATATGAATAATGTTCGAGGCCGATTTAGGCGAAATTATCCCAGTACAAATGAAAAATATCGTCCGTACGAATAGTGTTCGAGGTCGAATTAGAGGAGATCATCCCGGTATGAACGAAAAATATCATTCGTATGATCTATACTTAGAAAAAATTTTGATATTTTTTTTTGTTTTCTCCATTGCTCATTGGGGAAAATAATTGACCAAATCATCCCATATGAATTAATTTTGTATTGTACGATCAGTTTATCCTCTCCCCTAGTGTGTGTGTGCTCAATTACTCAATTACAATCACTCTCTCAGACTCAATAAAATAAAAAATATAGACTTTAAAATTATAATAACTCTAAACTGATTTTGATTTGAAGTCTTCAATAATGCGGAGTATGATTTTCCTGAAATGTTAGTACACACAAGAGCAAAATAATTCTTCCAAAATGTGTTAGGAGAAATAATAATCAAAATAATAATATTTGGAATCATAAAAAAAAAATATACAAGTTTCAAGAATGTCAAACATGCAAAGCTAAGTAGAAACTCTCTTAATAATAATAATCATCAACACCATTCTATCTCTCAAGCAAAGAAACATAAAAACAAAGAAAAACTAAATCCAACAATCTCATCATAAGTCCCAATCTTGTTCTTTCTCCTGCTCATCATCATTATCATCTAATGTTGTTGGTGGCTGGTGGACATAAGGGTTATAATTAAGAGCAAGTGAGAAATAACACTGGTCAGGGTTCTCCACAAATGGGATTTTAATGAACATCCCAACTAATGCTTCATTGAATTGGGAGGCATAATTATATTGATGATACTATATATCCATTATATAGGCCACACAGTGTGATATTCCTTACTGCTACTATTTACATTCCTCACGAAAAGTATTAAGTCTGGCAATATGCTCTCTGAAATCAACAACCCAATCTCCTAAAGTCTTCGGGGTACGAGTGCTTGGCTGAGTAAAACTAAGCTGGTTAGGCAATTAGGGCTCACTAGGTTCATATTTCTTCTTAACTCCACCCATCTCAAAACTATAAAATTTTTACTTCGTGAGAGAAAAAATAGAAAAACACTACTCCTCACTAGAGCCACCTAAAATACCAAGGGTAGTATAAAGGGAATAAACTAAAGAGGCATGACCTAAACCTACAGAAGTGGAACCCCTAATAATATTCATCAAGGTAGATTAAATTAACTTCCCAACATCCATAGAGTGACCAACTTGAATTACATAGTTTAAAACTTCACGCTCTCTAGTCACTTCACTATTATTCTTACTTAGCAAAATGTTGCATAAATAAGATAATGTCAAGCTTTAGAAACTTTATTTAAATAAGATGCTTAAAAATTAATTATCTTTCTCACTATTTTCTTCCAAACAACTCCACTATCGGGTCAAGTCAAAACTCTATGCAATTCTTGGCGGTCAATGGGTGTATGAATAAAGAAAAAATAATCATCAAATTCAATGTCTCTAATTTTTAAATTTGGTTAATGCTATCAAGAGCAAATGGAACCCATTTCCCCCTCACAAAACACTTGCTGTTTTAAGCCTCATTTACATTAGTAAAGACTTCCCTAACAATATAAATTATACAGGTATTGGGTTCTTCACTAAAAGGTTTTTATCCATGTTAATAATATTACCCATGATAGCCCTCCCCTAGATTTTAGATCCCTCTCTTTAGGATAAGTTACTTACTGACAAAAAAATTGATCATAAAGCTCCTTTGCCTCAATTGAGATGAACCCCATTTTGTCAAAAGAGGAGGAAGCCCTCTTCTTAGTTGCATGAACCTTAGTGGACATGAAGAATGCAAAGGGACCTAAGGAACTCAAAATCACACTACTCAAAGAAGAATTAGATATACAAAGCATGGTGAAGACAACGGTTTAACAACCCCTTATATTTATAAGAGTCAGTGAGTGCTGCAGCACTGCAAATTGAAGCATTATGGTGTTGTAGAAGGCTAAATGATAAAATGATGAAACATACATTAGCATCGCAGTAAGAAATGACATGTGTCACTACAATAATGGCTTTGGAACTCAAAGCATTGGCTTTTTTACCAAAGAAATGCTATAACATTTGACACTTCTTAACACTACAATTCTAGGAAAGACTTCCACCATGGTGATCCAACAAACAGAATTATGATTGGATAAAATTTTACAAATTTTCACCAGCTAGAGAGAGAAGCTCCCGTTTGAGACAAAAAATTTCAAATTAATGGTTCCCGATTTTCAATCTCTTATTTATGCTAGTTCTTCAGCCATGGCGGTAGATGGTCGTCGACCATCATTGAATTCATCTGTGAATCCTATCCCAAAGGTTGGAGAGTTTGTTTATAAAAAAGTTGATCATGATCGGTTATATGACGGCTTTGTTTGCGATGCAAAAGATGCCTGCAGGAGAAGACTAAAAGGTGAGTTAGTAATCAATGAAAATGTTGATCATGGTCTGATTAAAATCATTCATGTGGAGGGTAAGGGTAAAGAAATTTCTTAGGAAAATGGATATAAAACACCTTGGTTGCTGAAATCGATTTTAACGTCTCCTTATAAAACTCCTGAAACTGACACTTCATCATCTGGTATGAATATTTTTGTTAATAGATTTAGAAATTCAAAAGCAATCCCTGGCAGCAGTATGATGAATGTGAATTCCCTGAGCTTTGATAACAAAAGTATTTGTAATAATGGTGAGAAGCACTCTGAGAAGTTAAATTCTGATTCTACTTTGAGTTTGAACCATAATGCATTGCCAGTTAATGAGAAAATGCCAGTGAACAAAGGGGAAAATCCTTGTGTAGTAAACCCATGGACGAAGAAGCCTTACATTAGGCTAAACTTTAAGGAAGGAGATGATGTTTTGAGTGATTACGGAAAGGCTGTGAAATTGCTTGAGTAAACTGAAATGATAAATGCTAATAGACTTCATATTTCTTTTGTAGCCAAAGTGTTTGGTAGATAAATATCTCCCCATGTTGTGGCTTGGGAATTAAGGCGACAATAGGTACAATTTGGGCAATTTCACTTCACCACATTTGGATTGGGTTGGTTTTTGTGCTCTTTAAAAAATCAGGAAGCATTGGATGGAGTTCTTTCAGGAGGCCCATGGTTCATGAATGGTCACATTATTGGAATGGAGAGATGGTCGATGGAGTTTTCACCATCATCAATAAAGGTCTTACTTCTCCTATATGGATTAGAATGCCCCAATTGCCTTTCCAATGTTGGGATGAAATTAATGTGTCTAGAATTGCTTCAATGGTAGGTGTACCATTGATGATGGATGGAAACATGTTTCACTTGGGGAGAAGAGAGTTTGCAAGAGTTTGTGTGAGAGTGAAGCTAGATAAACCTCTTCCCTTGGGTGTTTGGGTAAAGAGCATGGCGGGAATATTTTTTAAAAAATTGGAATATGAGAGGATTTTAACAGTGTGCTTTGACTATGGAATGATAGATCATTTGAAGACCAAATTCAAGAATGGTAGCACATTGGTAAAAAAATCACATTAAAGATGCCAAAAATGAAGTTCAAGATAACTAGGGTGGACTATTACAAGGAAGTGAGAATAACACATCTTATGGGCCATGGATCCATGTTAATCACAAAAGAAAAAAGAAGATTTCTAAAAGTATTAGCAATGGGAGGAAATCACAGAAGATGCTCATTAAGAAGGTAAACTTTGATCCAATAATTATGGAAAATGCTAAATCTGTTAGACAGGAAACAAGTGAGATGGAATCAAATATGGAAGAGGAAATGGTGGTTGAAATGGAAATAACGCAATGGTGGAAGAAGGTGAAATAATGACTGAAAATGATCTGTCTAAGGAAATTTCGATGAAGATGACTTCTGTTTTCCAAAATAATTCAGGTATTATAAATGGGCCAAAGAATAAATGTTGGAAAAAGTGGATAGGGTTGATAATATGATTGCCTCTTCTAGTTTGAAATAGCAAAAAACTATTGACAAGATGGCAGATTGGTATAATTCTAAGTTCGAAAATAACAAATTTCATGCAGACTCTGTTACTGAAGTTTCTGATGTCAATTTGGAAACAAAAATTATCAATGGAGGGAACATGTCTTATTCTGCTCCAAATAATAATAAGTTTGGAGTACTTAAAGAAATTAATGAAGAAGGGAATTCTATTCTTGAATTGGATAGAGAATAAGGTGAAATGGTGATTTCTTATGAGAAAACTAATCATGTTGATAGGAGTTCTCCTAAGGGGAATTATGATGATCATATGGTAAATTGCTCATAAGGAGGAGGTGTTAAGGAAGACAATTCTTATTCTTTCAAAAAGGTGCTTGCTAAAGAATTAAAATCACTAGGTCCTATCAAATCTTTGGCTAGGAGCAGAAGGAATGAATTGGGTAAGAAAATAATGGCGGGGATAGTTTCCCCTTCAATCAAATAAATGTCAACCATAGCCTTTTGGAACTGTAGAGGAGCCAAGAAAGATCAAGCTTCTCTATACCTTAAGGAGTTTGTGAAGGAATGGGATGTGTTTTTTATTGGTCTATTAGAAACTAAGCTCTCCTTTATTGATAGAAAGGGAGTGGATATACTTATTGGTGTTGACTGGGATTTCGCTTTTGTTCCTGCTGAAGGATTATTAGGAGGTATTCTGGTGTTGTGGAATAACAAAATATATTCTTTTAATACTTTGGAACTTTTTCCTCAAGGTATTATTAGAGATTTTGAGGTGTATAATAAAGGAGTTTGGCGTATTACTATTGTTTATGGAAGTAATGATACCAATAAAAGAAGGGAATTATGGAGGAATGTAGATGTTTACTCCAAGGATTTGCCTTCTTTAATTTGAGGGAATTTTAATTGTTTGCTGGAAAAAGAAGATAAGAGAGGTAGAAGATTTTGCTTTTCCCAAGGATCGAAGGAGATGAAGTATTTTCTCTCAATTAATGATTTTCATGATATGGGCTTCATTGGGCCTAGGTACAATTGGCATAATAACAAAGTAGATGGTGCTCGAATATTAGAAAGACTTTATAGGTGTTTTTTTTTAATTCTAAGGCCATTGAAATGTCTCAATGGGTGGTGGTGAGATATCTTGCTAGGGTGGCGTCAGATCATTGCCTTATCTTCGTAAATCTTTTAAATAATAAGTTCAAAACTACCAAAATTACAAGATTTGAAGATTTGTGGGCTTCTTATCATGCCTCATATGCAATTGTGGCTAAAGCTTGGTCTAGAAAATCCGTGGGTAGCTTTTCAGATTCTTAATATCAAATCTAGAAGAACTTTGAGAGCACTATTCTTTTGGAGTAAAGCAAAGCTTGTAGATCTTAATTCTTTGAAAGATCGTCTCAAAGTGAAAATTATGGATTTACAATTAGAAGAAGCATCCATGGGCTCTCTCTCGTTGGAGAAAATATTCATTCTTAGATCCAAGGTAAAAGAGTAGAATTTTACTTTGGCATAATTCGGTACTTGGTGGAGACAATGCTCTAAAATTAATTGGCTTTTGGAAGGAGATCTTAACTCAAGATTTTCCACTCTTATGCAAGTGTAAGAAGGAATGCAAACTGGATTTGCAAAATCAAAGATGGAGGTTCAAACATGGTGGAAGATCAAGAGCAGATTGAAGAGGTGTTTATTGACTACTTTAGCAAAAAATTGTATCAAAGGGAATGTTCTTTAGATGATTGGCCTAAACCGGTAAGTATGTTAGATGAAGAGGATAGGAAACTACTGGAATAAAAAATCTCTTGGACCAAAATCTGTGAAGTGGTAAATCAATTAGGAGGCTTTAAATCTCCAGCTAATGATGGAATTACTTATTCTTTCATTAAGTTTTATTGGAATATCATTAAACATGATGTGTGGAATGCAATCCATTATTTCTTCTCCTCAGGTGTAATGGATAATAAGTGGGAAGAAACTCTTATTGTAATGATTTCTAAGGTGGAAACCCATTAGTTCCATCTAATTTCAGGCCTATCAGTTTGTGTAAAACTATCTATAAAATTGTGGCAAAAATTCTTTTGAATAGATTACTTAAAGTGATTTTAAAATTGATTTCATAAGAACAAGTAGCTTTTTTGAAAGGTCGTTCAATGTTTGAGCATCTGTTATTAGCACAAGAGATTTTTCATAAATTCAGATTTTCAAAATCTAAAAAAGGCTTGGTTTCTTTCAAATTGGATATGGAGCAAGCATATAATAGTATGGGGTGGACTACATTAAAGCAAGTCCATTACTTTGGTTTTCCCATTAAGTTTGAAAAATTGATTATGGAATGTGTGGAGTCCCATACATTTTCTATACTAATAAATGGGAATTACTCAAACTGGATCAGTGCTTACTGTGGATTTCGGCAAGGATAACCTCTATCTCTATTTCTTTCTATTCTTTCCTCTCAATTTCTCTCTAATGCATTGAATCAAAAGTAAAATATAATTGGATTTAAGATACATGCAAGTATTCCTTGGATCTCTCACTTACATTATGCCGATGACATTGTAATTTTTTTA
This sequence comes from Dendrobium nobile, assembly GCA_022539455.1. NCBI lineage: Eukaryota > Viridiplantae > Streptophyta > Magnoliopsida > Asparagales > Orchidaceae > Dendrobium > Dendrobium nobile. The sequence continues at coordinate 35,849,898 of CM039723.1, forward strand.
GAGGCTAATACTAAGATGGTGAAGGAGATTAAAAGTATATTAATTAATTATTATAGTTGGAGAGGTCAAAAGATCAACTACCAAAAATTTGAAGTACTTTTTGCTAAATTAGTAAAAAATAGAAAGAAAAAAAAGGTTTATTTCCTGCTAGATGGGTTTAAGAAGAGTCAAGGAGATGAAGTATTTGGGAGTGAAGATGGCTTTAAGAAGACTTGGAGTTGAAGATTTTTGTTTTATTATTCAAAAGTCAATGGATAAACTTAATGCTTGGGGGAACAAGTTTATTTCAATGCAAGGAAAGTTGGTTTTGGTTAAAGCAGTAATTTTATCTCTTCCTATTTTCCATAGTACTCATTCTCTTATTCCTAAAAGCATTCTTTCAGAGCTAGGCAGATTGTGTAGAGACTTCATTTGGCTTAAAAAAATGGGAAAAATGGTTTGCACTATATGAGATGGGATGTTCTTTGTCTTCCTTATAATTTGGGTGGTAGAGGACTTCATTCTTGTGAAGATATGGTTGGTCCTTTCAGAGCTAAATTGGCTTGGAATCTTCTTAGTGGTTCGTCCTCTTTTCCTTATAAAATTCTGGAAGCTAACTATGGTTTGTGTAATTGGAATGCTCATATTAAGAAAGGTTCTTCTGCGGTTTGGAAAATTATGTGTAGCGGAGCAAAAGCCATTTCTTCGGTGGTTAAGTGGAAAGTGAAAGTTGGTAAAAACATCAATATTCTTAGTGATGTATGGATATTGGATAAATGCATCAACAAGTGGCCTACTTTAATTTCGGTTCAAGTGCTGGAAGATATGTATGTTGAGAAGCTTATTTCACATGGTAGTTGGAATGAGCAAATTTTAAAGATCTGTTTTGGTGAAAAATTAGTCAAGCTTATCACTCAAATTCATATTTTTTTCAAATATACCGAAAGATCACCTGGAGTTGATTAAATTGCATACAAGAAAAAGTATTTCATCCATGATTGCTGACGCTAACATAATAGGAAATTCAATGATAAATAGAATCTATTGGAAGTTGATTAAGATGTTAAAGTTTATCCCGAAGATTGAAAACTTCTGATGGAGAGTATACCATGGAGCTGTTCAGACATTTGAATTTCTAGCAAGGAATAGATTAGCAAATACTGATACTTTTCCAATGGGTTATTCAGAGATAGAAGATATTAACCATATGATGGCTGCTTGTCCTAAATTGATTAAGATAATTCAAATTATCAATGAACGGGGATTCAAAATTCTAGTTTTTCAATCTTTACAGAGTTGCTGTAATTGGATGGAAGTTAATTCTGAGATAAAGCCGTTAGTTGCCAAAATCTACTGCACTTTTGTTTACCTCCTGAAGTAAATATGTTTATGATGGAAAAGAAGAATCTACCTCATTTATAGTAGCTCAAACGATCGCTATATCTTTGTTTGCTGGAAATGTTTATCCAAATTCGGGCTACTAGGGTGCTAATAAGCCTCATAGGCTATTTTTGAAGAATTGGAACCCTCCTCCACTCGATTGCCTTAAACTTAATGTGGATGCTTCTTTATTTCAGTCGTATGAAGCCACTGTTGGAGGGGTATTCAAAGATTGCAAAGGAAGGTTTCTTATGGCTTTTGGCTTTAAAGGATTGCATTGGGATGTATCTTGGTTGGAGTTATTGGCAATACAAGCTTTGAAGATTATTTTGCAAGATTGGATGCTAGATTTTGAAGGTATTATTATTGAAGGTGATAATGCAAATATTATCAATTTTATTCACAAATAAAAGAAGGATACAATTAAAGGGGTAATTTCAATTAGAGGTGATGAAATGGACTTCCTAAACATATTTAAACATGTTATTTTTACTTGTTATAGAGAGTGTGATAAGTTTGGTTAAGAAGGAATGTGATCCTTTTATTAGGTTGTAATCTCTTTACTTTTTAATAAAATTGCATTAGCATTATCTAAAAAAAACAAACATAATTATGATTTTGACTTAATGCTATGTTGCTCAATAAATGTTCACAATCAAAAGGTGAGAGGTTATAGTGACACTAAATGCAATAACTTAATAATGTAAATAATATTGTTTTGGTGCCATGGTGCTACAAATATTGGTGATGGAGCACTTATGAAAACATAAATAACAATGTGATGCTTGAGTGTACAACATTATTGCGTTACATCTAACATCAAAATTTTTTTTTTAAATTCAACTTTGCGGCATTAAACTTAGATGCCAAAGCACATGGAGTACTAATGTAATGGTGCTCTAAAGCCCAATGATGTGGCACCTGATCAATTTTAGCACATATTCAAAATACTTATAGAAATATAATATAATCATGTAGTAAAAACTAATAATTATAAACTCATGAAAAATTAATACACATCAATTTTCATAATGCACATAAAACACAAAATGAATAAAAATATTGTTACAATCTGAGAGGCTGATCTTATATTTTGATGATTACAAATATTATTGGATGATTATCTACTTATTCTTACAAATTATTCTTGATATTTTTTTTGTGCACAACTAACCTTCAAGTAATAGCATACATGAAGAAAGATTGAAGATTCAGGCTCAAGATTATGTGTTGTGAGTGTGTGAGTTAGACTATCCATTGAAGAGTCTATAATTTTTTATGTTCTTGAGTTAATGTATGTTAGCTTAGTAATCATGCACACACATAAGTGGAGTGAAAAATAAATATTTTAATTTTTATATTAAATTAGATTGTACAATATTAATGGTATTGCACTGTCAATTTAAACAAAAATTAATTAAAATATTTAATTTAAATATAACTAATTATACACTACGAACACCACATCATATTGGATGACCAGTTATAACCAGAAATACCGCCGTTAAATCTAAATTACATAAAATAGGAAAATTTTAATTTTGAATTTCATACTATTAATACAGTATGAATACATTCATACTGAATGATCTTTTAAAATATTCTCTAATTAGGTCTGTTGATTGAGCAGTCAAATCAGATATGAATTGATTATATATCACACAGTATCAACATAAATCATACTGTATGACTCACCCGAGGAGTCTCTGGATGATGTTTGGTTCATTTAGTATATGCATAGGGTCATACTATACGACTGAACCGAGGGCTCTTTGGATGACATTTGATACATCATGCATGATTTGAACATGTTTTTTATAAATCATATTGATCGACTATTCTTTTGGTTAGTATGATCAACTAAGAAATTAAACTGATCATCCTAGGCACTATTCATCACACAGTACTACAATGGGATATTTAAATTAATTGTATTTATAATCATAGATCGTACTATGCAAACAATGATGACTAAATTAAAACATATTTTTTCTTAAAATCCTACTACTTAAACATCTTTTAATCAATTGAGGGAGTCATTTAGCTATTTGAATGTGTGTGTCTTCTATAAGAAATGGTTTGAAGAGAGAGATTTGAGCAAGAGAGAGAGAGAGAGAGAGAGAAGTGAAGTTGTGAGAGGGAGAAGAGGCTTATGAGTACAAGGGAGTGTGAGAGGGTGTTTCCACATGGTTTCTCCAGCCAAAGTTCACCTTGTTCCTCCATGTGTTAAATTCTTTCCTTAAGGAAACTCCATGAAGTTCTTAGAGTTAAAGTGCCACCGGCAACTACGCCGCATCGAGGATGGTAAAAGGGATTCAGCTAGTTCGCTACACCGGGGATGGTGAAAAGGATTCAGCTATCCTATCACACAGAGGAGGGTGATGGAGATTTAGCTATTACGCCCAAAAAATATATGATTTTTTATGTCTACCAAAAAAGATTAAGAGTTTAAATAAAACTAAATATCTTTTTTATTATTTTATGTAGCAACTAATTTTATTAACCCTCTCATTAAATCCCTTATATTCTACTATATTTTGACATTGATCTTCTAGATGTCAGAGTCTTATTTTGACCTCTACTTTATAAAAAAACAATCAAGCCTTATCTTTGGTCCATAATTTTGAAGTAATGTAAATTTTAACATAATTGGCGTCATATATAGAAATTAGCTTTATTTTGTAAACTTTAATTGAAAGTAATATAAAGTAAAATACTGTTTGTCCTTTTGAAATAATTTCTTCCAAGTTTTCATAATACTTTATGATAAAAAATTGTTCCATAATGTACCATAAATATAATTATTCTATGAAGTGATGTAATACCAACTATAATTTATTTTAGCTAGCTTGCATAATTTTATAAGTTGGCATCTTCTTTAGATGATGTAGTAAAGGTTCCACATGCATAAAATTGAACTTGGATAATTCGAATGAATAAAAAATGAAATGGTAATTCTTTAAAGTGAATATTTACATTTCACTCGAGCTATAAGTCTACTTATGTACTCCAGCATGCCTACAATTTAACAAATAATTATTGTTAGTTATGACTTGATGAGATGTACATGTAAAAATGATAGTACCACCTTGATGTACTTGGTTTGTTAGAACATATGGTGCTGTTATGATTACTGACATGAAAAATTTTGCAAACTCAATTAGTTGGTCTATGGGGTTCATCCATGGTATTTCTTAACTAGTCAATCTCGATCGCCCAGCTTGGAGCCTAAAAAGTAAGAGGTAATAACGGGATAAGGCCTTCCCTGTTATTATATAGAGGGCAGTAATTCTTCTTAAATATCACATGAAATAGGCCATCATAACTTTGATGGTAGAATTCTTGGCTAAAGTAGGGAGAAATAAACATAATATAGTCCCATTATTTTGCACCTATAATAACGATTACAAGAAGGCATAAAATATGGTAGATTTATGGCTTACTTCACATGCACACACATATGAGTGTCCCATTTATTTTCACCTTAAAGGATCTACAGGACATATCGAATACCTAATACTTATGATTATTTATGCATATTGGGTCTAGACAATGGTGTGCCTCACATTTAGATCTCTCGATCAAGTTCCTGATATGAGGGACAAATTGAGACTCCCAAGATGCAAGCTAAGAAGTCACATTCTCCGTACTCTTAATGAACAGTGCAACTATATTATATTACACAACTATTAATAAACCCTGAATTGGGAGTCCACATACACGTATGAGTATCCCAATGAAGCACTATGAAGCATCCATAGTCATTATCCCATAGTAATGCCCACCATTATATAAAAGATTCCATTTACTTATGTCTCATTACACACAATAATCATTTGCCTCCCTCTTAAAATTACTAATGTCAGTCATGTTCCTATTGAAAGTAGATAATTTATCAATGTTTCCAACACAATAAATCTTATTACATATGGCATCACAATCAATTATTATTAGATAATATATAAACTTGTTGATGCTCTCTTGAAAGTTACTTAAGCAGTGGTGGCGTGCTATATGCGATAAGGCCTCTCAACATCCTCGTACAGTTCTGGAGTGCTTATGCAAGAACCATCTCTAAGACTCATTCGGCTCGACCTCCACAACAGCTAATATGAGGGGTATAGTTTACCATTTCTATCAATAACTACTATAGCTGATAGAGTGCCTCATATTTATCCAATAAGAAATCCCCATCCAAGCTGAGCATAGGCTAACATAATCATGAACCCTCCATTGTGAGACCAAAGGCCCAAAAAATCCCTTTTGAATTGAGTGTTTCTAATAACTTGTATGTTGTGACAATGATCCTAGAATTACAGATTTAATAGCTTCTATCATACGGTGCAATGATCAATATGACTCCTCGTAACTTCCAAAATTTGATTTGATGTCCTTCCTCTGCACATCCCATGCCTTGATGCACAAAATCTTTATGTCAAACTTAGATTCCATAAAAGTAATAATTTCATATGGCTTCAGATCCAACTATTGAAAAAAATAGTTGGGATGTAATAATAAATAAATTTTGAGGTGCAATTATGATGCCCACCTTGTATGATAGGGTGCATGCAAGTATACTGGGTGAGACTTTCCATATTCCACCTAGTCGCTTTCCCTTCGAAGTGTGGAGGCACCATAAGCATGGACAGGAGGGATGTTCATGCTGTGCATAAATAATTGTAAGCCAGGTCACATTAGACATGATGTTCTCCACATTATTAATGATTGAACACCCATTCAGAGCAACCTGTAGAGTTTCTTTACACCTGAAAGTAAGCCAATCATATAATTATTATGGAATGATGCCATCTAAACCTCCTTCAATGTTCACAGTTGGGGCATCAATTGTATCAGTGACATCCAATGTGATTAGGATGTTAAAATTTTAATCTAGTAGTAAGTAATGAGTATGGTTTATGTCCAATTTTACTTAAATCTGTACTAATCTAAAAACTTGGTAAGTGGGTGTCAGGTCATCAAAAGCCTTCTAATTAGGGATACTAATAATTATATGTTGAGTCAAAATTTCCTTAATTTCTATGTAAACAATTAAATTCTGCCTTCAAGATTCAATAAGTATAAAATCACAAACCTCTTCGTTGAATTCTTTTATGCCAAGTCTAGACGAAGAGCAACGTCTAGACTCCAATCAGTTGTTGACATGTGTTTTTTTAGTGAATTCTTTTTGCGGACACATGAATTTTTTTAATGACGTGTAACTCGATGACCCTGTCAAGTTATTTATTTTGTTCTCATTTATTTGAAAAAAACCTGTGAACCGTTCTCAAATTTTAGGATTTTCACAGAATAAAACTTTTTTGCAGATCATCCTTATAATTTTTAGACCAGTTGAGAAAGGAAAAGAGGAACAAGCGAAGAAGATGTAGATTCATTTAGAGGACATTCAATTCTGTGATGAGGTGATATGCTCACATGACACGGAGGCTAAATACCTTCAAATAAGAAGCATATAACAAACCATGGAGAGTTTACAGGATAGTGTGGAGATTGTAAGGTTGGATGATTGGTAAGTCAATTTGGTTGGAGAAGTTGTAGGCTTAAACTCATCAGTAATTTTTTATTTTATTTTTGAAAGCTTTGGAAGTTCAGTTTGAAAGATTAAAGGAGCATATGACATTTCCTTTGAGATACACCATGCTAAATGATTTCTATGGGGTCTTTTCACTTTTCAATTCATTTTGCACTTAGGCACAGTTCGTATTTTTGGTGAATTTTATGAAAATATTGTCTAATCTTTATGTAACCATTTGTATCAATTCCCTTGCACACACTGTGTATAACTTGTACATAGTGTGTACATAGTGTGCATAAAATATTTATACATAGTGTGTATAAGTTGTACACTATGTGAAGTGACTTATTACAAAACATTATTACAAATGACCATTACAAAATTTTCCTCTTGATATTTTTTCTTGTATAGACGGTGTGTAAAAGTGTGATAAAGAGGCATACGAGATGTAATGTAGGTATGCACATAATGTTAGTTTTAGTGTTTGTACGTAACATCACAGTAATTAGCCAAGTTAAAAAAAATATAAGATGTAAGGACTTTGCATGTTTGAAAGTTAGTTTCAAGAATGTTCCTGATTTGAACTTATAAATGAAATATCAAATATTAGATACCATAACATGTTGTCGAGCTATGATTAGGTATATAGTAGATGAAGATGGAAATTAGAATGTGCAAAAATTTATAGAAAGTCATAATCATGATTTAGCTATGCCAGAAGACAAACTTCTACTTAGATCATGTAGGAACATTGAGTTATTAGAAAGCATTAGTTCTTAAAATAATGATAGAGGCCATAATTAGAACTGTAGATGCTTTTTCCTACCTTGCCAATGAAGTTAGAGGAATCAAGAATGTTGGATTCTTTAAAAGAGATAATTATAGCTACATTCAAAAAGAGAAAAGTGCAAAGATTAAATAAGAGGACACTAATTTTTTAATTCAATTATTTAGAGAACAACAAGTTGATGACCCTATGCTCGTATTGGCTGTCCAAATTGATGAAATTAATAGATAATTGAAATTTTTTTGTTGATGGGATGGGAAGGATAAATTATTACTGCTTTAGAGATATAATTTTTATACTAGTTATAAGCTTAATAAATATAATTTAGTTTGTACACCATTTATCAAAGTTGATAATAAATGGTAGAACATACTGCTTAGGGTGGCTTTTTTATTAGAGAAAATATTTAAATAATTTACATGGCTATTTAGAGCATTTGTATGAGTAAGTGTGATTATCCAATAATAATATTTATGATAAGGCCAAGTAATGGCTGTAAGTTTTAAAAGGTTGTTAGACCTAAAGCAATTATCCCAAGGCTAACCAAGAGAGGGGTGAATTGGTAGTTTAAAAATCTCTTCATAGATTATAAAAATCGTTTTCATAATTTTTTAAGTATAATGAAAATTTATCAAAATAAAATTTTCAACCACAAATTAAAAGTGCAGAAAATTAAAAATGTAGTAAAAAAAAAAAGAAGAACACAGAAATTTATAGTGGTTCGGTCAAACTTGACCTACGTCCATTCCCTGAAACTTCCTCTTCAGGTATTGCACAATACCAAAGTGACTCTCCTTTTACTTCCACAGCAAGGCAAAGAAGCCCTTATACTTAACATCTCTTCCACCAATCCCTGGTGCGGTAGAGTACCATCATCCTTTTACATCCTGCTAGTGTTGGTAGAGAACCATCATCCTTTCACACCCTCGTAGTGTCGACAGAGAACAATCATCCTTTTACACCCTCCTGGTGTCGGTAGAGAATCATAGTCCTTTCACACCCTCCTGGTGTAGGTAGAGTCCAACACTTATTTGAAAATTTTCTTCCAAGAAACTTCAAGAGAGAAGGGAAGACCTTCAAAGAACAAGCAAGAGATACTCACCATTGGTTTACCTTATGAATCCCCTCACAATTCTCTCTTAAGAAATCTCTCACTCTCTAATTACAAAAACTCTCAAAAACACTCTCCAAGTACATTGTCAAAAGAAGTTGGTAGTAAAAAAATCATAGGATTTCTTAGACAGTCAGTTTTAAGAACTCTTATATATGAATGACACAAAAACTGTTCAAAAAATTGAATATTTCAATTTGATAAGTTCAAAAATTGCTCAAACGATCATGTACGAACTGATTTCATACTTTGGTTGGTGTATGTACAAGCTGACATTGTATAGTACAATCAGTTTAAAATTGAACCGATTCGTCCGGTACAATTTAGTATGAACTGATTCATATTCTGGATAATATACTATATGAATCTTATATCGTACAAATCTATTTTAACAAAATTTTGCTTTGTTTGGTATTAAAAATGGACGAGTCCATTTTATACTCTGGACATTGTCTATACGAACCCAAGTTCGTATAATACAAAAATGTGAAAAAGTTTACTAGTTCGTATGGACGAACTGGCATGCACCCATTTCATACTCTAGACGTCGTCTGTACAAAATAATGATTATATAGTATTATCAGTTCAAAAAAATATTGAGTTTGTTCAGATAAATCGGTATGTAGCTAATTCATACTCTAGACATCTTCTATATGAATATAACTTTGTACAGTACAAACAGGACATAGAAATTTTTTTATGGCATGATTTGATCAGCTTCATTTTGGTGGAACAATAAATCAAATTGTCATATACCAGCTATGATTGTACAGTATAATTAGTTTAAAAATACAAGTTTTAACACTCCCCCAGTATGTGTGTGCACGGTTACCCAATTACAATCACACTTTCTCAGACTCAAGAAAATTTTAAAAGGTACAAACTTTAATTACGATAAACCCTAATCTAATATATCTTGAAGTCTTTAGCAGTTTGTAGTATGATCTCCCTGAAATGTTAGTACACACAAACAAAAAAAAATTCTAATATATATTAGGAGAAATAGTAATCAACACAATAAGATTTTGGAATCATAAAAAACATACATGATACAAAAATATAATTATGAAAACTTAGTTGCAACAATCTATCCCTTTTTTGTGATGACAAAACTATTATTATTTGAGTTAACAATTAAAGCAAATTTTCTTCTTAGCTCCCTTGAAATGATTGACAAATTTAAAAACAAGGGGTTCCCATGAAGATAAAAAAACACAACCTAAAAAATTAAAAAAGAAACAATAACTACTAAAATTAAAAATAACTCGAACAAAAATACAAACACGAACAAAAACATATACAAGACAACACATACATACACTCGAACAAAAACATACACAAGACAACACATACATACACACAACACGTACATACGCACAACACACATACACACATTAAAATAATATTATGACTCCCTCTTTTGGCAACAACAAAAAGAGAATAAAATCTTGAAATGAAAAGTTTTTAAGGATAAATAAAAAAAGTTGATGAAGAAGAAGATTTTAAACTAATTGCACATGCAACATTAACTTCCTATTTCTAAAAAGAAAAAATCAAAGTTTAAATAAAATAACAACTAAGATAAGGAAAGTCAACCAGGTTCACTGTTCATTCTAGACAAATTAAATAATAATGATTATGTTGCAACCCATGACCCCGAGTTTGAGATTTTGATGATGCCAAATAATGAGTGTTTTGGAACTGCTTTTCATTGATTATTATTTTATTTGTTATTTTCCTTGAGCACTAACATTTCAGGAAGATCACAAGTGACTCAGGAAGAAAGGAAGACTCAAGACTGGGTAGATTAGGAGTATGAGTCAAACATTGTATTTTCCATTTATTGTATTTTTACTTTATTGAGTCTGGCCACAAAATGCGTAAGAGTAAGAGCAACCATGCACACACACAGGGGGAGAGTTCTTTTTTAACTGCAAAATTTAACTAAAATTCTTCTCTGTAGATCGTACTGTACGATTTTATTTCGTACCGTACGATTCAAGCAAAGTGGACAATTCTGTGAATAGATCGTACTGTACGAACTATTTCGTACTGTACGATATGTTCAGATCCAAAACCCTAGCCGTGATTTAATCTAAGTAAGAAATTTTGCGCCGTTCGTACTGTACGAACATGTTCGTACTGTACGATACGTTTTTAATACTTACTTAAATTAACCCGTGATTAGTGCATGTAATCCAGGCCTAATTAAAATTTGAACATCGTACTGTACGAACTAGATCGTACCATACGATGAACAGAGACAAAGTATGATCGTCCCGGCTATCATCCTGGACAATCTCTACGTTTTTGTCAAATCGTACTGTATGATGTAAATCGTACCATACAATGAACAGAGACGACATCCGATCGTCCAGACCATCGTCCTGTACGAATAGTATCTTGTTGAATCGTACCGTACGATATTATATCGTACAGTACGAATTGTTTTTGAACTGTTCATACATCTTCGTACCAGGATGACGGCTGTTTATGAAGATCGTACTGTACGATGTGGAATCGTACTGTACGAACAGTAACGGCTACTTTTGAATTCAGAGGTTTTTGGAGCCTTTTTTTTAGATATCAATCAAGTTCTTTTTGGGTAAGATTAACAGAGGGAGTGAACGTGATTAGTGAGGGATTCCAAGGGAGAAAACTCTAGAGAAATTCTTGAGGGTTGAGAGAGGAAGGAGGAGGTGAGCGTTGTGAGGGAGAATAGGTGTGAGGGAGATCACACGGTTGCTCCAAGCTCGCTGCATCTTGCTCCTTCTGTGGCCCGAGAATGATTTGATGGAGGATCTCCAAGGGAAAGGCTCGTCTACATCCGTTACCTCAAGGTTCTCTACCTTCTCCAGGAGGGAGAAAAATGAGAAGGTTCTCTGCCGTCGCCAGGAGGGCGAAAACAGAGTTTGGTATTCCGCCACGCCGGGTTGGTGAAAGGGAGGTTTGTACAGGCTTCTCCGCCTTGCCGAGGGGGGCAAAAGGAGAACTATTTTTATAGTGAAAATCCCGGAGTGGAGGACTCCAGGGAGTGGACGTAGGTCATATTCTGACCGAACCACTATAAAATTCTTGGTGTGTTCTTTCTTTATCATTGTTTACTTTTTGCTTGCACTTTAAATTTGTCATATCTATTGCATGTGAAATTTTGTGAAAGTAAAATTGCATAAATCTTTGTTTTAAAATTTCAAAAACAACAAAAAAATTAGAACTCTTGTTTAGGATTAATTTTATTAAGAAAAAGACTTTTACAATTCACCCCCCCTCTTGTCGTTTAGTAATTTCAATTGTTATCAGAGCTAGTTTTTCAAAAATAGTGTTTTAGAAAACCTTGAAAAAAACGATCATGTCAAATTTTGGTAATCGTAACACTGCGGAGGGTTATTCAATAACTCGTCCACCACTTTTTGATAACATACCATTTGATTTTTGGAAAATTAGAATGTCTACATTTTTGTAATCTATAGATTACCACATGTGGATGTTAGTAAATGATGGGTATGTTGCACCGTTTAAAACTGTTAATGGTTTGAAAACTCCTGTACCGTTTATTGAATGGAGCAATGAGGATAGAGAATTAGCCCAACTGAATGCTAAGTGCTTAAACTGCTTTTTTTGAGCATTGAAATCTGAGGACTATATGAGAGTATCTACTTGTGCTTCTGGTAAGGAGATTTGGGATAGACTGTGCATTACATACGAAGGAACAAACGAAGTAAAACAGTCTAGGCTTAACATTCTACTGCATGATTATGAATTATTCCGTATGAAACCTAGCGAAATAATTTCTGACATGTACACTAGGTTCACCCAAATCGTGACATCCTTGCATGCATTAGGTAGAGAAATTTCAAATTTTGAGAAAGTAAATAAAATTCTTAGATGCCTGCCTAGTTCCTATGATGCTAAGATAACTGCTATCACTGAGTCCAAAGATCTTAATGTTTATTCTATTGATAACCTCCTCGGGTCACTCATTGCATACGAGCAAGGAGTGAGCCAAAGGCAAAGTGATGCAGGTGAAAAGAAAAAGGAGCGGACGGTGGCATTAAAAGCTAGCAACTCAGAAAGTGAAAGCTCTGCAGGGGAGGAAGAAGATGAAATAGCACTGATGACCCGACAGTTCAAAAATTTCCTGAAGAGAAAACAGAAGCGTCATCAGAACAGCTGGAATAAAGGTAAGAGCTCAAGATCCAATAAGGTTTCATCTGATACAATTTGCTTTGAGTGCAGGAAGCCAGGTCACCTTCGAGCCGATTGCCCTAATCTGAAGAGTCAACCAACAAAGGAGAAAGGAGATGACAAAGTTAAATACAAGAGAGGAAAGACAAAGACACAGAAAGCTTTTTGGGCCGACTCTGCCTCAGAATCATCAGAAGAAGAAGCAGAGGAGGAGGTAACAAATTTGTGTCTTATGACTAATGATAACCTTGATCAATTGGATCAAGATGAGGTATGTCAACTTTCTTATGATGAATTATTGCTTATTTCTGAGAATATTCATGACTCGTATAGGAAACTGAAGAAAATGCATGCTAAACTTAATATTGAATTTAGTTCTTTACAAATTGAGCATGCTAACTTAGTTAAAGAAAATTCTGATTTAGATAAAGATCACATGTTACTTCTTGATGAGTATGATGCATTAAATAAGAAGCATATTGAACTAATTGAAGTGCATGAATCCTTGAAAACATCACATATTGAACTAGATGTAGAGTTTGAAAAACTAACTGCACTTGCATTAGAAGTAGATCATAGTGAGCACTTGCTATTGATAGAAGTTGATGGATTGACAGCTCAAAATAAAACTTATAGTGAAAAGATAAAAGAACTAGAAAATGAAATTGCATCACTCACAGTAGGCCATCCTAGAAAACCCCCAACACAGCATGCATCACAAAACCTTAGGAAGAGGCACCACCACACTCATAGATTAGTAAACCCATTTCCTGGTGTTAGGTGCTTCTCTTGTGGCATGTTAGGTCACATAGCCCGCACATGCACAATTCACCGTAGGACACACTTAGTATGGAGACCTAAACTGCATCCATCACAGCATAACATGCATACATCTCATTCATGCAAGCATAAGGAGGAACCCAAACTCACTTGGGTTCCCAAATCTAATCTTTGAATGAAATTGTAGGGATGCTCTCACAAAAGACCTAGTGAGAGCATGTGGTACCTGGATAGTGGCTGCTCGCGACACATGACTGGAGATATGAAGAAGTTCATCCTATTAGAGACCAAAACTGGAGGCAAAGTAACGTTGGGAGACAACACTACCAGGAAGGTGATAGGCTCAGGTATCGTTGGTAATGCTAAGAACTTTTTAATTGAAAATGTTTTACTAGTTGATGGGTTGAAACATAATTTGCTTAGCATTAGTCAACTGTGTGACAAAGGTTTTGATGTTAAATTTTTTACTGATAGATGCCTGATTAGTTTATTTGATGAAGTAATTCTAGAAGGAAAACGAATGAACAATGTTTACATGTTAAACCTTGATCGTGTAGATAACTCAAAATCATTTTGCTTGAAAACAATAGTTGATGACTCGTGGCTATGGCATAGGAGACTATGCCATGCTAGCATGAAAACTCTTAGAAACATCACTCAGAAAAACCTAGTTAGAGGTGTACCTAAGTTAGAATTCACCAAGGATCACTTATGTGATGCTTGCCAACAAGGAAAACAAGTCAAATCATCCTTTCACTCAATTAGAGACGTGATCACCTCTAGGCCACTAGAAATTCTACACATGGACTTATTTGGACCCGTTAGTACAGCCAGTCTAGGTGGAAAGAATTATGGATTTGTGATTGTAGATGACTTCACTAGAATTACTTGGGTAAGATTCTTAGCACATAAGAATGAGTCTTTTGAGGAATTTATGATTTTCTCCACATGAATTCAACGAAAATTAGGTTGTGAAATATCAACAATCCATAGTGATCATGGTGGAGAGTTCCAAAATGATAGATTTGAGTCATTCTGTCAAGAGATAGGAATAAAGCACAATTTCTCAGCTCCTAGAACACCCCAACAGAATGGTATAGCAGAAAGGAAAAATAGAACCTTGGTAGAAGCTGCTAGGGCAATGTTAGCGGAGTATACCCTTCCTAGATACTTTTGGGCAGAAGCAGTCAACACAGCCTGTTATATTTTGAACAGAGTAAACATTAGATCGAAGCTGAATAAAACTCCATATGAACTCCTTAAGGGTAGGACACCAAACCTTTCACATTTACATGTCTTTGGGTGTAAGTGCTTCATCTTAAATAATGGTAAACATCCCTTAGGAAAATTCGATCCCAAGTCTGATGAGGGTGTCTTCTTAGGCTATTCTTCTGTAGGTAAGGCCTATAGAATTTTTAATAAGAGAACCCTTGTAGTAGAAGAATCCACCCATGTGGTATTTGATGAATCAGATATGCCCTCAGAAACTAAAATTGAAGATGATGAAATAGAGGCAATTCAAGGAGTAGAGACTATGACCTTTGGAGAAAGGGTCGAATCTCAGAAAGCTTTGCCTAGAAAATGGATATATTCTTCTAGTCATCCTAAAGAGTTAATTTTAGGAGACCCTTCAGAAGGTGTAAGAACTAGGCATGGACTTAGGAAGGAGGTTAGTCACTCAGCTTTCATCTCTATGATAGAACCTACAAGTATAGATCAAGCCTTAGGAGATGAATTTTGGATTCTAGCAATGCAAGAAGAGCTGAACCAATTCACCAGGAATGATGTTTGGGAGTTAGTTAAGAGACCTAAAGAGCAGAGTGTTGTTGGAACGAAATGGGTCTTCAAGAATAAGGTGAATGATTCAGGAACAATAATAAGAAATAAAGCAAGGCTAGTAGCTAAGGGGTACAACCAGATTGAGGGAATAGACTTTGAAGAAACATTTTCCCTGGTTGCTAGACTAGAAGCCATAAGAGTGCTCTTAGCTTTTGCTTACTTCAAGAACTTTAAGTTATATCAAATGGATGTAAAGAGTGCATTTTTGAACGGGGTAATTAAGGAAGATGTCTACGTTGAGCAACCCCCCGGATTTGAAAGCTCACAATTTCCAAACCATGTATTCAAATTAAAAAAGGCACTATATGGATTAAGGCAAGCACCTAGAACATAGTATGAAAGACTTAGCTCATTTCTTTTGGATAGAGGATTTCAAAAGGGTAGTGTAGATACTACACTCTTTTTACAAAAAGTCAAAGAAGAAATTCTCATTGTTCAAATATATGTAGATGACATCTTGTTTGGATCTTCGGATAAAAACTTATGCGATGAATTTTCAAAAACAATGAGTAATGAGTTTGAAATGAGCATGATGTGAGAGCTTAACTACTTTCTTGGCTTTAGTGTAAAACAAATGGATAATGGAACCTTTCTTAGCCAATCAAAGTACATTAAGGATATTTTAAAGAAATATGAAATGGATAGTGCAAAACCCATGAACACCCCAATGAGTTCGACAATCCAATTAGATAAGGATCCTAGTGGAAAATCAGTAGATCAGAAAAAATATAGAGGAATGATTGGATCACTTCTTTACTTGACTGCCAGTAGACCGGACATAATGTTTAGTGTGTGCCTTTGTGCCCGTTTCCAAGCCGATCCTAAAGAGTCTCACTTAACTGCTGTTAAAAGAATTCTTAGATATCTACTAGGCACCCCAAACTTAGGAATTTGGTATCCCAGACAAAGCACTTCCTTTGAAATCCTTGGGTACTAAGATTCTGACTTTGCAGGATGTAGGATAGATAGAAAGAGCACCTCTGGTACCTGCCAATTCATCGGACAATCATTAGTTTCTTGGTCCAGTAGGAAGCAAAACTCAGTAGCACTTTCCACAGCCGAGGCAGAATATATTGCAGTAGGAAGTTGTGTTGCACAGGTACTATGGTTAAAACAACAAATTCTTGATCTTGGACTACCTGTTGGAACCATCTCGATCATGTGTGACAACACAAGTGCAATTTGTATCTCTAAGAATTCAATTCAGCACTCTCGAACGAAACACATAGACATTAGACATCATTTCATTAGAGATCACGTCACTAAGGGAGATATAGAATTACATCATATCGCTATAGGAGATCAATTGGCAGACATATTCACAAAACCATTAGCTTTTGACACCTTTAGCGCCTTGAGGACTAGATTAGGTGTCATAGATATAAATGCATAAAAATAAAAAAAAATAAAAAAAATAAAATAAAAAAAATCTTTAGGGCTGCTCCTGATCACCACACACTCACCACACCAACATTCACATTGACTGTTCATCGTACTGTACGATATATATCATACTGTACGACATATCACAATCAAACATCCACCAATAGGCAGATTTCAGCTCTGTTGATCGTACTATACGATACACATCGTACTGTACGATAATCTTCCCACATAATTACCTGCCGTATTGTACGATTCCTCTTCTTCGTACAGTACGGTCCACGTCAGCAACGGATTGGGACGAATTAAAGCCGGTTGGTACGACATTATTGAGTATCGTACTGTACGATACATTCGCTTCGTACGGTACGATCCTCATCAGCACAAAGGACAAATTCGAGTTAAAGCGGTTCGGTATGATATTTATTATGTATCGTACTGTACGATCCACCTATTCGTACAGTACGAAACTTTTGGTCAAAAGTCGTACTGAGGGCCTCGGGACGATCGATATTCGCCTGATCGTACTGTACGATAACTATCGTACTGTACGATTTGACTGCCTTTTCCCGAAACGATTGGTCAGAATATTAATTGTATATCGTACTGTACGATTTACGGAAAATTCTATAAAAACCCTTGCCTAGGTTGTTCAATTCACTCAACCCTCTCCTCACTCAGCCTTCACTTCGTTTTCGTGCCCTCCTGCAATGTCTAAACGAGGTCGGATGACTGCCGGAAGCTCGTCCTCATCCAGTCGTCAACCTGATCGCTTTCTGAATAGTGAGAATGAGGAAGCCTACTACTGCTACAAGGCTTGCAAAATTTCTCCCTCAAAAATGCTTAATCAGGCCGCTTTAAATTTCGAGGTAATGGGCCTCTTTGCCTCCACCACCTTTCAATTCCTACTCACCCTAGCGTTTCCATACAATTCTGAACTCCTTTTTGAATTTCTTGCCAACCTCACCTACACCGTCGATAACACCACTTTTCACTCCCTTGTTTGTGGCCGCCCCATTGAAATAACTAGAGCCGACATCGCCCAACATATTGGGCTATCCACTGAAGGACCTATGGTTCGCTCGTTTCTTACCGATGATTTTGATTGGAGCGATGTAAATAGAGTCCTTAGGAATACTGTTTTTCATCAACACTAGCCTCTAGTCCAATCCTTAACCCGCAATGCCCGTATAATTCAACATGTTCTTCGAACCTCTATCATACCCAAAGGTGGCGACCGCATCAATCTGACCCCTACCCTGTCAGTCGCTACCTACCTGATTATGTCCAACATTAAGTTTGATGAGGTCGATTTGATTAGCAACTATATTCGGCACATGACTTTTGTTCGTCTTCCCACCACTCGACGGAAACAAAATCTGGCTCTTGGTCACCTCATAGGATATATCCTCTACCATAAATATCAATTATCCTATCCTGGTGAACCCGACATGCTTCCTATTTTCTATACGGATGCTTCTTTCCGTATCCTCTTTCATCAGGGACATGAGCCTGAAGAACCCGTCTTTGATGAAGAAGAAGGAGAAGATGCACCAGCCGCAGCTCCAGCTCGACCACGACGCCATGCTGCACCCCGAGCACCTGCACCAGCACCAGCTCCACCACACCCAAATGATGATTTAGTCGCCCGCTTCGACCAGCTGCAGACTCGCCTCGACATGCATATTCAAGAACAACATCAGCAACACGAGGATGATATGCAATGGTTTAAAGAGCGTTTTACAGCAATTGATCACCGCTTCGACACTCTATTTCAATACTTTCAGCCAAATCCACCTCCACCACCACCTGATCAGGACCCGTCTGACTAGATTGTCTATGTTTGCATTGTAGTTTTTTCTGTTTTTCTGCTTTTGTGCTTTTAGTTGCTCCTCCTTTTTGTGCTGTCAAAAGGGGGAGAAGTTTGTTATAATGTTGTAATGCCCATTTATCTAAATGCAGTATCTTTTGTTTCGTACTTGCTTGTAGTATTTTTTTTTCCCTTCTTGTGTTTAATTTTTTTTAAAACATAAAAAAAAACAAAAAAAATAAAAGAAATATTTTTCTTTCTTACTTGCAACAAATTATTTGACATCATCAAAAAGGGGGAGATTGTTGCAACCCATGACCCCGAGTTTGAGATTTTGATGATGCCAAATAATGAGTGTTTTGGAACTGCTTTTCATTGATTATTATTTTATTTGTTATTTTCCTTGAGCACTAACATTTCAGGAAGATCACAAGTGACTTAGGAAGAAAGGAAGACTCAAGACCGGATAGATTAGGAGTATGAGTCAAATATTGTATTTTCCATTTATTGTATTTTTACTTTATTGAGTCTGGCCACAAAATGCGTAAGAGTAAGAGCAATCATGCACACACACAGGGGGAGAGTTCTTTTTTAACTGCAAAATTTAACTAAAATTCTTCTCTGTAGATCGTACTGTACGATTTTATTTCGTACCGTACGATCCAAGCAAAGTGGACAATTCTGTGAATAGATCGTACTGTACGAACTATTTCGTACTGTACGATATGTTCAGATCCAAAACCCTAGCCGTGATTTAATCTAAGTAAGAAATTTTGCGCCGTTCGTACTGTACGAACATGTTCGTACTGTACGAACATGTTCGTACTGTACGATACGTTTTTAATACTTACTTAAATTAACCCGTGATTAGTGCATGTAATCCAGGCCTAATTAAAATTTGAACATCGTACTGTACGAACTAGATCGTACCATACGATGAACAGAGACGAAGTATGATCGTCCCGGCTATCATCCTGGACGATCTCTACGTTTTTGTCAAATCGTACTGTACGATGTAAATCGTACCATACGATGAACAGAGACGACATCCGATCGTCCAGACCATCGTCCTGTACGAATAGTATCTTATTGAATCGTTCCGTACGATTATTATATCGTACAGTACGAATTGTTTTTGAACTGTTCGTACATCTTCGTACCAGGACGACGGCTATTTATGAAGATCGTACTGTACGAACAGTAACAGCTACTTTTGAATTCAGAGGTTTTTGGAGCCTTTTTTTTAGATATCAATCAAGTTCTTTTTGGGTAAGATTAACAGAGGGAGTGAACGTGATTAGTGAGGGATTCCAAGGGAGAAAACTTTAGAGAAATTCTTGAGGGTTGAGAGAGGAAGGAGGAGGTGAGCGTTGTGAGGGAGAATAGGTGTGAGGGAGATCACACGGTTGCTCCAAGCTCGCTGCATCTTGCTCCTCCTGTGGCCCGAGAAGGATTTGAGGGAGGATCTCCAAGGGAAAGGCTCGTCTACATCCGTTACCTCGAGGTTCTCTGCCTTCTCCAGGAGGGAGAAAAAGGAGAAGGTTCTCTGCCGTCGCCAGGAGGGCGAAAACAGAGTTTGGTATTCCGCCACGCCGGGTTGGTGAAAGGGAGGTTTGTATAGGCTTCTCCGCCTTGTCGAGGGGGGGCAAAAGGAGAACTATTTTTATAGTGAAAATCCCGGAGTGGAGGACTCCGGGGAGTGGACGTAGGTCATATTTTGACCGAACCACTATAAAATTCTTGGTGTGTTCTTTCTTTATCATTGTTTACTTTTTGCTTGCACTTTAAATTTGTCATATCTATTACATGTGAATTTTGTGAAAGTAAAATTGCATAAATCTTTGTTTTAAAATTTCAAAAACAACAAAAAAATTAGAACTCTTGTTTAGGGTTAATTTTATTAAGAAAAAGACTTTTACAATTCACCCCCCCTCTTGTCGTTTAGTAATTTCAGATTATTATAAAAATGATGAAATAAAGATTAAATAATTTATAATTCAATAGTGAAGATGAATGTCAATTAAATGGATTTGGATTAGAGATATAATGATAACGAAAAGAACAATACTAATTTTTTTTTAATTGGCGACATTGCACATTTTTTCAAATGTTTGTGGCACACTTTGCGCATCTTTTCTATTTGGGCTAATTTTATGCCTATTTTCACATTGTGAACCATTGAGCAGCTTTTCTATTTTTGCACGCTTTGTGCATTGCCCCCCTTTTTTTTTACTTTTTTGGTCTGTCAAATATCAATAATCTTAATTCAAATTTCTCTAATAATAAAAATAAACACATTGAAAAAGAAAATAAAAATAAATAAGACATCTATTTTGCAACAATTATATGAAAATAATGTCGTCTATGCGAACATAAAATTGATCTCTTTATCTACATCTAGTCATAATTTTAATTTTAATTTTGAAAGATCAAATTTTGTAAGGAAATTAATTTGTATAATAAAATAGTTCAAAATTTCAACTAAGAGATTAACCACAAATGATTTTTTAAAAAAACTTGACATTTTAAGAATTAAAATTTAATGTATGTCAACAAAATATTTTATCATTTCATTTATCATTCAAAATACATAAACACATTTTTTCATTTAATATTATCACACATAGCATAACCCTGGAAATGCAAAAATAACACATCAATCACCAACACATAAAATCACTAAAATGATAGGAAATACCTCTTAACAACAAACACAAATACTCATAAATAATAATAACAACAACATAGAAGTACATCTAGTAATCAGAGGGGCCTTGATCTGGAGGAGGTGGTTGGTTGAACATTGAAAAATAACTAGTGATCATAGCTACATTCATGTTCACCGAATCAAATTGTCCTCGGATCCAACCCATGTCTTCATTATATCTACCATCCTAATCATTTAGGTGATTCTCAATTTGATTAAAGTGTTGATGAAAATGTATTTCCATTCTATCAAAGCGCTGGATCATTTCTTGGTAAAAATTC
This sequence comes from Dendrobium nobile, assembly GCA_022539455.1. NCBI lineage: Eukaryota > Viridiplantae > Streptophyta > Magnoliopsida > Asparagales > Orchidaceae > Dendrobium > Dendrobium nobile. Next base: position 35,871,673 of record CM039723.1, read on the forward strand.
TGGTCAGGTACAAGTGCAGGTACAGGTGCTGGAGTAGGAGCTCCCCTTCTTCCTCATAATCTTGTCATTCAGAGCTTTGATCCCACCCAAAGAGTGCTCGAAAAAAGGCATTAGTAAAGTAAATAGGAAGTTCAGTGGGAGGATTAGGATGGATAAGATTATACTTCTTTTTTAAGATATAGGCAACTAGATATCCTAAAGCCATTTTTTTCTTTCTCTTATGATGGGAAGTCCAATCTCAGAAAGATTATAAATATAATCCATGATAAGTTGGGCTTCATTAAAAAGAATAAGTGACTGTGGACAAAAGAGGAGTCATGTTTATGTGATCACCAACTTTTGGAATAATTGAAGTTCTCAAAATGTGTTGGATAATCCAAGCATTTTAATTGAGAGAGTAAACACGAGACAAATAACACACTTGGGCAACACCTTTAAGATTTTGATTTATTTAAAACCAATCAAAGTTGGCTCTAGAGCTTAAAGTGTTTACTCTAATCCCTTGGGTTCTTAGGTGGAGAAAGTTGCCTAGATCTTCCTTTGTTATTTCTACTATTTGCTTCAAAACATAGGAGGTAATCCTAATGTGGTCCTGATTTACTTTCATTTTAGCTAGAAAAGTTTGGAATGTCTCTTTATAGTAGGTATAGATGAGACTCAGGACTAATGACAACTGAGTTGAGGTGAATGGGGGCATGACAGGGAAATGGATATCACCCTGAATGAGGAGTCAAGAAGGGGTAATTTTTGTAGCAGAATTCCTAAAGAAAGCATCCTCATTCTCTTTGGATAGAAAATTAACATCCCTAATAGATCTAGTGGAAGATCCCTTAGTGAGGCGGGGTCATTTGCTACTACTTGCCATTCCTAAGATGTGGGCTCTAGAAGGATTGGAACAGATGAGAAATTGATGAAAAATGTATCCAAAGACCCTTCTATTTAAATAAAAATGACCTATCATATAGTATGAAATTTAGATAGTATGTACGAATTTAAAATTATACGAGACAAAAATGATTTCATACATACAAATGGATACGACCAAAAATGAAACGGCTTTTTATAAAATGCCATTTCCGAGGCATCATTTCATACAGACTTTTTGACCATACAACCGTTCAGACGAACATGTGTCCGTCCAAGTTGATCAAAATATTAAAGATCATTTAGTGATGGTTAGATTCTTCCCCCATAAAGACTAATAATAGGATCGTACAATTGGATTATTATTTCGTATATATAATATATAATCAATAACTGACATTAACTAGAAAACTGTCCCTAGTCGTATAGAAGAAACAACACATATCATATAGTATGATGATAACATCATACAAAAAAAAATCCTTTGAAAAACTAAAATTTATGAACTCAACTCAGAAACCTATCATGTACAAGCTACATAATTCATACAGTATGAAAAAATTTCATACAATATAAAAAGAACACTTAGAAAAAAATACATGATAATCATAAAATCTTTTCAAAACCAAACACCTTAAATCCAATGACATGCAAAAAATTACAAAAGCAAAAGAAAAAATAAAATCCTAAAATAAAAATAATCACGATAATCAAAATAAAAACACACAGATGAATAAATTGTAACAAACGAACATAGAAAAACTAAATAAACATATATTCACAATAAATCAAGTTTATAGAATTTTAAATTTAAGTAATAAGATCAATCACACCTAATCGGATCCTTAAAGTGCTAAATGTATCAAAAGCCAATGGTTTTGTAAAAATGTCTGCAACTTAATTTTCTGTAGCAACGTGATGCAATTTAATTTCTCCCTTATCTACATAATCTCTAATGAAGTGAAGCCTTATATCTATATGCTTGGTTATTGAATGTTAAAATGGATTCTTTGAAATACATATGACACTAGTATTATCATAGAAAATTAGAATTGTGCCAAAAGAAAAATCCTAAGTCAATCAATTATTATTTTAACCAAAAAATTTGTGCCACACAGCTACTTAAGGCAATATATTCTGCTTCAGTAATAAATAGGGCTACTAAATTCTATTTCCTACTAGACTAAGAAACTAATGAGTTTTCTATGAATTAACAAGTTTTAGATATACTTTTTTTATCAATGCTACATTCTGTAAAATTAAATCAGAATATCCAACTATTTTAAAAGAAGAGTTGTGCTTAGGATACCAAATCCCTAAATTTTGAGTTCCCAAAAGTTATCTCAAAATTCTTTTAACTACTACCAAATGTGATTCCTTTAGATCAAATTAAAATCAAGCATACAAATAAATACTAAACATTATATCTAGTATGCTAGAAGTCAAGTAAAATAATGATTCAATTCTTCCTCTAAATTTTTTTTTATCAACAAATTTTCTCTTAGGGACCTTATCTAACTACACTGAGGAAGTCATTGAAGTAGTCACTGGTTTATCATTATCCATTTCATATTTATTAAGGATGTTCTTGATATGCTTCGGCTGATTAAGAAAAGTTCCTTCCTTATATTGCTTTATACTAAATCCAAGAAAATAACTCAAATCTCTCATCAAACTCATCTAAAATTCATCACTCATTATTTTTGAAAAATAATCACATAAAATTTTTTTTGTAGATCCAAATAAGATATCATCAATATAAATTTAAATAATGAGTATATCATCTCCTATTCTTTTCAAAAAGAGAGTGATGTTAACACTTCTTTTCACAAAAGATCTCTCTAATAAAAACATGCTTAACCTCTCATACTAAGACCTAGGTACTTGTTTCAATCCATATAATACCTTTTTCAATATATGAAATTTTAAATTTTTAAAACCTAAAGGTTGCTCAACATAAATATCCTCTTATATCACCCATTTTGAAAGGCACTCTTAACATTCATCTGATATAATTTAAAACATTTAAAACAGGTAAAGGCTAAGAAAACCATAATTGCTTCAAGTCTGACTACAAAAGCAAAAGTTTCTCCAAAATCTATCACTTCTATTTGATTATACCCCTTAGCCATTAATCTTGCCTTATTTCTAATCACAACTCCTGAATCATTTATTTTATTTTTGAATACCGAATTAGTTTCAACAACACTCTGATCCTTAAGCCTTTCAATAAATTCCTAAATATTATTTCTTAAAAATTAATTTAATTTATCCTACATGGCTAATATAAAAAGTTTATTGAAAAATACTTGATTTTTATTAGTGGGTTTAACCATCGATATAAAGGCAGAATGATTCACCTCTTTGTTAAGTCCATGCCCAGTCCTAACACCCTCACTAGGTTCACCTAAAATCAATTCCTTAGGATAATTTTTAGAAATTTTCCATTATCTAGGCAAAGGGTTTTCTAATCCAACCTTCTCTTCCAAATTTGTCTTTTTAATTCCTTGGGATATATTTTTAATATGATCATCTTTTAACCTTAGCTCTTCCAAAATACCAGATTCATCAAACATAACATATGTGGTCTCCTCAACTATCAAAGTTCTCTTGTTAAAAACTTTATAAGATTTTTTAACACTATAATATCCAAGAAAAATTCCTTCATCTGATTTTGGATCAAATTTTTCTTAAGGAGTTTTTATTATTATTATAAATGATCACCTTACATCCAAAAACATGCAAATGTGATAAATTTGGTGATATTTTCTTAAGAAGTTTATAGGATGTTTTATTCAATTTGGATCTAATGTTCACCCTATTCAGAACATAATAAATTGTACTAACCGCTTCAGCACAAAAATATTTTGTAAGTGAGTATTCTACCAATATGGCTCTAGCTACTTCAATTAATATCCTATTCTTTCTTTCTACTATTCCATTCTATTGAGAGGTCCTAGGTGCAGAAAAATTGTGAAAAATTTATTTTTATTTACAAAAATCTTCAAATGTTTTATTTTCATATTCTCCTCCATGATCACTTTGAATTGATAAAATCTCACACCCTAATTTCCTTTGAATCCAAATGAAAAAAAAAAATCTAAATTTCTCAAATGACTCACTCTTATGAAATAAAAATTTAACTCAAGTGAATCTTGAAAAATCATCTACTATCACAAATACAAATACTTTACCTCCTAACTTATAATGCTAACCTGTCCAAAAAGATTCATATGAATGATTTCTAATAGTTTTCTAGTTATAAGATCATTAATGGAATGAAAAGATAATATCCGCTTCCAGTGATATGAATTGTGTTTTTTCTCTAGTCATATGCTTCAAACATCAGCTGTCCAAGTATCAAATGCTCTCACTAGATCTTGTATGAGAGTATTTCTACAAAATAATCAAACATTAGTCTTGGGAACCCAAATAAGTTTGGGTTCTCCTCTTGACAAAAATAATCTTGATGCATTTTTTATATGATTTATTTTATGTATCTTAAGGTCTCCACACTAAATGAGTTTTATTATGAATAGTATAACTGTGTGAGATATGCCCAATTAATCTACAAGAAAAACATTTTACTTCAGAAAAAGGATTTATCAATCTACGTGTATTAAATTGTCTTTTCCTGGGTTTTGATATTTTAGGCTTTTAATCATGATTGAAAAATTATTTAGATGTGGGTGGTATCCTATTTTCCTTAAGTGCTTTCAACTTTACTTTAAAAAATGAGTTAGCACTTTCTAAAACAACATTATTAACTTTAAAATAGTGCTTTATACTATTAGATTCATCTATAAATATTTTAAAATCTTTTTTCAAGTTCAATATGTGATGATTTTAATAGTTCATGCTGCTTGTTCAACTCATCAAACTCATTTAATAATTTCATATGGTTACTATCAATAAGTGTATGATCTTTACTAAGGTTTTCATGCTCTTTTTGTAATTCTAAAAATTCTATATTCAATCTAGCATGTATCTTTTTGAGTTTCCTATAGCTAGTATGAATTTTCTCAAAAAACATTAAATAACTCTTCATAGGTTAAGTCACATACCTCTTCTTGATATAACTGATCAAGCTTTTCGGCCATCAAACACAAGTTGGTGACTTCCTTCTATACTTCTATTTCTGAAGAATATGAAGTTGAATCCACCTAAAATACTCTCTGTAATCTCTTATTGCCCTTCATTATATTGCTTTTCTCCTCGACCTTCTCCTTACTAGGTTTGGCTTTAAGATTTGGGCATTCAGATTTGATGTGTCCAAGCCTCCTATATTTATAGCAAATTACATCATTAGAAGCCTTAGCATTTTTGTGGAACTTACCCTTATTCCACTAATGGCGTCTTCTTTGCTTCCTCTTAAGAAAACTTCTAAATTATCTTGTCATCTTCATCCTAAGGTTGAGACTGATCTCATTCTGAGTCATCCACTTTTAATGCTATATTTTTTTCTCATTCTACTTTTCACCTACATCAATGTATCTTTAAGTCACTCATTGCTTGAAAGCAATTAGTGATCCAAGAAGATTGTCAATAGAATAAATATTTAAGTCCTTTGATTATGTTATAGCAGATATCTTTGCATCATAAGCAATAGGTAAATAACAAAGAATTTTATTTACTTTTTTTATCATTAATTAGTTCCTTACCTATAGCATGCAATGAGGTAACTATTTGTGTGAAATGAGCATAAATGCCAGTAATAGATTCATTTTATTTCATGTGAAATAGTTCATAATCGTGTAGTAGAATGTCAATCTAGATTATATATCTCTTTTCACCTCATTAGTTCCTTCATATATAATGCAAAGCCTATTCTATATCTCTTTTCTAGTTCTATAAGTTGAGACTCGCATGTAGTCTTCAGACTTAAATACATAGAAAAAAACTACTTAAATATTTAGCGTTTAACTGAGCTAAGTCTTTTACTTCTACAGTCTAATTAGTAAATGATGTTTCAATTATAATGCCATCTACAAGTCTAATTGGTTATTGACCTCATTTTTGTATGAGGTCACTTTTAACTCTTCCTTGAGCTCTAGATCCTAGGATCTTCCTAGTTCCTAGACCTTAGGCCCAATCCAGATTTTAATTCAATTCAAACCCAGAACCCTTAGGCTAAGGACTCAAGTCTTGAAGCCCTTTCCAAGTGATTTTTCCATCACCTCCAAACCCAATCAATTGGCATCTGATTCAGGGTCTGTTAATTGCATATTGATGAGACAAGTCTTTAGTGTCAACCCACCAAATTTTAGCTCATTTGGAGGACTCTAACCCCATAAACGTAATCCAGTTCCAAACATTACAAAACCTTCAAATATTTATAGTCAATGCCACTGGACGCTCCGCCTAGTGGAATTTGACCTTGGAGCCCCCTCCAAAACCTTTGGTCACCTCTAATACCTTGATATTGTCTTGTTAAATAATACTCTACATCTTTCCATACTCAACTTGACCCGGAATTGACTCAGTGCCAAAATGACCAAAGTGCCCTTCAAGGGGATTTTTGAGCTTTTGGCCTAAATTTAATTTGATTTAACCATCAATCCTTGAAATCTCTCCCAAATGTTTTCAAATGACCTTTGAAACCCTTTGAACTCAATTCCAACCATGAGTCAACCTGGTTGACGAAGTCAACCCTTTTTGACCTTAAGGCCCCTTAAGGGTTAAAATGGCCATCTTGACCCAATTGATCTTTCCAAACTTTGGCACCCCATTTATTAGGCTCTTGGTATCAAATTTCATTCAATGGACCTAATTCTTGGTCTTAGGTCAACATTGGTTGACCAAGTCAACAAAGTTTGACTAAATGACCCATATACCCTTCCTTCCATCCAAACCCTTGGACCAAGACCATTTCAATCCCATTTGAACTCAAGGGGTGGCTCCTTGGATTCTCAAGAGACCCCTCTTGGAGACCCAAGCCTTTGGCTTGACCCAAGTGCCCAAAGAGAGGCCCCCTTTGAACCATTTTTTAACCCTAATCAAATTGAATCCAAACCATGGTGTCCTTGGGTCTCCCATAACCCAATACACCTCCCCTAACCAGCCTAGCCATTGAGTCACCTTGGGTCAAGAGTTAGGCAAACCCAAAGTGGACAAGATCACTTAGGATTGAGCCAATTCCTATCCTAACTCCAATTGAACTTGACCAACACCTCTATTTGGTGGCCCTAGGTCCAATATACCTCCTCCATCCAGCCCACGCCTTGGGTTGACTTGGGTCAACTTTTAGGCTAACTCAAAGTAGCCAAAACCATATAGACCTGAGCCGTCTTTGAACCCAGATTAAATTGAACCCAATTGCCACTTGCATTGGGTGGAGCAGACCCAGACCCATCTCCCACATCAAGCCCAGGGTTTAGCTTAGCCTGGGTTGAGACCAATTTGACTCGAACTGAGCAGATTTGGATCAACCCGAGCCATCTTTGAACTCAGATCAAATTGAACCCAATTGCCACTTGCATTGGGTGGACCAGACCAAGACCCATCTCCCACATCAAGCCCAGGGTCTAGCCTAGCATTGGTTGAGCTCAATTCAACCCGATCCGAGCAGGTTTGGGTCAAACCAATCCACCCAACCAAATTGAACCTCCCCAGACCCAATTGAGCTCACCCTCGACCCCAGCATGTCCCCATCTTTCCTTTCAGGTCAACCCGACCCAAACCCCGGCCGACGGCAGTCGAAACTAATAGAGAACAAGCTCTGGTGGTCCCCCCTAGCCGATCCTGACCCAAAGCCTTCCAAAGGCTGTGGCTCGCTGGCTGGAAGCTCATGAGCCCTCTGGGACGATGTCCCCTTCCACCTGGCAACCATTCGAGGCCCCTCCCAGCCAATCCCGATCGTCCAAGCTCGTGGGAGGTGGCTAAATAGGGCAACTCATCCCAAGTGCCCCCAATTCGATTCTAAGCATTCAAAATTACTCTCTAAGCTCCCCCTTCATTCCAGTGCCATTCCCCAGCTTCCCAGGCCATCCCATTGATCCATTCGAGCGAGCTCTGGTAAAGCTCTCGGTACTGTGCTCAAAGTCGTACCTCTGGCCATCCTTCGGTCCTGACGTCCGAAGGAGATCTGCTCACCTTCATCCCCTGAAGCTTCCTGATAGATAGGCTCATCCATTGAGACCTTCTATGCGATAATCTTTCAATCCTATGTTACCTAGCTAGGTAGTTTGGTCAAGTGTGAAGGGAACTTTCATCCCAACGAATCTCCACCGTTGGATTGAAAGCTCCCTCTCCCCTGATCCTCTCTACGAAGTTTCATTGAAGTTCACCGGCGGGATTGCTCGGATCACGCCGGAGAAGCTTCACGGTCTCAGGTTCGTGCGGGAGGTTGAAGATGAAATCCTAACAGTTGATTTCAATCAACGGTGCAGATTAGATCTCGCGATCTTGGAGCCCCTCTGATCGTAGCCGTTCGATCTTCTATCTGATGGCTATGGTTAATCTGACTGTTACCCAGTCAGCCGTTAATGATTGCCCCGCCAATCACGACGCGCCGCGTGTAAAGCGCCGGCTGACTGGGTAATTAATGGATTTAATTTTACAGAGAAATTAAGGGATCTTCAAAAATTCATATCTCCCTGTACACTTGGCCAAATTAGGTGTTCTTAGGCTCATTGGAAAGGTCTCAAGGAGACCTACAAAAGCCTTATGGTTCCAGGTCTTTATTATATCTGTATGAAGTTTAATTTTAATATTAGCATTCTATGAATTATTACATTTATTGTTTAAATTAAATTCCCAAGGGCCTGGAATCTTGGGAGAATGAATTTGGGCATGTCCTTGACATGTCCAAATTTTATCTCCCCTACTTGAGATGTTTAAGGGCACTAGTATTCCAATTTAGATTCAAGGGTCGTGGGTTGACCCTTAAATCCAAATTGGAATTGTGACCTATCCAATGAGAATTAGGATCTGATTTTGTGTGTGCTGATGATGTGCATTATAGGGAGTTTAGAGCCACTTATTTTGCCCCAATCCAATCTTAGGATAGCTCTCTAGGATTTTCTTAAGGTGACTTAGAGATCACCTTAGGTGGCTTGGTTAGCCACCTTAGAAGATTCCAATTGGATCCAGATTTGGTGTGTTTAGGCCTTGAGATCAGGTGATCACATGGTCCAAATCTCATTAGGTTTGGATACATTTGGTCCACCAAATACGAGCCATAACTTTCCCTCCCTAGAACTACCCCTAGCCTTAAGAAAATTCTAATAAATCAAGATTAATCCTTAAATTTCCCTAAAACACTTCTAATTGACCCTAAATGATCCCTTAATCAGTAAAAATTTGAACCTCCTTAATTTGACATTAAAATCTACTTCAATTTAATTTTAATCAAAATCAAGGTTTAATCAATTTTAATTAATTAAAAATTATTAAAAATCCCATAATCTTTAGAAACTTGCTAATCCTCCCCTTTGATCATTTCTGATCTTTGGGGTCAATTTCTAGAAGTTTAGGATTCATTTAGGTTCAAAACCACTAAGAAGGACCCTTAATAGAGACATTAAATAATTCCTAGTAAATACTCAAACTTCCAAAATTCATTGCTAATTATAGAAAATTTCAAATCAATCAAACTCAATGGCTAATGACTCTAATTAAAATCTAGTATTTTTAAAAATTGTCAAACCCCAAAATTTGGTCAAAGTTAAAAAGTCAACATTTTGGTCAACCTTAGGTTAAAAACGGGTCAAAACTTTTAAAAATCATAACTTTTGATAGAAAACTCCAAATTGAATGTTGAGAGTGCTCTAATGGCACTAGAAAGTTCGTTAGGGATGTTCAGCCCTATGAACCAGCCCAAGGCTAACAAATAGAGAGGTGAATTGGATAACTTTAAAACCAAAGATAAAACTCAAACTAAAATCACCACAGAAAAATAAGTGCGAAAGAAAATAATACGGAAGCAATAATAAGAAGAACACACCGGATTTATAGTGGTTTGGTCAAACCTTGACCTACATCCACTCCTTGGAGGCACCCTCCAAGTATTGCACTAAAATCGTGACTCTCCTTTAGCCCACACAGCTAGGCGGAGAAGCCCTTACAAAATCACTTTCACCTTCCCCGGTGTGGCGGAGTCGTCGGGTCCTTTGACACCAAAGTGAACTTCTTCTTTGGTGAACTTCCCTCGAGACAAGCCTTGAATCCGACGGTATTGAGATGCAAGCCTGTCGGAGCAACCGTGTGGAAACCCCCTCCACACTCCCTTGAGTCCCCCCTCACATGATCTTCTCCCTCTCAGACTTCACCCATTCCTCACTCCATTTCAAGCTTTCTCTTCAAGTTTCCCCCACAAGAACGAAGCTACAATGGCTGCCAAAGACACTTATAATGTGCCTTGTCATAGCTTAAATAGAAGAGCTAAAAACGAGCTCATTAATGCAAGATGCCGACTTTATCATCCAAACATATTGTCCTGGACGATTAGTTTAAATATGAGGAAAATTGTCCTCAACATCGCCCTGAAATGAAGCTGGACGATGTCTAATCGTCCCGGACAAAATCACCATTAATTGCTTTCCAAAATTGCCAGAGAAATTTTGGAAAAATTGTTCTTGATCGTCCTGGATGATATTTTATAGTCCAGGCCGATCCACCAGGCCGATATCCAAAAATAAGAATTTCCTAAGTAGATATGGCGGCAGATTCTTTCTGAATTGAGCCTATCGTCCTGGCTGATACAAAATTATCCAGGACGATGTGTTTTTCATAATGACGGCTGCTTTAATGAGGATGCCCTAATTAGGGTTTCTGCTTTTGAACAGATTATCCCGGCTAAGATAAATATCGTCCAGGACGATATTACCAAAAATAATAAATCCTAGGGAACAGTCAAAAACTCTTATACGTTATAAAGCATCAAGAGCCACAACAAATACAATAGACTCAAGAAAGGAAAAAGTGTACAAACTAACTCAGACCTAGTCTACCCAATGTTTAGCTGGTTCAAAATTGCAGTCCGATCGTATGAAGTTGAAATGTCAGTACATAAGACAATCATAGAGAAATAAAAATGTTTGTTATCATCAAAATCATAAACCATTGATCCGAAACAATCTCCCTCTTTTTGATGACGGCAAACAGTTCAATTTGAATTTTCAAAAAACAAATTCTCCTAATCTCCCCCTCACTAGAATAAACCTTTAAAAATAGGGGACATAAAATTTTTTAAATTTTTTTGAAAAAAAAGGATACAAAAAACATAGAAATTCAACAATACATTCTTCCCCCTTTGACATTATCAAAAAGAGATGAGGCACAAAAAACAAAACGAACAAAAGAAAAAAAAACGTTCCCTGATCTAGTGAAAAAAAAATATTCTTAAAATAAGAAAGTTACCTCTTGGTTTTAATAAAAAACTTAGTAGAATTAGATTGACAACACATAATCCAGAAAAAGTAAGAAATTCATAAATTGTTAATCCAAGCTCAAGTTCTTTTAAAGGCTAAAAAAAATTTTTAATTCAATATCCAAATCAAGGAATAAACAGGAAAAAGAAACATTAATTTTTCAAAACTCCTTTCATAAAACTTATCTAATAGAAGATCAATGCACGAATTGCTGAATCAGGAACCAAGATTTTCAAGCACAAGTTTTGAACATATTAAAGATTTTCTTAAGTTTTTAGAAGTATAAGAAAAAATAAGCATATTTTTTTGGGGGGGCTCATTTTATGCCCTTTATCACTTGAATGGTTCTTTGAGCATCTTTTGATTTTAATACACTTTGTGTATTTTTTTTTAATTTGGCGTCATTGCGCATCTTTTGGTTTGGCATCATTGGCCACTTTTTTTTTATTATTTTCAAAAAATATGCTTTCTTTCTTATATTTTTAAAACCAAAGTAAACCCAAATTATTGACAACACGAACAACTTGATTATGAAAATTTTATGGTGGATTCAACAATCTTGCAAAAGATTCCTATGTGATAGAAAAAATATAGGGAGATAAAAAAATTAGTTTCAAAATCCAATTTAAAATATGATGAAGATTTTGAATCAAAAGTAAAATAACCTCTTTAAGAAGAGAGAAAGAGAAACAAAATCATGAGTTTCCTTCCTCTGACTATTTTAGAGAAGTCAAACTCAACTTACCAAAGATTTCAAGAAAAAATAGGAAGTTGATTTTCCATTTTTAGAAAAGTGAATGTGTGTGTTAATCAGAGAAAAACTTTCACAAAAATAAAAATTTCAAAGAAGAAACAAAAAAAAACACAGAAATAAAAAAAAAACACAAAAATACGAAAGGCTTTTAACCATTATCTCTCACCTGGTCCGATGCTTCAAAAACCAGATCTACCCATGAGATTTTTTGCCTTTCATTATTTCCCCAGTTTAAATTTTGCTTCGCCTTACCCTTTTCTTTTGTAGGAAGAATTTTTAAATTAGGGCACTGATTTTTTATATGTCCAGGCTTCCTGCATCGAAAGCAAATAACGTTAGAAGAAATATGGACATCCTTACCACTTTTACCTTTTTTCCACTTTTGCTTATGCTTTGGTGAGCTTTGTGATTTGCTTGACAAGTCATTGCATTCGTCACCAACTAAGCTATCTCTTTCTGTATCTTCAGCTTTTAGAACAATCGTTTCTCCTGCATCCAAAAGTCTTTGACCCAAACTTTGCTTGTAGGCAATGAGTGAGCCAATCAAATTATCAGTAGAATAATCATTCAAATCTTTTGATTCATAAATAGCAACAACTTTGGCATCAAATTTTTTAAGTAAACAGCTAAGAATTTTGTTAACTTTTTCAAAATTTGAAAATTCTTTTCCTAAAGCATGCAATGAGTTTACAATTTGAAAGAATCTGGTATACATGTCTAAGTACATTTCATAAGGTTTCATGAAAAATAATTCAAAATCATGCATTAACAAATTCAACTTGATTGCTTGATTTCATTCGTGCGTTCGTATAAAGTATGTAGTTTATTCCAAACTTCCTTACCAGTAGTGCAAGTGGATATTAACATGAAATCATCAGAATTTAAAGCACAAAAAAAGCAATTTAAAGATTTTGCATTCAGTTGAGCATTCAGTTGTTCTTCCTTATTCCATTGATTAAAAGGAATATCATTTTTAACTTCATTAACAATATGTAATGATGATGAATAACCAGTTAAAATCATATACCACATGCAAAAATCAATCGATTGCAAGAAAATAGACATGCGAGTTTTCCAAAAATCAAAAGACATATTTTCAAATAAAGGTGGTCTGGTGATTGAAAAACCTTCCGCAATAGTATGATTTGAAAAATTAGCCATGGATCGAAATTCAAAAGCTTTTAAAAACTTATTTTTTGAAAACGGCTCTGATACCACTTGAAAGTGCTTTGATGGCACTAGAAAGTTCGTTAGGGATGTTAAGCCCTATGAACTGGCCCAAGGCTAATAAAGAGAGAGGTGAATTGGATAACTTTAAAACCAAAGATAAAACTCAAACCAAAATCACCACAGAAAAATAAGTGCGGAAGAAAATAATGCGGAAGCAATAATAAGAAAAGAACACATCGGATTTATTGTGGTTCGGTCAAACCTTGACCTACATCCACTCCTTGGAGGCACCCTCTAAGTATTGCACTAAAATCGTGACTCTCCTTTAGCCCCCACAGCTAGGCGGAGAAGCCCTTACAAAATCACTTCCACCTTCCCCGGTGTGGCGGAGTCGCCGGGTCCTTTGACACCAAAGTGAACTTCTTCTTTGGTGAACTTCCCTCGAGACAAGCCTTGAATTTGATGGTATTGAGGTGCAAGCCTGCCGGAGCAACCATATGGAATCCCCCTCCACACTCCCTTGAGTCCCCCCTCATAGGATCTTCGCCCTCTCTCAGACTTCACCCGTTCCTCACTCCCTTTCAAGCTTTCTCTTTAAGTTTCTCCCACAAGAATGAAGCTATAATGGCTGCCAAAGACACTTACAAAGTGCCTTGTCATAGCTTAAATAGAAGAGCTAAAAATGAGCTCATTAATGCAAGCTGTCGACTTTGTCATCCAGGATGATAAACATATCGTCCTGGCCGATTAGCTCAAATATGAGGAAAATCATCCTGAACATCGCCCTGAAATGAAGCTGGACAATGTCTAATTGTCCCGGATGATATTGCGATCGTCCCGGATGAAATCAACATTAATTGCTTTCCAAAATTGTCAGAGAAATTTCGGAAAAATTATCCTGGATCGTCCTGGATGATATTTTATAGTCCAGGCTGATCCATCAGGCCGATATTCAAAAATAAGAATTTCCAAAGTATATCTGGCGGCAGATTCTTTCTGAATTGAGCCTATCATCCTGGCCGATACAAAATCATCCAGGACGATATGTTTTTCATAATGACGACTGCTTTAATGAGGATGCCCTAATTAGGGTTTCTGCTTTTGAACAGATCATCCCAGCCGATATAAATATAGTCCAGGACGATATTACTAAAAATAGTAAACCCTAGGGAACAGTCAGAAACTCTTATACGTTACAAAGCATCGGGAGCCACAACAAATACAATAGACTCAAGAAAGGAAAAAGTGTACAAACTAACTCAGACTTAGTCTACCCAATCTTGAGCTGGTTCCAAATTGCAGTCCGATCGTATGAACCTGAAATGTCAGTACATAAGACAATCGTAGAGAAATAAAAATGTTTGCTATTATCAAAATCATAAACCATTGATCCGCAACAAATGTGTCACCTGTCTAACAACTCATAATAAGGTCTAATGATTATTAAAAATCTGAAACTTTCATATTTCTCTCTAATTCCAAAAATTAAATTTTTATTCCTCAGTTAACATATCTGGATGATCCTTTAAAACCCACTAACTCTCTCAAACTCCAAAATTTTCTAAGTAGGTTAATAAAACTCTCAACCAATCTTCTAAAATCAGTAACCAACTCTTTTATATATTAACCCACTCTTTAATTCCAGCTAATTTAAATTAACTTAATCAACCCCGATTACTTCTAGATAATCCAGGCCTACGAGGCTATTTTCTTAGCCCCAAGGAAGGTGAAATAAACTTCACGGCCTCGGTGTGAAACAAATATAGTAATCAATTAACCTCTAAAATATATTTAAATAAAATTCTTAATATATTAATATTTAAATTCTAACATAAATTTCCCTTATGCCTCAACAAACTCAAATTTTTAGACAACTTTAACTAATCACCCAACTTAGGATCTACCTCAGCCACACGACCTTTTACACACACTTTAGATGGTTTGCTAGGACAACCAACTTTAGATCTAGGTTAGGCCGATGTTTACTTTACTGCTGTGTGCCAGATTTTTATGGTTTTCACTGCATGTTGTGGATAAATATACTTGCTGTGTTTGCTTACTTTTTTTACTGCACTTTGTGGATGATTGATGTGTTTGACGATTAGATTACCCTTAGGATAGGAACGATCTAGTTATTCACACAGTTTTCTACAGGTGGCCATGCTCATGTAGGGCAATAAAAAGGGGGCTAAGTCAATAAAAAAATATTTCAATTATAATAATGTTTGCACAGGTGCTTCAGCTGCTAAAGCCCCCATATAATAAAAAAGAGTGTGGCCAGTGTGTTTATTTATTTTTCTGCACATATATAACTGCTTGGGAATATGTTTTGATTTATTAACTGCTTAGGATAACCTTGTAGGAGAGTCTATAATATTTTTTTTTCATTTTCATATAAATATAATTTGTGCAATTGTTAAGTGTTATCAAAGCGGGATTTTGAGTTAGGATACATAGGTCCAAAGCTTGGACTCCAAAGAGAAAGGGACACCCCTTAGGGGAGTGGCCCTTTTTTATTTGGAGATCCAAATTTGGATCACTTCTTCACTTCGTAAAGAGGAGAGAGTGGCCTTCCCCTCGAAGGAAGTGCTCTCTTATCCATTTGGATAGTCTATTATGAATAATCCAAGGAGCCTGAAGGAGATGAACCCGAAGGAGAACGAGATTGAAAACTTGAAGATAAAGAGTATCCCGTTCAAAACCACTTGCATCCCTACTAGGTTTAGAATCCGGGTTATTGTCAATGGTGCCCGACCACTTTAATTTTTACAAAATTCTGGTTTGTAATAAGCAAAGCAACTTTGCCTATGGACATTTATTTATTAATTCATTTATATTTGAATTATTGAAATGATTGCCTTTAGGATTGCATGCTTTTCTTCATTTTTTGGTGTTTGTGTGGCGCTTTTATTTTTGCCTGGACATATAAGACTCGTAAGGGTGTGAAAATTTTTATATTCATAATCTTAAAGTTTAAAATTTAGTGAGTCTAAATAACATAGAAAGATAATGAATTTTGGGAATTAGCCGAGGATCGACATTGGGGTTGCATGCATATTCTTGCATTACTCTTTCCTTGCTTTAGACCCTTCCCCGCCTGCAGGTAGAGTTTGGATTGTTTGACCTATGAGGATGAGGTACTGGACCTGGGGAAGTCCAGTCTTCTAAAAAATTATTTTCTAAGCCTGTTTTTAACTTTCAAGCATACTTGATTTGAGGTTGTTAACTAGCATATATTGCATTAGAAACAAATTAAAAGAGTCAAAATTTTAATTGCATTAGTCCTTAGCATTTTGCACCCAACATAAGTCAAAGGGGCCAATTAGGGAAACCTCTAGATGTCGGCCCCAATTCTCCAAAACCATTAAATAAAACGTCTCTACCACTCTTTCATAAAAGATTGGACTCATCTCTTTCAAATCGATTAGGTGGTTAGCTGGCTCCCCAATCCAGGGAGCCAGGCCGGGGTAAGTTCAGGTTCTACACTGCATTAGTTAGGTTCGGACGATTGTGGTCCAATGTCCAAATTAGATTTAGGATCCAAAGCAGATATTTAATTATAAGACCCCAAACTTTGGGAATTTAATCCCAAATTTCTAATAAAATGCCCAACTTTAATTAAATATCATTTCAATCCAAAACATAAAGCCCAATGCTTAGATTAAGTCGGGACGCTTCTGGATGATTTTGGAATCTCAAAGTGTCCCCTACTCCTCTTCCCTCAATACTGTTAATAACTGCTCAATTTTGATCCATTCTCTTTTGAGTTTCCAAAATTCACCACCTCTTTTTGATATCACTCCTAGAAAATCTAACAAAATTTTGTTACTATTTTAATCGAGAGTTTTTGTTGGGGACCCTAGCTCCCTACGATATTATTAACTATGAGGGCTTGCGCTCGTAGGAGATTTAGAACCACACACACCTGATTTTAAAAATTGATTTTTCAAAGTTCAATTTGATTTCTTTGGGAAATTTTAAAATACTAACAATCGTTATCATCATATTCAAAAAAATTAACATCAAATGATATTTTCCCCTTTTGAGGAGATAATATCATTTGCCGATGATATTTTAGAAATGAACTCAATAATCATCTCGCCAGATTATCATAGCTAGATATTTGGTCAAACTCCATTTTAACCCTTCGGGGTCATATGAAGTTCTTCTTTAAATCCAGTTATGATATTCGAGGTAGAGTTTATGATTCTAAATCTGAACCCCATTTTGAGAGTTTATTTTCACCTCCCAAGGTGATATACCTTTTTGGATGGGTTGTTCGATTTTAGAATTAAAATTTAACTTTGATTTTAAAATTCTCAAAGAAAGTTAAATTTTTTAAAAATTGTTTTCAAAATTCCACCAACAAAAAAAAATGTCACGCCCGGTGGGACTAAATCTCTCTCTCCATCTTTAATAGTAACAAAATTTTGTCTCTTCGGTAGTCTTAACTACCTTTCTTCCATTGGTCCCTCTACCCATTTCTCTCTTGAGTGAGTGTGGCCAACATCTAAAATAACTTGTATGCTAAAAAGAGAGGTCATACCTCCAAGTTTCTTTTAATTTAAATGTTGACTCTGATTTTGACCTTCTGGCCCCAGGTCAACCGGTGAGGCGAAAGTGTCAAATCAGATTCTTGGGATCTCCCCAATCCTATGAATTTATATTTAATAATTTTTAATTCAATACGTAAATCGTTAAGATTGAAAGGAATTTTAAAGATCCTAATTTTGGTGTTCTAAAATACCTTAGCCTTAACCCATCACTTCCCCTTTTGATCTTTAGAGTTGAGGAGAGTTAGGCTACCCACTCTACTTGACTTTTCTCACAATTCCATAAGCCTTCGGGCAAGGGGAAACTCTGCCCGTTGTGTTTTGGAATTTGTGAGAAACCCACCTTAAATCTCACAAAATTCAAATTTTCTCTTAAATCTCTTTTCAAATTTCAAGTTGCCATATATTGTCCCATAAAATCTCTCTGTGGGCTAACATGTGTTAAAAAATTTAATTCTTCTCTGGCACATATCTAGTCTCCTTACCCCACTAATATGTGTTGGGTGATAATTTCTACCACTCGACATGCATTAGAGGGTTGAGATTCTCTTATGAGCCTTGATCTTCAAAAAATTTTGTTCTTTTAAAAGAAATATAATTCCAATCCTCTCTTAACTTTCAAAAAATTTCAAATGGCTGGCAAATTAATCTTCTCCTTCGACCGAGAGCTGTCCTCAATAGTGAATGACCAAGGAGACACTATCATTTTTTGGATGGGATTCAATACCCTTGAGTTCTCCATGGACGGACACAAGATTGTTAGCTTGGATGCCAGTAAGGAAGTTCCCCCAATGGTTGAGTATATTATGGGATCTGCACCCACCTTGCCAGTAATCAGTGATGAGCAGAAACAGTCTGAACCAGTCGTTGAGGTGTCCATTGAAGTTAAATCTATTTTTGAAGAAGGATCCAGTTCTGGACTTACCTTTACAACTAAGAACCAGAAAAAGAACTATCTGAGGAGACATAGGAAGAGGATCTCCAAGGCTAAGAGAGTTGTACCTTTTAAGACTTTAGCCTGAGTAGAGCTTGAGGCTGCTGAGGAGCTGCCTATTCCTTCTTCCTCTCCCCTCCACAAGGGGAGTTGCTTCTACCCCCTCGCTGCTGCTCAGGGGGAGGAGAGGGAAGCTAGGATAGCTCGTTCCCCACCAAACCCAGTTAACTACTCAACCCGGGCATTTAAAAAGTTGATTAATAAATCTTTTTGTCTTTCTCAATAGCTGACTACGACAGCCTAGGGCCCGGTGTCGGAAGTTGACCTGGATGCTTCGCAGGAGGATGTTGAGCCACTTCCCTCTTCAGTAGTCATAGGAATTACTATGAAATATGTAGAAAAGAAGATAGATAATTTTGTAGAGAGGAAGTGTGTTGATGAGAGATGTATTAGAGTGGCGGATGGTGGTGTGAAAACCCTTTCCCCTCTCTTGTTATCTGACTTTTACTTTGCCCCATCAAAGGAAAAAGGTCAAAAGATGAATAAAAAACATCCTTCTACCTCTGTTTTGATAATTAGCCATAAGTTTGAAGTGCAATATGATGACTCTCTTATTTTAAATCAAAATTTTGGTGAAGTAAATCTCAATGTCAAACAAACGGACCTTCCCGAGTCGACCACTCAAGAAGATGTCGAATGTGAAACCTTATCCAGATAGAGTTTTTAGATTCTAACTCTCTTTCGAGAAATGATGATCCGATGCCTATGGTGAGTGTAGACACTGCTCTAGTTTGCCCGCCCGAGGATATCGAGCAGGTGCAACTTCGTGGCGGTAAAGTCTTACCCCCTAGGCTTCCCCCACAGGATAAAGGCAAGCAATCCATCTTCGAAGATCTAAATCCAAACTCCCCTCAACAATATGAATTTCCTTTAATTCCTCCAGGTTTCGAAGTCTGTCGTTCCTAAAGTTGATTATAATGTCCATGCCCAACTTAGGAAGTTGCCAGCCAAATTAAGTATTTATGACGCACTCCTTCTTTCCAAAGATATGAGAGAGTCTTTAATCAAGGCACTTCTCGACCCCGAGATTTTCCTGGCCCAATTTGCTTCAACTTCAAAAGATGAGGCACTTTACTTCAAAGAGGTTCCTTGAGTTACGTTTTTAGATGAAGACTTGCTCTTGGGAACTGCCGACCATAACCGTCCCCTCAACATTACTAAAGATGTGGGAAATTTTAAGTTATCGAAAGTCCTCATTGATTCGGGTGCATCAGTCAACATAATGAACATAAAAACTCTATTTTACCTTAGAGTTGATACTATCAAGATTTCAACTGATAAGTTGGTGCTTCGTGGGTTCAACGAAAAAGGCGAAAGAGCTTTAGGTTCAATTACTTTGCTCTTAGATATAGGAGAATTGAAAATTGAAGCTAAATTTCATATAATTGATTCAGCAACATCCTTTAACACTCTTCTAGGTAGACCTTAAATCCATGAATATAGAATGGTTCCATCTACCCTACACCAATACTTCAAGAACCAACGAGACGGCATTGAACACGTGAGTAAGGGTGATCTGCAACCATTTTCTATTCAAGAAATTAGGATCTACGAGGATTCGGCATATTTCATACTAAAAGGGTCCTCATCCCGTTCTAAGTTTGAGATAAAAAATGAGGAGAAATAGGAGAAATTGGTTGGACAAAAATCCAACTAAGGAAAGAAATAAGAAAAAGACAGATAAAGTCACCAATCAAGAAAAGATATAGTTGAGTAGTGAAGATGATTTTGATATCATTGTTCTGAGGCCTCCAAACAAATTACCTCAAAGAGATGGGAGGATGGCTCTAAGGGCACGAGGTCGGGGTCATGCTTGATTAGATAGGAGAACAACACCTATGTAAATTGACCTGGAATTAGATTCCGATAGTGAATCGAAAAATCAAGGTGTTGCAATCTCTCTCGACTACAAGAATATAAATATTCCTCCTAAATTTGATCTCACCTTAGACCAGGACAGTGACTCTGAGGTAGATAACTCGAAGGATAAAAGTGACGAGCTCGAATTAACAATGAACAAAAAGCTCAGTAGGAGGATTGAGGCCCTTTCCCTGACCCCACTGTCAGCTGGCAGGATTGCCAGGTTAGAGGTTAAAGGGGCCCCCAACCTGAACGATGAAGTAAAGAAACTTTAGAAATTCTTTCCTGGCTCCTCCTTCGCAAGGGATGAAGGTGATGTAACCCTTGAGGAGGCGGATTTTAATGAATTAATGGAATTACCTTTCGGCTACTTCCCTGTTCGCGTGAAAAATACTTTCTCCAAAGGTCCTGTGTCATATCGGTGGACTAAGGTTCAAGCCAGATACCATGAAAATATTTGGCAAATCGAGATCAAGAAAATCCAATGGCCGATATTGGCTTTGGGACCGTTAGTTCATTTGATGATGATGAATAATGCTTAATGATAACTTATCATCTTGAATCTCCAAATGTCCCTACAGATCCCATCTGTCCTTTGGATGGGCTCTGTTTGGAGACTTTAGACGATCTCGATGAACTTCAAGTTCGGGATGCACCACCTGAATTCAAAGAGGAAATTAAATCAATGGTCGTTGAATTAAGAGAAATTAACCTAGGAAGTGACGATGATCCCCGTCCTACTTTCATAAGTACATTACTAAGCGAGAGTGAAACCCATGATTTGATTAAATTGTTGTATGTGTTCAAGGATTGTTTCGCCTGTACATACAACGAAATGCTGGGTTTATCCGCTAAGGTAGCGATCCACAAACTTGGAGTTCGGCATGATGTCATTCCTGTCAAACAAGCTCATCGGCGCATGCGCCTGGAGATCAAGCAACAACTCATTTCCAAAGTTAAGAAATTAGTCGAAGAATGGTTCATCCGAGAGGAACAATACCCCTCTTGGGTGGCCAGTGTCGTGCCAATTCAGAAGAAAAATAGGCAGTTTCGAATTTGTGTCGCTATAGGGATCTGAATAAGGCATGTCCTAAAGATGAGTTCTCTTTACCCATACCATAACTTATAGTGGACATTGCCTCCTCACATGCTATTTTCTCCTTTATGGATGGCTCATCTGATTATAACCAAATTAAGATGGCCCCAGAAGATGAGAGAAATACTGTGTTCATAACCCCTATAGGGATCTTTTGTTATAAGGTGATGCCATTTGGCCTGAAGAATGCTAGGGCAACCATCCAGCGGGCCATGACTCATATCTTTCATGACTTAATTAATAATCAAGTTGAATGTTATATTAATGATTTAGTTGTCAAGAGTAAAGCCAAAGAGGCTCACCTATATGACTTAAGGGTTGTATTTGAACAGTTGCGCTGCTATGATTTGAAAATGAACCCCTTGAAATGTGCCTTTGGTGTCACTTCAGAGAAATTCTTAGGATTCGTAGTGAGGCACCGAGGAATTGAGATCGACTCTGCTAAAATTGAAGCCATCTTAGATATGCCATCTCCTAAGAGTCTTACTCAATTAAGATCTCTACAAGGTAGATTGGCATATATAAGGAGGTTCATTTCCAATCTTTATGGGAGATGTCAACCCTTTTCTATCATTGAGAAAAAAGATACTAAATTTGTATGGGACTAGAAGTGCCAGAATGCCTTTGATAACATCAAACAATACCTTTCTAACCGCTCCGATTCCAGGAAAACTGTTGATCCTTTACACTACAGCCTTAGATGAGTCCTTAGGTGCCATGTTAGCTCAAGTCAACGACGAAGGGAAAGAGAATGCTCTATATTACCTTAGCTGAAGACTTCTTCCTACTGAAATTTGATACCCACAGATTGAGAAGCATTGCCTTGCTTTAGTTTTGTGGCCCAGAAGCTAAGGCATTACATGCTTTCCCACTCAATCAGTTTGATTTCTAGAGTTAATCCTTTGCAGTATCTTATTACCCGACCTATGTTATCAGGATGCTTGGCTCACTGGTTTAATATACTACTCCAATTTAAGATTACTTTCATTCCCCTCCGTGTTGTAAAAGGACAGGCCATTACTGATTTCCTGGCAGCGCACCTGCTTCAGGTAGATTCTCCTTTGAATGATGATTTACCCGATGAACAAGTCATGAATTTAAGGAAATCTGAAAAAGATGTCTAGGAGCTATATTTTGATGGTGCGGCATCCTCCCGCCGGGATGCAACCCAACAATCTATAACCCCCGGAAAGGCAGGAGTTGACTTAATTTTTAAAATGCTGGAGAGAGTGATGATGCATTTTTCTTACCACTTATCAGAGCCTTGAACAAATAACGAAGCTGAATACGAAGCTCTAATAACTGGTTTGGAACTTGCAATTTTAATGGAGATTAAAATGATTAAGATCTTTGGTGACTCTCAGTTAGTAATTAACCAAGTTGCAAGAACCTATAAGGTCTTAAATCCTAATCTTTTAAGATACCAACAGTACACCCTTCACTTGCTTGAACAAATTCCTATCATGACTTTATATAGGGTTACCCGTGGAAGCAATTCTGCGATGGATGCCTTAGCAAAACTTGCAAAGGAATTAGCATGCCCAGAGGAAGATTCCATCCCTATAGAGATTCAGGGTCGCAAAGCCCTCTCTCTTATAGATTTGGAATATATCAGTAAGAAACCTCTCCAAATCCTTTCTGCCTCTTCGACGACTAAAGAAGAAGGCGATTGGAGATGACCTTTACTTGATTAACTTCAAGAGGGAAAAATTCCCCACGATAAATCTCTCTCCAACCAGATTAAGAAGCATGCCCTATCTTATGCACTAGTCAACAATTCACTGTACTATCGGTCATTCGATCAGATGTGGCTACGTTGTTTGGACAAACGAGAAGCCCTGAAGTCGTTAATGAGGTCCATTCAGGACAATGCGGTGCACATCAATCGGGTCCAAAAATAAAATTAAAAATCAAAAGAGTTGGGTATTACTGGCCTATAATGATTGACAATTATATGAATATTGCAAAGCACTGTCATCAATGTCAGGTCCATGGTGTGGTTCTACATCAGCCGCCTAATGTATTGCACCCTACAATAGTTTTGTGGCCCTTCGAAAGATGGGGCACGGATGTTATCGAGCCGATTGACTCCCCTTCTTCGAGAGGTCATCGTTTCATATTAGCTGCGACTGATTACTTTTCAAAGTGGGCAAAAGTAATTCCCCAGCGTAATGTAACATCCCACCATGTGTTAAAGTTCTTTCATGACCATATCGCATATCAATTCGATGTACCCCGCAAAATCATATTTGATAATGGGTCCGCATTCAAGTCTACAAAAATTAATAATTTTGTAAGACACCATAACATTGATTGGAGATACTCGATGATCTATTACCCCCGGACAAATGAATTGGCTGAGGCCTTCAATAAAACTTTGGTGCAAATCATTAAAAAGATCCTTAATGCCAACAAACGACAATGGGATGAGCGGTTGGTGGAAGCTCTGTGGTCTTACCACACCACTTATAGAACCCAACCCAATCCACCCCGTTTGCACTAGTGTATGGATCTGAGGCCTTCTACCCTTAGAGATACAAATCCCTTCACTTAGAATTGCAGTTCAGAACCAAATCATAAATGAACAAAATGCAAAACTGCGGTTGGAAGAACTCGAAGGCCTTGAAGAGCGACGTCTCCAAGCTCAACAAAGTCTAGAGTTGTATAAATCTCGAATGGTTCAAGCTCATGACAAGTTAGTGCGACCTAGGAACTTCAAAGTAGGAGACTTGGTGTTGGTACTTCGGAGGCTTATCTTAGCCCACCGAAAGTTGGGAGGCAAGTTTGAACCAATTTGGGAAGGACCCTTTGTTGTAGATACTATCTATGAAGGAGACTCGTATCAGCTAGTGGATTGTAAAGGAAATCACCCGATGTTACCTGTCAACGGGCGTTTCCATAAGAAATACTATGCTTGATGTAGCTCATTTGATCAATCAATAAAATTTATTTTTCTCTTGACTTGCAACTTTGAATCATTTTTGTACGCTCTCTCATACTTTCTAATCCCTCTGTCTATTTGTTGAGGTTAGGTCCTTCCTTCCCTTAGGGTTAAATCCGCTAGTGGTGGAGTACGCCCTTCGTGGCACCATCCTAGCATTGGACTTGAGGATTAGTGGTGGAGTATGCCCTTCATGGAACCATCCTAATTCACACTTGCTAGTGGTGGAGTACACCCTTTATGGCACCATCCTAGTTTGCCAGTTTCGATCTTCTATGTGGAGCAAGTTTCCTCCCCACATGACCATCCCAGTTAATCCATCTATTAGGAGTAAGTCTTCTATCCGCATCTTATAGACCTAAGGTTGGGTGACGCCCTTCCTTAGACCCAAGATTAGGTGATGCCTACCTTGGTTTCCTAGTTGATTTTGTCTACTATGAGTAAGTCTTCTATCAGCATCCTGTACACCTAAGGTTGGGTGATGCCCTTCCTTAGACCCAGGGTTAGGTGATGCCTACCTTGATTTCCTGGTTGATTTTGTCTGCTAGTAGTAAGTCTTCTATCATTATCCTGTAGACTTAAGGTTGAGTGATGCCCTTCTTTAGACCTAGGGTTAGGTGATGCCTACCTTGGTTTCCCAGTTGATTTTATCTACTATGAGTAAGTCTTCTATCAGCATCCTGCAGAGTTAAGGTTGGGCGATGCCCTACCTTAGACCCAAGGTTAGGTGATGCCTACCTTGGTTTCCCAGTTTATTTTATCTATCAGGAGTAAGTCTTCTATCAGCATCCTGTAGACCTAAGGTTCGGTGATACCCTTCCTTAGACCCAAGGTTAGGTGATGCCTATCTTGATTTCCCAGTTGATTATGTCTATTAGGAGTAAGTTTTCTATCAGCATCCTATAGACCTAAGGTTGGGTGATGCCCTTCCTTAGATCCAAGGTTAGGTGAAGCCTACCTTGGTTTCCTAGTTAATTTTGTCTACTAGGAGTAAGTCTTCTATCAACATCCTGTAGACCTAAGGTTGGGTGATGCCCTCCCATAGACTTAAGTTTAGGTGTTGCATACCTTGGTTTCCCAGTTAATCTGTCTACTAGGAGTAAGTCTTCTATCAGCATCTTGTGGACCTAAGATTGGGTGTTTCCCTTCCTTAAACCCAAGGTTAGGTGATGCCCACCTTGGTTTCCTAGTTAATTTGTCTATTAGGAGTAAGTCTTCTATCAGCATCCTATAAACCTAAGGTTGGGTGATGCCCTTCCTTAGACCCAGGGTTAGGTGATGCCTACCTTGGTTTTCCAGTTGATTTTGTCTACTAGTAGTTAGTCTTCTATCTGCATCCTATAGACTTAAGGTTGGGTGATGCCCTTCCTTAGACCTAGGGTTAGGTGATGCCTACCTTGGTTTCTCAGATGATTTTATCTACTAGGAGTAAATTTTTTATCATCATCCTGTAGACCAAAGGTTGGGTGATGCCCTTCCTTAGATCCAAGGTTAGGTGATGCCCACCTTAGTTTCCCAGTTAATTTGTTTATTAGGAGTAAGTCTTCTATCAGCATCCTATAGAGCTAAGGTTATGTGATGCCCTTCCTTAGACCCAGGGTTAGGTGATGCCTACCTTGATTTCCTGGTTGATTTTGTCTACTAGTAGTAAGTCTTCTATCAGTATCCTATAGACCTAAGGTTGGGTGATACCCTTCCTTAGACCCAGGGTTAGGTGATGCCTACCTTGGTTTCCTAGTTGATTTTGTCTACTATGAGTAAGTCTTCTATCAGCTTCCTATAGACCTAAGGTTGGGTGACGCCCTTCCTTAGACCCAAGGTTAGGTGATGCCTACCTTGGTTTCCCAGTTAATTTGTCTATTAGGAGTAAGTCTTCTATCAGCATCATATAGACCTAAGGTTGGGTGATGCCCTTCCTTAGACTCAGGATTAGGTGATTCCTACCTTGATTTTCCTGTTGATTTTGTCTACTAGTAATAAGTCTTCTATCAGTATCCTGTAGACCTAAGGTTGGGTGATGCCCTTCCTTAGACCCAGGGTTAGGTGATGCCTACCTTGGTTTCCCAGTTGATTTTATCTACTAGGAGTAAGTCTTCTATCAGCATCCTATAGACCTAAAGTTGGGTGATGCCCTTCCTTAGACCCAAGGTTAGGTGATGCCTTCCTTGGTTTTTTCCCAGTTAATTTGTCTATTAGGAGTAAGTCTTCTATCAGCATCCTATAGACCTAAAGTTGGGTGATGCCCTTCCTTAGACCCAAGGTTAGGTAATCCCTACCTTGGTTTTCCTAGTTAATTTATCTATTAGGAGTAAGTCTTCTATCAGCATCCTATAGACCTAAGGTTGGGTGAGGCCCTTCCTTAGACTTTCAAAGTTCCATTTAAAATTGTCATTCGGTCAACACCAATGTGCGTAGCAGAAGTTCCTTCTACTACACACATTAGGGGTCCATTTATTGGCCTCATTTTTATATGAGGTCACTTTTAACTCCTCCCTGAGCTATAGATCCTAAGATCTTCCAAGCTCTTAGCCCTTAGGCCCAATCCAGATCTTAATTCAATTCAAACCCAGAACCCTTAGGCTAAGGACTCATGTCCTGAAGCCCTTTCTAGGTATTTTTCCATCGCCTCCAAACCCAATCAATTGGCATCTGATTCAGAGTCTATCAATTGCATATTGATGTGATATGTGTCTAGTGTCAACCCTCCAAATTTGAGCTTATTTGGAGGACTCTAACCCCATAAACTTAATCCAGTTCCAAATATTGCAAAACCTTCAAATATTTACATTCAATGCCACTGGACCCTCCACCTAGTGGAATTTGACCTTGGAGCCCCCTCCAAACCTTTTGATCACCTCTAATACCTTGATATTGTCTTGTTAAACAATACCCTATATCTTTCCAAACTCAACTTGACCCAGAATTAACTCAGAGCCAAAATGACCAAAGTGCCCTTCAAGGGGATTTTTGGACTTTTGGCCTAAATTTAATTTGATTCCATCAATCCTTGAAATCTTCTCCAAATGTTTTCAAATGACCTTTGAAACCCTTTGGACTCAATTCCAACCACGAATCGACCTGGTTGACCAAGTCAGCCCTTTTTGACCTTAAGGCCCCTTAAGGGTTAAATGGTCATCTTGACCCAATTGATCTCTCCAAACTTTGACACCCCATTTATTAGGCTCATGGGATCAAATTGCATTCATTGGGCCTAATTCTTGGTCTTAGTTCAACACTGGTTGACCAAGTCAACCAAGTTTGACTAAATGACCCATATACCCTTCCTTCCATCCAAACCCTTTCAATCCCATTTGAACTAAAGTGGTGGCTCCTTGGATTCTCAAGAGACCCCTCTTGAAGACCCAAGCCTTGGACTCACTTGGGTTAGCCTTTGGCTTCACCCAAGTGCCCAAAGAGAGGCCCTCTTTGAACCATTTCTCAACCCTAATCAAATTGAATCCATACCATGGTGTCATTAGGTCTCCCATAACCCAATACACCTCCTCTAACCAGCCCAGCCATTGAGTCACCTTGGGTCAAGAGTTAGGCAAACCCAAAGTGGCCAAGATCACTTGGGATTAAGCCAATTCCTATCCTAACTCCAATTGAACTTGACCAACACCTCTATTAGGTGGCCCTAGGTCCAATATACCTCCTCTAGCCAGCCCATGCCTTGGGTTGACTTGGGTCAACTTTTAAGCTAGCTCAAAGTAGCAAAATCATATGGACCCGAGCCATCTTTGAACCTAGATCAAATTGAACACAATTGCCACTTGCATTTGGTGGACCAGACCCACACCCATCTCCCACATCAAGCCCAGGGTCTGTCCTAGCCTAGGTTGAGCCCAATTCGACTCGAACCAAGTAGATTTAGATCAACCCAAGCCATCTTTTAACTCAGATCAAATTGAACCCAATTGTCACTTACATTGGGTGGAGCAAACCCAAATCCATCTCCCACATCATGCCCAGGGTCTGGCCTAGCATGGGTTGAGCTCAATTCAACCCGAACCGAGCAGTTTTGGGTCAAACCAAGCCACCCGACCAAATTGAACCTCCCCATACCCAATTGAGCTCACCCTTGACCCCAACATGTCCCCATCCTTCCTTCCAGGTTAACTTGAC
Source organism: Dendrobium nobile (assembly GCA_022539455.1). Taxonomy (NCBI): domain Eukaryota; kingdom Viridiplantae; phylum Streptophyta; class Magnoliopsida; order Asparagales; family Orchidaceae; genus Dendrobium; species Dendrobium nobile. The sequence continues at coordinate 35,900,400 of CM039723.1, forward strand.
CCAAACTCCGGTCAGTGGCAGTCTGAACCAATGGAGAACAATCTCTAGTGGTCCCCCCTAGTCGATCCTGGCCCAAAGCCTTCCAAAGGCTGTGGCTCGCCGGCTGGAAGCTCACGAGCCCTCTGGGACGATGTCCCCTTCCACCTGGTGCCCATCTGAGCCCCCTCTCGGCCAATCCCGGCCTCCCAAGCTCGCGGGAGGTGGATGAATAAGGCAACTCATCCCAAGAGCCCCCAATTTGATTCTAAGAATTCGAAATTACTCCCCAGAGCTCCCCCTTCGTTCCAGTGCCATTCCCCAACTTCCCAGGACATCCCGTTGATTCGTTTGAGCGAGATCCGGCAAAAGATCTCAGTACTGGGTTCAAAGTCGTACCTTCGGCCATCCTCTGGTCCTGACGTCCAAAGGAGATATGCTCGCCTTCATCCCCTAAAGCTTCCTGATAGAGAGGCTCATTCGTTGAGACCTTCTCTGTGGTAATCTTTCAATCCCGAGCTCCCTAGCTAGGTAGTCTGGTCAAATGTGAAGGGAACTTTCATCTCAGCAAATCTCCATCGTTGGATCGAAAGCTCCCTCTCCCTTGATCCTCTCTGTGAAGTTTCATTGAAGTTCGCCGGCGGGATCTCTTGGATCACGCCGGAGAAGCTTCACGGTCTCGAGTTCGCGCGAGAGGTTAATAATGAAATCTTGATCGTTGATTTCAATCAACGGCGTGGATTAGATCCCGCGGTTTTGGAGCCCATATGATCGTAGCAGTTTGATCTTCCATCTAACGACTATTATTAATCCGACTATTACCCAGTCAGCTGTCAATGATTGCCCTGCCAATCACGACGCGCCGCGTGTAAAGCACCGGCTGACTAGGTAATTAATGGATTTAATTTTATAGAGAAATCAAGGGATCTTCAAAAATTGATATCTCCCTACACACTTGGTCAAATTAGGTGTTCTTAGGCTCATTGGAAAGGTCTCAGGAAGACCTACAAAGCCCTATAGTTCGTGGTCTTGATTGCATCTGTATGAAGTTTAATTTTAATAATAGTATTCTGTGAATTATTGCATTTATTGTTTAAATTAAATTCCCCATGGCCTGGAATCTTGGGATAATGAATTTGGGCATGTCTCTGACATGTCCAAATTTTATCTCCCCTATTTGAGATGTTTAAGGTCACTACTATTCCAATTTTGTTTCAAGGGTCATGGGTTGACCCTTAAATCCAAATTGGAATTCTGACCTATCCAATGAGAATTAGGATCTGATTTTGTGTGTGCTAATGATGTGTAGTAAAGGGACTTTAGAGCCAGTGATTTTGCCCCAATCCAATCTTAGGACAGCTCCCTAGGATTTTCTTAAGGTGAATTAGAGATCACCTTAGGTGGCTTGGTTAGCCACCTTAGAAAATTCCAATTGGGCCAAAATTTGGTGTGTTTACGTCTTGGGATCAGATGATCCCATGGTCTAAATCTCATCAGGTTTGGTGTCATTTTGGTGCACCAAATAGGAGCCATAACATTTCCTCCCTAGAATTACCCCTAGCCTTAAGAAAATTCTAATAAATCAAGATTAATCCTTAAAATTCCCTAAAAACACTTTTAATTTTCCCTAAATGTTCCCTTAATCAGTAAAAATTTGAATCTCCTTAATTTGACATTAAAGTCTACTTCAATTTAATTTTAATCAAAATCAAGGTTTAATCAATTTTAATTAATTAAAAATTATTAAAAATCCCAAAATCTTTAGAAACTTGCTAATCCTCCCCTTTGATCATTTCTGATCTTTGGGGTTGATTTCTAAATGTTTAGGATTCATTTAGGTTCAAAACCACTAAGAAGGACCCTTAATAGAGACATTAAATAATTCCTAGTAAATACCCAAACTTCCAAAATTTATTACTAATTGTAGAAAATTCCAAATCAATCAAATTTAGTGGCTAATGACTCTAATTTAAATCTAGTATTTTCTAAAATTATCAAACTCCCAAAATCTGGTCAAAGTCAAAAAGTCAACGTTTTGGTCAACCTTAAGTTAAAAACGAGTCAAAACTTCTAAAAATCATAACTTTTGATAAAAAACTCTAAATTGAATGTGCCACCTGTCTAACAACTCATAATAAGGTCTAGTATTTATTAAAAATCTAAAACTTTCATATTTATTTCTAATTCCAAAAATCAAATTTTTGACCCCTTAGTTAACATATCCGGATAATCCTTTAAAACCCACTAACTCTCTCAAACTCCAATATTTTTTAAGTGGGTTAATAAAACTCTAAACCAATCTTCTAAAATTAGTAACCAACTCTTTTTTATATTAACCCACTCCTTAATTCTAACAAATTTAAATTAAATTAATCAACCCCGATTATTGCTACATAACCCATGCCTACGAGACAATTAGCTTAGCCCCAAGGAAGGTGAAATAAACTTCACGGCATCGGTGTGAAATAAAGGTAGTAATCAATTAACCTCTATAATATATTTAAATAAAAATTTTAATATATTAATATTTAAATTCTAACATAAATTTCCCTTATGCCTCAACAAACTCAAATTTTTAGACAACTTTAACTAATCACCCAACTTAGGATCTATCCCAGCCACACGACCTTTTACACACACTTTAGATGGTTTGCTAAGACAACCAACTTTAGATCTAGGTTAGGCTGATGTTTACTTTACTATTGTGTGCCAGATTTTTCATGATTTTCACTGCATGTTGTGGATGAATATACTTGCTGTGTCTGCTTACTTTTTTACTACACTCTGTGGATGATTGATGTGTTTGGTGATTAGATTACCCTTAGGTTAGGAATGATCTGAAAGTTCGTTAGGGATGTTAAGCCCATAAGAACTAGCCCGAGGCTAACCAAGAGGGGCGGTGAATTAGTATTTTAAAAACTCTTTCTTAGATCAAATCACAATAAGCACAAACTAAAATCACCACAGAAAAATAAGTGCGAAAAATTAAAATACGAAAGCAGTAAAAAGAACACAAGGGTTTATAGTTGTTCGGTCAACTTGACCTACGTCCACTCCCTAGAGGCGCCCTTAATGTATTGCACTAATTGTCTCTTCTTTAGCTCCCACAGCTAGGTGGAGAAGCCTTTACACCTGACTCCTTTTCACCAACCCCGGTGCGGCAGAGAACTGACTCCTTTTGCTTTCTCTTAAAGCGGGCAGAGAACCGACTCCTTTTGCTTCCTCCTGAAGCGGGCAAAGAACCCGGACCTTTTGCTGAAGTAGACCTCCTAAGAACCTCCCAAGAATGAAGGACGAAGACCAGAGAAGACGACTAGGAACCTTGCTTGGAGTAACCGTTGTGAACCCTCTCACAAACCCCCCCTCACAAGTTCCTCTCTCTCTCTCTCTCTCTCTCTCTCTCTCTCTCTCTCTCTCTCTCTCTCTCTCTCTCTCTCTCTCTCTCTCTCTCTCTCTCCCTCTCCCAAGGCTCTCTTAGGTCAAGACAGCATCACTCAAGGTCTCACACATAAGAAAAATCAAATCCTTTAAGTAGAATTTCAAGAGCTGACATTATCGTCCAGGATGATATGGATATCGTCCTGGCCGATTAGTACAAATCATGGACTATCGTACTGAACATCGCCTTGAATGGGGGTCTGGACGATTCAAAATTAGCTTGATCGTCCAGGATGATCTCATGATCATCCCGAACGATTAGTTCAAATCAGAGGTAAATCATTCAGAACATCGCCCTGAATATAATCTGGCCGATATTGATCATCTTGAAGCAACTAAGGTTTTTAAACTGATCGTCCCGGATGATATTGAGATTGTCCCGGATGATGTGATCATATCAATCATCCTTAATTATTTTCCTTAATTTTCTGATCAATTTAAACATAATTGTATCAAATTGTCCAGGACGATACACAATCGTCCTGGCCGATACACGATCGTCCTGGCCGATATCCAAAAATAAAGAATGCTTAAATAGATAATGTCAGCGAATTCTTTCTATTTTGAGGATATCGTCCTGGCCGATACTTATATCGTCTAGGCCGAAATCCTAATGACAGCTGACTTAACTAAGAGTTCTGATTAAGGTTTCTGTTTTAAAACCGATTGTCTAGGACGATATAAATATCGTCTGGGACGATGTGAGCAAAAATAGAAATTCCAAATCAGATAAAAAAATCACTCAAGTGTGTGTGTGTGTAGGGTTACTTAGCATCATAACACTTCAAAAGTTACAATTGACTCAAGAAAGGGAAAAAGAAAATTACAAACTAACTCAGACCTAGTCTACCCAAACTTGAGCTATTTTTTATTTCTGTCTGATCTTGTGGCCCTGAAATGTCAGTAGAAAAGGCAGTCGTAGAGAAACAAGAGTGTTTGCTAATCATCAAAACATAATTCATGAAAACAGATTTGCAACAATTTCCCCCTTTTTGATGATGGCAAAACACTTCGACGATTAATTCCAAAACAGCAATGCAAAACATAGAAAAGCTTTCAAAATTTTAGAATACATAACATAGTGAAAACACTCAAACATCCTACTCCTTCTTTTGACATCTCTAAAAGGAGGAGGAACAAAGACACAAAGTAAGCAAACCCCCCCTTTTTTTCTGAATGAACCAAGGCATGAACATGATGTAGTATTCCATGTGATTGATTTTAAAAATTTTTAGGTTAATGAGTTAACAACATAAAAAAAATCCAAAAAATGGTAGAATATCCGATCATGGGTTTAGCTCAATTTTTCTTTTAGGGTAAAATCGTCTTTTAAAATCAATGACCTAACTCAAAGAATTCAATTGGACATGAAAAAAGAATCCGTTCACCACTTGATTTCAGAAAAAAATATCTTATAGAATAATGTATCAAAGTAATTATGTCACAATCGCAAAAAAATCAAAATCAAACCTTTGATTTTATCACGTGATATATGAATTCTTCCAAGTTTTAAAAGTTTTTGAAAGGAGAGGAGAGCTTGCTTTTTGGTGGGCTCATTTTATGCCTCTTGTTAATTTGAATGGCATTTTGCGCTTCTTTTTTATACATTTTGTGTATATATTTGTTTTCAATTTGGCATCATTTCGCATCTTTTGATTTTGGCATCATTGGTCACTTTTTTTTTTAATTTTGCAAGCTACATTCTCTTTCAAAAAACTCTTAAATAATCTTAGTTGTGTGTATATCTTCTAGATATTAGAGAAGAAAAACTCACTCTCTAATATAAGACGTCCCTACCACTAGATGTCTGCCCCAATTCTCCAAAACCATTAAATAAAACGTCCCTACCACTCTTTCATAAAAGATCGGACTCACCTCTTTCAAATAGATTAGGTGGTTAGATGGCTCTCCAATCCAGGCTGGGGTAAGTCCAGGTTTTGCACTGCATTAGTTAGGTTCGAACGACTGTGATCCAGTGTCCAAATTAGATTTAGGATTCGGGGCAGATCTTTGATTATAAGACCCCAAACTTTGAGAATTTAATCCCAAATTTCTAATAAAATGCCCAACTTTAATTAAATATCATTTCAATCCAAAACATAAAGCCCAATACTTAGAGTAAGTTGGGACACTTCTGGATGATTTTGGAATCTCAAAGTGTCCCCTACTCCTCTTCCCTCAATCATGTTAATAACTGCTCAATTTTGATCCATTACTTTTTGAGTTTCCAAAATTCACCACCTCTTTTTAATATCACTCATAGAATATCTAACTGAATTTTTTTTACTATTTTAATCGAGAATTTTCGTAGGGGACCTTGGCTCCCTACGATGTAATTAACTACGAGGGCTTGCGCTCGTAGGAGATTTAGAACCACACATACCTGATTTTAAAAATTAAATTTTCAAAGTTCAATTTGATTTCTTTGGGAAAATTTAAAATACTAACGATCGTTATCGTATATTCAAAAAAATTAACATCAAATGATATTTTCCCCTTTTGAGGAGATAATATCGTTTGTTGATGAAATTTTGGATATGAACTCAACAATCATCTCGCCAGATTATCATAACTAGATATTTGGTCAAACTCCATTTTAACCCTTCGGGGTCATATAAAGTTCTTATTTTAATCTGGTTATGATTTTTGAGGTAGAGTTTATGATTCTAAATATGAACCCCATTTTGAGAGTTTATTTTCACCTCCCGAGGTGATATACCTTTTCAGATGGGTTGTTCGATTTTAGAATTAAAATTTAACTTCGATTTTAAAATTCCCAAAGAAAGTCAAATTTTTTAAAACCTGTTTTCAAAATTCTACGAACATTGGTCTAGTGTAGCCTTCTTATACTAAAATCTATATGCGGTAGTCAAGCTGTTGAATAAAAGTAGACATACATATTTTCCAAAAATCAAAAGATGTGTTATCAAATAATAGTGGTCTAGTGATCGAATACCCTTTGATTGTGTTATAGTTTCCAAAAGTAGCCATGATCATTTTCCAAAAGTTATATAAATCTTAATTTTTAAAAATAGGCTCTAATACCACTTGTATGTTCGAATAGGTTATTATACCTAAAGCAATTATCCAAATGCTAATCAAGAGGGGGGGTGAATTGATAATTTAAAAATTTCTTGGTAGATTATAAATTTTTTTTTTATAATTTTATATGCACAATGAAAATTTATTTTAAAAAAAAAAATTCAACCAAAAGTTAAAAGTGCAAAAAATTAAAAATACAATAAAAATAAAAATAAGAACATGAAATTTATAGTGATTCAGTCCAACAAGACATCCGTCCACTCCTTGAAGACTCCCTATTTAGGTATTGCTTTATATCAAAGTGACTCTCTATTTGCTCCAACAGCAACGCGGAGAAGCCCTTACACTTAACCTCTCTTCCACAATCCCCGATGCGGCAGAGTACCATCATCCTTTCACACCCTCCTGGAGTCGACAAAGAACTGTTGTCATATCACACCCTCTTGATCTCGGCAGAGAACCATCATCCTTTCACACCCTCTTGGTGTTGGTAGAGAACCATCATGCTTCATACCCTCCCAGTGTTAGTAAAGTACCGGCACTCCTTTGAAAAATTTCTTTCATGAAACTTCAAGAGAGAAGGGAAGACCTTTGAAGAACAAGCAAAAGATACTCATCGTTAGGCAACCTTATGAATCCCCTCATAATTCCCTCTTAAGAAATCTCTCACTCTCCAATTACAAAAACTCTCCCAAACACTCTCTAATAAGTACACTCTCAAAAGAATTTTGCAGTGAAAAATTCATAAGAGTTATTAGACAGTCAGTTTTAAGAACTCTTATATATGAATGACACAAAAAACTGTCTAGAAAACTTAAACTTTTAATTTGACTGTCAAGGATTGCACAATATGATTGCATATCGTATGTACAATCAGTTTAAAAATTGCTCGGACAATCTTGTATGAACTGATTTCATACTCTGGTTGGCATATGTACGAATTGATATCGTATAATATGATTAGTTCAAAATTAAACCAATTCATCTGGTACGATTCATTACAAACCAATTTTATACTCTAGATAACGTATTGTACGAACCTTATATTATACATTATAATCTATTTTAATAAAATCATGCTTCATTTAATATAAAAAAGGACAAGTCCATTTCATACTTTGGATGTCGTCTGTATGAACTCAAGTTCGTCAGTATGAACATGTCAAAAAATTTACCTGTTCATATGGACAAATTGGTACATACCCATTTCATATTCTGGATGTCGTCTGTATGAACCTATGTTTGTACAGTATGATCAGTTAAGAAAAATTTTGAGTTCGTTTGGGATGAACTGGTACGTAGCCATTTCGTTCTCTAGACGTCTTCTGTATATATGTAACTTTTTACAATACAAAAAAGACATAGAAAATTTTTCGTGGCATGATTTGATCAACTTCTTTCTAGAGGAATAATTGATCAAATCATCCCGTATGATCCATGATAGTACTTTATGATTAGTTTTAAAAATATAAGTTTTTACACTCCCTAGTGTGTGTGCACGGTTACCCAATTACAATCACACTCTCTAGTCTCAAGAAATATATTAAAAGTACAGACTTCAATTATAATAAACCCTAATCTAATCTGTGTTAAAGTCTTCAATAGTCTGGAGTATGATTTCCTTGAAACTTTAGTACACACAAATAACAAAAAATTATATTTTCAATACGTATTAGGAGAAATAGTAATCAACACAATAAGATTTTAAAATAATAAAAAATACACATGATATAAAAATATAATTATAAAAACTAAGTTGCAATAATGGCTAGGGCTATAGAAGTTACATTACCTAGCGCATATCATATATTGTGCCAATCACACATCTCTAAGAAGACTTCATTAAAAGTTTAGTGCTTAAATAACTTCAACAAAGTCAAATGATTCTTTTATAAATGTTTGAGTAAGTGTGACTCTGAGTAGGAGTTTGATAAAATATGAGATGAAATGATTACATAATGGAGCCTCTATAGAAATGGTTAGTTGGAAGAACTTTATAGGATAAGAAATAAGTGGTCAAAAATATTTAATAAGGACTATTTTAGCATGGGCATTTTATCCACACTGCATAGTAAGTCTATTAATAATTTGTGTCATGGCATTTTGAAGCAACAAGTTCAATAATTGATTATTCTCTCAGTCTAAAAAGGTGATGATGTCATGGTGATAGAATAAATAGGATGAAGATTATAAATGTAGCCAATCTACAGTAGTACTTGTAAAAAAAAAAGCAACCCAATATTAAAGCAAGCAGCTATATTTTTTTCAAGAAAGTTTTATTTATTTTTTGAGGTAGAATTTTTACATGGTGTTGGGGAATGAGTATAGAGTATGCATCAAATGATTCTTTAATTTTTTGTTAGGAGCACAAAGAATAAGAATCAGTAGAACTAGGTTATTAATTAAAATGCAAAAGAGGGTATCATTCGATGCACCTGTGGAGAATTTGAGATGATGGATTTACTATATTCTCATTGCATGGGAATTTTAAGGCAGTTAGATATTATGAATATCCTTGAAAAGTACCTTCTACTATGATGGTCAGCAAGAGCTAGGAAAAATATATATGTTGCATTCATCGATAAGCTAGGAAAAATATATATGTTGCATTAATCGGTACATGAAAGACATCTGAAGCTAGTAGTGGATTAATATTTAAAAATTATATTAGCATATTCTCATATCAACTTATCTCACGAGCAAAGGGGAATAAGGAGGCAGAATAATACATGCTAGCTGCAATGAAGGACATCGTTGAAAATATCAACTTGATTCTAGATGGCAAGATAAATAACCATAAAATTTTAAGCAATACACAAGGTGGGATTACAATATTGAAAGACCCACCAAATTGTAGGCCTAAAAGGATCTTTAATACAATATTGAAAGGTCACTAGAAAAAGAAGAGAATGCCTAAGAGTAAGTTTTTCAGAACTCCTTATACATAGTGTGTGTACATGCTTTTATACTATGTGAGTACAAGCTTGTACACTGATCGTAGATTTGTATACAATGTTAACAGCTTGATTTTATTAACATAAAAGAAACTTGTAGAGGCAACTGCAACAAAAAACTATTCACCTTCAAAAATTTTCCAAGAGACAACTGCATCGAGAGAGTGTTCACCTTCAAAGCAGATGAAGTTTTCTAATTTGCCTGTATGCTTCAGTCATGAATTCATGCACAGGTCAGCTAGCAGTCAGCTAACATATGAGTACATGAGGATGATGATGAATATCATTAGATGAGTGACAGTGACTTTAAATTTATAAATCATTCTTAAAATTGATTGTTCATTATAATCTTGTATTGAAGAATAATTATAATAATTGATTATTCTTAGTAATTATTGATGTTTCAATCACCATTCATTTTTTTATTGTAATAATAATTGATTATTCAATCACCATTTATTGTTAATTATAATAATTAATGTTAAAAATTGTACATAAATAATGTATGTACTGTGCGTGTACATGTTTGCACACGCTTCTTAAAAGATTGTGGTGTAAAAGCCTTAAGGAAACACTTGTACACACACATTGTACAAATATATACACACTATTTATAGGATTGTACACTATCATTTTCTGGACCCCCTTATATATAGACTATTTACAAGCTTGTACACATTGTGTCAAGATTATACATTATGTGTACAAGCTTGTGGTAACCGTGTATACACTATTTAGAATGATGTGCATATACTATGGTAACCCATGTACACTTATATTACTAAAAACATATTGATTAAATAAAAAAGTGTATAAATAAAGTTATTAAAAAAAACTATATAATTATACATAGCAGTGAATATAAATTAATACAAAAATAAAGATTATTACAAAAAAACTTTATAAATTGTAATAGGTGATGAATGTAAAAATTGTATAAATATGTCATTTTATAGTAGAAGATAATAACGCGAAGGATAGTTTCACTCTAAATTGTGTCATTTTCTCTTTTGAATCTTCATGTTTAGCCCTATCGGTCACTTCATGCTGGACAAGCGCTTCCATATACTTGTATATGAACATGCCAAAATCAAATCAATGTTATTTTTGTGGGTTGGAACACCATTAGCATTCTTGATAAGCCAAGTTCGAATATCTAAATCAAATGAGCCCATATGTCCTCGTGGAGTTTATTTACCTTTAAAAAAAATAAATAAAACATATTAATTTTTTTCTAACTAATTTTTACAAAGCTTAAACTCAAGTTTGGTCTCACTCATGACATTAGAAAGAATAGCCCTGAGCCTGTCATTGGGTAAAAAATTAAAGAATAGCCAAACCTTTTCCTTAATAACTTCTACAAGAAGAGTCTGGTGCTATTCATGACACAATGTTAGTAGAATGAGTTTGGCTTCTTAAACTGAATGTTGGTTAATATTTTCTATGCACATATTATTTAAGGCTGTGTAATTTTATCTTGCATATGTCTTACATAAATAAAAAACCTTGGGTGATTTTTTAGGGAAAAAAATAATGTATAAATAATAAATGCATGAATTCTTACATAATACAAAAAAGAGATGTGGTGGAAGGCTTGATATAGACCAGACAATAACATATTCTTTTCGGCTAAGAGGGAGGAGAAAGCATCTACGCAAGGATTTTTATTTGTATTATTTAAGAATTCAATGATGTATTTATCTTTAATGAGTTCGTCAATTTCTCTTCTAAACACCTTGATTTTCCTAGTAGTGTATATATTTTCTAGCCTATAACCATCATTAATATGATTAGACATTATATACCATTCCTATCTTGTTTGGAACTTATACATATATAGTTTGTACAGGCTTGTACACAATGCGTACATGTTTGTAAACTGTGTAAAGGTATGTACATTGTGTATAGGTCAAAGCTTTGTATGCAAATTGTATAACTTTGTACGTATAGTGTACAACTTTTTTTCACATTAAGAAACTATGTACAGTTGAAACTTACTTCTCATAAAGCTTTGCAAAATAAGAATCCATGAAAGCACATTTATCCTCAGTGATAAGCTCCCTGCCCTTAAAATCTCTCTTTGTGCTTGCTGAGACAACAACTTCAGGTAATGCATGCACATTAAAGACTTCATCAACTCTTGTCTCCTCACCCTCCTGTTCGGCTACTGGCAATCCCACTTCAATATCTAAATTTAATTCCACATTTTTCTTAATTCTTTTCATCAAGTGACATGTTGTGCAAGGTATTCTAACAATTTTGTTTGATTGTTTAATTCGATTCTTGATAGTACTAGCTATAATACAAGTTGATACCTAAGTATAAATTGAATATTGTGTAAGCAATATATACATACATACATACATACATACATACATACATATATATATATATATATATATATATATATATATATATATATATATATATATATATATGGGGCTTGCTAAGGAGAGTGAGCAAGATGGGTAACACGAGGAGAGACTCGATGTGGGGTTGAGAAGGTACGATATGTTGGGAAGGTTTGTGAGGTTAGGAACACCTCATGGAGCAAAGCTGTTTCCTCTTCAATAACACATTGGAATGAATTACAAATCTACACATAAATGAGTCCATTGTTAGTTGAGCACATCAAATTACATATTCTATTTTGTGTCAGGATTGATGTGAGCTATGTTATCCTTAAGATTCCTAAAAAAGCTGAAACCCAAGATGGCTATAAAATGAACGTGGTTGCCCCAACGAAGGAAACAATGTCTTGCGTTAGCCAGTGTATAGTGAACAACATGTGTGCTCCAAGAACTAAATCTATATATGACCAACACGTATTATTTATAAAAAAAGTAATAATTAGAGGGATGAAGATGTTGTGCAGACTCACCATTAATAAAGGAACAAATCCACTCATATAACTTAAGATGACATCATCAACAAATTTCATGATCGTACAATCAAAGTAAAGAATAGAGAAATCCTTAATAGTTATAGCCTAATTGAACCCTATTAACTCAATTATGAGCAATACTAATGAACCTCTTTGGGGTTATGTAATTATTATTGAAAAAAAAAAATGAATTGGACAATAGAAACTTGATGTACATATTTACAATAACATTAGAGGGGGCTTGTTCTGTCAATGCTCTTCATTTCATTTTTGATATCAATTATAATATATTTGGTTAGTGTCTCAGTTTCCCAATATATTATTTCATCCCTATTTGACAGTCCGGTCATTAAAGCCATTTCATATATGATAAACCATAGCTTATGCCCCTTGATCATGCATGCTTGCTTGGGCACATCTCAAAATGACACCAGCATGTTGATAAGTGGTGTAATTTGCTGAAATATAATGAATTACCTAAATAGAAATATGTTTAACATCTTTAAAGTATCATCGACTTCATCACGTTATATCATTACCAAAGAGTTACAGACAACTCTAATTGTTGAGGGTCTGCAATGAAAATAAATCTTTGGGATATACATCTGCAACGAAAAAAGGTTAATATGTGTATTAATTACCTTACACAAACACATAACTACTACAAGATTGTATATAATGTGTACTAACTTGTATACACTATGTACAAGATTGTACACAGTATGTATAAGGGGATCTAAAAATGGATAATGTGTGTATAACTTCTACACAATGTACAAAAAGGAGAATTAAAATACACTTCTATACAAATGTAGACAACATTTAGATAAAAACATAAAATATAGCAAATGAACGTATAACAATGTAACCAAGATTTGATTTTGCTACTTAACTGCTTCAATATAAAATATAAAATGTCAGTTTGTGTATTATTTTATCTTATACATAAACTATACAAGCTTGTAAAACTAGAAATTATTTTGTGCGGAGTCAAAACATTAAATGTAGGTTTCAATTGTAAAAAAGGGTGTACGAAATGTCAGTTATAGAGAAACCCAAAATAGTAAATATAGGTTTACCATTCATGGCCTTCAAAGTGTTGATATTGAAATAATGGAGAAATAGTATAGTCCATAAATTTTAATTTTACATTAAAAAATCATAAATTTAATTTGACGGTCATAGTAAACCCTAAACAATAAAAATGATGAAGAGAGCAATGACAAACATTGTCTTTTTTATGATATATAGTGCCTCATATGAGTGAAGATGACGAGAGCAATCGATCACGGATCATCAAAAAAAATTCACTTAACAACCTTCCGACCGTAAAATCATAAAACTTTTGCCTTTCCATGCAATTTCAGAAGTGAAGCCTTATTTTTTTAAAAGAAATATTACATCCGAACCTTTTCAGATCATCTTTCTCATAATAAAAACATATTAATTAAATTAAATGGATCAAAGCCATTGGACCACAGATCAGAAAACATCATTTTTGATTCTTGGGTAGAAAACTCTATTCCCTTAGACATTTTTGTAAAATTTATTTTATTTTATTTTATTTTTTATTTTAGAGGAATAACCGATCGAGCCCTTATCGGAGTAATTTACTCCAGCGGCTTCGCCTACGAAACCTCGCGCACGCATCCTTCGTTGCCGTTCCGGTGGTAGACTCACTAAGTCCTACAGCGACGGGGAACTCTGCGATCCGTCGTCGACGACGAAGGATGAGTGGTGGCTCATCTCCCGCTCACTCCTCCGCCACCGTCTATGGAGCCGGTAATGTTGGCTCCGGTGCCTCGTTTGACCCTGCGCTTCTTCGCTCCGATCCACCGCCGCCCATCCATCTCTCAGCCGACCAACTTAAACACTGCTCCGATGCCCTAGTCGCCCTCAAGAGGAAGCTCCGGACCCCGGGAAAGATTTCCCTAGAATTCGATCGCCTCCAGGTCGTCCTATTATAACATCCCTTTTTGGTTTTCCCTAGCATTTAGGTTTTGGGATATGGTTGTATAGGGTTGCAAGCGTAGTTAGCTTTCTAGTTTTATTCATATAAATGTTTATTAAAAAAGTGTCAACAAAAAACCTGAAGAATCTTACATTAGTTTGCAAACCAAATTTTGTATCAACTTATTCTGTCTCACAATTACTTCATGGCCAAATATATCCGAATGTCTTTCTTATCCACTGTAGCCCTACCATGACAAGAACATTGTGAGGTATTCTTGCAGAGCATTTTGAGCCACTTCTAGTGGTTCTTTGACAATATCAATAGCATCATGTGCAGGTGATCTTCAAGGTCCGACCTGCCCATCACCAAACTTGTATTGTTGTTATTGATTTTGTGTGTGATCCTTCTTATGATACTAAAACAAATTGTCCTTTATATTCTTTGAGGTAGTGTCAGTCATAGTTCTATTAGTCTAAATATTAGATAATAAAGGGCTAGGATTTGTAGTAGACCTTTTTGCTTGTTATGTGGAAATTTGATGCTTAGGAGTTTTATCCTTGGATTTAGATATATATGAGGCATAATCAAAGCCATCCTCTAATGTCTGAAGGTTTTGTAGTTTTATTTCATTCTTGTTATCTATTCTAAGGTTAATAAAAATTTATCGACCAACTGTCAATCCTGAGCTTTGCAATTGGTCCTAGCTACAAGATCTTCAAAATGTTTATGCATTCAATTATTTGGATGCTTCCTTGTTTTAAAGTCATCAATTGTTCATGTAGCTTCTTTTCATGATTTTTAAGACAATATTTGATCCTAAGCATCTATTTTAATCTTCACGCAAGTAAGATTGTACTACTACTGCTTTTTTCCTTAGCCAAAATATTGTTCCATTAGATCTTAGAATGACCAATAAGTTTCATTTTTGCAAATGTTGTTTTTTGATAATCATTCATCTAATACCAGTCTAGCTACTCATCTATTTGGGTGAGCCAGTCTAAGAACCTATTTTGGTTATGAACTCCATTCTAGATTGGGGCTTCTACGTTAACCTTTTTGTTGTGTTGTTTCATTTATAGATTCATGAGGCCTAAGGTGGTTATTCCTATGAGGATTCCAAAAAGGATGTCTTCTAAGTGGATTTTCATCTCTAGGATTGTCTTCAATTTTCTCATATAGATTGCAAAGCTCAACAGATTGTTCACCAAAAGTTATTCTAGGTTCTAGGGTTCAGATTTTGGACCTTTTTTTATTAAGTTTATGGCCATTTCTTGAAGCCTATTGAATTTCTCCTCATTTTGTATGGCACTTTCTTCAATCCTCTTAGTTATCTATTTGATCTAAGCTAGCTAACTTTGGAGGCATGTTTGATGCAATGAATGTGCAATATAAATGATTTCAAATACAAATATATATTTTTAAATATGTGAAATAATCAGATTTGAACACTAAAAGATGACACAATGATTTTCAAAATTAATGTAGCCTTCAATCTAACACAAGATAACTAGAAGGAATGTACAATGACAATAATACTACCACAAAACCCTAAGTAATATAACTTCGACTTTTAAATGTTTTTCACACTTTAGGTCAAGGCTTTATAGTGAGCATTCACTTATCAAATTTGATGCTCAAATGATGTAAGTTTATGGTTAGTTTAATAAGATAAGACTAAGTTTAGTGAGTGGTGTCAACTAGCAGAACTACAACTGTTCATAGGATTGCTTACCACATGCATTCTAGCAACTGTTTTTGTAATGAAAAATATAATATCAATAAACGATGTTAACCAAGTCCAACTTACTAATGCTAACCTTGTTAGGATTTAATTTTCACCACTTCTAAGTGCTTTCTTCTTCCTCCACATTGACTAGTTGCAATCTCCTTCAACCTGGCTCTGTTACTATTGGTGACCTGATGTAGGACCACTTGGAGAGGCTCAAATTGGTTCAGAACCCTTCCCGAGAGGTGTGTTGGCGAAGAAATAGATTGAAGCAGTTCCTTTTATGGTGGAATGGAGGATGGGATTACAATAGGGGTTAGCCTACAGTTTAAACTAGTCAAATTTGAGAGCAAGAGTTTGTCTTCAAATGATGAGAACAGGCTTGATATTCATCCAAAATTCATGAAACCACTTATAGTATTTAAATGAAGTGTCTTGTTATAATTTGAAAATTTTCATAATTATTTTGAATTTTATTGATTTTGGTAAGGAATTTTTAAGTTATTGGGTCTTGCAAAACCCTAATCTGGCTAATTTTTTATGGATAGGATTTGGCTTTAAAAACTCAACAAGGATGGTGGAACTTTTGGAAAAAACACTTGTATGTGGGAAAGGGATGTATTCAAAGTAAATCTAAATTTTTTTAATAATTTTTGTTAAGATTAGCCATTACTTGGCTGATAACTCAAGAGGGGATTTAACATGAGATTTATGGGAGATAAATTGGGATTTTTGATTTCTAATAGAAGAACATAAGAGAATACTTTCAAAATAGAAAATTTTTATAAATGCAACAAGATACAAATGCATTTATTCACCAAAGTGAATGTATAGGAAGACCACCAAGCTCTCCCTTTGGCGGACCATCATGTGTAACCTCTTTGGAATTTAAATCCAAATTTTAGTTTTCAAAACATTCTAAACTTCATTCCATAGAGAATATTATCTTGTATAAGTGTTTTCAAAAGTTGCTATTCAAATCCAAAATAGAGGGAGTAGTTGAGTGGTTGGCCCACCATGGAGCCCACTTGTAAACACATTGCAGCCACCATGTTCGACTCCACCTTTTTTTAAAATATTACATTTAATTAAGGAATTAATTATAATATCTATGCCCTCTTGTCAATTTAAATTTAAGTTTCAAAAGAGACTTTAAACTTAATTTTATGTATACAATTATCAACCAACACACATACACTATATAATATTAGCAACTACATAAAGTTCACATAACATTTAAAAAAAAAAAAATTCAATAAGAAAATTTTCTAAATTAGGATCTTTATCTTGTTCTTGTTGTTGGTTCTTCCTTCTCAATTGTAATTTTTTATTTATTGAGCCATTGTAGTTGGACCATTCCAGTCATTCCTTAAAATCTAAGATTATCGGTTTATCCTTATTTAAATCAGAATAAACTCAATTTTAATTTTCATTAAAAGAAATCAAATTAAAGAAATACAATTAAATTTCTTGAATTGGTTTGGTTCAATCTTGATTTTTTTTCCTAGCCACAATTCTTGATTTGGGCTCATGTGTTGCAACGGTTCTACACGTCCCCTTAAGGTCGAATGTTTAATCATTGATATGAACTATGATGCACCGACATATCTCTTTAAAGAGTTATGCAATGTCTGACATGTATTGATCATAATATGTGTTTTTGACATGCATACGACACATTTTGTACATGCATTGAAGATGTGTTTGATTAAAAAAAAATAAAAAACAAATTGAACATGAATGTATGACACTTGGATGTTAAATATTTTATGAATTTTTTAAAAATATAATTTCTTGTATTTTAATATTTATTTATTAAAAAAAGCTAGATTTTTATTGCTTCTGTACAACCCCAAATCAATCGCCTGCATTAAATGCCCATTTCCAGAACATTCCTTTCTTCATTTCTCTCTTGAGGGTGCGACTAAGGTTTCACAATGACACCTGGTGCTATCTCAACATCGACAACCAATGTCGTTAGAACATCAATGTTTCAAAACCATTCTAAAATCAATGGCTGACGTTGTATTTACATTGACGCTCGATGCCAACAATGTTTACTCTTAATCATGCCCTAATGCAGTCTCAACATCAAATGATTGTCCAACGTCATCTCAATATCGTTGACCGACCCTTGATGCCCATTACACAACATTGATGCCTGAATCTCGACAACATTTTCTTCTCCCATCTTGATGTCTGACATTTGAAATCCTAATGATAATGATTTTGAGCATAAGTCCTAGTTAAATGATTTATTATTTATGAATTATTCTTTTATTTTGCTTATGCAATTTCAATATTGCTATTTTTAAGATATAAAAATTATAATACCTTGTCCAATCTGTATAAATGTCCTATATTTTCAATAATTGACATGTCACCTGTCTATGTCTGTGCATCATATGCTATGAACTTATGTAGGAGAACTTGGATGATCGTGTAAGATTTAAAAAAAAGATAGGAGAATAACCATGTCATATTTTTCTTGTTGGAATAAATTTTAATTTAGATGAAGTGAATTGAAGGGAATAATCTTAAAGGGAAAACCTCTCCTATGCATCCGTGAAGCTTTTTATGAGGTTAGTGTGAATAATGTAGAAAAAGGGTACTGATTAGCAAGACAACACCTAATATGTATTCTATGATTGAAAATTTTGCTTTGTTCTTTCAAGGATCGAATGTTGATAGAGAAAAAGAAAAAAGAATTCATGTTATGAGCATTGCAAAAAATTATGTCACAAAGTGAACATGCTAGAAAATTCATGAAAGGCAACAATTGATGAAGAAACCCTATGCAAGGTTTTAAATTGTGATTAAAGATTCTCATGAGCAATCCATCGACTTGGAAACATCTTCTTTCACAAAAGAACAAATAATGCACATGCAAAAACTCTTTTTGAACTATCTAAAATTTATATGCACTCCATGTTCTTTGGCATAACAAGGTAAAACAATTGCGTTTTCTATAAAAAATTAGGCCAAATGACCCTTGGATTTTTGACTTTTGAGCAATTTGATCATATGACAAGTTGCTCACCTTTATTTATTCCTATACACCTTTTGTTGGCAACAAAACGTTAGAGTTGTTGATGTGTCATTGGCTATACTCAGGATTGATTCAGTTGAAATTTACCCCTTATTTACTTGTCATAATGTTTGTCATGTTTCAAATTTATCATTCAATCTCTTATGAATTAGTAAATTAACTCTTGATCAGAATTGTCATTGTTAATTTTTATCCATTTGTTATGAGTTTTAGGAACTAGCCTTAGGGAGGTTGCTTTACAGTACTATGAAACTTGAAGAGCTGTTTCTGTGATGATGGATCAAATCTGAGGGAAGAGGATCATTACTATTGTTTTGAGTCTTCTTTTACTTGTTAATCATGAGATAATATTGTGGCACTATAGATTTGGTCACCTTAGTTTTTAGTATTTCAAATAATTATTCTCAATTCTATTCTACAATATAGAAACATTTGTTTTTAAATATAAAATTTATCACTTGGAAAAACATGATTTTGTTTCTCATCCTTCAAAATCCTGCAAACCTTCAAAAATATTTTTTAAGGTTATTTGTTTTGAAAAAAAAAAGGTTTCCTGTTTTCATTGATGACCATATTATGATTAGTTGGGTCTGTTTAAGGAAATCAAAGCTTGAGGAAATTTTATAAATTTCTGTACTATGATAAAAACATAATTACCTAAAAAAAAATATTTATGAGTGATTATAACAAATATTTTTTTGACAAATTTTTGGGCTAAATTTTAAAGTTCTTGTAATGATACTTGTTAATATAATGAGATAGCCGAAAGAAAAAAAAAAATGAACATCTCTTAGAACTAATAAAAGATGTACTATTTACCAATCATGTGCCTGTATCAATGGGATGATGCCATTATAGTTGCTACATCTCATCAATTGGATGGTCTTAAAATTTTTGAATTTGAATCCTCATGTTTGTTTCAAATAATTTCCCTACTCTTTGAATGCATTCAATCTTCGTATGAAAATCTTCCAGTGTAATGTATTTGTCCATAATCATGACAAAAATCATAGGGAATTACATCTTGGAGCAACAAAATATGATTTTTTTTAGGATATACATCAACCAAAAAAGGGTATAAATGTTTTGATCGTTTTGCAAGAAGTATTTATTAGAATGGATGGATCCTTTATTGAAACAAAAACTTACTTTGGGTCTCATTTTCAAGGATATAGAGAATTCAAAGATTTATTACTCAAAAAATTGTTTTTTTCTTAAACCAACTTGAATTCAAATCCTTTTAATGACGAATTCAGTCATAAAAAATAAGAATATAGTTAAAAATAATAGTTTATATATTGAAAGCTCCTTAATATCATTTATAAATTGTCCACAAGCTCATGATTATGCCAAAAGAAGAGTTGAAGCAAATATGAACAATATCCTTGGACTCATGTTCTCAAGAAAATTCATCATCTTGTCGAAGGGAGCCTAAGTGTTCTCTGCAAAACCATGAATCCAACCTAAAATGAAACCAAGAGTCACAAAGCTTATCTCAGTTGTGTCTAGATTCTAGGGAGGAACTTGATGACCCAAGCATACCCATTGCATTCCTTAAGGCTGTTAAATACTGATGATAATCATCCAAATGTCAAGTTTTGTGTGTTATGTGAAGTTGTTACTCTCTTTTCTTACTTACTCCACTTAGCTTTCTATTTTGAAGATTAAAAAAAATGT
Organism: Dendrobium nobile; assembly: GCA_022539455.1. Taxonomy (NCBI): domain Eukaryota; kingdom Viridiplantae; phylum Streptophyta; class Magnoliopsida; order Asparagales; family Orchidaceae; genus Dendrobium; species Dendrobium nobile. The sequence continues at coordinate 35,921,100 of CM039723.1, forward strand.
GTAGGAAGCTACACAAATACTTGAATGAAGGAAGCAATTCTTGAGAAAATATGAGCTCTTGAGAAAATAAGACATTGGAGATGGTGGGCATTCCTAATGGTAAGATTGTAGATGGATGCAAATGAGTATTTTCAATGAAGTTTAAATTAAATGGAACTCTTGATAGAGATATAAGGCTTAGTTGGTTGTCAAAGGGTTGACTTAAACCTATGATATTGACTATATAGAAACATTTGCATTTGTAGCTATTAAATCCTAGGTGTTACTTAGCCCTTAATCCCATAGCTAACATGACGATCCGTAGGGAGGCTCACCTGGATCATGTCAATCACCTTCCAGATTTAGGTGGCTGATTTAGGAAGGATTATATTAGGGCAATTATGCATTATTTCGTAATTATTTGTTTCCTTATTAAAATATTGTATAAATCTATAAATAGGGATAGCTTTGTGTAGTAAAATTAAGCATTTTACTCTCCAATTCTATGATTTTAACAAGTATAATAGCCTAATGATACATAATCCGCTTTCCTGTTGTTCTACCACTGGCCTTCATTGCCGTTGTTGGAATTCTAAGGGCTATTGTTCCAGGTAGCTTTCATAATTGTTGTCGTGCCTTCATTTTCGTCCCTTCCTTGTTGTTACTACTACTCCCTTGCTATCAATATATAACCAATACAACCTTCATTATTGTCCTGCACTTTGGTGGCTTGATTGATATAACCTTCATCGTTATCCTTTTTTACCGCAATGTTTGAAGCTAATTCCTCATTAAGCTTTGATCAAATGGAGGACTCTATAGTGCAACAAGGGAGATGAGAGCTCTAAAATATGCATTCTTCCTATCGCTTAAATGGGAAGAATTACCTGAAGTGATCTAAATTTGTGACGATCTACTTTAATGGAAAATGAAAGTTGAATCACCTCCTTGGAGTATGACCATAAGAAGATCTTAATTTTTTGGGCATGGGATGAAGCAACTCCATGATTATGTCATGATTGTGGAATTCCATAACTTCAAAAATTAGTGATACTTTCTTTTTTCCTATATACTGGAAATGGCATATGGGATGCCGCCAGGAAAACTTTCTCAAAAGTTTGAGATGCTGCTCAAGTCTTCGAAATAAAAGTTAAGGTGAGAAGCACAATACAAATAAGTAAGACCGCGATTGAATATGACACTCTCCTTGAAGGCTTGTGGCAAGAACTTGATCAGTATTGATGTATAGAGACCAAGGGTCTAGAAAATGTTGTTATCCTGAAAAGCTTTATTAAGAAAGATGGAGTGTATGACTTTAATATAGGATTAGTTGCGGAATTTGACCTTGTTAGAGTTCAAATAATTGTCAAAGATGAGACACTTTCACTAAATGAGACAATTTCTCTCATTCGGGCTAAGGAGAGCCGACGAGGGGTAATGTTGGAAGCAATTGTTATTGGTTTAGCAATGGTGATAATCAAAGAGGCACTATGGAAGGAAAGAGATATGGATTCCTCAAAACCTAAAGACAATGACTCCCTTTGGTACAACTATTGCAAGAAATCAAGACACACAAAGAAGACCTGCTAGAACTTACATAGAAAACCCCTAAGGAATGGCATAAAAAAGCGGACATCACAAGATAGCATTACAAAAAGTCAGCCCAACCTAAAAATACAGTTCAGCTTTAGAGAACTCAATAAAGATTGATAAGCTAAAATAACTCTTGGCATCCCTTGAAAAATCACCTACATCTTCTTCTCTTGCACTTTCAAGTAATTTTCTATCCATCAGATTAAGTGTCTTTAGAAATCATTTGAAAGGTTTATGAACCATTGACTTAGGATTCACATATCACATGACACATTTCATTACTCACTTCATCAACTACATTTCTTGCTCGAGTAATAAGAAAATTATCACTATGGATGGTTCTCATGGAGACATACCTTTTATCTCCCTTATTCTAAAAATGTGCTCCACATATCTCAATTATCCACAAACATAATCTCCATACAAAAAAGTTGCAGTGACCATAATTGCCAAGTCCTATTTAACCCTACTTGTTTATTTCAAGACTAGGGATCATAGAAGAAGTTTTGACTCTCTATGGAGAAAGATGGACTGTCCAACCTGGAAGAGCTGAATAAATTCACTATTATCAATAAATGGCTATTCTATATTATCCCAATTTAATAAAATTTTTATTATTTGGTAGCATCATTTTAAATTAGGACATCCATATTTTGATGTCTTAAAAAACATTCGAAACTTTTTTATTAGTTGAAAAATGAATGATTTTATTGTGAAACCTGTGAGTTACTCAAGCATAAACGAGTTTTTTCCAAACAAAAATGAGAGATGTCATACTCCCTTCTATTTTATTCATAGTGATATCTGGAGACCCTAAAAATCCTTAACATTTCAGGGGCTCGATGATTTGTATTCTTCATTGACTAGTGCACTTGAATCTCTTGCATATTTCTCCCCAATAATAAATCCGATGTTAGCACTATCCTCCCCATTTTTCACACTATGATCCAAAATCAATTCGGGGTGAAAATAAGGAAATTTCATTCCGACAATGCCAAAGATTATTTCAACCAAATTCTATTTCCTATTTTAAAAATGAAGATATCATTCATGAGTCTTCTTGCATTTACACCCCACAAAAAAGGGAGTTGCAGAAAAAAATGGCAACTTTCTTGCTTATACACGTGCACTTCTGTTCCATTACAAAGCACTCAAATCCTATTGGGGGGAAGCCCTTCTAACTGCCACATATCACATAAACTGTTTACCTTCAAAAAAAACTTTGGGATTAAAAATATCAATTGATATTTTGTCATCTTTTTACCCTAAATTCCAAACCCATAACAATCTCACACCTAGATTTTTTGGGTGCACTATATATGCTCATAATCACCGCCAAAACTGAGGAAAGTTAGATTTAAAAGCACTCAAATGTATCTTTGTTAGATATTCATCTATCCAGAGTTGTTATAAGTGTTATCACCCCTCTTGTCACTTTTTGACAAAAAAATAATTATTTCTCAAAATCTCATCTTCAGGGTGAGATTGAAACTTAGGAAAATGAGGAAATTTAGGTTGCTCCCCTTGACCTTCAAGATCCACCTCAAATTGATCCACCTAAACTTAAAACCAAAGCTAGGAAAATTTAGGACAAAGTTATTATGGATAACATATGGTTTGAAAAAGTATTTTCCAGACATACAAATCCAAACTATGGTACCGAGCAAATTCAAGAATCTGAATTGTCTCCAGAAATTGAGGTATACACAAGCTCACCAAAAAACCTTCCATGTACTCCATAAACAACTTTGTATTCTTCTATATTTTCTCACCTTCACACATCACGCTAAATGATATTCATATTCTTAATAATATTTATGAGGCCTTATTTAATGAGAATTGAAGAAGTCCCATGAAATTTAAATGCATGCCATAGAGAAGAATAAGACCAAGGAGATCACTGACCAACTAGTAGAAAAAAGACCAGTCGGCTACAAATGGGTATTATCTATGAAATACAAAGCCGATAGTACACTAGTAAGGTATAAGGCAAGATTGATAGCGAAAGGGTACACTCAGAAGTACAACATTGACTACCAGAAAACTTTTGCATTTGTGGCCGAGATGAATACTATTAGGATCCTGCTCTCCCTAACAGCTAATTATAATTGGTATCTAGAACAACTGGATGCTAAAAATTCCTATAAGGGGACTGGAGGAAGAAATATTTATGAAAGTTTCATAAGGATTCAAAGAGAATTCTGGGGGTGACAATGTGTATAGGTTAAATAAGGCTCTATATGGGCTAAAATAGTTACCTAGAGCTTAATTTGAAAGATTCTCAAAGGTCATGCTACTCAATGTATATCGAGAGAGCCAAGGGAACCTCACACTATTCTTTAGGCACTCAAACTTATGGGAAGTCACAGTTTTATTAGTTTATGTGGATGATATCATCTTGTCTGGGAATGATGAAAAGGAGAAAGTGATTATAAGAAAATGTCTTGCTAAGGAATCTGAGATCAAAGAATTTTGTAGATTGAAATATATCCTAGGAATTGAAGTGGCCCACTCTTGCAGAGAATCTTCATTTCTCAACAAAAACACATTATTGATCTTATTAAATAAATACATAAACTAGCTTGTAAATCAGTATTAACACCAGTACAAGGTTTAAAATTGCGTAATTAAGCCTCGAGGCGGTCTGAGGCGTAAGCCTCACGGACACAGAGTTGCGTAAATAAGAAATTATGGGTTTTAGCAGGTAAATAATAGCAATATTCTATCTTACAATAAAAACATCTAAATGATATATGAAAATAGTGGAAAGTAAGAAAATAGATGCAATAAAATCATGTCCCAAAGTACAAAATCACAAAATATTTGTTTAACAAAACTCCCAAAGTTGAAACAGCGGTGGAGTATTCATGAGCTATCTACGTTGTTTGCATTTATGTATGCTTTCTTAATAATGCCCTTGACATTTTTGTATTAGCATTCTTCTTTACAATTTTCATTTTCTATTGTATGTCAATGTTGCATGCATTTCTTTATGTTTTCATAACAATGACCTCGATTCTGCTTTTACATTGGTGTTTAATTTACCTTCAATTCCTAGATACTTTATTTATTGTAATGTCTAATTGTGAATACTTAATACTAGCAGAAGTTGAAAGATTTTATCAATGCGGTGAACACCATAGCATCATTACAGCATCCCCAACTTTGTAAGTTGCTTGGTTTCCATGCACGTGAGGGTTCTGAGCAAAGAATGTTGGTCTATGAGAGGCTCTACCATGGAAGTTTAGACCGACTGCTCTATGGGAGATCTGATGGGCCGACAATTGACTGGTCTGGACGGAGAAAGATGGCCATTTGTGCTGCACGTGGCCATTTCTGTGAGGCGTACGCCTCACTCAGAATTGCGCCTCTGAGGCGCGCAACAGACCAAATGAGGCGTACGCCTCTGTCAGGTGAGGAATTGCATAAGCCTCGAGGCGTTTTTTGGTCAAATTGCGCAGAGGCGCTCCTCAAGGCGCACCTCTTATTGCGCAATTTTAAACAGAGCACCAGTAGAACCAAATCTCAAATTGGGGGGAGCTTAAGAGGATCTATACATAGATAATAGAGCTTATTAGAGGATTTTGGGAAAATTGTTCTACTTTTTTCACACCAGACTAGATATAGTCTTTGCTATAAGCATGTTTAGTCAGTTCATACAGAATGCAAAGTAAACTCACATGCAAGAAGTAGATGAATACTACACTACCTCAATAAAAATTCAGGAAAGGGGTTTCTCTTTAGAAGAGGAAAAATTATTTTTAGAGAAGTCCGGAGGGGTAGTCTATCCGGATTACTGCATATTTAATGAGTATTTGTTAATGCTCAGCAAATACTCAATAAATATGCAGTAAATTAGCAAATACTTTTAAAATATCACGTTGTAAATTGATAACTTTACCTTTTTTTGGACTAATTATCATGATTTAAATGACATATTTATATTCCCCAGTTGGAGGGGGAGTGTTAAATCCCAGTCGTCCCTTAGCCTTTGATCCCATGGCTAACCTGGGTTACGTGGGAGGCTCACCTAGATCACGTTAATCTACTTCTTTATTTGGGTGGCTGATTTATGAAAGATTATATTAGGGCAATTATATATTATTTCATAATTATTTGTTTCCTTTTTAAGATATCTTATATGGATCTATAAATAGGGATAATTTTGTGTAATAAAATTAAGCATTTTCCCTCTCCAATTCTCTGACAGTAGCTAAATTGAATGCTATAAAAATCTTACTATCTATTAATTGAATTTTCGCTACTACAACTTGATATCACAAATGCAATCTTTAATAGAAACTTAGAAGAATATGTTTATATGTATTTTCCTTTTGGATTCAAACAAAATTTGGCTAAAAGGTATGTTATTTAAAGAAGTCATTATATGACCTTTAACAATCTCTAAGGACGCGATTTGAGAAATTTATCTGGTTAGTAAAACATCAAGGATATAAGCCAGCCCAAATTGATCATATAATATTCATGTAACAATTAAGAGAAGGAAAAACATGATCTTCATAGGTGATAATGTGGATGAAATAGACCTACTAAAGAAGAATCTTGTTGCAAAATTTGAATAAAGGAATTTGAAAGATATCAAATATTTTTTGGAGATTGGAAGTTCAAAGAGTAGCATTATGGTTTCTCAAAGGAGGTATATTCCAGATCTTCTGAATGAAATTAGAATGAGCAGAAGACTTGTTAACACTCCAAATGGGTCAAAAATATATCTTATAGAAGACGAGGATGACCCGATGAACTTATTGATATCACTTGGTATCAAATTCTATAGGGAAAATTAATTTATTTATGCAACTCATATCTTGACTTAACCTTTATTGTAAGCTTAGTAAGTCAATTTGTTTTGATATATTTGAAAAATTGTCTTGGAAAGGGATTACTTTTAAAAAAAACAGTCAACATAATATTGATGCCTATTTTGATGCATATTGGGGAGGTTATATTATTGACATAACTATCACAATAGGTTTAACCCATGTATGGGGTGTCACATGTTGGAGCAAAAGACAAATACAGTAGTTTGGAGTAGTGTTGAAGCTCAATATAGTCATGACCAATTTGATTTGTGAACTACGATGATTACAATGGGTTTTGGTTAAACTATACCAAACTATAGATTCTTTTATGAAACAATATTGTGAAACCTATGGAACCAAACTTGTTGAGGTTGATCTCCACTTGGAAAGGGAAAGGCATGAAGCAAGAATTATCCGCACATTTCTAATTCTCAAAAAGCATAAATCCTTACAAAAGGATTGCTCAAATCTAATTTTTTATTATTACATTGAGATTGAATGGTATCTACCATCAAACTTGAAGGGGAGTGTGGAAAGGATGAATGAGATCTAAGGGGGCATTCATTGAATTTTAAGGAAAAAGGAAAGAGATGATCGTATAGGGATGGTTTCTCCAGTAGGAAATGAATGAATGACTGTCAAAATCAATCGAATGACCCCTTTTTTATTTGAATTTTAAATTTTTATATAGATTTGTTTTGGCTAGTTATGATTGAAATTTGATGTGTAAGGATTTTAAATATCTTATCTTATAAATATTGTACTACTCTTCTTGATTAATATTAAGCCCATAAAACATATTTCATTTCAAACTTTCACTCAACAACTAGCTTTTGGTGTCATAAGAAGAGCAAATCTTGGGTAGTATAATTGGATTGCAGTGGCAAGTGGAGGAAGAAGATCAAAGTGGTTAGGTGAGGAAGAATACTAAAACTATGAGAGGAAAAAGAAGGCCGCATCTAGTCGTGAAGAATAGGGAAGGGAAATGGTGAAAAAGCTAAATCCCATAAATTGTAGTGATAGAAGGATTAAGTTAATCCTGCCAAATTGAGAAAAAAAATGACAAACTCCTGGATTTTGCACCCACAAAAAACTGTTTTGCGGGAGATGAGTTAAATTCTTGCAAAACCATGCTTTAAATCTCATGCCAAATAGCCCTTAAAGTTTTCTTCTCTTTATTTATACTTGTGTTTTGTAGTGATCGTTTGATAACTTTAACTGCAGGACATGAGGTTGACGAAGCTAGATTTTTTAAGAAAGTGTAAGGTTGCTCTTCAGGTTGACAATTTCCAGAAAAATCGTTATACTGACGTGATTCCATGTAATCCACCCAATAACTCTTTTTCCTTCATGTTCATCCAAATGGCAAAGAATGTGATTTGGTGTCGTTGAAAACGTAAATAACATTCTCTATGAGGATTTATGAGATTATCTTTTAATTTGTCTTTCAGATGACAGTTCAAGGGTTGTGCTTAATTCAACTGAAGAGGGTGGACATTTCAATGGTGACTATATAAATGCGAGCTTTATTACGGTGTGTTCATACTTCTCCATTTTAGTTTTTAAGCTAAAACATATTGTAAGCTGTCTCCTTTAAAATATTCCTGGGTCATAGGCTGGTTTTTCGGAACACCTCTCAAGGTTTATTGCTACTCAAGGTCCACTTCCAGATACCTTTGAGGACTTTTGGGAGATGGTAATGCAATACCGTTGCCCAGCTATTGTGATGCTCACTGCAGTTGATAATCCAAAGGTACTTAATTATGAAAACTTGTGGTAGAAAATCATCCTTTTTAAGAATGCACATTGTTGATGAAAGAGTTGATGACTTTGTCAACGTAGAATACATTTTAACCTTTCGTCTTTGTGGTTTCTTAGAATACATTGAGGTAAATATATTTTGATGGTATCATTTTGTCTATTAGAATAATTTCAATGTTGCTAGCTTCCATAACTAAGTTTTTGACATTCAAAAGAATTTTAGCGTTTAAATTCCAATGTTCTTTTGTTTGTTAACCCTTAGCAACTTGACAATTCATTGGCCATGTTACCAAATCTACAGTTATTTTTTTTGGTCAATATTTATTATACTTCTTTAGTACAAGAAATTATAATCTGCTTTTGTCGTTCATGTTTCGTGATAAAGTTTATTTGTGTTCCATGCATTCATCAGGCAATGAATGAGAAGCTATATTTTCTCCTTTTTTATTTATTTTTATTTTTTATTATTAGTTTTTTATTTTTATTTTTTTATATATTTTTTTCTTGATCTCACGCTTTGTTTCATCCTGTCTTCAAGATTCATTTAAACTTTCACAACAGAAAGCAACCTCCTCTTTTCAGATTGAATTTGTGAGGGCATCTTTCTTTCTTAATCTATATTTAATTATCTTATTCTTAGTGTTTCATTTCTTTCTAATATATAAATTTGACTTTGATAAGAGATTTCAATGTAAAAGTGCTGTGCATTGGACTTTATTGAGCAATTATAGTTGGTTATGGACGTTATTGGTGATTTTAGAAATTAAAGTTCAAGGTATTATGATGCTCAAATGTGAATGTTCATCACTCACTATTATTTTTAAATTAGTAAATTATAGTAGGGGTTTGTTATACTACTTGGAGCTTCCAAGCCATGTGTAGAAATATCTGAAAATGCTAATTGATTGTAGTCTACTATATGCTTGACGTTAAATCGTTTTTTTCTTACTTTTCTAAATTGAAGTGAATCCAGAAATCTAGGTTATTGTCAGATTCATCTACCTAAGGGTAGAAGGTCCTGACTGGGCTGTATTTGATGGCGGAAAGGAGAAATTGAATTAGCTTTTTTGTTTGATAATAATGGAACTCTGTTGGATGAAAATTCTCTAGCTAGTTTTCATGCCTCCAAAAACCAGCTTTTAGCATGGATTTTTGAAACCAACTTCCCAGTCAAAAATTTCATAGCATGCTTTATGAAAAGGCTCAACAAAACGTGTCCTATGTGATAGCAAACAAATCACTAATAATCCACTATATGCATGAGATTAGATCAATGTTTTTCTTTGGGGAAATTATAGATACCCACTTAAAACTTGACTATTTACGAAATTAACACCTAGCCCTAAATATGACCTATCGAACCTTTGCATTTGAATGTGACACAGGAATGTGCCACAGCTAACTCATTATGAATTTAAAGAAATAAAAAAATATGAGTTGGTGCTTTGTTATTATACTCTTCAAAACTTTGGTGGTGATCGGATTTGCAAATTGACTTAGTTAGCTGTTAGTTTTGTAGATGGCGGAAAGGAGAAATTGAATTAGCTTTTTTTTGTTTGATAATAATGGAACTCTGTTGGATGAAAATTCTCTAGTTAGTTTTCATGCCTCCAAAAACCAGGTTTTAGCACGGATTTTTGAAACCAACTTCCCAGTCAAAAATTTCATAGCGTGCTTTATGAAAAGGTGAAGCTCTGTGCCCTATGTGATAGCACACACAAATCACTAATAATCCACTATATGCATTAGATTAGATCAATTTTTTTCTTTGGGGAAATTATAGATACCCACTTAAAACTTGACTATTTACGAAATTAACCCCTAGCCCTAAATATGACCTATCAAACCATTGCATTTGAATGTGACACAGGAATGTGTCACAGCTAACTCATTATGATTTAAAGAAATAAAAAAATATGAGTTGGTGCTTTGTTATGCTCTTCAAAAAAACATTTGTGATCGGATTTGCAAGTCGACTTAGTTAGCTGTTGGTTTTGTAAATGGACAAGTTGAGGGATATGCAGGAAATTGCCCCTTTTTTCTTACGAAAGTGAATTAATAATGTCAGATTCTTCTCCCAGGGTGTAAAAGCTTTTCATTAGGAAATTTTGGATGTTGGAAAGTGAAATCGAATTATGATTTATTGTTGTTTTGGTTGTTTTGATATTGACATTGCAATACCTTTGAATTTTATTTTATTTTATTTTTATGAATTGGATATTAGCATTTAGATATTTTATTTGGAAAAATAACAATATATATTAGAGGCTTCATTTTTTCAATTTGGAATTGCTATGCGAGTAGTATTGTGATATGTTTGATGTCCTTTCTTTGCTTCAGTAGTCCCGAGAAACATAATTGAACATTTCCCTGTGCATGCAGAATTCGTATATTTGTTGATAATTGATTTAATTTTTTTATTTTGTATTTTATTTTTATAGGTGCTAGTATCAATGAAGAATTTGTTTCAATGTGCCTTTAATACTGGCTTTTAATATTATTCTCCTACCATGTTTCACAGATGATGAAAAAGTGTGCTGATTATTTTCAAGTAGAGAATGGAACCCGAGAGTTTGGAAAGATTAGTTTGTGCAACAAATGGGAAAGAATAACTGACTCTTCATTAGTTCTTCGTTGCTTGGAGGTGAAGAAGAAAGAGGTAAAGATAGACCTTATTTTGCAAAATTTTAGGACAGCTTCTTTTGTGTGATGTGAAGGTGTTTTGTGTCATATCACTTTGTGTTGATTTAATTTTTACCTGGATATTTTCCGCCTAAAGGTCAGAAAATGTGATTTTATGTCAATGCCCTCATGGGTGCTATTAGGAATGCAAATCGGTGTGGCAACATAACCATCCCCCAATGGAAACATCCATTTACCAGATCATATAAATGCGAAATTTAATGAAAAGTGGTTTTTTTCACTGTTGCTTTCCACCCTTGCATTTTTCATTTGAAATATGCAACTACGGCTGCTATGGCTGTGGAAAATAGTAACACCTTTGTAATTTTGCTGCTGATGCTCCAAAATGCTCACTTTAGCTTAGAGCGTAGAGTATGTTGATTTTGTGCATAATCGTTAAATTCAATATATAACATATAGTACAGTGGGTTTCTGCAAAAGTAAACATAAGTCCGTCTTGAAGGCACCGGATTAAATTTGTCATTCATGCTTGTCCATTGTATCACGCTTCTCCAGACCTTAATGCAGAACATGATTACAATTATTAAGGGAAACATAGTCTGTGAGGATGCTATGAAACAGAAGTCATACCAATTCTGCCATGCTGTTTTATGGTTATGGTAACACCAGTCATGAATGAAAACATACCTCACAAAAATATGTGGTTTTTAATGAAAATGCTTCCCCACATTACCAAGCTGGAAATATTTCGACTTATCTTAATTTAATTGACTGTTTTATAATGACAGATTTTGAAGTGGCATTGTTGAACTGGTTGTATACTCAAGCATTGATTAATTTTAAGCATCTTACCGCTTTGCCTTTATAACATCATGCTTAATTTGATTTATTTTCCAAGTATGGCTAACATTTCAATTTTGCCCCTCTTTCTTACAGTCTCAAGAATCTTCCATGAATGTTCTGCATATTCATTACCCTGATTGGCCTGATCATGGAGTACCTCAAGATACTGTCATTGTTAGAGAAATTCTGAAGATCACATATAATATTTCGGCTAATCTTGGGCCAATCATTGTGCATTGCAGGTTTAAGTCTTATAATTATTAAATTAATGTAGTTTGAATATACACTCAAACTCTGATCGAATTTATGTGGACGTAAATTTTTAATTCGTATTTTGTTACAGATATTGGACTTATTTTATATTTTGTAGATTTTCATTATTTTCTTAGTGCTATTCTAATTATTGTTATTAATTTTGATATAGTTTATTAGTATTTGCTATCTTTTTCAAATATAAATTTAAAATTTTTTAGTCATGTAAGACAGTTTATGGCATAAATAAAATTCTTGTTATGGATGTTGAAACTGTTCTATTCCTTTTTATACCCGTTGTCATCATTTTTGTTGTATTTTAAGTTCATCCTGCATCTGCTACCCTCTGATAAATTGATCACTGTTATTAATAAGTCTCTAACTTGCTCAGTGCAGGCATTGGTCGAACTGGTACATATTGTGCAATTCATAACACCATCCAAAGAATTCTCATTGGTGATATGTCTTCTTTAGATCTTGCTAAAACTGTTGCTGATTTTAGATCACAGCGGATGGGGATGGTTCAGACAGTGGTAGGCAACATCTTTGATTTCAAATAATGTTAGCAATTTATTTTGCTTTTGTTTTTGGCAGATCATTTATTAAGTGATTGTTTCAAATAATAAAAAAATCACGGCACTTTTCCTTGGTGCAACTAATAATCATTTTACTCCACTATTAATTATTAGGCTTTGTTTAATTTGGCAGCATTTACTCGTTTAGAATGAAGCTACCAGAGTCTCTGATTAAGTTATCTTTTACAAATTCAGATTACTTTTATAGATCAAGTGTTGTGATATTAAAACTCCGCGATTGTTTTTCAATTGCATATATACTCCTTTACTAGGATAGCATATGATTGGGCTGCAGCAATATTTTTAATAGCTATCTGATCTTGAATTAACTAGTTTTTCTAAGAATTTGTTGTTGGCAGTATGGCCTAACTTATTTTTTTTTTTTAAATGATTTTCAGGAGCAATTCTACTTTTGCTATGTTGCAGTTGTGGATGAGTTGGAGGCACTTGTTTCTAAATCCTGCTACTAGATTAATTGAAGGTAGCTATAATGATCTTTTTGAATGCTTATATCTACAAAGGTAGTTTTGTGAATAAGGTATAATTATGTATTCTATTGAAGCAGAGCCCAGGTGGCGATTGGATGCTTGTAGCCTCTCTCTCACCCTACATTTCCACTTATATTGTATTTTTATACTTCAGTTGGATTACATCAAGGATTAATTTTAAGCCCATATCTTTTTTGCTTTAGTTATAGATGATTTTACTAGACATTTGCAAGAGAATGTACTTTGGTGTATGTTTTTTGCTGATGATATTCTTCTAGTTGATAAGACTAGTGAGGGAATTGATGAAAAATTTGAATTATGGAGTTCAAACTTAGAGTTTAAAGGTTTCTATTTGAGTCGATCTAAAATCAAATACATGGAGTGCAATTTTAATAGTAATATATCTAGTGATGGGATTGTGATATTTGGTGATCAAGTCATTAAAAGAGTGAATATTTTAGATATCTCGGGTCTATTGTTCAAGGTGATGGTGAAATAGATGGGATATTATTAGTATAATTCAAGTTGGATGGTTGAAGTGGAGGAAGGCATCGAGCCTGTGGCATAATAGAAAAGTAACCCTCAAACTTGAGGGAAAATTTTATAAGATGATGGTGAGACATTCAATGCTTTATGGCGTAGAATGTTGATCATTAAAAGAGAACCATAAAATTAGATCAGGAGTTGTAGAGAGGAGGATGCTTAGGTGGATGAGTGACTTTACACTTAGAGAAAGAATGCAAAATGAATATATACCTGAATATGGTGGAGTAGCTCTAGTGGGAAATGAGATTAGAGAGAGTTTTTTAGATGGTTTGGTCATATAAAATGTCAGCCTTCTGATAATCTTGTTTGGAGAATATATGTATTAGATTCAGCTTATGTTAAGAAAGGTAGATGTAGATCTACAAATACATGATTAGAAAGTAATAAAAATATATATTTTTTTATTTAAATAAGAATTTAACTCTTAATATGATAAAATGGAGAAAAAAGTTTCATATAGTACCCCACATAGTGGGATAAAAAAGGCTTCTTGGCAATTGTGATTTTGGAGTAACTATAGGCGTTGGGGGTAACGGTATGTTCAATGGGTGGAGGATTATTATTGGTCATGTTCATCTGAAGTTAGAAGTGGCTTTGCATGGAAGTGAAAAAGAGCTTGTAGTAAGATTTTATAGGAGCATGGATTTGTATGAAGGTTTCTCCAGTGTAGTTAGATCATGTAATATAATAGATTTGTGATAAAGTTTATGAAGAGTTTTGGGTGGGATTTATGTATCAGGTTTGATTTAGGGTTTTGGTAAGCTAGACGTGGTCTGGAGTCAAGGAATTGATTCAATTGTTTTTTTTTTTGAATACTTACACCATAATGCTTAGATCATTAAACTTATACTTCTTACATCATAATGTATATATCATTAAAGTTACACTTTAAAAATAAAAATAAAAAAAAGATATGGAGAGCATATGATCTAAATGAGAGTGCTTTAATTTCATCACATTATGCTTCCGAACATAGAAAGGTTTTTGCCCTGCTTTGAATGGAAGATGTAGTGTTGGGTTTAAACAAGCCTATGTTGAGCGAGCTTGTGCGTTTGTTTTCGGCCCAGTCAAAATTTCATTTGTCTAAAATTGATTCTGTTCAAAATTAATTGTGGGCATCATGTACATGTTTGGCTTATTTGAATACAAGCTGACACTAATCGATTTTAAACAAATGATACTATAAACATAATGGTTTAAACGATAGAATCATTCTACTTGTGTAATAACCAATTAATAAAGAAAAAATTTGACTATATGGCTCATAGTGTAGATGTAGTTGGAGAACTATGCTTGCCATTTGTTTTCATGGAGAAATTTATCCAAAGTTTGTTTCAGACTAAAATATTCTTGTGTATATCTCCTTGAAAAAGAAATTGCATTAAGCACGGTAAAAGAAAGTACAATCAAAGGAAAAACAAGCACAGGCAAGCTCCCCAAAAAACAAGGAGGGGGAGGGCCTAACAAAAAAAAAGAGGGACGGGTCTAACCCGCAACCAGCCAATCAGACCCCTAGACCAGGCAACGAACTTCACCGGGGGGGGGGGGGGGGGGGACCGTACAGAGAGTAAGACAGCCGGACGACTGAACAGAATCCCAGTGCTCCAACCGAAGATGAAGATGGCAGAGGTCAGCGAAGCCGTACAAAGAGGTGGCCATCATGGGGCAGCAAAGGGGAGAACGTCCCTGCCGAAGTCATCATGGGGAGCCTTCTTCCTCTTACGAGGAAGAACGACAAACGTCCCCGGGGGGGGGGGGGGGGGGGGGGGGCATGGGCCAGCATTGGACGCAAGGCCAGACCAGGGGGAAGCAGAAACGGCCGATTCCTTCAGCAGCTGCGGCTTGAAAGCCGAAAAAACTACCGGGCCAGGTCGGGCCGGCGGGGTGGCCGCTGAGAGGGGGCGGAGGGGCCGGGAGGTGGGAGCGGGGCCGACGGGCCAGGAAGCTTGGTCGGCGCAGGGCGACGACCTTTACGCCGGCGGGTGACAATATTCCACTTGCCGAGGTCGTCCTCCGGAAGCTGGGGAGGAGCTGACGGAGGAGAGGCCAGAGAAGGAGGAGGGGCCGCGGTGGTGGAAGACGGCCCTACAGGTGCCGCACCAGTGTTAGGGGCTGAAGCAAGCGGGGGGGGGAGACCCGTCCGGCGCATCTTTGGGAGGTATGGCCAATGAGGCCACACTCAAAGCAAAAGTTGGAAAGCCCCTCATACTCCACCTTTTGAAAGAAACGACCATGGATCCAGTTGATCCATACCCTAGGGATCAGCCTCTGCGAGAGATCCAGGCGGACGCAAATACAAGCAAAAGAGGACTTGCCCCAAGATCTCGTATGTGAATCAATCCAGAGCGGCTCGCCAAGCATGTTGGCAATCCGGGCGATGTTGTTGATATCCCAGTAGATAAGAGGGAGTTGGGGAATCTGAATCCAAACCGGCGAATGGAGGCCGTGGAGAGAGGCGGGGGAGGAAGAAGAGCTCCATCTATCCATTCCAATGACGTGGCCAGCAATGATCAATGGCCCGCCCAGAAGAACCGCATCCTGCGCCTCAGCGCTCTGGAAGAGGCATATGAAGGAATTGGGCCCAGTGGTGACCACCTCGAACTCGCCGAAGTGGCACCAAATGCGTTTGAGCTCGGAAATTAAAAAGGGAAACGCAACGCGCCACCCCATTAGCTTGGCCACAAGGTCACAGTCAAGCTTGTCGATGTTGGACTGAACGGAGTTCAACTCAGGGTCGATAGACTTGCCATCCAAAGCTATAAAACTATCACGAGCGATTTTAGGGAGAGGGACATGCTGCAGCTTATTCCAAGCAGACTGCAGCACCGGGGAAATTGAGAGGGGCTAGAAGAAGGTTGCGGGCTTGCCCAGGCAGAGGGACGGGGGGTGGAAATAGGGGGGGGGGGGGGGGGAGCGCGAAGGCCGGGAGGAGGGGGGACGACAGGGGGGGGGGGGGTCGGAGAGAGGGAGGATAGGGCCAGAAGACAAGGGGGGCAGGGGATGGGCCTGAGCAGGAGGACAGGCGGCGAATTGGATAGTAGGGGCCAAGCAAAGTAGAGAGGGAACGGGGTCCGGAGCAGGTCAAATCTGAAGGCAGGGTGCGGGGCCTAGAGTCCGCATCAGAGCTATGGGAAGTCGGGCCAGCAGGTGAGGTCACCGGATGCTGAGAAAGCGGGGGGAAGGGAGGGGGGGAGGAGGAGGTCAAAGAGTACGCGGAACTATCGGAGCTGGAAGCAGAGACGGGACACATAGATGCTGCTGGCGACAGAGAGGCCGCAACAGGAAGGGTGGTCGATGGGGGCGGAGGGGAAGTCCTCACCCTACCTGACGTGACAGCATAGGAAGATTGGCTAGACTCCAAGGAACAATAGGCAGGGGAAGTCGAACGGGAATGAGGAACAGAGCCGGCCCGACAAGGAGGGGACCGGGAGCGGAGGCGCGGCGAGGCCGCCAGAGCAAGAGGAGGAGCTCCAGCAGGGGAGGGAGAACGAGCAAAAGAAGCCTTGGGGCCAGCCGAGGCTGCCGCAGAGGGACGAACAACGTCCGCATGGCTAGGCCGCCTATCGTGAGGAGGTGACCGATGGTCACCCTCCCGCACCATACCAGAGCTTCTCACACTAGCCACCAAGAAGAGAGAGAAAGAAAAGGGTGCATCTTGTGTATATCTCCTATGCATAATAAGAATGATGTTCCATCCTTCCACCCTTTGATTTTCTCCATTACTTTTACCTTGTTTTGTTTGAGATTTTTTCAGCCAGCAAGGTAAGACTATTACGGTGATGTGTTTCAATTGATAAAATTAATTGAATAATGACTTCAACATATATGGATAAGATTTTTTTTAATAGTTTCTATCGTGTGACATATGATCCAAATGAATTATGTCATTTTGATGGAGTTCTAATGTGAAGCTTGATAGAATATCAAAGAGAATATTTTGAATTGTTTGAATTATGATCGATCATGGCTTGAGAATATTCGAATCATATTTGATTACGGTTCAACTAAGATTAGAACACTCGTTCAAGCAAAGATTGAGCATGGTTGGAATCTTACTCGATCACTTTTTTTGAACATGGTTCAAGCCGTGTTTGAACCATGCTTGCTTATGTTTTGAATATGGTTCAAATAAATGTTCGAAATCATGACCCTTGAATTGTGAGTTGTATTTTGATGAATTATTTTCTGAAGGTGAATTGTGCATTAATGTTCTTGTACTGTATAAGGAATAGTATAAAGAGATAATAATGAAGTCGGTTGGGCATTTATATTAGAAATGGAGCAAATATTTGTTGGTGCAAAGAACTATTTCTCTTTAAGATCTCATAGTTCTCATATTTCTTATATACAAAATTATAGAGATTGAATAACAACCAATTTAATTTAAAATTGAAGGTGATATACCAATTTTAACAATATGATGGAGCATAGTCTACAATTTTAATTTCTCCAATTGAACTATTAACAAATTATGATTTTGCATATTCATATGTATTCAACACTGATCTTTCATGTGTCTATTGCTCTAAAAAGGATTTCAACTATATATTTTTGCACAAATGATGATGATGCAAGGTCAATTTGTCTAACATCATTCATTGGTGTAAGAAATGATGTGGACATGCCACATGAAAAAGTTGGTTATGTTGTGGACATACACATTATAGATGATTGTGGTGCTTTAATTCTTTTTTGATCTACATGAAACTTGTGAATGGGCGAGGTCATTTGATTCTTCATATTTTTTTGGGATAAAAATAATAATTCAAGATATGAAGATTATATGGATAGTTTTTATTGAAAAAGGGTGAATAACTTAAAATCTCCCCATCCAATAGTGGTTAATATAATGGCTTCATTCTCAAGTTTGACATGAAATCCTTTAAAAGTTGGGCAATATTTTTATAATAAATAAGAGTTAAAAGCGAATGTTGCACCTATAAGCAATTAAAAGAATTTAAGGTGATGAAACTAGTTAAAAATGTATGTTATATTTGTTACACCTTTGAGGAATGTTAATGAATGAGTGAACTATGTAGTTAGATCAAAAGATTATTGAAAAGCTCAATTTTGGCTCATTGGACATACAATTAAAGAAAAGTTTATCAGACTAATCTTTTAAACCAAAGATGATCATATCTAATGTGAAAAGGGGTTAGGATATTGTTTGATTCTATTAGAAGCCTTGCATTGTGGTGAGTAATTTATTCCTTATGTAAGAGGGTTCTCAAAGTACCTTTTTAGAAGTTATCTTCTTATAAAGTTATACTATAGAAAAAAAAATATTGATCTTTAGCTTGACATTACAGGATGTTTCAAATATGTTTACTTCTTTTTGGATTTCTACATTTAAGGTTTAAGAAGTTTATGTTGCTAGGTGTTAGGTGTGGATGCAATATTTTTGAATACAAGCTAAGGAGGTACTTTAGTCATGGTAGTGATACAAAATATTAATACATAGATTTATTGAGTGACATTTGTAGTAGTTTAACTAAAAAATACGAATCATCATTGATTTATTTCATTACTAGATCGAGGGAGTTAATAAGCATGATGGAAAACTTGTTTGTTTGATATATCTAAAAATGTCATTGATATTTTATCAACCATATTGTTTAGGTATATGATGGAGTTTGCACTTATCATGTTGTAATAAATATCATGGTGAAGTTCAAAATTGATTCTTATCATAAGAAATATCACTTGGCTTTCTAAGGTTTATAGAAGAGTTGAGTTCTATTGGCATTGTGACAAAATTCGTATCAAGAATTAATCCAAGGCTATCTATTTAGAGAATGAAGTTGACTCCGAGCTACACACTCATCCTTTCTTTATTGGAAATCAATGCAACGTGATGACAATCGATAATTTAGAATGCTTCAACAATGATATAAAAAATGCACACTTTGATCTAATGACTATTTTTGAGGTATATAATGCATAAATGGTTATTTGATAGATGTGGAATTATAGCAAATGCAAAATTATTTTGGCAAATGAAATTAAAAACATTGGTAAGTTCATTAATAAGGCTCCATATTTGATTGTCTACCCAATTTGTTAATTCAAATTGAACATCATTGATGATGATCATAACTTTGAGATTGATTTGTTGTAGACATGTACATGCAGGAGATATGTTGTTATGGGTTTACCATATTAGTATGTTGGCTGTAGGTCGGTGTTGAGGTATTTGCTATTATAGATTATGTTTGAATTTTTATACATAGAAAATATGATTAGCTGAATATGTGGAAAATACACATCCAATGAAAAATAAGGATACCTAAGAGGTTCATGATGAAATAGGTAGAGTTGTCATGTTACCCCCAGAGGTGAAGCCATGAGTGGTTATACAAAAAAAAAAAAAAAAAAAAAAAAAAAAGGAAAAAAACATAAAAGCTATCATAGTGGGAAAATGATGCAGTGTTAATATAGGTGCATTCGGTGTAATATAGGGTGAAGTGTCCATCACCTTCATAACCATTTTTATTTTATTTTTCTTGTTTTTTTTTTTTAAAGTTGCAAATTGCATTAAGAAGAAGAACTACTTACAAGCAATAAACGATTCACATTCCATCTTTAACAAACTAGACAAGGAAGAAGGAATGCCACCAAAAGCAAAATATCAAAAAAGAAACTATTTTCTTAAAGCCAAAATAGCGCATAAATCATCTACTTTGTTACATTCTCTAAAAACATGATGGAAAATCACCTTATTGAAATCATTTAGAAAAAATAACTTCTTTGTGCACCAATTGTCCAATTGCCACTTTGATTTATTCAAAGAATCTTGAATGAAATTGATAATGTTAAAATTGTCACATTCAATTATTTCTCCTTTGCTATCCATCATCCAACTTTGAATGAACTCACTTATTATAAAAACTGCTTCCAACTCAATTTGTGCCACATCCCAATGAATTCTTTCATACCCAAAGCAAGAAGAAGTCTTCCTTTATGATCTCAAAACACACCTCCGATACCAACAATATTAGATTCCAAAATTGACACATCCACATTGATTTTAATCTAACGTAGCGGTGGAGGGTGCTAAACATTATTGAACTCCGTAAGGAGATTAGTACCCCAACTATCTATCATTGGATTTGATTGTGACATTGATGTAAACAACACATTCTCTGCAATTATCGAGCATGGAAGAAATGGTTTTCCATGTTTACATTCATTACATTTTTTCCAAGAAAAAAGAACTGTTGTACAATACATCTTCACCACATTAGAATACTGAGAAGAAAGATTTCTAAGTTCTCACAAACAACATTCCAAAGATTTAAATATTAGAATGCTAAAACCCCATTCTCTTAGCTTTAGAATAATTTCAATAAGAAATTTATAGTTTACCGTGATATGGGCATGACTTTCCACTTCTTAACATCCTATAGCACATAGATCATTATAAGCAAGCTTTCTATGTTTAAGAAATTCATTTGCTGGAATAGCATGTTTGCTCATTCACCACCAAAACAACTCTACTCTTGGGTTGAGTTTAAGTTTCCTTAGCCATTTTGAATAGCCACCATCATCATCATTAAATCCACTTTTCATTGAATCTTCATACGCCATAGCAAAAATAGATCTCCCTGGATATTGGAACATAGCTTCCACTTGATCCTTCTCAAAAGAAGGATTAACATTAACTTGGATAATCAGCAAAATGAGTTCTTCATGAAAAAATAGTTGAAGCTCATCATTATAAATGAATTGGTAAAGCATTACATTTTCTAATCCCACACAATCAGCAAATGTTGGCCAAGTATTCAAACATTTATCTAGAAGCCATATATCTTTCATAACATTAATTCTACTATCATCTCCCACTTTTTATCTAACAAGTAGTTTAAGATATTTTCCACCATCCATCAAAATTTTCCATGCCATTGATGATCCTCTTTTATGTTGAGCATTTAAAATATTATCACCATATTTATCAATAATATTCCTATGAAGAAGGGAATCAAGATTTTGAAAGAATCTCCATACCAATCTTGATCTAAGAGGTCGAACTCTAAGAGCAGCCGAATGAAGTCCCAAACCTCCAATATTTTTTTGGTTTACATAATTCATTCCAAGCTATATAATGTAAATCTTTATTTCTATTAGCTTTGTGCCAAATGAAATCTCTACATAATTTATCCAATTCAAACAACAATCTCATTGAAACCACCACATGAGCTGATAAGAAAATTGGCAATGATAAAAAAGAAGACTTAATGAGAGTAATCCTACCTATCATAGATAGTAATTTACCTCCCCAAGTATTAAATATTTCCAAAGCATGATCTAGCATAGGTTGGAAATCAGTCATACATAATCTTCTTAAAGTAATTTTAACTCCCAAATAATGCAACTCCTTCACCAATTTGAAATTCAAAATCTTCACAATTTTATTCTTCCTTGGACGTTTAACTGCTTTACCAAAAATAATTTGAGTCTTGTCTGAAATCTGCAATAATGCACTTCAAAACTTGAGCTAATCTGATAGATGCTTGAGCAAATACTAACACATCATCAATATAAAGGAGATGTGTAATCTTTTGAGTTCTTGGTGAAATCTGAACACCCAACTCTTGTCCCCTTTGATTAATTGCATTTGATAATAGTTGGGAACACATACTAAATAAATAAGGTAATAACGAGCATCCTTGATGAAATCCACTTTCAGCATAAATCCATTTTGAACATTTTCCATTCTTAATAATAGAAAATCTAACATCCCTCACACATTCCATAATGAACTTGGAAAACTTAGAAGGAAACCCAAACAATTTTAAAACTTGAATCAAAGTTAGCCAACCCATACTATCATAAGATTGCTCCATGTCCAACTCATCGCCATCATCCCTTTCTTATTTTTAGAGATCCTAAATTTATTGAAGATCTCATGAGCTAATAAACAATGTTTAGACATTGATCTTCTTGGAAGAAATGCCACCTGTTCTTCAGAAATAATTTTGGAAATACATCCTTTCAATCTATTCACCATTGGTTGCGACAAGCTTGTAAGTAGTTTGATATAGACTTATTGGTCTATAATTAGATGGAACAATCATATTCTTCACTTTGGTGATTAAGACAACCAAAGTATCTTTCCACTCTTCATGCATAAAAAAAAAAAAAAAAAACTATCAATTGCATTCCACATTTCTTCTTTCACAATGCTCCAATAAAACTTAAAAAATGAAGTTGTAATCCCATCTAAACCAGGTGATTTGTTATTTCCCTGTTGGAATACAATAGTTTTCAATTCTTCCTTGGTAAAATCTGCATCTAGTAATTCAATTTCTGCAGTAATTAATTTCTGATTTTCAATAAAAAAAGGCCAGCCCACCAAGTTGTATTCTTTAGCACTCCACTTCTTCTGAAAAAACTTCACAGAAACATCTTCTATCTTCTCAAAATCCTCAAACAAATTGTTATCTTCATCTTTAATTTTCCTTATGATATTCCCATTTTTTCTTTGCTGAAGCAAAATTATGAAAGAAGTTAAGAGTTGGTATCACCTTCTTCATGCCATCTAGCCTTAGCTATTTGATTCCACCTAGTTGATAATCTTCTTAATGTAACATTAAACTCATGCACTTTATTCCGAAGTAGATTTAATTTTTCCAATGTAAGACCCTCCGAAGCTTCCTCCAATTGTAATTCTAGGATCTCTTTCTTTAATTCTTCCCTCAACAAATTCAGACTTTTGCATTTGTTCTTATTCCAATAGAATAATGCCTTCAAATTTCTTCTAAGCTTTCTATGAATGACATCCACATTACTTCCTAAATCTGATTTCCACCAAGACTTAAGCACAATACTCCAAGCCGCATGATATGACTTCCAAGTATCCTCAAATCTGATAATTTTGGACTGGTTGTGATGAATTTCATCTAATTTTAAAACTACAGGACTATGGTCATAAGCCACTCTTGCTAGATGTCTAATCTTCGCCAAAAGAACCTTCTGTAAAGCAGCTGAATTCAACAAACACCTATCCAATCTTTCCCAAATTCTTGCATTTCCTTCTTTGTTGTTACACCAAGTAAATCTTTGTCCAACAATCCCTACATCATGACAGTCATTGTTAGTCATAAAAAGCTTCATATCCTTAGGCCCTTGGAGAAGAGAAGCCTTTTGCCACCCCCTCTTATCATCTTTGGAAAGGATGCAATTGAAGTCACCTCCAATAATAGGATTATTACCCACCATACACTTTCAAGCATATTTTATTTTTCTTGTTATTGAAAGAAAATTGTAAATTCTTTCTTAGGTCACTTGCTACAAATCTAAATAGCAAAATTTTAAAAAGCATCATTGTTGCTGTGTAATTAAGAGAAGAAAACATATTTAAAGTTAAATTGAAAAAAGGATCAAACTTGCAAAAGAAAATATGGAATTGGGAACAAACTTTTCTAAGAAAATCCAAATTCATTTTGGTTTTTCTTTAGAAAATGCAAAATGAATTTTGGTTTTCTTAGAAAACCAAAACCAAATTCAAATTTGCATTATATATATATATATATATATATATATATATATATATATATAAAATTTAATATTTGTAGCATAATTTAGTATAGCATTTAGAAATTATAAAAATTGGAAAATAAATAGCTAATGAAAATTACAGAAATAAACAGTAAAATTAAAATATTTTAGAATGTTTTAATAAAATATAATATATATTTATATTTATAAGTATAATATTTATTATTTTTGATTATGTAATATAATATAAAATATATTTATAATTATCTTATTGAATTTATTTTTAATATTTTAAAATAACATCATATATATTTATAAATACCCAAAAATTTAAGAGGGAATGTGTATTATAATTAAATTAGCTGGTAGAATGTGAAATTAGTATCTTTGTTATTATTGCTATAATAATTATTATGAATATTGTTATTATTATTAATTTTTCATCATGTTATTATTATTTTTATTATTATTAAGTTATTATTACCTCTAAGTATTATTAATATTTTCAACATTATTATTATCATTACTATAATAATTTATAATTATAATTTGTATTAGTTATAGATTTTCTCTTGTATGCTTTTTTGTTAATGATATCTTGTTGATAAGAGTAGAAAGCGAGTTGACGAAAAACTTGAATAAGGGTGGTGAATTGTAGAGCCTAATGGTTTTCATTTGACTTGATCTTATAGTGAATGAATATATTATAATTTTAGTAGTGATAGATCTAGTGGTGGGACTTTAACTCTTACCCCCTATCTTTGGATAGTGTTGCCCGGTTGGTAGTTTAAGTACTTTCTACTTCGAGTAATGATTTCAAGCCTGTTAAATTCTTCTCTTCTATTAGTAGGGGTATTGAAAATAATGTAAAAAATGGAAGATCCATTTATGAATGAAATAGTGAAATTCTCTTTTGATTGGTATTCCCCTTGTGCCAAGAATTTACGTTAAGCAAGGCTTAACATCATCTACCTGGACCAAACGTGAAGCTCAACAATTTGAATGTTCATGGGTTACAAAATAGTTTAAACTAAAATTAAGAGTACGAATTGCCTTTGGTACTATTGGTCCAATGTATAATGACTAATAGTACTTAGTTATTTTAATAATAGTTTGAAAATCTCTATGCAAAGGATTTTAAGTCTTTCAGCAAACTCGATTTAGAGATTCTATACAATTTAGATTACTCTCAAGTTAATGATGCACTCTCCCAAGCTTGAATATGAGATCAAATCAATTATAGATAAATTGAAGAAAATCAACCAAGGCAATAAAGAAGATCCTTGTTCGACTTTTATCTACTCTTTATTGAAAGAGGATGAAGCAAATGACTTGGCTTGGAATAATGATGAAATGCTTGAATTACCTCTAGATGTGGTGGTTCATAAACTTGAGATTCAACCTGATATAACTCCTATGAAATAAGGCCCTAAATCGATGCACTTTGAACTTGAACAATAAGTTATTGTAGAGGCTAAAAAGATAGTTGATATAGGCTTTATTTGAGAAAAGAAACATCCCTATTAGCTGGCTAGCATTGTTCCAATTAAAAAGAAAAATGGTCAAATTTGTGTATGCATCGATTATAGGGTCCTGAATAAGGCTTGTCCTAAAGATGAGTTCTCATTTCCTATACCAAAACTTATGGCTGACATTTTTTGCTTTGCATGCAATTTTCTCCTTCATTAATGATTCATCTAGTTTTAATCAAATTAAGATGGTCTCTAAAGATGAGCTCTCCAGAACACCTATAGAAAGTCTTTTACTATAAATTTATGCCTTTCAGACTCAATAATATTGGTGCAGCTTACTAGTGGGTGGGCCATGACCCAAATTTTTAATGAACTTATTGAGTGATAGGTTAAATTTTATGTCGATGATTTGATCATTAAAAATTATGAGAGAGAAGAGCATATACATGACCTAAAAATTATTTTTGTGTAGTTGTGCCACTGAGATTAAAAATAAACCCCCTAAAGTGCACCTTTGGTGCCACCTCAGGGATGTTTCATGATTTCATAGTGAGACATCATGGTATAGAAATTGATCCATAAAATATAAAAGCAATCTTAGGTACGAAACTGACTAAAAACTCTTACTTAGTTAGATCCTTTCGTGGTAGGTTAGCATATCTAAGATGATAATATCATATTTATATGGAAAATGTCCACCATTGGCTACTTTATGCAAAATAATTCTCAATTTCAGTAGCCAATGGTGGACATTTTCCTAGATGAATCTCATGGCATCTTGTTAGCCCAAACTAATGAGGAAGGGAAAGAAAATACATTTTACTATTTAAGCTAGTATCTATTTTTATCTAAGATGGCATATATTATTTAGCCTTAATCTTTATCGTACAAAAAATAAGGCACTACATGCTATTTCATAAAAATAATTCTAATATTCAGGGATAATCCTTTGTAGTATCTTATGATCCATCCAAAATTGTTCGAACGCTTAGTGCGACGGTCTATGATACTTCTTCAATTTGACATCACATTTATTTCTCTTCGTACTGTAAAAGGTTAAGCCTTGATTGACTTTTTAGGCACACATCTGATTCCTATTGAGTCACCTCTAAATGATGATATACCTGGTGAAAAATTCATGAGTTTAGAAGAATCATAAAGCATTACCTAGGAATTATATTTTGATAGTGCTGCATTTCTTGAAAGACTAAATAATATTAAGACGCTATTCTAAGAAAAGTTGGCATTAGATTGGTGTTCGTAACACTTGAGGAAGGCTTATTGCATTATTTCTACCACTTATCAAAGTCTTGTAAGAATAATGAAGCTAAATACGAAGATCTGATATTAGATTTAGTATTAACAATCCTTTCTTGAGAAAATTTAAAATGTAACTCTGGAGTGAATACTCATGGAAGAAATTCTATGGCAGATGTTGTTGTAAAGAATACAAAGGAATTACTTTGTCCAAATGAGAATTCCATTTCTATAGAAGTATAAGGTCACAAATTTTTTTCACATATAGATTTGAAATATATATATAAAAAGTCTCTTTGTGAGGGCGAGGTTGTTTTAGCTGTGAACAATGAAGTTGTTCATTGGCAACAACCCTTCATTCACTAGGTCCAAGAAAACAAATTTTCTCATGAAAATAGCTATCGACCATATTAAAGGGAGATATCTCTCCTATGCATTGTTCAATGGCATTATACCATTAGTCATTCAATTTGATTTGGTTACGTTATCTTAATAGATATTAAACATTGAAGATCATGAATGAGGTACATGTTGGATTGTGTGGTGCTTATCAATATTGACCTAAGATGAAATTAAAAATTAAAAGAATGTGATACTATTGGCCTTATATGATAGTTGATTGGATGAATATTACATGTTGTTATCATTAATTTCAAGTACATGGTGTAGTTTTGCATCAACCATCAAATATATTGCACCCAATAATTATCTCATGGCGCTTCAAGAGTCGAGGAACAAATATTTTTGGTCCCACCCTCCTAAAGATTACAAGTTTATTGTAGTTGCGACTGATTACTTCTCTAAATGGGTTAAATTTAACCCATTATGAGATGTCTAAGCTTACAATGCGCTCTACTTCTTCAGGGACCACGTATTATCTTACTTTAGCATCCCCAGTTGAATCATGCAGGATAATTGCCCCTCCTTTAGAACTACCAAGATAAATAATTTATGATTGAAGATAATTACTATTACCCTCAGGAAAATTGTTTTATTGAGACTTTTAATAAAACATTGGTGTAAAATTTAAAGAAAATCTTAGACAATAACAAGTGCCATTGGCATGAAAACTTAAGAGAAGCTTTGCAGGCTTATCAAATCAAATATAGGGCTCCAAGTCTTTGGGGATAAGGTTGTTCTCCATTTGAAAGTACAACTTCTCTCTTTTAGAATCATAGACAATAATAATATAACATATGAGCAAAATGCCCAACTTTGATTAGAAGAACCTAAAGGCTTGGAAGAAAACACTTTAGGAAAATATCTTATTACCAATGGCCAAAATCCACCAAAAATCATAAAATTTCTCCAAAAAATATGCATTTTTGGTGAAAGCTTAGTCGATGGTAAAATGTGCGTTGGAAACCTTCTTCTAGGGGAAAAAATTGCTGGAAAGATTTTTGGTGGATTTACAACGGCATTCCGCCATAATTTTGAAAAAAATATTCATATTTTAAGAGTCATTATTACCGACATTTTAGCCACTGGAAATTTTGGCAGAAATATTCCGTAAGAAGTTTTAGGGGATAACCCGTTGGAAAATTCCACCAAACATGGACCGACGGACATTTTCGATAGGTTTTCATCGAAAGTCAATACATTTTCATCGTATATCCTTTTCTAGCGGATATTTCGCCAATAATCTACAGGAACCCTGTAGACAAAAAAAAAAAAAAAAAATCACTCCCTTCTACAACATAAGAAACCTGTATAAAAACATATATATATCATATTCATTCAGACATTAAACATAAAGACATGCTATATACATGTAATAACAAATTTGATAATTCCAAATTCATTGCATAATTAAAAACTTATAATAAAATAATTAAACATATAAATGAAATGTCCATTAAAAAAAAACATCAAATAAAAATCAATCTCCTTCTCTGCTTATGCTGCCTGCTTTCTGTTGAACTGCTCTCTTAATTTTAGCAGCTCATCTAACTACTGGGTTTGTTGCATCTAGATTTCAGCTTGTGATTTCCTGACTTGCTCTAGCTCGGTTGTAAGGGCACCTACTTGTTGGCTATACAAGAACTCTTGGTTGCTTGTTGAGAAGCTGTAACTACTATATATTCACACCTCGTATGCGTAGGTTTGTGAGCCTAAATCATAAAATCGGCTTTTCTGCATTCATCCTACCTCTTGTGATCAAGTGTGGTAGTCAAAATAATCTGCAGATCCCCCAAATGATCCTTCACCTACTTCCTAGCTGGCTCTCTCAAAGTCATATATACTCATCCTACAAAAGTTAATAAACTATTAAGCAATTTATGCATGACTCCTAAAGTGTTAAACTTATGTATTCACATAGGCTCTTCTTGCTCTCTCATCAACCCATTATTGGTCCTCCTGCCACTTGTGGGTATGACTATGCAACTTAACAGTGCTCGATTCTATACACAACACCTCTTTCTGCAATATATTTACATTAGTATTCATATCTAAGTAAATTATTAAAATCTTTTAAAATTCTTGTCAAACGTCTCCTGTCCTCAGTATATAGAACTGAACCCCTAGTATGGAGGGAACTTCACATGCCTCTAATATCAGAAGATCGATTCTATCTATCCTGGTCTCTCCTCATTGTATAATCTAGGTTACCCCAACACTAGTTAGCTCGCCCCATACACTCTCACCAATCCAGAGTGGATGCTCACCTGACTTTTTAATACTTGCAAACATGTCTCTCATGCGAGTCAACTCACGCTTATCAAAATTCTTTCAATTTTATCATTATGCTCAAACAATAATTAAAAATCTTTCTACATTAAAAAACATATAACATAGAATATTTTTATTAGTTTAATTAAAAAATATATATTATAAAATATTATTTTTTAATAACTAACTTTAAACTCTCTGAACCTCATATTGCACACTTCTTTAGGGATTTTCTTCCAAGGAATATAAGGAGCATCATGCATGCTCCATATGATGTCCCATTTTTATGTGTCAGCTACTTTGATGGATGAACTATGCACAACATTTGTTAGGTGAAAAAATATTTATCAAATTTTAGTAGCATGTTAAGAATATAGTAAGTACATACGTGTCACCCTCGGGTGCAATCAATATGCGTTAGTCTGATGTCTGCTTTACTGTAACTGGGGTGGAATGTCCAGGTGCACATGGCTGAGGGGGTGGTGGGGGATATAATGGTAGGATATATGATATATATGGATAAATGGGAGGGCCTCTATGAGAAGGTTGTGGGGGGGGGGGGGGGGGGGGGGGGGGGGGGGGGGGGGATGGGTTGTAGTAAGGGTAGAAGGGAGTTCTGTACGTGGCATCTAGCAATGGAAAGTGGGGGTCTAGTGAGTAGAATTGTGGGATACTTGCTACAGAAGTAGGTAAAGGCATGCTAGTCCGACTATGAGTGACATGCTGAGAAGAAGAGATCCCTTCAATACGTATAGACCTATTAGCTGAGCAACTAGTCACACAAAATATTTTTGATCAATCCTCGGTGAGGCTCATCCCATGAAGCCATCTGCAAAAAAATAAAAATAAAACAATATTAGCAACATAAATTCTAATCAATATTTAATATAAAATTGAGCAGCAATTAAATAATTAAAATAGAGCAACAATAAAATATTTTAAGTAACTATTGCTATGGTGTTAAAATAAATCATCTTGTTAACATAAATTATTGATTCATAATTAGTTCTTAAAAATTATTAAATAAATCTACCTTCTGTGTACTCATCATTTGTTGATTCACTTTCATATGATGAAATATCTTCACCACTATCAGATTCCTCATGACTTTTTTTTAATGTTTAAATCTACTTCTTCCAACTGCAACTCAGTCTTATTGATTACAATTTGATTGTTCATATCGTTAGAAAGATCTTTTAAGTTTGAAACAAGCTTTTATTGATGTGTTGGTGGTATTGATATATTTTTCTTAATGACTCCTCTAGGTTTGGTCTTCATAACTATGAGCCAATCCATTTTGCATCATAATCTATTCGAATAGTTAGCAAAATAGACTTGGCTTGCCTGGCTAGCAATGATGAATATGTTAAACATTAGGTTTGAGAAGTTATTCATTTCCACCATCCTTCTACTTTAAAACTTTTATCCTACAAATTTCTTTTAAGTACATTCTCACTTTTATATTGTCTTTGAATTTATCTTTGATGTTTATGGCTGTATTGAATATAATATCAAAAATATTTTTCTCTATATGTATCACATCAAATTCATGTCTAATCATGTTTGTTCTCTATTATGGTAAGGACCAAAAGATACTTTTTTAGTCTAATTGTGGTTGACACCATACCCTAAAAATTTTTAATCAGCTAATGGTGGAGAATCAACTATCATAAGCATGAACCTTACTCTTTTAAATATTTCTTCATTGGTTAATCTAGGAGGAGTTGACAACGATCGTAACAACAACATTGCCAAGTCCCAAGTCCTGGATGAGAAAAGTGGAGCGTTGCGTTAGGTAGTCGACAACCAGCATAAAACTTATCGAATAATAATTACATGAAAATTTGAAATTGTGTTAATGCTAGGGCGTCGCTTGGAAGTGACGTGCTGTATGGCCTGAATACAGTGACAAGTGTGCAAGGGTCGTTGCACTGGTGCCCAGGTGTAGTGTTAAATAGGCAAGGGTTCCCATATCAAGGACGGATGTGGAAAAAAAACCTAGTCCATGATACTAAAATTAAGATAGGAACTTGGAATATAGGTTCCCTTACAGGAAAATTAATGGAATTAATAGATATTATGATTCATAGAAAGATAAATATTTTGTGCATTCATGAAACTAAATGGGTTGGAGAGAAGGCTAAGGAAATTGACAGTTTAGGATTTAAACTTTGGTATTCGGGTAGGAATCGTACTAGAAATAGTGTTGGTGTTATTATTGATAAGAGTTTGAAGGATAATGTTATAAAAATTAATAGGATTGGAGATAGAATTATTGCTTTAAAGATTATTATTGATGATAATATTGTTAATATTATAAGTGCTTATGCTCCTCAAGTAGGTTTGGATATGAGTTCTAAATTAAATTTTTGGAATGACTTAGAAGAATTATTATAAAAGATACCTCTAGAAGAAAGAGTTTTTATTGGAGGAGATTTAAATAGACATGTTGGTAGAGAGGTAGATGATTTTAAAAGCATTCATGATAGCTATGGTTTTGGAACAACAAATGAAGGTGGCAAGACCATATTAGATTTTTGTTTAGCTTATGATTTTTCAATTGCTAATACCTTATTTAAGAAAAGGAATGAGCATCTCATCACTTATAAAAATGGATATAGTACAACCCAGATTGACTATTTTTTTATAAAAAAATTAGATCGTTTAGATTGTAAAGATTGTAAAGTTATTCTGAGTGAAAATTTATGTACCCAACGTCGATTATAAAAAATAAAGTAAAACGATATTCTAGGATTAGATGGGGGCATTAAAGAATTTTAACAAAAATATTTTTAAGAGTAAGATTTTAGATCTTAAGATTTTATCTGTGCATTAGGATGCTAATGTTATGTGGGAAAAAGTGGCTAGTGATATTAAGAATATTACAAAAGATGTGATTGGAGTATTAAAGGGAAAAGCTCCTAATAGTAAAAATAGTTGGTGGTGGAATCTAAATGTGCAAGAAAAGATTAAGAATAAGAAAATTTGTTATAAAAATTAGTTTAATTTTAAAAATTCTGAAAATTGGGAAATATATAAAGAGGCTCATAAGGAATTTAAAAAAGCAATATGCGATGCAAAGGCCTTAGCTTTTAGTGATTTATATAATAGTTTAGATACTAAGGAGGGAGAAAGATATATGTATAAGTTAGCCAAACAAAGAGATAGGAGTAGTATGGATTTAGTTCAAGTGAAGTGTATTAAGGATGAAGATCAAAAAATACTTTTATTAGAAGATGATATTTAACAAAGGTGGATGAGATATTTTGTTAAACATTTTAATGAAAATAATGAAAATAAGATTGACTATAGTGACCTTAGCACCCTAAATGAAAATAAAGATGTCTATTTTTATCGGTGTATTAGTAAAATTGAAGTTAGAGAGGCTTTAAAGAAAATGAAGGATGACAAAGCTGTTGGACCTGATGATATTCAAATAAAGGTGTGGAAATGCTTAGGCGATGAAGGAATTTCTTGGCTTACTAAACATTTTAATACTATTTTGAAGACTAAAAAGATGCCAGATGAGTGGAGAATGAGTGTATTAATTTCTATTTTTAAGAATAAAGGTGATGCACAAGATTGTGTGAATTATAGAGGAATTAAGTTAATGTGTTATACTTTAAAACTATGGGAGCGAGTTATGGAGCATGAGTTGCGGCGTGATACTAATGTTTCTCAAAATCAATTTGGATTCATGTCGGGTAGGTCGACTATGGAAGCCATACATTTATTAAGAGGTTTGATGGAGAAATATAAAAAAAATAAGGAGGATCTACATATTATTTTTATTGATTTAGAAAAAGCATATGATAAAGTTCCAAGAGAAGTGATATGGAGAGTTCTTGAAAAGAAAGGAGTTAATAATGCTTATATTCAAATCATGAAAGATATGTATGCAGTAGCTATTACTTGTGTTCAAATATAAGGTGGTTTGACCAAGTATTTCCCTATTTCGGTTGGGTTACATCAAGGATCAACCTTAAGCCCATATCTTTTTGATTTAGTCATGGATGTTCTCACTAGACATTTGCAAGAGGATGTACCTTGGTGTATGCTTTTTGCTGATGATATTCTTCTTGTTGATAAGACTAGAGAGGGAGTTGAAAGTAAACTTGAATTATGGAGGTCAACTCTAGAGTCTAAAGGTTTTCTCTTGAGTAGATCTAAAATGGAATATATGGAGTGTAATTTTAGTAGTAATATACCTAGTGAGGGGATACTGACTTTGGGCGATCAAGTCATTAATAAGAGTACACGTTTTAGATATCTTGGATATATTATTCAGAGTGATAGTGAAATTGATGGAGATATTATCAGCAGAATTCAAGTTGGATGGTTGAAGTGGAGGAATGCATCGGGCTTGTTGTGTGATAGAAAAGTACCCCTCAAACTTAAGGAAAAATTTTATAAGATGGTAGTGAGGCCTGCAATGCTTTATGGTGCTGAATGTTGGCCATTAAAAGAGAAGCATAATACTAAGTTAAGTGTGACAAATATGAGGATGCTCAGGTGGATGAGTGGCTTTACCCTTTGAGATAAGATACGAAATAAGCATATACGTGAAAAGGTTGGAGTAGCTCCAGTAGAAGATAAGATTAGAGAGAGTCGCCTTAGATGGTTTGGTCACATAAAACGGCGGCCTTATAATGACCCGGTTAGGAGAGTAGAGGTATTAGATTTGATTTATGTTAAGAAAGGTAGAGGTAAACCTAAAAAGACTTGGTTAGAAAATATTAGGAATGACCTTTCTTTATTAGATTTAAACAAAAAATTTGATCTTTAATAGGACACAATGGAGAAAATGGATTCAAGTAGCTGACCCCACGTAGTGGGATAAAGGCTTGATGTTGTTGTTGTTGTTGTTAATCTAGGAGGAGGCTGCGACATCACCAATTTATCTTTTGTAAATGCAACATTATTTCTTCTGAAAGGATACCTGTAAGTAAAAATATATGGTGACAGTCAAACCAAGTGTTTTTCCCTCCATAGTTTAAAGGGAATGACTTTGTAAATTTGATACAATATATGGATAAATTAACTTGTTATAAGTGTTCCAACCTAAAATCATATTATAAAAAGGAAAGCTACCAATTATCCAAAGTAATGATGCCCTCATTGTGAAGTTTTGTTTGATGGAGATATCATATAGACTTACTCATTCTCATAATAAATTTAATCAATATTTAACGATTACAAGAATACATCAGTCTTTGCTTTTGGATTATGTGGGGTGAGTATCACATAACACCATGAGTAAGGTGAAGAAGACTGACAAAATGGAGTAAAATAATCTGCACATAAACCTAATCTTATATTTCTTGATTCAGTGGAGAAGGTGATTTGTATATGATTAAAGTGTTTCTAAGCCTCTACTTTTAACAGATGTGTAATAACACATTCTTATGAGATGTGTTCATTGTCCATCTCATATGAGCAACAAATCTCATAATACATATAATCATTTTAGTATAGGAATTATAAGCAAGTAAAACATTCTACTGACTAGTACATCATTCTGCTTTTTTTCATCCCAAACTTTGGTTTAAATCTTAGTACATTGTAATGATGGCATGCAATCTATTATAAATCATCTTTGTAATATAACTTGTATCCATTGATAATAACAATATATTTTTATGTATGTCAAACCAAGTTTGAAAATTAACTTTTAATCTGATATAAATATATAGAAATTATATTATCTATCACGTTAGTTCCCTAGGCAGCCCAATGAATTGATTAAAATATTCACAGGGGCTATTATATTCTTCCTTGATGCTTAACATCTTTACAATAATGAAAAACTCTGAGTAAGTGGTGCACCCATTCCATATTGGTTGTTGGGCAGCATGCAATAAATGATAAAAGTTTTATACCTAGTTATTTGGTGTCCCTTATGTATATTATTCAACATGCAATAAATCTCCAATTTCATCAAAAACTAAATCCTCAAAAGGTCAGATATTTTCTTCCTCAGCTACATTAGAGCTTATAGATGGGTAGCATCGAGAATCAAAATGTGGCTCGTACTCATCACAAGAAGTCAAATACAAATATTCTAGCATAAATCCTCGGTGATATAGATCAACAATTACATCATCTGGTCTTGGATGCACTTGATTATTATGTTTAGAGCACAAGCATCAAAACTTTCCATCTGAGATGAAGCTAGGAAGTTGACAACTGTTTGGATAAAAAAAATTCCCAATTAATGAACTCATATGTTAATATCTTTCATCCTTGCGCTAATCGATTATACATTTAATTGCTTTGAATTCTAATATCCATAACATGAATAATTTATCCTATATATAATATGAAGATATTAGAGATTTAATTAACATCTTTTGAAGGAAAATTGATTGAATTCAAATTGATTTGTAAATTGGATGGTTTAGGGTTTAGGGTTTAGGGTTTAGGGTTGATTGGAAAATTGATTGAATCCAAAATATCTTTCTCATAAGTGATCCCCTATAAATGAAAAATTTTGTAGCCTCCCAGCATTTCCCCCATTTAGGAGAAATTTAAGGAGTCTTTGCCTGCCCACCACATTTAGAAAGATGTGCTGGTCAATGTTAGGTAACACTACAACCATAGTCTTCAATCTTACCACACCAAGAAAGGCATGCATTAGTCTTGAAGGGGATACTTGTGTGAAAATGTAGTTTGCGCTGGAGATATTTCTAGCAGATTTACTGACTTTCTTGGTGTGTCACAAATATCCAAGTATTTTTATACCTCTACCTTTCTTAATATAATACAAATCTAATACCTCTACTTTCCTAATTAGGTCATTTGGAGGCCACCTTTTTATGCGACCAAACCATTTAAGGTGACTATCTCACTCTCTCTAATCTTATCTTCCATAGGAGCTTCTCTAACCTTCTCATGTATATGCTCATTTTGTATCTAGTCTCTAAGAGTAAAGCTACTCATGAGCCCAACACATTCCTCCATTTTAATCATGTAACTTGAATTCTACTAATAGTGTCCACATCTACTTCACCATGAACTCCCTCTATAATCTTATCAATAAGAAGAATATCATTAATAAAATGATACACCATGGACAATCTCTTACAAATGTCTACTAAGAACATCCATGCCAAAGCAAGAAATAAATGGGCTAACCATGATAAACTTAAAATGGATTTTTGGCGACTGAGGCGGCGAACATTGGTGAATGCGGCGACGAACGTCAGGCGATAAAGGCGGCGTAGACAAAGGAGACTGAAGTGCATTTGGCTGGAGGAGACTAACATATGCAGTAGCGAACTGAAACAAGTATGAGTGAAGTGAGAAGGAAGATGATTGTGGAAGGAAAATATTGTCTTCCCAGTGGGTTTTCTAGTATAAATTTTGCCAGAACTATTTTTTTTGGTTTAAATAAGCTAGCAGATTTTCCTCTGGAAGACCCGTCGGTAATTTCTGGCTCATTATTTGCCAAAAGTTATCACCGATTTTACAAAAATCGATGGCTTTACTGGCGAGTTTTCTACCAAAAAATCCACCAATATGTTACCAGCAGAATATCCGTCAGTTACGCCACCGTTGATACCGATATATTTAATTTGACTGAAAATTTTGCCTGTATACCAAAGCTTTCCTGTAGTGAAAGTGCTTGTCGACCCAGTAGAATCTCGAGTTATATAAAATTTGGATGGCTCAAGCACATGATAAAATGGTTTATTCTTCCTAGAGTCTTTCAAATAGGAGACTTGTTCTTTATTCTTTGATGACCCTATTTTAGGCTATCGTAAGCTGGCAGAAAATTTAAGTAAACTTGAGATGGTTCTTTGTTGTGGAGAAAGTTTATTAAGGAGGATTTTACTAGTTAGTGGATTACAAAGGTGACCATTCTATGCTTCCTATTAATAAATGATACCTTAAGTATTATACTTAAATGAAATCTAGAGTAAATAAAGATGAAAATTTTATGGTAATTGTGTTGCTTATATCTTTTCAAGTATTATGATAAACTGAGCATGGGATAAACAATATCTAAATATTGAAAATTTGAGCCCTCTAGGATTACAAATTTTGGTGACAAGTACTATTGATCTTTTGATTTCATCAAGGATGTCAACATTAATTTTTTTGTTATTCTAAATGACATTTGTAAAAGCTAATGATCCATAGTGGAAGAATTGCAAGTTGTTAAGGTCTTTTGTTATAAGGAAGGGAAGTTTTGAAATTGGATATATGTCCTCCTACAACATTCCTTCATTAAATTCCCAAGTGTAGTGTAATTCCTCCTATGACATCTCTTTATCTTCTAATTTCAAAGTTGAGCATGAGTCCTATGACAACCCTTCTTCATTAAATTCCCATGTTCGGATGTGAGTCCTCTTATGACATCTTATTCCTATCCAGTTTCGAAGTCAAACATGATTCCTCATACAACAACATTTCTTCATAACATAGACTTGATGTTAGACCTTTCGGATTAATCCAAAACAAATTAAACTCACCTCTAAAGTGTTTAGAACCACTCAAGACTATTAGCAAATCCTATTAAACTAGTTTGTCCCAAGCTTGATTTAAACATCTAAAAATTGACCCTCCTACTTTAAATTCAACCCTAGCCCTTATAAGATAATATCAAATCTTGCAAACATTTAATAGAGTCTGAGTGAAAATCATTGATGGTCATTGATTGATTTTGGTTGATCAAGTAAACCATGATTGACCTATAAGAACATTGATTCTTTTTTACTTATTTGATCTTTGAAGCCTTAGAAAAATGATTTAGATTCCTTCATTAGATTCCATATAGGCTAAGGAACCCAAGACTAACTTTCTTTTCTTGGGGCTAACATTGGACAAGCTAATGGGTTGACCTAAGTTGGCCCAAAATAGCTTAGACTCTTTATCCAACTTTTCCAAGCTACGTAGCCCAAATCAACTTAGACCAGTCACCTGATTAAACTCATTGGAACCTCTAACAATAAACCCAACCCAAAGGTCTGACTGGTCACCCAAGGTTGGCTGAAAATAAGCTAAATTATGAATTCAAAAATTTGTTTGAGTAATGTTTGTTAGGATCATCTACATCAACATCTTAACTGTTTGAAACTACCTTTCCTTACTCCATTGGTCTTCCCATGCTAGCTTCGACAACATGTAACTATCGCTAATGGCCATAAATCCATCTTGGTTCAAACTTACCACCTATAAATATCCCTAATTCCATCTAGTATGGTTTACGTATTTTGATTTTCCATAGTTCCATTGAGTCTCCTGATCATTTCCTCAGCCTTTCCTTGTCCCCTAAGTGTTTGAGTTTGCTGCGTGAGCAAGCTCTATCGACCTTATCACCAATCTTTAAATCAATTGATCCAAACATGTGGATAAATTTATTTTAAAATCCAAAATGCAATGTCACATAAGATTTTCTTTAAATTTATGTTTTGTATTTCTTTAATGAAATCTACATAGATTGATATTATAGCATCCCTAAGGATAGATTAATGTGTCACTATTAATTTGAGAAAATAAACTTTTCATTCTTGATTGAATACTGCATAAGGATTATTCAATTAGTCCAGAAGGATAATAGAAACATTCACCCTATCATTTCAATTATGAAATTAATCCAATGTTTAAAGCTTAGGTATGCATTCAACAAATCTTTCCCCTACCTTAAAAAGAAACTAAGATATGATTTATTTTATTCTGGGTTATAGACTCTCTATAGGTGCAAGTCCTGTAGTTAATTACACCTCCTAAGAGAATACTCTCAATTAAAGTGAAGAATAAAGGTTTTTAAAGGCATATGGTTCTAAAGAAATATTTGGGCTAACAAGATTTAAGGTATAAACTCTAGATTATAAATTCTTTAGTGGCACTCTAAATTTTAATTTCAAAAGAATTGAATCAAAATATGTAAAAGATTGAAGAGGTGTTTATGATTTGGGATTATACTTGCTTGGAGTGAATTACTAGGTAGCAATCCTAATGCATAACTAATCACCCTGGATGTAATGCATGGTAGGCTAAGTTCTATCCTACAAAATGTTAAAGGATGAATCAAACTCTCAAATTTATGACTTAAGATGAGAAATTTTAACTTTTAATTTAAATAACAATAGCTAAAAGACTCACACAAAAATCTAAATTTTATCTTGTTAAATTTACTTAACAAATTTTCTAAGTCCCAAAATTTTTTAGAAATTTATGCAGCATGATGCACAATGGGGACCTCGCTACCTTGTCTATGATGGACATAAAAGTTTAGCTTAACATTAATTAAAAAAATTAAAATGCATGTATGTATGCATGATTGGGTTAAGGGATTAGTTATACAATATCCATCTACATGATTGGGTTAAGGGGTTAGTTATACAATATCCAATACTATATCATCCTAGAACTAGTATACATATTCCCTCAAAGTCCAGAACATATACACCGAAAGAAATTTAAGAAAATTCTACCCACTAATGCATACTGCCACCCATATGAATGCAATGCATAAAGCAATTTAATAAATGAAATATTGAATATATATAAAAGCAATTTGTTTATGCATTGATTTGATAATTTATAATAGACTCAAACTCTATAGAAAAGAAAGGTCGCTAGGCTCTGCCATAATAAACCTTGGTTTCTAATCCTACCTTATATGTAGATTCAAATATACTTGCTTATGGGCTTCAAGCTCCAAGTCTTCTATGGAATTCTAAAAGAGATTATCCTCCAAAGGAAAGGAAATCATCTTTTGGAGCCAATGTTATATATGTATAACCAGGTACATTTAAACCTTTTACAACTCAGGACACTATACAACTCGATCTATATACATTTTACATTTACAATGACTTATTCATGTATACATCATTCCTATGTACATTCTACTTTAACTATTGTAGAAATTTAAAAAAATATAAAGGTATATAAAAGTATGTAAAGTGCAAAGAAGTTGTGTATTATCCTAATTCTTCTAATGAAGTTCTTAAAGAGCTTAAGTGCACCAATAATAATTTAAAATGTATGACATATAAATTCCTTTAACAAATAAACATACACAAGATACTCTCTAAGTAAAGCTCCTGATAAGCAAATCAAACCACCGGCCTAGCCTAAGCTAGAGTTTGTTAGCCTAGCAAACCATTTAAGTGTGTATAGAAAGGGTGTGTGGCTTGGACAGTTCATAGGTTTTATTGGTTTAATGTTGTCTATAAATGAATTTATTTGTTCAAGGTCTTGAAAGGATGATTTGAATTTAATTTTTAATGATTTAAATATTTTAAAATTTTTTAAGGATATTTTGATTGTTGAAGTTATTTATCTTTAGGTTTTACTGAACATGGGTGTTCAACAAATTCTATGTTCCAGAAGTTATTGATTAGTAAGTCCTAGGCTCATATTTGTAATGCTACAATTCCTTCAAAATTAGGGTAGAT
The DNA here is from genome assembly GCA_022539455.1 of Dendrobium nobile. Classification (NCBI taxonomy): domain Eukaryota; kingdom Viridiplantae; phylum Streptophyta; class Magnoliopsida; order Asparagales; family Orchidaceae; genus Dendrobium; species Dendrobium nobile. The sequence continues at coordinate 35,961,904 of CM039723.1, forward strand.
GGATATAATAGAGTTCTTTATTTTATTTAAATATTTTTGACCTTGAAGCTTCTCAATCCAATACACATTTGCCCTTATAAAAGGAATCAAACACAAGGTTATGAAAAACTATAATATCTGTATATTTTATTAATGATTTTTATTTAAATTTAATTTATTATCTATTAATTTATTTAAATTTATATTTTAGTATTTACATTCTATCTAATTCATTCATGACGTTGTCACAATAAGCACGAGGACCCAAGGTCTCCTCAGGACATGTAGCCCTAGAGCTCAACATTTGTCCTGCCAAAAAAATTCAATGAAATCAATGTTTGTTATTTATTTAATATTGTTTTATGATTTAATTTCATTGAATTGATAATTTACTGCAAGTTTAATAATTTATTGATTTTTCATATTTAATGAATATTTTAATACATTAAATATATGATCCATTTCTTGACTTTTTTTATTTATATTAATTTATGAAATTTTTATTTTTTTATAAATTCCAGACCCAGAGATGAGTCTAGTTCCTTGAGTTTCCTCAATTTAAAGTTTTTTGAAATTAGTTATGAATTTTATAAGTTTGATGATTTAATGGATTTATTTAATTATTTGTATTTTATTATTTTTATACCAAATCAACTCCTAACATCTTGAAATATTTCCCAAATTTTAGAAATAACTTTTAGGGATGATTTTAAGTGTTTAAAATTATTTTGGTAATTTTTATATATTTCTAAATATTTATTTTAATTAAATATCGAATTTCTTGATTTTTGAAATTACTTTTAATTTTTGAATGAATCTGATAAGGCTTTTATTTTTTCTTTTGTTGTGCTTTTTATGAGTAATTTTATTTATTGTTTATAAATTTTGGGTTAAAAATTAATTTACTCTAAAATTTTCAAGATCTTAGGCTAATTACGTCCATGAATCTTGGGTTTGCTAAATGACTGACCATACGTGCTCCAAATGTAGTGAAACTTGAAACATAGGTACATAAATACATGTGCTTCAAATTCAGTAAATTTGGGCTCATTAAAGCCTTCCTAGGCTGTGATATCAATCACCAAACCTTCATTCATTTATAGCTTTGGCGATTTATTTTAGGTGGCAAACTCATTGGAATTGGATAAAATTAGTGGCTAACTAACCCTTACCCAAATATAAACATACCACATAAAGATGAATATCTAATTCTAAGAACATAAAGAGTTATGAATTTTCAATGTTATGGGTCATAAATGGACCCACAAACTGGAAAATTCAAATCAAAGAAAATATGGTCAAATAAAGACCCAAGAAAATTAGAGTAGGTCAAGGATACACCCCAATATATACCATCCTACTTTGAGATCAATTTGACCATTGGAGCATGAGAAAATTAAGGAAAACATAAACAATTCTCCCATATTTTACTCTAAATCTAATGGTCAAACATTGTTCAAATAATATTTAAAAAACATAAAGGCCAATAGCTTTACATGAATCCCAAGAACACATAATTTTGATAAAAAATATATTTTAAATGAATTTTAGAATTTCTAGGGCATTTAAATCAATTTAATGGCTGACACAATCATTACCAAGCAATGATTGGCGGGACGTAGCCCCGCGCCATTATACTTAGGCCACAAGTAAGATGCTCCGACATCCACTTATCTATGTCTGCTATAAGATCTAGCCGTTGAATTGATGACGCGTAGGACAAACAGTATGGATGCATCCACATCACCCATTATTCAAAATCGTGTATGCGTCGTTCCGTTTGATTCGTCTGAACCATCCTATCGCTTGTGTAAAGCGATCATACAATTTTGATCTAACTCATATTTCTAGTTCAAAAATGCACTAAACATTTAAATATCTATAACTTTCAATTCAACAATCTAAATTTGATGAAATTTGAAATCGAGGATCTTTCAATCTATGGATTTTTAGGACTCCATGCAATGAGATTTAGGAAAATTCTAACATTTATCATAAAACTTCAATTTAAGACAACATTTTAACCTGTTGGTGGATTTATTTGATATTGGACTTGTTTGAAAGGTCTTGAGATCGTCTTTAACTGTCCTGAAGAATCAATGAGCTAGATTTGGCTAAATAAGAAGATAAATTGCAATTATCTTTTCTCTCTTATTTTCTATTGATGGTTTGAGATTTTCTTGAATTGGAGGTGGCTAGGAAAACACTTGGAGAAGGATAGGGAGGATGCTAGGAGTCTAGGGAAACTTGTTGATTAACCATTGGGCTTTTGGAAAGGGTTTTATTTGTAGGAGAGATAATGTAAACCTAAGGTAGGCCACATGCATGCCATGTCATTGATCCAATGCACCTTGGGACTAACCAATAGGAGCTAATGGAACATTCTGGAAAGTTTTAGCTCATTGGTCTAAGTTTCAAGGGAGTTATACTTAAACCAACCCCACAAGACAAAATTTTGATGAAGGGTTGATATCTTGCCTACTAAGCCATGGCTAGTAGCCATTTCAGTTGGGGACTAATCGATGGGATTTAAGGGAAGATTCTGAAGAGTTTGAAAGAACTAGGTTGGTTGTTGATGGAGTTAGACTTAAACTAATCATTATAGAGAGATATTTTTGGGGAACCTTTCCACCTTAGCTTCTTAGATTGCTAGGGATTGATGTAGGCTTATGTATTGAAGCTTATTGAGTCAACCAATGTGCTAGCTCAAGCTAAATTGGGATGGCTTGTGTTGGAGCTCTATTTAATGGGTTTTAGGAATCTTAGTTCAACCCATTATTTTGACCCAAGTGAAACCATTGGTTCAAACTCTTGGAGTGTGTGCATGGGGTTAATATACACATGCTACAATGATTTTCAAAATTTATTTTATCAAGGGTAGTGTTTTAGAGCAAAAAATTCTCTTTTTTGCACTTTGGTTCAACCCAATTTGTCAAACCATATAGGCCCAAGTTTTAAAAGTTTTTAGGAGACTCATGCTAATCTCTAGAAAATTCTCCATGAATTTGGTTCAATGAATTTGTCAAAATCATGAGAAATAAATTTTTTATGTGCATAGGGTGATTTTGGTCAAATAGGATTGACTTGCTCAACCAAGTTTTACCAGGGATCAATGGTGGGTCCAACTCATTCCAAATGATATTTTGGACTTGTTGGAGGTGGACCAATATATTAGTGAGCTCATTTAATGTGAAATGTTTATTTAATACTAAATGGGCCCTTTGTTCTACCAAGGTTGACAAAGGGTTGAAACTTTGTTCCATACATTCTGATTGATGTTTTCGGTTTTTTGGAGGCGATCCTAAGGTTTGGTGGGTTCTCTATGTATGTGATGTAGTTTTTAAAGAAAAAAGGGTAATTTGATCAACCTCAATGGAATTGGTCAAACAGGGTTGACCAAGGCTTGTGGTTTGGTTCAATGGATGTCAAATGTGAAAGTTTGTCCTTATGAACTAGCCCGAGGCTAACCAAGAGGGGGTGAATTGATATTTTTAAAAATTCTTAAACACAAAGTAAAAGAATTTTTGAAACTTTTTCAAATATTATAAATAAACACAATCTATCACAAAAATTTAATATGCAGAAAAGTAAAGTGCAAAAGTAACATAGAAAGAACACACCATATTTTATAGTGATTAGATCAACTTGACGTACATCCATTCCCTGGAGCCTCTCATCCAGGTATTGTACTAAAACACAGTGACTCTCTTTTTGCTCCCACAACAAGGCGGAGAAACCTTTATAAACTCCTTTTCATCGACCCCGGTGAGGTAGAGATCCTAACCTCCTTTTGCTTCCTCCTGAAGCAGGTAGACAACCTTGAACGATTGATGAAGATAACCTTCCTAGAGCCACCAAGGAGATGACAAATGGAGAAGACAACTCGAATCTTTCTTGGACCAACCTTTATGAATACCTTACAAACTCCCCCTCATAAAATTCTCTCCCTCTCTCTTTCAAGCTCTCCCTCTCCTTCTCTAAGCTCTCTCAGGTCAGAAAAGTAGCAAAAGATTTCAACATCAATGAATAAGAGATCTTATAAAGAAGAGCTTAAAATTTTCCCTAATTTGCAACTTGCCATCAAAGATCATCTAGGACAATCGACAGTTCATCATATAAGATCAGTGTATTTTAGCTATTTCACACTAGACAATCTGGGGCTGTATGATTAGAACTCATTATTTATTCTGATCGTCCTGGATGATGTGAATATCATCCTGTACGATTAGTTCAAAATCATACATATTGTCCAGTGCATCGTTTTGATCATCCAAAAGATACATGTTTGACGATGAAGAAATATAACTTATCATCCTGGATGATGCTTGGATCATCTTGGATGATTAGTTCAAAATCAAGGATTATCTTTCAATAAATTATTCTGGTCATCCAGGAGATACACCTGGATGATGAAGAATTTCAACTAATCATCCAACAAATTGTTCTAGTCATCCACGAGATTCAAGAGAAAATTAAGGTTTTTCTAACTGATTATCCAAGATGATCCTATAATCTTCCTAGATGATATGATCGATCAATCAAATCTTAATTGCTTTTCTTAATCACCTGACTAATTTAGGCATGCTTGTAATGAATCTTCTAATATGATATTGTATCATCCTATATAATTTCTAAAAATAATATCATACCTAAAAGAGTTTGGTGGCTAATTCTTCTAATTTGAGCCTATCGTCTAAGACAATGTAAATATCGTCTAAGATGATTTGCTTAATTCAACTATCTTAATAAAGGAGTCCTAATTAGGATTTTTATTTTTAACTGATCGTCAAGCATGATTTAGGTTTGTTCTGTACGATGTGATAAAAAATAGAAAAAATCCTTAAATTTATAGAATTTCTCCCCCTGAGAGAGTGTGTGTGCAAGGTTACTTAGCATCATGATTCACCTTATTACATTTGACTCAAGAAAAAGAAAAAAAACCATTAGAATTACACTTATTGACTGACTCAGTCCTAATCTACCCAATCTTAAGTTAGCTTGAATTGCAATTGACCTTGTGGACTTGAAAAGTTAGTAGTAGGGCAATAAAAATAGATGTACAGTAAAAACAATAGTAGAGAAAAAAGAATGGCATAAATATTTGTTATCACTAAAATTATAATCCTTGAATTTAAGTTTACAACAATATCCCCCTTTTGATGATGACAAACATTTATTAGGAAATTCAACTCAAGCAGATTAATAAGACTAAAATATAAAGTAAAGGAGAACAATATGAATTAAGTAGTAAAATTTTTACTAAAATAAGAAGGTAATACAACAGAAATAGTACAAACACTAAATAATACAATGATATAATATAATAAAAACAACAATAACACTAACACTACTCCCCCTTTTGACATCACAAAAAGGAGAAAATAGAAAAGAAATACAAAGTAAAAAATATAAATTAAAAACTAATAACAATACAAAATCATCACACAAAAAAGATCACAAAAAATAGTCTACAAGTATGGATGGCTTTGATCAGGTGAAGGAGGTGGAGGTGGTGGCTGAAAGAAATTAGATATGGAAGCAAACTGCTCCCCAAACCAGGCCATATCATGATCGTGCTATTACTATTAGTGTGCCACATATGCATCAAATCGAGCAACATCCTCCTCATGTTGCTTCTCCTGTGTAGCAATGTAAGAGTAAAACCTAGCCTCCCACTAGCAAACCTTTCTACTAGTTGATCCAAATGTGATTATTGGCGGATCAAAATAGGAACAGGAACAGCTTCCTCCTCGGCTCCCTCAGCCTCCTCATGCCCTAGATGGAGACGAGTGCTATGAAGGACATGGAAGGAGATGTTGGTGTAGTAGGAAGGTTGATAGTTTGGTGGGGCATGATATTGAAGGTTGTATTTGGTTTTTAGTACAAAAGCTATGATGTGTCCTAAGGAAAGATTGAGTTTTCTTTTGTGCCTTGGATCCCTAATACTGGTTAGGTGCTCAATGTAGCAAAAGAAAATATCAGTGACATTGAACTCCATATGTGCTATTATGTAGAAGGTGGTGATTGAGAGAAGGGGAGTGATATGGATACGATCACCAGCCTTTAGGATTACTGAGGTTTGAAGGATATGTTGAATTGTCTTAGCATCTTTCACTAAGGTGCTTGAGGCATCTTCATGGTAGGTGACATTTATGTTCCTTAGTAGTTGGTTATCAGGATCCAAGTTATAATCAGTTATGAAGACAAGGTTTGAAGCATGTCTCTAATAGTAGAAAGTTGGATGAGTTTGTAGCAATCCTGGTAGGTGATATCTACAGGGCATTTGTGAACATATGACTGTAGGGTGGTGTAAGTGGCATTGATCCTAAGATTAGTGAAGAAATCTCAGAGGAGTTCAGAATTGAACGAGCAAGCTAGTGTCAGAATGAAAGTGAGAGAGGTGTGAGTGAACAGATTCAGTATCGGGTAAATGAGCATTTGAGGATTGAAAATCCTCGAAGGTGTGATTCCAATAGTTTGGTATCAAAGATAGGCTGCTTGGTCAGCCTCATTAGCGAATCGAGGGTTAATAGTCACCCTTGAGGAACTTCTAGTCACCATCTTGGACCTTTTCCCACTAGCCATTGAAAAGGATTGAGAGTATGAGTGAGAAGGAATGAAGAATTGGAGGATTTGAGGGTGAGAAAAACATATGAAATTAGTTGTTTATAAAGAATAGGGAAAATTGTCCAGGATGATCAGTAGAATTTATGACATCCAGGGCGATTAGTCAGAAAGGTGGTTCCATCATCTAAGATGATCAGACATTATCCAGGATGATTAGACTCAGGTGATCATCCTGATGAGTCAGGCTGGATGACTGTTGACGAAAAGTATCATCAAGGATAATTTAGTGGATCCTCTAGGACAATTAGCAATAATGAATCATACCGATAAAATTTAAAATGTGTAACCATTTTTTCTATGTGGATCGTCCAGAATGAACATGTGTATCGTCTAGGAGGATCATAAATAATTAAGCAGAATTTGATCAGATCATTTAGGATGATGTGGATCGTCCGAGATGATCACAAATAATTGAGTCAGATCAGCCATCAGATGGATGATGAAGGGTTATTTGATGATTAGAATATTGTCAAGGATGATATGATCAAAAAATAAAAATTTTGATGATGGAGGGAGTTGATCAGAAGAGGTCCCAAAATATAAAAAATAAGTAAAAATTAAACATAAAATAATAAAAAGATGTTAAAAAGGACCAAAAAGAATGAAAAAATTAATTTTTTTTATTAAAGCAAGAATATGATAAAAATTCCATGTGATTGAATTAAAAATTTCTAAAAAAATGAGTTAATATTATTGAAATCCAAAAAATGGTAGAACGACCGATCCTGTTAACTCCAGCTCGGGCTTCTTACAGGGCAAACCTTCTTTTAAAAATAAAGATCTAACTCAAAAAAACAATCAGATAAGAAAAAGTGATCCGTTCAAAATTTCGTTCTAAAAATATATCTTATAGAATAATATAGCAAAGTAATTAGTCTTAATCATGAATTTTGAAATCAAGTCTTTGAAAATATTAAGTGAGATATGAATTCTTCTAAGATTTAAAAGTGTGAAAGAGAAGGAAGCTTGCTTTCTTGTGGGCTCATTTTTTGTCTCTTGTCAATTGGTTGGTGTACTTTGGACATCTTTTGATTTTTGATATATTTTGTGTATCTTTTATTTTTTTTCCAATCATTACGCATCTTTCAGTTTTTCTTTTTGGGCTCATTTTATGTCTCTTATCATTTTTGCAAGCTAGCTCCCTTTTGAAACTTTTAAATACTCTCAGTTGTGAGAATATCTTTCAAATATTAAAGAAGAAAAACTCACTCTCTAATATAAAGAGGAATAAACCACAAAGCATAATCAAGTTTATATGATAAATGCAATAATGAGATTAAGAAAACTTGAAAGTTATTTAATGACTTTTAATATTATTTATATAAGATTGATTACTATAAGAAGATTGAAATGATCTCAATTGCAAAGTCTAGTTATTAATTTAAGATAGACTTTTATTTATAAAACAAAATTATGCCGCTAAAAGAAGTTAGAGGAAGAGAAACAATCAACAGTGTTTCTCCCTTTAACTAATTTAGGGATATCAATCATTGATTACAAATTTTTAAAAATAAAAATAAGACAAAAAATATCATTTCAGCAGTAACTAAAAAAAAATTGAAAGAAATAATAACATAAATAATGAAAGCACGGAAAGATAGCTTCAAATAATTAAAAATTAACAACCAAAACAAAAACAAAAGAAAGATTAGAAAATAAAAATTTAGAGTCTAGAAATCATCAGGTTCATACATTTATGTCAATCATACCCAATCTAGTCCTTAAGATGCTGAATGTATCAAAGGCTAGTGGTTTAGTAAAGATGCCAGATAGTTAGTTTTTAGTTGCTACATGGTATAGCTTAATATCTCCTTTGGTAATTTGGTCCCTAATAAAGTGATGTCTTATGTCAATATATTTGGTCATTGAATGTTGGATAAGATTTTTAGAGATGTAGATGTCATTAGTGTTATCACATATAATTGAAATTGTGCCTACATATAATCCTAAATCCAGAATTTATTGCTTCAACTAAAGAAATTGGACCACACAACTTCCTAAGGCAATATACTCAGCTTCAGTTGTTGAAATTGCAACAGAGTTTTATTTTCTACTAGACCAGGAGATTAAGAACTGTCCTATGAATTGATAAGTTCTAGAAGCATTCTTTCTATTCACCCTACTCCCTGCAAAATCAGAATAAGAATATTTAATAATTTCAAAAGAAGTGTTGTGCTTAGGATACCAGATTTTTAAGTTTTGGGTTCCTAAGAGATATCTAAGGATTCTCTTAACTACAATCAGGTGGGATTCTTTAGGATCAGTTTAAAAGCTAGCACATAGACAAATACTAAATATTATATCAGATTAGCTAGTAGTTAAGTAACTAGTGATCCAATTATTTCTCTGTAATTCTTTTGATTAACAGATTTTCCATTTGAATCCTTATCTAACTGGAAACTAGAGCTCATGGGAGTGTTTATTAGCTTGGTTGTATCCATTTCACATTTCTTCAAAATGTTCTTAATATACTTTAATTGATTAAAAAAGGTTCCATCATCCATTTATCTCATACTAAACTCTAAAAAGTAGGACAATTCTCTTATCATACTTATCTCAAATTCCTTACTCATTATTTTAGAAAAATTTTCACATAACTTTTTATCAAAAGATATAAAAATTATGTCATTAATATAGATCTAAATAATGAGTAACTCATCTTTTACTTTGCTCAAAAAAGGGTGGTGTCTATCCTTCCCTTTACAAACTCCCTCTCTAGTAGGAATGTGCTAAGCCTCTCGTATTAAGCTCTAGGTGCCTGTTTTAATCCATATAAGGCCTTTTTTAATTTATAAATATGATTTGAAAATTAGGAACTCTCAAAACTTGTGGGTTACTTTACAAACACATCTTTTTTTATTACCCCATATAAAAAGGTACTCTTGACATCCATTTAGAAGAGCTTAAATTCTATATAACAGGTAAAGACTAGTTGCACTCTAATTGCTTCCAATCTTACTACATGGATAAAAGTATCCTCAAAATTAATTCATTCTATTTGATTATACCCCTTAGCCACCAATCTCGCCTTATTCTTAACCACCACACTAGAATATTTTATTTTATTCTTAAATACTCATTTGATTCCTACTATAGTCTGGCACTTCGATCTTTTTATAAGCTTCCAAACATCATTTCTAACAATTGGTTTGATTCCTATTGCATGATAAAGATTTAAAATTCATTAGAAAAGGGCTTGATTGATGTTAGTGGGTTCAGTCATTGAGATGAAGATTGAGTGGTTAACTTCTTTTCTAAGTCCATGTCTACTTCTAACACCTTCAGAAGGGTCTCATAAGATCCATTTTTTAGGAAGACTCAAAGAATATCTCTAATCTCTAGGCAAAGTATGTCTAGGTTCTACCCTTTCCTCTAGATTTTTAGATTATACTCCTTAGGTAAGTCACCTACTTCATCAGTATTTTGAGGCTCTACCTATTCCTCTAAATTTATATTTTCTACTCCTTAGGTAATCTCACCTTCTTCTTCTTACTCAACTATAAACTTCTTAGAATTAGATTCATCAAACACTACATGAGTAGTCTCCACCACCATCAAAGTCCTCTTATTAAACAATCTAAAAGATTTCCCTACACTTGAATAGCCCAAGAACGCTCTTTCATCAGATTTTATGTCAAATTTTCCTAAGAGTGATTTCCCATTATTTAGAATGAAAACCTTACAACCAAATATGTGGAGGTGAAAGGTTGGGTGACGTACTCTTAATGATCTTATAGGGTGTCTTATTCAATTTGGATATAACATTCACCATATTCAACACATAACAAGCTGTGTTTACCATTTCAGCACAAAAGTATTTTGAAAGTGAATACTTAGCAAGCATAGTTCTAGCAGCTTCTACTAAGGTCCTATTCTTTCTTTCAGCTTTCCCATTCTGCTTAGGGGTCTTAGGAGCTGAGAAGTTAAATCTAATCTAAGTGAACCTTGAGTAGTCATTGACTATAACAAATCCAAGGACTTTTCCCTCTAAGTTGGCGGTACTATTGGGTCAAAAAAAATCTATGTGATGGACTTCTAAGGGTTTAGATATGCTAATATCCTTAATGGAATGAAAAGAGGATAAGACTTATTTCCCTAGTTGTTAAGCATCATACAGATGGTTTTAATGAACTTAAGCTTAGTGATTCCTCTTATTAAGTATTTTTAGTTTACTTTTCTAAGTGTATTCATGCTAACCTGACATAACCTCATATGCCACAACCAATACTCATCAGCAATAGTTTTTAAACAAAAAGATGCAGCATATTCAATATTATTTAAATCAAGCATGTAAACATTATAAATCCTTTTTCCCTACAAAACATTATTGTTATTCAAGCTAATGATGCTTGTGTTTGTTAAAAAGATTTATGATAAAGCCCTTATTACAAAGTTAATTAATACTGAGCAAGTTTGTTTCAAGCCACCAACAAGTAAAATATTTTCAATCAAAAGGTTCTTGAAGTTTTCGATTATACCTACGCCCACCACTTTTCTGGTGGTGTTGTCTCCAAGAGTGACCTTACCTCCAGCCCTGGCCTATGGCAAAATGAAGTGATTGGCATCTCCAGTTATGTGGTGTGATCATCTACTGTCTAGGTACCACATGCTCTCACGAGGTCTTATATGAGAGCATACCTATAAAAACATCAAACGTTAGATTTAGGAATCTAAATAAGTTTAGGTCTCTTCTTATGAAAAAAAGAATGCAATAAGTGTGTGTTATGCTGTGAATTATGCAATTGAGGTCTCCTCTCCTAATGTGTACTACGGTGAATAGTATAAGTATTTGAGATATGTCATAGCATGCGATATGAAAAACACCTAACACTAGGAAAAGGGTTTACTAATAATCTATTTATATTATAGTGCCTCTTCCTATGTTTTAAATTTTTTAGCTTTGGATCAATATTAAAAAACTGTTCATGTGTGGATGGAATCCTACTTTCCTCTAGTGCTTTCAATTCAACTTTAAAAAATAAGTTAATACTTTCTAAAATAGCATTGTCAATATTCATATAGTGCTCCCTACTCTTAGACTCAGCCATAAATATTTTAAAGTTATTTTCAAGTTTAGTGTGAGATGCTTTCAACAATTTATGATGTTTGTTCAATTCATCAAACTCATCCAATAGTTTCATGTGATTGCTATCAAGTGTAGAATGATCTTTAATCAAAATTTTATGTTTTATAAATTAAAAAATTCGAGATTTAAGCTAAAATGTGATTTTTCAAGTTTTTTATAAGATGAATAAATTTTCTCAGAAACTTCAAGCAATTGATTGTGTGATAGTTTGCATACCTCTTCATGGTCAAACTAACCAAGATGATCATCCTCCATCAAACACAAGTTTGTTGTCTCTTCTTCAGCTTTAGTCTTAAAAGAATCCATGTAGAATCTGCCCAAAAAGCCTTTTAGATCTATTTCTTGTCCTTTTGGAAATTGGGTTTCTCCTCACCCTTCTACTTGCTTGGGTGAGCCTTAAGTGTAGGACAATCAGCCATTATATGACCCAGCTTCCTACATTCAAAATAAATAACATCAGAAGAACCTTAAAAATTTTTTCTACTCTTACCTTTGCTCCACTTCTGATGGTGCTTTTGTTTCTTCCATAAGAAGCTATTGAATTGTCTCATAATTAAGGAAACATCATCACTTTTAGAACCAGATGAATTAGAATTTGTATAGTTAGCCTTTAGCGTCATAATTTTCTCCTTTTTTTTTCACCTGCATCAAGTTGTCTTTAGTTAACTCCTTACTCGTAAGCAATGGGTGATCCAATTAAGTTATCAATAAGATAAGTATTCATAGCTTCAAAGGAAGGAGGCAAGTATCTTAAAATTTTATTAACTTTCTTATTATTAGTTAGCTCTCTTCCTAAGGCATGAAGGGAGGTGACCCGACCCGAACCCGACCCAAAATTTTTGGGTTTGGGTTGACTCGAACCCGAAGCTGGTCAGGTTCGGGTCCGGAAAATCGACCTGTTTGCAAAAATGGGTCGGGTTTGGGTTGACCCGACGGGTTGCCGGGTCAATCCGAAAACCCATTTAATTTAAAAAATTTGGATTCCTGCTCGCTTCCCTTGCCCGTGCTGCCCCCACCCGCGTTTACTTCCCCTACCCACGCTGTCGTCCCACGCTGCTGCCTCGCCCCGCATTTGCTTCCCCTGCCCGCACTGCTGCTCCGTGTCCCTTGGCCCCGCGTTCGCTTCCCCCTCTCGTGCTGTTGCCCCGCATCCTCAGCACGCTACCGGCTGCTATTACCGCTGCACAATGCTGGCCTGCCAACCGTGCTGTTGCCCCCGCCCGTGCTGTCCCTCACCGCCTTGCGTGCTGGAACTCGAAAAAATCAAACCAACATGGGTCAGGGCCGGTTGACCTGAACCCGTAGCGGGTCATGTTCAAGTCCGAAAAGTTGACTCGTTTGTAAAAATGGGTCTGGTTGACCCGAACCTGATTAGTGCTGGGTCAGTTTTGGGTTCGACTCGAACCCGACCTGTGATCCGAAATTGACGGTCTAAATTTGTGTAAACCTAGTATCGTCCAAGATGACGTGAATTTTGTCATGTATGATTTGTTCAAAATGATACATATTGTCCAATGCATCATTCTGGTTGTGTAGAAGATACATGTTGGATGATGAAGAAATATAACTTATCGTCTTGGACGATACTTGGATTATCCAGGATGATTAATTCAAAATTAGGGATTATCATCCAACACTTCATTCTAGTAATCCAGGATATACACTTGGATGATGAAGAATTTTAATTGATCATCCAGGAAATCATTCTGGTCGTCTAGGTGATTTAGAAGAAAACTATGATTTTTCTAACTGATCATCTAGGATAATCTTGTGATTATCTCAAACAATATGATCGATCAATTAAACCTCAATTACTTTTCTTAATCACTTAACTAATTTAGTCATAATTATAATGAAATATCCAGAATGATATTATATTATCTTGTACATTTTCTAAAAATAATATCACACTTAAAGGAGTTTGGTGGATGATTCTTTCTAATTTGAGCCTATCACCTAGGATGATATAAATATCATCCAGGATTATTTACTTAATTCGACTATCTTAACAAAGGAGCCCTAATTAGGTTTTTTATTTTTAACTAATCATCTGGGATGATTAGGGATCATCTTGTACAATGTGATCAAAAACAAAAAACCCTTAAACTTATAGAATTTCTCCCCTGAGTGTGTGTGCAAGGTTACTTAGCATCAGGATCCATCTTATTAAATTTGACTCAAGAAAAGGAAAAACCACTGGAATTACACTTACAGACTGACTCAGGCCTAATATACCTAATCTTGAGTTGGCTTGAATTTCAATTGACCTTGTGGACCTAAAAAGTTAGTAGTAGGGAAATCAAAATAGATGTGCAGTAATAACATTAGTAAAGAAACAAGAATGTCAGAAATGTTTTATATCATTAAAATTATAATTCTTGAATCCATGTTTGCAACAAAATGGTGTTTTGAATATATTTGTGGAAGGTTTCATGGTTTTGTTTGACTGAGCCATGTTGAAGTTCAAGTTTAGTTTTCAAGATTTAGAGTTTTAGGGTTTTATAGTCAACCAAAGCTCAATGTTGATTTAATGCATCATACTAGTGATTCTGATCATGGTCAACATGTTTGGTGAAGTTTCTAAAGTCAAAATAAAAAGATGCCATGTTCAAGAGTGTTGGCTATAAATATGTGAAGGTTTTGTAATCTATGAAAGTGCTTTGAATTTTAGGGGTTAGGGATCTTAAAATGCCATCAAATTGATATGGTTGACCCTAGGGACATTTCTAATTAATATGCAAGTGAAATATCAAGAATCTAACACCATTTGGTCAGGTTTTAGGGCAATAGAAATTTCTCCAAAAATAAGTTATGGATTAAGGGGTTTTGGATTTGATTATAACAATAAATTTAGGAGTTTTTTGAGTTTGTAATGGATTTGATCAATGATTTTTATTTAAATTTTATTTAATTAATTAATTAGTAGGATTTAGGGTTTATAATGTTCAGATCATTAATAATCAATGATGATCATCCGTGATTGGATAGATGGTTAGCTAACTATCATCATGGGTAATCAATTGATGCATTTAGGGATTGATTTTGATTTAGGTTTTGGATTTATCAATAAAGATCAATTTTCTAGAAAATTTTAGTTTACAATGATCATGCCACTAACCATCATTCTGTGATTTTTCAGGTGATAGATCAAATAATAATCACGGGAGATTATCAAGTGATGATTTATGTTTGTCAATGATCAAGGCACTATGCCAATGCATGGTATAGAATTTAAAGTGTGGTTGAATGATTGATGCCTAAAGGTTAAATTTTTGTTTAGATCATTGACCTCATACAAGAATGAGGTTAACAAATGGACCCCCAACATGTGTGATGAACATGAAAAGTAAATCACATATATTGGCATTAACCAAAGTGATCAATTGAATTCAAGAGAATGTTTTATATTTAAACTTGACTATGAATGAATTTTACTTGATTATGAAAGCATCTTCTAGATAAGTGGATATTGAAATCCGGATGAGATATCTTCTCTTAAATAGACATATTTAAACTTGACTAGAATAACATCTTTTAGACAGGTGGATATTGAAATTTTCATGGGATAACATGTCCTAAACAGATGTATTAAAACTTGACTAGTATAGTATCACCTTGATAAGAACAACTGAAATCTATATGAGATAGAAGCTCTCAAATAGACATATTTAAACTTGACTAGGATAATGTCTCCTAGATAAGTGGATATAGAATATGACTGAGATAGAGTCTCTCAAATAGATGAGCTTTAAACTTGACTAGGATGGCATATCTTAGAAAAGAAAAAAAAATGAAATCTAAATTAGATAGTGAAAGTTTATGAAGGTTGTTGAACATTTAAGAACTAGACCGTAGCTAACCAAGAAGGGCGGGGGGGGGGGGGGGGGGGGGGGGGGGGTAAATTGGATATTTTAAAAAATTCTTTCAAGAAAAAGAAATCCTTTAAAAAACTTTTCACACCCACACACGAGAATTAACATAGCGGATGCAAAAATAAGCAATATACAATACAACAAAATAAATCAGATTTTTTAATCACACATATAATTATAGAAAAATAAAGTGTGAAAAATAATTAAAATGAACACCAAATTTATAGTGGTTTGATCAACATGACCTATGCCCACTCCTTGGAGACTCTCTCTCCAAGTATTGTACTAAATAATAGTAACTCTCCTTTTGCTCTCATTATAATGCTGAGAAGCCCGTATAGATGCTATTTCACCAACCTGGTGTGATAGAGAATTGTGACTCGTTTACAGGTAGAGAACCTTAACTATATTTTCACCTTCTAGATGATAGTCAGAGAACCACAACTCTATTTTCACCCTCTAGGTGATGGTCAGAGAACCATGATCTTTGTTGAAGAACTTCTTCTCCCGAGCTATAGAGAATCCAGACAGATGCTTTTAGATAATAAACAAGATTATTGCTTAGACCGACCTTATGAATCCCCTCACAACTTCTCCATCACAAAATCTTCCTCTCTTCTCTCACAAAGCTCTCCTTCTTGTCTTTCTCAAGGCTCTCTCTATTGATGTCTAAACAACTAAAGATTTTCTAATAAGAGTATTAGAAAACCTTAAGTAATGGGCTTTAAGAAATTCTAATTTTCAAGAGTTCCAGGTTTTGTTCATATAGTACAATACATGTATCGTACTGTATGATCAGTGTAATTTAGACTTGTCAAGAAAGTTCTTGCAGATAAACTATTCAACCTTTATAACACTTTATACAGTATGATAATAAAATCATCTGGTACAAACTATAGAAATTTCTTCTATTCATTTGAGATGACTCCTAGGATGACCAATTTCATGTACTATCGATTGTCCAACACTATGGACATTTTTCACTGTCAATCGTATTGTACAAACTGTATCATACAGTATAATTAGTGATAATAATTGTTCATGATTTGATTTCCTGATATTGAGGGGTTAATTAAGAAGGATTTCAATTATGGCATACAGTATGAACCAAATCATACCATATGATCATCATATAATTAGTATATTTCTTAACCTCTGGTAGTTAGAGTTTTGATATAGAACAACAGATCATATAGTACAAATTAAAATCGTATAGTATGAAATAAAGTTGTATAATATGAAGCCAAAATTATATAGTATGATTTACTTAAGAAAAAACTCTCTCAAAAAGTATTTTTCTCTCTCCCCTTGTGTGTGCAAGGTTACTCAACAATGATATCTACCCAACTATATTATACGACTTAAAAAAGAGAAAATACAGAGCAAATTGAAAAATATAGACTATTGTTGTTATTATCCACGTTATGATTTATTTTAGAGAATTTGATGATAATAAATATATGCTTGGATGTTCTAATTTATGTGTTAAGTATTTCAGATGTAATGATGTGCATAGTATTTACTTATGAGATTTACATTGCACAACTCAAGTTTAATCAAATGTTGAGATTAAGATGGACCAAGATGGATAACTTGAATGAGTTTATATTATCGTAGGAGTTTATTAGTGGTCCATTAATATTTACTTGCATGATTTTATTTGCTCCCAATCTAAATATATGTTAATTATATATTAATCTTGATATAGAGATCTATATGATTTCTTTATTAAATAAATTTTATAACCTTCATTGATTACATAATTATTATTAAATATGAAAAGTTATATAATTAGGAAAATTAAAAGTAATAAGCTTATTTGGTAAAACATTTATTGTTTATTCATTTTAAATTAACTTGTTTCACCTCAATTTATTAATTTATGATTAATTTTATATAAATTACATCATATTTTTATATTAATATTCAATATATACTGAAACATTTAAAAATGTGCATGAGGTATTATTTTATTAAATATGATATTATTTTGACAGAAATTTGGTTTAATTTTTATTGCATTAGATTCTTTGCATTCTGTAAATAGAAATTGATAGGTTATATGACTCATTTGAATTTCATTTGAATTTATAACAAATTTTCAAACATTATTTTATTTTAATATAATTTGCTGGGTAGTCATTTTTGTCTTATTTTAAATGTATATGAAGACTTTTTAACTTTCCCAAGTGGCTAGATATTTGATAGCCATTTGAATCGTATATATATTTAATATAAATGAATTTTTTTATCAAATATAATATTACTAGTTGATAAATTAATATTAGATTAATAGTTTTATTCAAATTTGGCCTTACTTATTCTTTCCCTTTAAATACATCTCTTCCTCTTGATGCAAGGGCTGCTCAAAAAGAAAATATCCAGCAATTCTTACATTCTTCCTTACTTCTTTACATGCTAAATCTTGAGAGAAGAAACTTTGATTTTTATTCGAAGAGGTTTTTTTATTTGCGAGATCAAATTCTTGGTTAGAAAGCTTCAACACACGAAATCGAGTAACATCTCTTAGAGTTCTTGAGTTTATTTTCTTTCATTAAATCTTTACTTTGAAATTTCGTTAGGGATGTTAAGCCCTATAGAACTGGCCTGAGGCTAACCAAGAGGGGGGGGGGGGGGGGGGGTGAATTCGTATTTAAAAATTTCTTTAAGCAAAAAAGAACGATTATCACAAACCAAATCACCACAAAAATAAGTGCGGAAGAAAATAAATGTGGAAGCAGTAAAAATAAGAACACAAGGGTTTATAGTGGTTCAGCCAACTCGACCTACATCCAGTCCCTGGAGGCATCCTCCGAGTATTGCACTACAATCGTGACTCTCCTTTAGCCCCCACAGCTAGGCAGAGAAGCCCTTATAAACACCTCCTTTCTGCCGCCCCCGACAAGACAAAGAACCTCCCTCCTTTTGCTTCCTCCTAAAGCAGGCAGAGAATCTCGATCGGTCGCTGAAGCTTACCTCTCCCAACCTCTCCAAGGACAAGAGACTCTAGGAAGAAGAAGTGGAATGATGCTTGGAGCAACCCTTGTGAATCCCCTTATAAGCTCTCCCTCACAAGATCCTCTCTCTCTCTCCCTCTCTCTCTATCTCTCCTTTAGGTTTCCTCAGGTCAAGACAGCAGCCAAGGATGTTCAAAAAATATTGAACAAGAGCTCTTAAATAGAAGAGCTTCAAAGGAGCTCATTAATTGCAAGTTGCCAACTTTATCGTCCAGGATGATATGGATATCGTCCTGGCCGATCAGTACAAATCTCATAAGATCGGCCAGAGCATCGCCCTGAATGCAAACTGGACGATCAAAAATTTGCTAGATCATCCTGGACGATCTCACGATCGTCCTGGACGATCTCACGATCGTCCTGGACGATCTCACGATCGTCCTGGACGATCTCACGATCGTCCTGGACGATCTCACGATCGTTCAAATCAGAGGAAAATCATCCAGAGCATGGCCCTGAATTTGAGCTGTCCGATCCAAATCGGCCAGAGCATCACTTTGAATTTGTACTGGCTGATATTTATCGTCCAGGAGCAACCAAGGGTTTTTGAATGGATCATCCAGGATGATCTTGAGATCGTCCCGGACGATGTGATCGTATCAATCATCCTTAGTTACTCCCATAATTGCCGGATCAATTTAGGCATAATTATACAATATCGTCCAGGCCGATCAAATAATTGTCCTGGCCGATTTCCAAAAATATAGAATACTTAAATTGATCATGGTGGAAAATTCTTTCTGTATTGAGCATATCATCCTGGCCGATACAGGTATCGTCCAGGCCGATCAGTTAATTACGACTGCCTTAACTAAGAAATCCTTATTAGATCTTATGTTTTGAACTCGATCGTTCAGGCCGATATAAATATCGTCCCGGATGATTTGAGAAAAAAACATAAGTTCTAAATCTCTCAAGTGTGTGTGTGTAGGGTTACATAACATCAGTCACTTCAAATAATTATAATTGACTCAAGAAAGAAAAAAGAAAAATACAGACTGACTCAACCCTAATCTACCCAGTCTTGAGCTCTTTCTAATTTCGGTCTGATCTTTGAGTCCTAAAAAGTCAGTAGAAAAAAGGCAGTTATAGTGAAACAAGATTTGTTTGCTATCATCAAAATCATAATCCAAAAATATGTTTGTAACAATATCCCCCTTTTTGATGATGGCAAACATATCGATAATCAAATTTAAAACAGTAATATAAAACTAAACAAGCTTTCAAAAAGGACAAGTATAAAGGACAAGTACAAGCATATTACAAGAACAAGCACAAACATACTACTCCCCTTTTTGACATCTCAAAAAGGAGGAGGAAACTAAAAACACAAACTAAAGCGACTAAAAACATAATATAGAAAAAGAAAGTAATATACAGAAAATAGAAACTAAAACTACATAAACGAGGGATCCTGATCATCAGATGGAGGTGGATGTGGCGGAGCCTGCTGAAAGTAGCTAGCTAGCATAGTAAATTGAGCATTAAACCAGGCTATGTCCTGGTCGTGCTGCTGCTGTTGGTGAGTAATGTAGCTGTCAAACCGGGCTAAGTCCTTTGTGCGGTGCTGCTCGTAGTGGGTCATGTCCTCAGAATGTTGTTGCTCCTGTGCAGCAATGTAAGTGTCAAAATGGGTCTCCCAATGATTAAATCTCTCCACTAACTGGTCAAACTGTGAGTGCTGGCGAAGAGAAACAAGATCAGGAACGGGAGCGGGAGTCTCCTCCTCCTCGGCCCCCTGAGGTTCCCCATCTCCTAGGTGGAGATGAGTACTGTGAAGGACATTGAATGAATTGTTAGAGTAGCTGGGAGGTGGATGGTTGGGGTGAGCAGGATATTGAAGATTGTATTTGGTTTTAAGAACATATGAGATGATGTGTCCCAAAGCCAGTTTGGGTTTCTTCTTATGACCCGGATCACGAATTATAGTTAAATGATCAATGTATCGAAATATTAGATCAGTAGCATTAAAATCTCTTTGGGCCATGATGTAAAAGGTGGTAAGAGAAAGTAATGGGGTGATGTGGATTCGGTCCCCGGCTTTTGGAATTATGGAAGTGCTAAGGACATGTTGGATTGTCCTAGCATCTTTGATTAAAGAGCTAGTCTCTCTAACATGAAAGGGAGAGTTGGTTTGGCATAAAAAATGATTTGCAGTGGACCAGTTGAAGTCAGGATCAGAGATAGTTAAATGCAGTTTTTCCCCGGTGGTGAATAGCTGCAGCAGTTCAGCACAGTCTTGATATATGATCTCGACCGGGCGTCGATTCACATAGGAGGTTAAAGCAGTGTAGGCATCATTTATCCAGAGATTTACAAAAAATTCAAATAGAGGTTTTGAGGCAAAAGGGACTTCTAGAGTAAGAATGAAGTAGAGAGAAGTGTGAGCGAAGAGATCTAGTACCGGATATGAATGGTAGGCAGGATTGATTATCCTGGAGAGAGTGATGCTGCATTCTTTGTAACGACGGTAAGTTGCTTGATCCTCTACTTCCCTAAATCGAGGGTCAAGAGTGGCCCTTGAGGAACTTTAAGAAGCCTGTCGGACTCTTTTTCCGCCAGCCATACAAGAAATCAGTGAGCAAAAATGAGATAAGAAGAAGCTTTGAGTTGAAAATAATGGCTGGAATGGCTTGTATTTAAAGAAATGGCCACATAGTCCAGGACAATCGCAGAATCGTCCAGGACAATTTGGTTCAATTATTGCTACAGGTCGATTGGTCAAAAAGGTGGTCCGATCAGATATCGGCCGGGCCGATCAGATATCGGCCAGGATGATTAGACACAGGTGATCGTCCCGAGGAGTCAAGCCGGATGACCGTTGAAAAAGTATATCGTCCGGGCCGATTAGGTGTATCATCTAGGACGATGCACAATAATTGATCGTACCAGCCAAAGTTAAAACATTTTAAATATGTGTCACGTGTATCGTCCAGGGCGAACAGTGGATTGGCTAGGGCGATTGTCCAATAATGGATCATCCGGGGCCGATTTTAAGGATTTTAAACTTGCTGACATATGGATCGTCTAGGACGATCAAGTGTATCGGCCAGGACGATGACCATAAATGCATCGGCCAGAATGAAAATTGTATCGTCCAAGACGATAAAAAATGATTGTAATAGAGTTCGATCATATCGGCCAGGACGATAAGTGATCGTCCGGGACAATGAGTTACATAATGTTTAGAAAAGTTCAGCAGATGAAATTTTGAAAAGAAATTATCATATCGTCTAGGATGATAGAGATATCGGCCAGGATGATGTGACAAGAATTTGAAAATTAAGGAAAGATAGAGATGATCAAAGAAAACCCTAAACAAAAATAAATACAAACTAAAAACAACAAAAACAGACAAAAATAAGAAAAAGAAAGAAAATGAAGTTTTTGGTTTTTAATTTTTCTATTTTTTTTAGCAAAGTAAGCATATGACAAATTTCCAAGATAATTAAATTTTAAGAATTTGAAAGATCAATGAGTTAACAATGCCATAATCTAAAAATGGTAGAAAATCCGATCCTGTTTACTCTAGCTCGGACTTCTTTCAGGATAAAAATTATCTTTTGAAAACAAGAGGTCTAACTCAGAATAAATTGGATAAAAAGAAGATCCGTTCAAAACTTGGTTACAAATAAAATATCTTATAAAATAGTATACAAAAGTAATTTGTCTCTATCATGGAATTTGAAATCAAACTTTTGAAAATATCAAATAACCCATGAGTCCTTCTAAGTTTTAAAAGTTTTGAAAAGAGAGGATAGCTTGCATTTAGTGGGCTCATTTTATGCCTCTTGTCACTTTGATTGGCTCTTTGAGCATCTTTTGATTTTTGATATATTTTCGTGTATATACTTTTCATTTCAATTTGGCGTCATTGTCCATTTTTCTTTTTTTTTTTTTAATTTAATTTTTGCAAGCAAAAACTCTTTAACAAATCCTTAAAAAAGGTTCTTAGTTGTGATTATATCTTCAAGATATTAGAGAAGAGGAGCTCTCTTTCTAACATAGAGAAGAACAAACCAAAAAACGAAAATCAAAATCATATGATAAGTGCAATGACAAAATTTTAATTAATTTGAAAGATACATAAGAACTTTGGATCATATATATAGGATAGACTATTGTAGCAAGATAAAAAAGATCTTAATTTCAAAAATCATTTGTTAAAATGAGATAGACTTTTTGTTTAGAAAAGAAAATTATATCACCAAAAGAGGTTAGAGGGAGGGAAACCATCAACGGTTTTTTCTTCGTTTATTTGATTTAGAAATGCTAATCATTGGCCATAAATCTCTAAAGTTTAAGAACAAGAAAAAATCATCATAAAGAAAATAAAAGTAAAAATGACTCGAACAACTAAACAAAAACTATCACAAAAACAAAAAACATAGTAATAATCAAAATATAATTCAAGAATTTGTTATGCAGCAAGTTTAAGCAGTTATGAGTTGTGAGCTTCTGTTTGTCCAAGTATCCTATGCTCTCATGAGGTCTTTGGTGAGAGCGGTCCGGCAAGAATCAACAACTGTCAGATTTAGGAACCCAAATAGGTTTGGGTCCCTTCTCATGAAAAGTAGAATGTAATGCATGTGTGCTATGCTGTGAATTATACAATTCTAGTCTCCATATCCAATGTGTACTACGGTGAACAGCGCAAGTGTGTGAGATGTGTCCTAGTAAGCCACATGAAAAGCATCTAACACCAGGAAAAGAATTTCTTAAATGGTTTGGATTGTAATGCCTCTTCCTAGGTCTTGACTTTAGATCAAAAGTAGGTGTCATCCAATTTCTCTTAATTGAGTCCAATTCATCTTTAAGCCTCAAGTTAGTATTTTCTAAAGCATTATTATCAATCCTCAAATTGTGCTCCATTTCTTTAGATTTCTTCAAATCAGATTTGAGTGAGGTGTGTGAAACTTTTAATGCATCATGCTCTTTAATTAATTCCAAATGCTTTTTGTTTAAATCATCAAATTCATCAAGTAGAACCATATGATTTGAATCAATCGTAGAATAATCTTTGAGAATAATTTCATATTCTTTTTGTAAATTCAAAATTTCCAACTTTAAACTAGCATGAGTCTTTTTAAGCTTTTTGTATGATGCATGAATTTTCTCACAAATTTTGAATAATTGATTATAAGTTGATTTACATACCTCTTCTTCATCACTTTGATCAAGATGATCTTCTCCCATTAAGCACAAGTTTATTGTTTCTTCTTCTGGTTCCGTTTCCGATGAATCCGATGCAGAATTCGCCCAAAATGCCTTTTGGACTCTCTTCTTGTCCTTCCTTAACTTAGGTTTCTCCTCACCCTTTTCTTTGCTTGGGTGATCTTCAAGTGTAGGACAATCAGATCTCACATGTCGGGGCTTCCTACATTCATAACATACCACATCAGACGATCCTCTATAATATTTGTTATCCTTACCTTTTTTCCAATGATGCTTTTGCTTCTTCCTTAGAAAGCTTTTGAATTGCCTTGTGATAAAGGCAATGTCATCGCTTTCAGACCCGGAAGAGTCAGAGTCTGATTTGTGTGCCTTCAGTGCCACCATTTTCTCCTTTTTTTCTCACCTACATCAAGATTTCTTTGATTCACTCCTTGCTCGTAAGCATTGAGTGAGCCAAGTAAGTTGTCAATCGAATACATATTCAAATCTTTAGATTCAGCGATTGCAGTGATTTTAGCATCAAAAGACGAAGGCAAGCATCTCAAAATCTTATTCACTTTTTCATAGTTTGAAAGTTCTCTTCCTAAGGCATGCAAAGAAGTAACAATCTGAGTAAATCTCGTATACATTTCAGAAATTGATTCATGAGGTTTCATACGAAAAAGTTCGTAGTCATGCAAGAGAATATTCAAACGGGATTGTTTAACTTCATTAGTTCCTTCATAAGTGATATACAATTTATCCTAAATCTTTTTACCAGTTTTGTAAGTGGAAACACGTATGTAGTCTTCTGATTTTAAAGAACAGAAAAAGTAATTAAGACATTTTGCATTTAATTGAGCCAAATCCCTATCATCTAATGTCCATTCAGTAAAAGGAAGTGGAACAATAATGCCATTAAGTTTACCAGTTGGAGGTGTGTAACCATCCTTAACAAGCAACCATATGTGATAATCAGTAGATTATAAAAATGTAGACATACGAGTTTTCTAAAAATCAAATGGGTTATTATTAAACAAAGGTGGTCGGGTAATAGAATATCCTTCCAGTGTAGACTTGTGGGTTTTCCAAAAATTAAAAGGAAGGTTGTCAAATAAAGGAGATCGTAAAATAGAATATCCTTCAATTGTATTATGATTCCCAAAGTTAGCCATGGATCAAGATTCAAAAAGTTTTCAAACTCAGTTTTTATGAATCCCGCTCTGATACCACTTGAAAGTTCGTTAGGGATGTTATGCCCTACAGAACTGGCCTGAGGCTAACCAAGAGGGGGGTGAATTGGTATTTAAAAATTTCTTTAAGCAAAAAATGAATGATTATCACAAACCAAATCACCACAAAAATAAGTGTGGAAGAAAATAAATGCGGAAGCAGTAAAAACAAGAACATAAGGGTTTATAGTGGTTCGGTCAACTTGACCTACGTCCACTCCCCGGAGGCGCCCTCTGAGTATTGCACTACAATCGTGACTCTCTTTTAGCCCCCACAGCTAGGCGAAGAAGCCCTTACAAATACCTCCTTTCTGCCACCCCCAGCAAGGTAGAGAACCTCCCTCCTTTTGCTTCCTCCTGAAGCAGGCAGAGAACCTCGATCGATCGCTGAAGCTTACCTCTCCGAATCTCTCCAAAGACAAGAGACTCTAGGAAGAAGAAGTGGAATAATGCTTGGAGCAACCCTTGTGAATCCCCTCACAAGCTCCCCTCACAAGATCCTTTCTCTCTCTCTCTCTCTCTGTCTCTCTCTCTCTCTCTCCTTTAGGTTTTCTCAGGTCAAGATAGCAGCCAAGGATGCTAAAAATATATTGAACGAGAGCTCTTAAATAGAAGAGCTTTAAAGGAGCTGATTAATTGCAAATTGCCGACTTTATCGTCTAGGACGATATGGAAATCGTCCTGGCCGATCAGTACAAATCTCATAAGATCGGTCAGAGCATCACCCTGAATGCAAACTGGACAATAAAGAATTTGCTTGATTATCCCGGATGATCTTATGATCATCCCGGCCAATCAGTTCAAATCAGAGGAAAATCATCCAAAGCATCACCCTGAATTTGAGCTGTCCGATTCAAATTGGCCAGAGCATCGCCTTGAATTTGTACTGTCTGATATTTATCGTCCAGGAGCAACCAAGGGTTTTTGAATGGATCATCCAGGACAATCTTGAGATCGTACCGGACGATGTGATCGTATCAATCATCCTTAATTACTCCCATGATTGCCGGATCAATTTATGCATAATTGTACAATATCGTCCAGGCCTATCAAATAATCATCCTGGCCGATTTCCAAAAATACAGAATACTTAAATTGATCATGGAGGCAAATTCTTTCTGTATTGAGCATATCGTCTTGGCCGATACGGTATCGTTTAGGCCGATCAGTTAATTACGGCTGCCTTAACTAAGAAATCCTGATTAGATCTTCTGTTTTGAACTCGATCGTCCAGGCCGATATAAATATCATCCCGGATGATGTGAGAAAAAAACGCAAGTTCTAAATCTCTCAAGTGTGCGTGTGTAGAGTTACTTAACATCAGTCACATCAAATAATTACAATTGACTCAAGAAAGAAAAAAAAAATACAGACTGAGTCAACCCTAATCTACCAAGTCTTGAGCTGTTTTCGATTTCTGTCCGATCTTTGAGTTTTGAAAAGTCAGTAAAAAAAGGCAGTCGTAGTGAAACAAGATTTGTTTGCTATCATCAAAATCATAATCCAAAAATAGGTTTGTAACATACTTGTTATTTTAACTTTCACAATATATTTCATTCTTTAAAATATTTATTTTTTGATGAAATACTAGTCGGTAAGGTTATATTAAGTGTTATATATTACATCTTTTAAATCCATAATGTTCGCAAAGATAATATTTTTATTTTCTTTAATGTGGCATAGATTTATATTTAAAATCTAATTCATTTTTTTATTTGAAGAGTTAAAGTTTAAATCACTAAGAAAATATTTTTATTTAAAATATTATTTATATTTTTATCAAAATATAAATCTATCATAAAGTTAGCAAATTTAATATTCTATTTGCAAGTAGCGAGGTGATTAAAATTAATTTGAAAGACCACCTCAAATATCGTGGACATTTTATTGCAAGATAATTTGAGCTTGTATTATATACATCAAACTGTAATTTTCATTTTCTTGATCTAAGTTATTTGGCTTAGTGAAGTTTAAATTGTAATTAGAATGTGTTGTACTTGCCCGTGTAGGAGAGTACTTAGGTTGCAAAGAACATTTTTGATTTGAAAAAGTAAAGTTTGCAAAGATAACCTAGGATTAGTGAATGCTAGCCTGAGGATGGGCTAGCGTGGATGTAGGTTAGATTTTTCTTTATCTTAAGTAATTATGTCATCAAATTACTCAAATTAGAGCACAATCACACTTGACCATGCTCTTATAATTTTAAAGGGGCTTAGCGTATTTAATATATGTTAAATATTTATTAGTCATAATTTAATTAGCCCCCTTTATAGCCCTACATGGGCATGACCACCTACATAAAACTTTGTTAGCATCCAGATTCTTCCTAACCTATGAGAAATCTAGTGCCCATCAATTCAAATCATATATTGGATGATAGAAATGAACCCATCAATAAGCATCACATCAATTAAATCTTTAGACCAACATGTAATGAAATCCATGAAAAACCTCGGCATATAAGTAACATAGAGAGAGAGAACACTGGCCTAGCCTGAACTTATAGTGGTTGACCTAACAAACCAATTAAAGTTTTTGCATCAGGCTTCATGTCTTGGATATTTCCTGGGTTGGGTTGTTATTGAAGTTTTGTAGTGGTTTTTATGTTTTGTAGACCAAAGGATGTTAAATATATCAACTCATTAATAATCTTAAGTAATTGTGGCTCTTATTTATAAGTAATTGTGCCTTTTATTTATAAGTGGTTGACCGAACCACATAAAAATATTGTTCCTCTTATTTTTATTTTTTGCATCTATTTTTTTTAACTTTTTCATAAAAATTGTGCGATTTCTTATTCTTTTCAAAATAACTTTAAAATCATTTTAATTCCTTCTTTTAATAAAAAACTAAAAGACTCCAATTCACCCCCCCAGCTTGGGGTTCCATAGTTATCCAACAATTGGTATCAGAGCCTTGGCTCTTTTTATTTTGGCTTAACATCCTAGAGTAGATCCACTTATAAACTATGGAACAAGGTTTTCTATTGGTTAAAATCTCGAAGGACAATCCACCCATCGACCACCATTATTAGATAATGTTCCTTTTGATTATTGGAAAAAAATATAATTAGTACTTTCCTAAGAGGTCAAGACTCTCGTATGTGGCATATGCTTATACACCAATATCATACACCCACTAAAGAAATTAATGGAATTATAATTAAAAAACCTTTTGATGAATGGACTGTATTAGAGAGAGAATCAGATGAGTTAAATGCTAGGGCATGTAATACTTTGCATTGTGCACTTCTTCCAGATGATTACATGAAAATTTCCATGTTAAATTCAACAAAAGAAATTTGGGATAAATTAATTATAACTTATGAATATACTAGTGAGGTTAGAGATGCTCACATAAATAAACTTATTCATGAATATGAATTATTTCGTATGTCTCCTTATGAATCAATTTCTTATATATATAAAAGATTTAGGAAAATAATTGATACATTATACTCTCTTGGAAGAATATATAAGAATCAAGATTTAGTCTATAAGATTCTTAGATGCCTTCCCAAAGGATGGGATGCTAAAGTAATGTAATTAGCGAGGCTAAAGATTTATCTACTTATCCACTTGATCAACTTTTGGGTTCTTTGATTGCACATGAACATATTATAGCTCAAAGGGACAAATTTGATAGCCCTTCTAAAAAAGTGAAAAGTAAAATTGTTGCCTTACAAGTTGATGATAATGATGAACCTAGTTTTTCAAGCTCTAATAAAGATGGCGATGAGGTGTCCATGCTTTCAAGAAGACTTGGAAGCTTACTAAGGAAGAAAAATCAAAGGTATAAACAATTTAAAAATTATAATTTCAAACTAAGAAATTTTCTGTAGGACAAGGCATTATTTGTTTTCATTGCAAGAGGCTTGGACATATAAGAGAAGATTGTCCAGATCTTCTTGATTCAAAGAAGAAAGAGATGGATACAAAGAGAAAGAGTGACAAGAAATAAAAGAAGTATTTCAAGAAGAAAAGGAAGGCTCCATGAGTCAACCCAAATTAAGATGAATCAAGTTTATCATATGAAGAGGTGAATATTTGCCTTATGATAGGAGGAGAATCGTATTGTGATTCTCAAGAGGTATGTAATGATATTTCTTATGAAGAATTTGATGATGCTTTTAATGAATTAGTTATAAAAAATTTAAAAAATATATAATGTTTTAGAAAAGGAGCATAAAAATTTAGATATGCATTTTAATAATCTAAAAAATAAATGTGATGATTTGAAAAATAAAAATTATTCTTTACTTGTTTGTAAACTTAAAAGAATTATTCTATTAAAAATAAGATTAGATTTATGCATGAAATCACATGTTTATTATAAAGCTCCAACAAGTACAACATCAAATAAAAATTCTTCTTATATGCCATAAGGACATCATGCTAAGCCATATGCAAATACTAATATTTTGTATAATTATTATGGTAGAAAAGGACATACCTCATTTGATTTCTATGATTATAGATCACAAAATGCTAAACAATAATCTTTTGTATGGGTTACAAAAAATACAAGCTCTTTAACTACCATACATAATAAATATCATACTACTCATTTAGAATGTGGACCCAAAAATATTTCGATTCCAAAAGTTAACATTCGATTTTCTTTTGTAGGAATGCCTTCAAAGTAAAATCAATAAAGGCATGTGGTACTTGGATAGTGGATGTTCATGACAAATGACAGACGATAAAGAAAAAATCTCTACATTAGAACCAAGTAATGGAGGATATGTCACATATGTAGATAATGCAAAGGGAAAGATTATTGGCATTGGATCCATATGTAAGAACTTTATTAATTTAGAAAAAGTCTTATGTGTTTCTGGTTTAAAACACAATTTAATATCAATTAGTCAATTATGTGATAAAAGTTTAAATGTTTCTTTTTATGCTTCACATTGATTTATTAGAAATAATGAAACTATTTTTCTTATAGGAAATAAACATAAAAATATTTATTTAATTGATTTAGAGAATACAAATGATGTTAATTTGAATTTACTTTGCATGAAATCTACAAATGATGATGCTTAGTTATGGTAAAGAAGGCTATGTCATGCCAATATTATTTAGTAGTGGTTTACCAAAAATTAATTTTTATTTTGATTCTATATGTGATGCACGCATTCATGGTAAACATATGAAAAATTCATTCAAAAGAAAAAAAAATATAGTTTTTACGAGTAAACCTTTAGAATTATTACATATGGACTTATTTGGGCCAATTAACACAACTAATTGAGGTGGTAAAAATTATGGTTTTGTTATTGTAGATTATTATTCAAGATACACATGAGTATTATTCTTAGCTAATAAAAATAATACATTTGATGATTTTAGAAAATTCTCTAAGTATATTCAAATAGAATAAGGTTATTTAATTCAAAGAATTCAAATAGATCACGATGGAGAATTTGAAAATAAATTATTTGAAAATTTTTGTGATGAAAATGGAATTAGATATAATTTTTCAGCTCCTAAGACTCCTCAACAAAATGGTGTAGTTGAAAGAAATAATCATACTTTGGTAGAATTAGCAATATTAATATTAGATGAATATAAACTTCTAAAATATTTTTGGGTAGAAGCAATAACCACTGCATGTTATATTATGAATAGAGTTTATTTAAGATCAATTTTTAAAAGGACCCCTTATGAAATATGTTTTTGAAAGAAACCTAAGATTAGTCATTTACATTTTTTTAGATGTAAGTATTTTATTTTAAATAATTATTAGGATCCTATAAGTAAATTTGATAGTAAGTTTGATGATGGTATATTCTAGGATATTCAATTTTTGGGAAATCTTTTAGAGATTTTAATAAGAGAAAATTAATTGTTGAAGAATCCGTTCATATAATTTTTGATGAAAACCCTATAGATTTAATAAGAAATGATTTGAATGATGATGATATTAAAAATATAAAGAAAATAAATTTAGAAGAGAAAGAGGATGATTCATTGCCTAAATAATGTAGATATAATAGAAATCATCCAAAAGAGTTAATAATTGGTGATCCTTCCCAAGGTGTTAAGACTAGAAGAAATCTTAGGGATGAGGTAGAACATTCTACATTTCTATCAGAAATTGAACCTAAAAATATAGATGAAGCTTTACAAGATAACTTTTGGAAAATTATTATGGAAGAGAAACTTAACCAATTTATAAGAAATGATATTTGGGAGTTAGTCACAAGACTTCATGATCAAAATATAATTAGACTAAATTGGTTTATAAAATAACTAGATGACTCAGGAAGTATCATCAGAAATAAAGTTAGATTAGTTGCACAAGGGTACACACAAATAGAAGGAATAGACTTTAAAGAATCTTTTGCACCCGTAGCAAGACTACAAGCCATTAGATTACTCCTTGCTTTTACTTATTTTAAGGATTTTAAACTATTTCAAATGGATGTCAAAAGTGCATAGAAGATGTAGGCAACTACCTCCGCTTAAGAGCCTAAGGGATTAGAGCAGAAACTATGACCTCTAGGTCTGACTTTGACTGAATTGAAATTAACAAAGTTCTTAGAAGTGTTTCTCAAATCAATCATTTAGCTCAAGACTATACATTGAACCAAAATGTCATGATCATCTAGAATGTTCAACGAACTTCTTTTTTTCCTAAAGTTGGTGATCGAGTGAATATGACTCTACTCCTATCCACTGTCATATATCTTATTATGACTAAAAAATCCATTGATGAAGCCCAAATCATTATGTATTACCTGTATAACCTTTCTGAGATTGTTCTTCCACATCATAAGAGGAAAAAGAATGTGGTCTCAAAACATCTTGTTGCCTATGTCCTTGAAAAGAAGTATAACTTGATTCATTCATATCCTCCCACTAAACTTCCAATCTATTTCATCAATGCTTCTTTTTAATCTTTGTATGGGAGAGATCATCGTTCTAATGATGATACTAAAGGAGAAGGGGGAGCTCCTACACCTACATAAGGACCTAATCAAAACAAAATTCAGAAGATGGCCAGTATTTTGATTGTTTGGAGACTTACTTTAATCCACATTTTGATCAAATTGAGACTCCTTTAAATCAGTAGGATGCGTGATACCAGGAGGATATGGCCTGGATAAGTGGTCAGTTTGATATGGTAAATACAAATGTAGCAATGATGAATAGCTATTATTCAGTACTCAACCAGCCTCCTCTAGATCAGGGCCTCTCCTAGTCCTAG
The DNA here is from genome assembly GCA_022539455.1 of Dendrobium nobile. NCBI lineage: Eukaryota > Viridiplantae > Streptophyta > Magnoliopsida > Asparagales > Orchidaceae > Dendrobium > Dendrobium nobile. Next base: position 35,994,086 of record CM039723.1, read on the forward strand.
TTATGCTTTATTGTTGTTTCTACTGAGCTTTTGAGATTGTTGATGTGATATTTTTCTTCTGTGATTGTAGTGTTTGTTATATGTTGGAAAGTTTTTTAGATGATGTTGAATGATGTATTTGTGGTATTGTTGAAAGTGATTGAATGTGAAACCTTTTGAAAAAATAAAAAAAATATTATGTTTAAGAGACTTTTGTTTGCTTCTTTCTTTTTGAAATATTAAGTTTCTCTAATACAAAAAATCTTTTGAAATTGATTTAAAATAAACTATAGTTTATTTTGCTTTAAAAATTAATTTTCTTACGAAAATCTAATCTTTCAAAAATTTAAATTTAAATTCTAACAAGAGTTAGATACGAAGATCAATTTCATATTCTTTTAGACAAAATATCTAACATATAATTGTTGCAAAATTGATGTCTTATTATTTTTTATTTCTTTTTCAATATGTTTTTTTTTTATTAGTGAAAATTGATTTTAGATTATTGTTATAGAAAAGAACAAAATGTAAAAAAAAGAAATGCACAATATGTGCAAAAATCAAAAGAATGTTCAATGGTTTGGAAAGTGAAAAGAGGCATAAAATTAGCCCAAATAGAAAAGATGCACAAAGAGTGCCATAAATATTTGAAACGACGTGAAATATCATCATTTAAAATTTTTATTAAGTTTTTTTGTTTTTGAAAATTGCAAAGAGCAAAGATTTTTATTAACCACCAATTATTTACAAGAAGATTCCTCCTTCAACAATTCTAAAATTGAAGGTGGAACTTTATCTCTAGAAAAATCATCCCAAAAAAAGGAAGAAAAATGGGCATAGTTAGCACAAAAATGAGCTAACTTATTACAATTTCTATTAGCAAAAGAAAAGATGAAATGCTTGAAATTAAGAAGAAAATCTAAATCCTTAGACTTTAGAAATTCTTCATCAAAAAAAGATTTTTTAAAGGCATTTTGAAAGATCTTCATGACATTTGAATTGTCACCTTCAATCATAATACCTTTAACATCAAGCATCCAATCTTGGATATAATTTCTCAATGAAAGAATAGCTAATAGTTCCATTTGAGAACAATCCCAATGAAGACATTGAAATCCAAAAGCTGCTAATCCGCAACCTTTGCAGTCCCTAAAAATTCCTCCAATGTCGGTTCTGTTATTTTGAAAAACTGAAGCATCAACATTTACCTTGATCCAACCCGGAGGTGGAGGATGCCAAGATGATTGAGACAGCTTAAAAAGCTGATTAGCATCCCAGTTTTCCTGGATTAAACAAGAATCAAAGGAAGATATTGTCTGAATATTATATCTAGAAATAATGGTAGAACAGCTTTCGTCTACACCACCATGAACAAGTTTGTTTCTACTATTCCAGCAGTAGAAGGTTACCGAACACAGCAGGTTTCCTAGGAAAGGATTAGAAGAAGCCAACTTATTTAATAACTGGTGACACTTAGTTAAAGAATCTAATTCAGGGATATTAAAATGCCAATCTGCAAGCAATTTTAAAACTCTTTTGATTAGAAAACATTTAGAAATCACATGTTATGTATTCTCCATCTCCAAGCATCCTCTCGGACAACCTCCATAATCTTCTAACCTTCTGTATAAAAGAAATGCAGATGTTGGAATGCCATTCTTGCTTAATCTCCACCAAAACATTTCTGTCTTTGGTTTAAGCTTCAGTTTCTTTCTCCAATTAAAATTTACATCTTCACTGATATCTTCAAATTGTTTGTTATAAACAATAGCTGATAACGATTTTCCAGTTAACTTCTTTATACACTCCTGCTTATCTTCAGTTAGATCTGAATGAATTGGAATACAGATGATCAAATCAATTAGGAATTCTCCAAAGCAGAGCTTCAGTTTCTCTAAGTCCCATCTTCCTCCAGTGATAAAATCTGATACTTGACTGAAATTTGAATCTATAATAGATACAAAAGTGGTTCACTTATCTATTGTTTTGTCTAGAATCCACATATCTTTGAAAGTATCAACATATTCTCCTTTAGAAATTGTCCATCTCATAATAGGAAGTAGAAAATCTGCACCGTTCTGAATGATATTCCATGTTGCAGAGTAACCACTACTATTGGCACCATTCCATAATACATTTCCATACTTTGCTCTTAAAACTTTATTTAGAAGAGTATTGGGCTTTGTAATAAAATTTAGAGCATGTTTAGACCTTAGAGGTCCCAATTTATCTATCAAAGATTGTAAACCATATCCTCCTTTATTTTTTGGCTTACACAAAGAGCCCCAAGAAACATCGTGCATTCCATAACTACCATCTCTTTTATTCCAAAAAAAATCTCTACACATTTTCTCCACTTCATATAAAATCCCCAAAGGGATTAAAGAATGACTAGCTAAAAAAGTCGGTAAAGACAGGACTGAAGCATTGATCAAAGAAACATTACCTGCAAGAGAAATGAAATTCGTACCCCAAATGTTCATCTTAGCAGCTGCTTTCTCAGTGATTTTTCTGAAATCCGATTTGACCAATCTTCTAAGAGCAATCTTAACTCCCAAATAATCCATTTCTTTCACCATATTCATGTTAGTAATCTTGAGAAGGGATTTGCATTTTTTTTCTTCATTGTTTTGCTTAATAAAACCGCAGATTTCAGCAAGTTGATACTTTGTCCTGTCCAACTACAGTAGTTCTTTAGGATTTTATCCACTTTCTTCAAGCATTTCTTATTAGCTTTGGAGAAAATCATAATGTCATCAGCGTACATTAAGTGTGAGATCATAGGGCCATTTGGATTGACTTTAACACCAATCCTTTTCCAATATTTCCAAATTCTTCCGTCAATAATTGAGAACACATTATAAAAAGGAAAGGAGACAAAGGAAATCCTTATCTAAATCCACATTCAGCCTCTATCCATTTTGAACTTTCACCATTAATCAAAATGGAAAATTTAGGGCTAACTACACATTCCAAAATTAATTTAGAAAGAGCTTAGGAAACCCAAACCAATCCATCACTTTCTCCAAAGTAGACCAACACATACTGTCATAGGCATGTTCCATATCTACTTTGATAGCTACCATGCCTTTCTTTGGTTTAGAATGTCTAAATTTCTTAAACAATTCTTGAGCTAGAAGAATTTGATCAGACATAGACCGACCCTTTATAAAGCATTTCGTTCTTCATAAATGAGCTTAGGGAATGAGAAACTCATCTTATTTAAGATCATTTTTGCCACAATTTTATAGATAGCATTACATAAGCTAATTGGACGGTAATTAGTAGGATGCATAGGAGAAGATACCTTTGGAATCAATATCACATTGGTTTCTTTCCAACCAGGACAAAGTGAACCCGTTGTAAAAAAATCCTTAATAGCAGCCCAAACGTCTTGCTTAATGATTGACCAATAGGATTTGATAAAAGAATATGTAATGCCATCAATACCTGGTGCAATATTAGATCCCAAGTTTTTAATAATGACCTCCAGCTCTATCAAAGTAAAACCTTTACAGAGAATATTACAATCATCCTCATCCATATTTTTTGAAGGATTCGGCCAACCGTTTAGACTGCAGTTTCTAGATGTCCACTTACAGATGAAAAATTTATTGAAAATCTCTTCAATACTTTGCTTGTCTTCACAAATAAAACCTTCTTCATTTTTCACACAATTAATTCTGTTAGCATTTCTTCTTGACGTTGCATAAGCATGGAAGAATTTGAAATTGGAGTCTCATCCTTTAACCATTGGATTTTAGCTCTTTGCTTCCACCACATACTAAGCCTTCCCAATGTGTTATTAAATTCTGCTATTTTAGATCTTAAATAGCACAGCTTCAGCTATGATAGACCTCCCAAATTGATTTCTTCCTCTTGTAAATCCATAATTTCCTTTTTCAGCTTTTCTTTGGTTTCTAACAGATTTTTATGTTTTTCCCTACTCCAAAAGAATAGAGATCTTAAAGTCCTCTTGAACTTAGTATTTAAAATATCTGTAACAGAACCTTTTGTGCTCTTGTTCCATGAAGCTAGAACCACAGAATATGCAGCTTTATAGGATAACCAAGTGTCTTCAAACATAAAATTTCTCCTTTTTGTTACCTCTTTAGCCAAGATACTAATAGAGATAGGACAATGGTCCGATGCTATCCTTGCTAGATGCTTCACTACTGCCGACTGGAGAAGGTTTAGAGCAGCACAATTAAGAAGGCAACGATCAAGTTTTTCCAATATCCTTCCTCTTCCATTTTTATTATTGCACCAAGTGTATTTAGAATCCAAGTAGCCAACTTCATGAAGATCTCCTCTACTCATGAAAGAGATCATATCTTATGAACCTTAAGAGTGTACAAACTTCCTTCCACCTCTCTTTTCACTTTGTGAAATTAAGCAATTAAAATCTCCTCCTATAATCCATGGGAAATCGTCATCTTGATAATTTTCCAGATTGTTCCAAAGCAGCCTTCTTTTACTGTTCTCCTTGCTTCCATAGACCGTGGCTATCATCCATGTTTGCTGATTTTTGAATTTAAGTCTTCCCACAACTACTTGTTCATTGGCTTCTATAACTTCAAAAGTAGCCAAATCTTGTCTCCAACAGACCATTATACCTCCTGATAGTCCTGTTGCCGGATAAAGAAAGGAATCCCACATATCACCAATAAATTTCCTAACTTCAATAGAATCCATAGAAGAAACCTTAGTCTCCATAAGACCCATAAATAATGCATCATTATCCTTCACTATTTCCTTCAAATTCCTGGAGGCCACCACCTTCCTAGCCCCCCTACAATTTCAAAAAATAAGGGAACTCATTTCTTCTTTGAAGTGGGATTAGACCCACCACAAATACTTTTAGATTCACCCTTGTTTTAGATTTCACAGAATTATTCCCCAATGATTTTAATTCTTTTTGCAACTTGAACTTTACTTCACCATAAACTGGATTCTCCACCATATCCTTTCTGTCAATATTATTTTTAACAGAATTATCGTCTGTCTCCATCTCTTTTTCTTCTTTTTCAACCAGAGGAAAATCCTTGGGACGATCATTTTTGTCTTCATCAGAAATAGTTTGAAGAACAAAAAACTTATTCTTACTATTGCCGGATTTAGAAGAATCTGGCGAGTACTTCTGGACAGAAACAGTTTCTGCTATAGAAATATTATCTTCCACAACTGCATTAGAATTATGAATAACCAACTGCTTCCTTACAACTTCCTGAATCTTGTCTTCTATTTTATGAAAGGGAATACTTGAGTTCGCAGGTAATCCCTTAGGACTTACCTGAGTTCGCAAGCAACCCTTCCCCTTTATGAAGACATCCTGAGAAAGTTCTGAGTTGTTAATCTCCCCTTCTTCCATTTGTTGAGCAGCAAAGTTTAATTTTGTTGGAAGTTCCTGGATCAATTTCTTTCTAGCATTTGCTTCTACAATAGACTGATCTTTAACAATTACTGTAGCTGGAACAACAGGTTTTTTTGTTAATCTGGAATAGTTTGGATTAAACCACTTATTGCTTTGATTCGGAATTCTCTTCTTCTTATTGTTAACCATAAACCAAGGACCATATGCTGGTTCTTTGATGGTTGTTTGTTCCTTTCCCATATCTTTAACTATAGCAGTTTCATGATTATTCTCCAGATCCTTATGGATTTCTTTCAAAGGCATACATTCCTTCTCCATGTGTCCTATTTTACCAAAACCAAAGCAAAAGTTTGAAACTTTTTCATACTCCACCTTTTAAAAGAATCTTCCACTCATGCTATCAACCCATACACCTAAAGGAAGAGGTTGATCAAGTTGGATTCTCACACATATTCTAGCAAATTCTCTTCTTCCCCAATGAAACATATTTCCATCTAACATGATTGGTTTTCTAATTCTTGAAGCAATGCTAGCTATATTCTTTTCATCCCAACATTGTAATGGAAGATGTGGCATTCTTATCCAAATTGGAGAAGAAAGTTTATTTGTTGAATAAGAATTGAATTTAGGAGACCATTTTTCCATTCGCACAATGTGTTCATTTACATACCACGGTCCTCTAGAGTGAACAGTTTCCACCATATCTTCAGTTGAGAATAAACAAAGAAACCATCCTCTTCCTAGTGTAGTAAAATGGAATTGACCAAACTGTTTCCATTGCTTTTTTAGTTCCCATGCTACCATATGTGAAGGTAAGTCCTTACCGAAAACCTTGATTACCAAAGATTTACATAGCTTTTTAGAATTCAATTCCTCCAATTCCATATTAAGCTTCACTGCCTTTACATCATCCGATAAGAGCACTTCATCTTCTTTGAAATCCAACTTAATATATGGTTTTTTTACTCCAGGGATTTATTGTACCAGATTTAGGCAATTGATCAGACATCTTAACTCCATCTGATACATTAAACTTTTCCAAATTAGAATGAACATTGTTATTAACCGTAATTCATGAACTTTCAATTATCACACTGCGACAGAATCCAGGGATTTCAATCGAATTCACGAAACGATTAACAAAAATTTTCATTCTAGAAGTCGACACGATATTATCAGATGGAATTGCTGCTGATTTCATGCTGTTAGGAGTAACCATATCCAAAGTTTCAATTACAGCTTTACCTTTCCTTCCATATGTTGAAGTACTTCTGGCAATGGTTCTGAAACTTCTTTGATCACCAAGGCTCCTTGACGTTTCATCAAAGGATTTTGAAAATTCTGTTTGGTATTCAAAATCGAAATTCTATTTCCATCCTCTTTGTTCAAAGGAGAAATATCAGACCTTGATTGTTGTAAAACTTCCACCTCCATGGTCTGTCCCTTCCTGATGCAATCCGCAAAACTCGACGGCCTCTTTACCTCAGTAGTAGTATCCCGATCAACCTTGGGTAAATCGCCGGCAGAATGCCGGCGATCATCCGCCACCATCAAGTCCGTCGACCGTTACCACCAAACAAATTTTTGAAATTAATTTCCTCTCCCTAAAAACCTAGATGTTCTCTCTCTAGCGCCATTAAACCCTTTTGATATTTAATAGTATTTTTTAATCTCTGATTCAAATCAATCTACTTAACAATCATATTATATATTAAATTTGAAGTTAACTAATTTTCATTTCGTCTTTTTTGCAATAATCTTCTCTATTTAAATTGTCTAACTTGAATTATAACTTTGATTGCTTTTTCTTCTCTTCATTATTTTTTATTTAAAATTTTGAATTTTTTTTCAGTATTGTGAAATTAATATTGTATTTGCAATTGGTTTAAAATCCTTTTTCTAGATCAATTCTATTGGTTTCTCTATTGCAAACTTTCATTTCAATTTCTACTTCCCTTTTTGTTGTTGTCAAAAGGGGGAGTAATAATATTGTTTAATTGATTGTGTGATGTGGGTATGTTTGATCGATTATAATGCATGTGTTAAAGGGTTGTATGTTCATCGTGTTTGTCATCGTGTTTGTTATTTTAAATTGTTCGTCCGAGATGATTATTGATCACACTATACGATCGTGGATGCTTAAAATTAAAATTTTCTATTTTTTTAGACAGCTTTTTGTGTTTTTCATATAAAAAGTTCTTAGAAACTGACTTGGATGAATCTAATCTTCATGATTTCCTTGAGAGCAAGTGAATGGGTGATTTGGGAGAGTGTTTGAGAGATATTTCTTGCAAGTGGAGTGTGGAAGATTCACAATGTTACTTAAAGGTGAGAATCTTTTTTGTTTTTGTTTCAAATCTCTTCTTTTCTTCTTTCTAGTTTCTCGAGAGAATATCATTGAAGAAGATTCAGTTCTCTATCGATACTTGGTGGCTGTGAAAGGATGACGGTACTATGTCGACACTTAGAGGGTGTGAAAGGATGACAGTACTCTATCAACACTTGGAGGGTATGAATGGATAATGTTACTCTGCCACACCAAGGATTGGTGAAAGAGAGGAAAATTATAGAGGCTTTTCTGCCTTACTGTGGGGGCAAAAGGAGGGTCACTATAGTAATAGTGTAATACTAAAAGAGGGAGTCTTCATGGAGTGGATGTAGGTCTTGTTGGATCGAACTACTATAAATTACTGTGTTCTTTTTATATTTCTGTGTTTTATTTTTGCATTTTGTGGTTGTGGTTGAAAAACTTATTTTTAAAAGGGAAAATCAAATTGTGAAAATTATTAAACGGTTTTTTTTTCAAGAGATTTTTTAAAATATCCAATGCATCCCCATCCTCCCCTCTTGGTTAGCCGTGGGATAATTGCATAGGTCTAACAACCTATATGGATTTTTCATATCATATGTCTTATTAACCATACAACACCCGTGAATTAATAGATGTGTGTGGCATACATAGCCAACTAACTCTTTTTTTATTATTTAATTAAAACCCATAGAGGGGCCTATGTGTTCCATAAAAAATAGGAATATATGTCCTTTAGAGGGATTTTGAGCTCGTTAATGCTCCAAAGAACTATATAAAAAAAATCCTTGAGCTTATGATCCCTTCTAAGTACAAGTCATAAAAAACCTAAGAAAAAATCTAGGGTGGCCAGAAGCCAACACCCAAAACCAAGAGATCCACCATAGGACTTTCAGCACAATCATCCTACAAAAAAAGAAGCCTGCCACAGTCAATAGCACAACCAAGCTCTATAGTCAAAAGGAACCTGTAAAGCAAACCATGAAAGAACTAACATAATATGATAATAGATAACATTAGTTAATAAATGGTAATAATTATAGAAGCAGTTTGGATAGTGCCCCTTCAACAAAAGATCAATGAGCTTGTAGGCATACTAAACATGAAAGGGTAACAATTAAAGAAAAGAGAATAGTCTATAGGTAGAAAACCCAAAACTAATAGATTTCATATTAGAAGAGAGAAAGGTAACAACCACAATCTTTCTAGAAATCATAATATCCAAAAATAAATCAATCAAGCCAGCCTGATAATTATTTAAAGAGGTAATACGGCATGGAGTAATAATAAAAATGAAACAAAATAAAACTACTGAGCCCATGGTTGAGAGCAGCAATAGGCATAATAATCAGGGGAAGAATTAACATTAGCCTCAAAATAAAAAACCTCCAAAAACCTGAGCCTTCCATAAAAGAAACCCCAACCATAAATAAGAGAATAACCCCCTTCCACAAGCCAAACACAAAACCAAAGTTCTAATTCCCAAGACAATCATAATACAAAACTAGAGAGACAAAACAACAAAAGAGGGATGGGAAAATCCAGCTCAAGAGCATAGTATATACATTACCTTTATGAAATAAACCCAACTAACACTCAAATCAAATTCATTACTAACCCAGCCATCTCAGAGAATCCCTGTAAATGATGAGTGTATTAGAGTATAATGAGAAACAATAGGACATAAATTTCATAACCATAACACAACTAGCGACCCTCACCCACCACCCCAAGAGGGAAAGAAAGCAAGGAAAAACCAACCACTCATTATTCAAAAAATTGCCAAAATTATTTCTCAGGGACAAAGAACAAAGGAACAAACAAATGCTATCAGGAAAACCACCAATCCACATGAACCACCCAAGAAAACAAACCTTGTAGAACTGAATTCATTTGGGGCACACTGTTATAACAGAGTAACCCATAAAGCTCCAAATTCAAAATAGATGAGCAGTAATTAAGATTTAAATCAAAATCCAAAGAATTATAATCAGAACTAAGTTTACCCCAACCACAATAGCTAGAGTTGAGTAGAAAAGGTAACAATGCAAGAAATAAAACATAAAAAGGGAGAAAAGGATAAATAAAATCGACCAAAAACCACAAAACATCAAATAGGCCAAGGCAGCCAGCAAAACCAATATGGTTTTTGATAAACCACCCATCCCCTTCAAGTTTAAAGATTGAAAATATGAGCAGCAAATGTACATAAAATCATAATCCCAAGTGTTTCAATCACTACTAAATAAAGCCCTACCAAAACAACCATTAAATAATAGAGAAAATAAATTGTAATTATGATTGCAACAATTTTGGATTGAAATCAAATAGACATGTAGCAGAACAAAAATCCATCAAAGAGCCAATGAACAAAATTGGCTAACAAATCAATATAAGTGAAATCAGTAAGAAACTCTAGATTACAACCACAATTGGCTAACCAATCAGTGCACACATTTTGTTCCCTATGAACATGAGACATAGTAAAGTTAAAAAGAGCCAAAAGCTTCTTAATCTCCAGAAAAAGGTAAAACAACTATGGACTACAAATTCTATCATCAAAGTCTTTCAAATAATAAAGGCTATAAGTAGCATCCACCTCAATCCAAATATTAATAACGCCAAGAGAGAAACATAATTTGAGACCATATAAAATAGTTGAAAGCTCAGCAAAAATGATAGAACATCTTTAAAGAGGACCAACATAAGCCATAATGGTATTTCCATGAACATCTCTAATAATACCACCACAACCATAACTAGAATCTTTAACTGAATAGTCAACATTAAGTTAAAAAATATCATGAGGGGTTTTAAACGAATAAACTAGCATAGAGTCATCATTGAGATGCTTAACTTGAATGGTAATACCAAAATTATGAGCCATAAAGGAATAAACTCTAAAGTTTTTTATGGATAGAAGGTTATCAAAGTAAAGCTTCAAAACTTTGTTTTTAATAGTCCTAATAATCTGATGATGGTTCATGCAAATATTGTTAATAAAAGAATTATTTCTAGCAAGCCAAAGGTACCACAAAATAAATGAGCGAATCACATTCCTAATGTAATATATAGAATTAATAAACCAAAGATTAAGCATGGCATTGATGCTAATATTATCACTAAAGTGATTTATTCAAAATATTTCATCAAAATGATTCAAAATTTTAACAGTAATAAACATATGGTGCATATTCTCCAAATGGTAGCAACACTAGCATTTGGACAATAAAACAAGGCCTCTTTTTAATAATTTCTCATCAATAGGGACATATCCATGCCTAATTTTCCAAGTAAAAACTACAATAGAAGTAGGAATAATTTTATGCCATATCATGGAAAACACTTTAAAGACATTATTCTTAGCTCAAAAAGCATTCCAAGCATCCTTCAATATCAACATTCCATTATTAGAAAGGTTACATAGTAAGTAATCATCAGACACATTATTAATAGGAAGATGTAAAATATGAGTAATAACAGACTCATGAATAACCTCAACAAGTTTATTGTAATCCCAACTATTCTTAATAATAAAAAAGTTCACCTTAAAAGTCGTAGTTGAGAAATTATTAAGCATATAATCAATAAAATGAGCACCTTCCCAATAATCTTGCCACAAGAATATATTAGCTCGATCAAGACCCCATTAAATATGTGGCTCAACTTCCCAATTAGTATTACAATGTCTCTTCCAAACTCTAGAGTCACCTTTATTGTTAAAATACATTTTTGAGTGCTTACCAATATAGTACTTGGTCATCATAAACTTAGCCCAAAGGCTAAGTTTAGCACGGAAGTTGAACCACAACTTGATATAAAATGGATAAGATAAATCAATCATTTTCTTACACCCCAAAGCACTTTCCTCCAAAACCCCACAGAAATTACTTCAAGAAGACTAGAGGATTCTTGAATGGTTGCTGGTAACCTTTTGAAAAAAAATTATTAAACAATTTTTCAAGTTTGTTACAAAGAGCAAGACTAGGTTATATAGTTTGAAAGATATAAATAGGTAAGTAGAATAAGACACTCTTAATAAGGATCAATATCCCACAAAAACTTAAAAATTAAATTCCGAAGAGTTTAACCTTTTTGCATGAAAGTAAAAAGGTCATAAAAAAGAAAGTATTTCTTCCTACCTTTGTAAAGGGGAACCCCGAGATACTTAATAGGTAAGGAACCTTTCTTAAAACCAACAATACCTTTAATAGCATTAATATGATATGGGGGACTTTGTTAGAGTCAATAAAGTAACTCTTGCTTTTGTTAAGGAAAAGAACATTCAAAATCTCAAAAGTATGTAAAAATCTCATAAGAATATTAACCATGTTCAAAGAGCATTGGTAAAAATAATGGCATCATCGACAAAGAATAAATGAGAGATAGGGAAACCACCCAGCTCTATAATTAAGATTTGGATTATTTTTATAAAGACTAGTCAGACCATTGGATAAATACTCAACAGCAATAGTAAAATGGGCAGGGGAGATAAGATCACCTTATCTTAAACTATAAGAAGACCGAAAAAAAACCATTACTTTTACCATTAACAAAAAAAAAAAAGAAGAAAGAAACTTCATTGCAATTTTTAATGAAATTATTAAAAACTAAATTAAAGCCAAGTAACTGCTTAATGTTGTAGAGAAAATTATAGGTTATATTATCATTGGCTTTAGTAATATCTAAATTCAAAATAATGTTTCCCCCTCATACCATGATATCAAGTTCATGAATGAGCTCTTGACTAGGTAAAATGTTATCATAAATAGCTCACCATTTGACAAAACCTGTTTGGATAGGAGAAATAGTCTTGGGAAGTAAAGGAGATAAATGATTCATTAAAATTTTAGATATAAGCTTATTAAAAAAAGAGAAAAAACTAATAGGCTGAAGATCATTCCAATTATTAGTAACAATCTTCTTAGGAATAAGCACAATGGAAGTGGCAGAAAAAACATAGGAATAATGTTTCCATCAAAAAAATCCAAGACAACACCATATAAATCACCACTTATAATGTCCCAAGCCTTCTTAAAAAACTTCATAGTAAAATCGTTTGGCCCTGCCATAGAGTCAAAGTTCATAGCATGAATACCACCAGGAGTAGTAATTTTGTGGATATGACTAGCTACTTTCCTGTGATTAGCAATACTATGAAAAAAAAAATTATTTCAGTCTCCCTCAACGAAAAGATTTTAGGGAAGTCTTTTTTCTCCAAAAATCATCCTCTTTTTCTTGAAGTTTAAACAAGTTAACTTTAGCTTCATTGAGATAAGAAAGGTTCTCACGAGAGGAATCATTCATATACTTATTATCAACAAGATCCACCAAATTTTCAACCTATAAAATGTTAGAGAAAATATCCTTAAAAATACACTTATTCCACCAAGCCAATTTTTACTTAAGCCTTTTAAGCTTAAACCACAATCTAATCACACCCCCAACATTATCATAAGGAATTAAAGGAGCATGCCAGTTACTATGAACAATATTAGCAAAGGAGTCATCTAGAGTCTACATATTTTTAAATCTAAATGGTGGATGAGTGTTACTACTTTGCAAGAAAATATTTAAACGAATGGAATAATTATTAGATAAAGTTCTGATCAAATGATTAGTGTGAGTCTTAGGGAAAAAAGAAATCTAAGAATCATTTAATAAAATGTGACCTAATCTTTGCCACATCATACCTTTTTTCCAAGAGAAAGCATTCCCAGTGAAACTAATATCATGAAAATTGCAAAAAGAAATCATATCAATAAAATCTTCCATGACTTGGAAGTTAGGAGATTTTCCCCAAGTATTTCAGCAACATTAGTGACAATATTAAAATCACTACCAATCATCCAAGGAGCCCTAAAGGAAAAATTACATAGGTGTTGCCAAAGGGTTTTCCTTTCTAATCTAGAATATGAAGCATAAACGAAGGAAGCATAGGAAGAAAACTTAATAACATATTAATACTAGTATTCACAGTTTGAGGAAAATTAATAATAATATTTAAACACAAAATTCTTCCGAAAAATCCAAATCTTATTGGAATAATTAGCAAAAGTTAAAACAAAACCTAGTTTAATATGCAAGGAATCCAAGTTAGATGAAGAAATTAATCGTTCAATTAAGACAAGCATATTAATATTATGGACTCAACATAAATTTATAACCCTAACCCGAGACAAGGTAGCCCCACCCCCCTAATATTCCAAATGGGAGATTTAACCATTGGTTGAGGATGACACATTTGATGCCCTAATGGTCCCCAGTGTGCAACCAAACGAATTCTTATTATTCTTACTTTTGTTTCTTGATAGTTAAAAAAAATTGTCCTCTTATTCTCGTCGTTCCCTTTAGAAAGAGGAGATGACATAGAGATACTATTTAAGTCTTATTGATTAGCTATAAGAGAATCAGTATTTTGAGGCAATATCTCACCCTCCTCAATGTTCTCTCCATCCTTACCAAGTTGATTTTTTATCATTTCAGCATTCATCCCATTAGTATGATTCAAAGCACATAGATATTAAGACAAATTTGCAAGAACATCATTCATAAATGTCCCATCCTTATTTAAATCTCCATTCACATTAGAGTCATGAGAAGTAATCAATTCATGATTATTATTCTCACCATTTATACCAATCACTAAAGGCCAACTGAATAAAATAGATTAAGATCTCCTATAGAATCTTTGATACTAATAGGGGTTTTTATTGCATTGCTTCCACTGATAGTATGAACTAATTCCCTAATGGCTTTATCAGATGGCCAAAATTCAAAGTCATCATTTATAGCCTGATGTTAAACACTTTTCAAATTTTGCAAAACCACAATAGAAACTCCTATGTCAATTTATTCCTCAATATTAGTTTCCACCATATTATTGGAAACTTTACTAGTTTTAATAAGATGCGAATGGACAATAAAACTTTCATTAATTGAATGTCAACATAATTTGCAATGACTACAAAAAATGGGATGTTTTCAAAATCAACTTTTTGTAAATAACCAGATGTTTCAGAACCAAACCAACTCTCTTTTGGGTATTTCTTGGTAATGTTAATTTCCATAAGAATCCTTGCTACAGTTGGCCTAGATCGAGAGATTGTAGCTTGATTGAATTGTAAAGGCCTCCTAAAGATTGAACCCAAGGCATGTAAGGCATGAGAATAAAAAAATGCAGCCATAAGTGAGAAAATGAAATCCAAATAAGAACAATGGGGAATTCTTCCTTAATATCAAAATATGATGTCCACTTTAATTATCTCATTTGACAATTGATTATGTAATTAGTTCTCCTTGCAAAAACTTCGCTATAATCCAAAACATTAGATAATTAGATCGCAACATGTCTAGCATCAAGCAAACCTATGGAGAAAATACCAGACAATTTCAAGTTTCTCAAAAAAGAATAAATTGCATCAAGATTAGGTATGCAAACGAAAAATTTTCACACTAGGGTAAAATTTATAAGGACTCGTATGTTAAACAATATCCTCATCAGACATAAAATAGCCAGAAAGCATTTAACATATGACTTAGTGAAAGAGAAAATAGATTAATTCGATGAAGAAGCACCAGCAACAACATCACAAAAAGAGCAAGATTTGAAAGATTTATCAGTACCATTTGAATAAAAAATCTTTATTTTTAAGAGTTTGTCATACAAGAGGATTACCCCAAGGATTTGGAGGAGAACATGAAGGACTCACTGCCATCCAGTAAGAAAATGAAAAACTAAGGTCAAAAGGCCTTAAAAAATGAGCTAAAAAATAATCCACCAAAATCTCTTAATAAAAAGCAAAGAAATAATGAGATCGCACCCATGCTGTAGTGGAAATAAAGATTGCCAGAGCACCAACACGTGAGAGGTGTGAGAATATAACCTTTTATTATTATTACATATTTTTTTAGGGTTAACCTATGGAGGGGCCTACGCATTAATTAAAATCAAAAGATACAAAGTCCTTAAGGGGGACCTTCATCTCTCTAATGCTCAAAAGTACTACAAAAAAAATTAAAAGAAAACCTAAAAGGAAAAACTATCCTCTAAGATAAAATACAAAATATCCTTGGGACATTCTTGGGCGGCCAGGAGACAGCACAAAAAAAATAAAGATCAAAAGATACACATTTAAAAAAGTCTTTCTACCAAAAAAGGTAAACGTGCCACCAATAGCAGTAAAGAAAATCACCTGCAAAAGTTAGAATCTGCAACATAAAGTAATAAACCAAACAAAAAAGGGAAACTAAAAAGAAGATAATAAGATTTTATAGCAAACTAATAGACAAAAAAAATTTCATAAAGATTAAACTTAGTAACAGTCCAATCCCTCTTATTCCACCTGCTTTGCATAAAATGAGTAATATAACAAAAATTGGTAGCACTAGTAATAAAAAAAATCAAAAGCAGCACCCTAACCAACCAGTAAAATAAATAATGAAAATACCCATAGTAATATTAGGCTGAAGCAAATTAATCAAACCTGTTAGCATGAAATGAATCAAAGAGTGGCTTTAATCCTAAAAATAAGGATAAATTGGGCTATAGTAGTGACCCAGAGAGAAACACCCAACTAAACATCAAAGCCAACTTAACAAGAAATGCAATAAGCATTACTACAACAAACCATATAAGTTCATTTGAATAAAATTAAAAGGACAAGAACAAAAACATCTCCTAAAATAGTTAATATTAATCAAGTAAGAAAGACCCAATATATTAAAGAAGATAAAAATAGAATTCACACCATAACTATGGGTTAATCAACACCAATCCACTAGTGATAGCAGAGCGCAATAGAAGAGGCATAACAAAATAAAATTTCTCAAAATAAACCCAAGAACCAGGCAGTTGAAAAGAGGAATAGGAAATAAAAAGGTTCAATAAATTAATTAAATTCTCCCCATCAAAACCATTTAAGAAAATGTAGTGGATAATATTAATAGAGTGAAGAAAGCATATCTGAGATATCCGATCAACCTATAGCAAAACCAAAAGAACACACATTAAAAAACTAGCAGAATTATTCTGATGATGAAGGGTCCACGAGAATTTGAGAAAATGGCTTAGGTGTGTAGTATCATAGAAGTCATAATTGTGAATATTCACTGCTGCTTGAATCCAATCCAACAAGCACCCATCATATGAAAGAAACACTTGAAATAGAAACAAATATAATCACTTAGATGAAGCATTATCAACTGCCATGGAACAATCTCCCAAAATAATCCCACCATATCAATAATAAGAAAAAGTGCTACCTTATCACCCAAAAAAAATAAGACAACCAGCACAGATAATAACACATCTGAGATAAAGTATTCAATAGATAAAAACAACCACATTTTCCCAATCCAAATAAAGATCAATGCAGGAAAAAATGAGCATCATAGATGAATAAAAAAAAACTCCATAGGATTTATAGTTATTGCCAGAATAATATTAAGAAAAAAAAGCAAAAAACTCAATGCCAGACCTACGAAAGAAAAAAATAGAGAAAAGACCAATAATATAATAAACTAGGACATAAAATAGCCAAAGGAATTGACCCAACCATACAAAATTAGCAAAAAAAGACTACCATCTAAGCTAAACAAAAACAAAAACCTTAGCAGGACTAAACTTAAGGCAACCCAGAACAATCCAATCTCACCAACCCATTCAGATTATCAGGTAAAAAGGTACCAACATATTCAATGAAATCTCTTAAATTACAACAAGTTTTAGCTAGGCAATCTGCAGCAGCATTTCCATCCCGTAGAACATGAGTAATAGAAAAAGAAATGTGAGAAAGCCATTATTTAAAACATCATCAAATAAAAGAACTATGGGTTGGACATCAAGTTATTGTTAATATAATAAATAAGAATCTTGGAATCAACTTCAACCCAAACTTTAGTGTTGCCTAAAGAGATACATAAGTGTAATCCATATTGCAATGCTTATATCTCAGCCATAATCACAGTGTTAAAGGAATTAGAACCCGCAAAAGCAATGCTAACATGGCCATTAAAATCCCTAATCATATAACCACAACCCGCATTAGAATTATTAAGAGATCCATCAATTTTGAATTTAAACCACCCAACCATAGGTTTAATCCTTCTCATACATCTATGAGTAGTAACAATGGAATCAAAAAGAGTTGAAACATTAAAATATATAGAAGTTTGGTAATACCCTTTGAAAGCATTAACCTTAATCAAATTGGCTAAAGACAATTACAAAATTTCATCTTTGACTTTCCCAACAATACTCATCACATTCATACAAATATTTTCATGTTTAGCTTCATTTCTACTCTTCCATAGAAACCAACAAGTAATAACATGCAAAATATTACAAATATGACCATTAGAAGAAATAAGCTAGGTTTGTAAAATATTAGTAATTGAGTTATAATTATTGTAAAATTTGTTGCAAATATGTATTCTTATATTATGATTTTGATGATAGCAAATACTCTTGTTTCTTTACTTCTGCCTTACCTACTGACATTTTAGGTCCACAAGATCAAACTGCATTTGGAACTAGCTTAAGATTAAGTAGACTAGGTCTGAGTCAATTTGTGCCTTTTTCCTTTCTTGAGTCTACTGTAATTGGTGTGGCTCCTGATGCTAAGTAATCTTGCAAACACACACCTTGGAAGAATTTCTAACTGTTCCCTAGAGTTTTACTATTTTTGGTAACATCATCCGTGATGATATTTATATTGTTCTGGGCGATCGGTTCAAAAATAGAAACCCGAATTAGAGCATCATCCTCATTAAGGCAGCCGTCATTAAGACGATAGACCTGGATGATCCTTGTATCAGCCTGGATGATAGGCTCAATTAAGAAAGAATCAGCCGCCATAATCAATTTAGGTATTCTTTATTTTAAGACATTGGCCAGAACGATCTAAACATCAGCCTGGACGATGCAGGATAATTACGCATAAATTAATCTGGTAATTAAGGAAAGGAATTAAGGCTAATTGATATGATCACATCAGCTGGGCCGATCACAGGATCGATCAGGATGATGTCCTGGATGAGTGACATCGACCAGCTTCTATTTAGGGCGATGTTCAGGATAATTTTTCTCTAATTTGAACTAATCATCTAGGATGATATCCTATCAGCCTGGACGATATGACAAAAAATCTTTTGATTGTCTCTAACAGAATGGGCTGATTGAGCGTAATTTACGCTGATCGGTTAGGCTGATATTTATATCGGCCTGGATAATAATATCGGCATGTTGCATTAATGAGCTCATTTTAAGCTCTTCTATTTAAGCTTTGACAAGACACTTGGTAAGTGTCTTTGGAAGCCATTGTAGCTTCATTCTTTTGGGAAAAACTTGAAGAGAGAGCTTGAAAGGGAGAGAAAAAAGGATGGAGTTTGAGAGAGGGAGAAGATCCTTGGAGGGGGACTCAAGGGAGTGTGGAGGGGATTCCACACGGTTGCTCCAACGAGCTTGCACCTTAGTACCATCGGATTCAAGGCTTGTCTTGAGGGAAGTTCATAGAAGAAGAAGATCTATTTGATGTTAAAGGACCCGGCTGCTCCGCCGCACTGAGGAAGGTGAAAGTGATTTTGTAAGAGCTTCTCCACCTAACTATGGGGGCTAAAGGAGAGACACTTAGTTTAGTGAAATACTTGGAGGGTGCCTCCGAGGAGTGGGTGTAGGTCAAGGTTTGACCGAACCACTATAAATCTGGTGTGTTCTTTCATTTATTATTTTTGTATTTAAATTTCCACATTGTGTTTTATTTATGGTGAATTTCTGTTTGGTTTGTTGATTTTGTTTTAAAGATATTTGAAATACCAATTCACCTCTCTCTTAATTAGCCTTGGGCCAGTTCATAAGGGGCCTAACATCCCTAACGAACTTTCAAGTGGTATCAGAGCCGGATTCATAAAATTTAGTTTTTGAAAACTTTTGAATTTTGATCCATGGCTAATTTTTATAATCATAATATTGCTGAAGGTTATTTAATCACCAAACCACCTTTATTTGAAAATGTTTCATTTGATTTTTGGAAAATTGGCATATCTACTTTATTACAGTCTATTGATTTCTGAATGTGGCAAATGACTTTAATTGGTTATTTTATATCATCACGTATTATAGATTGAAGTAAAACTAAAATTCTTTTTAATCAATAGACAAGAGAAGAGAAAATCAATGCTCAATTGAATGCAAAATCTTAAAATTATTTTTTCTACGCTTTAAATTCTGAAGATTGTATGTTAGTTTCAACATGCACTATTGGTAAGGAAATTTAGGATAAATTATACACCATATATAAAGGTATTAGTGAAATTAAGTAATCCAAGTTGAATATTTTAATGCATGATTATGAACTATTTTGCATGAAACCTTATGAGATGATCTTAGACATGTATACTAGGTTTCTTCAAATTGTTACATCATTACATGCTTTAGGACAGGAGTTTTCAAACTTTGAAAAAGTCAATAAAATTCTTTTTTGTCTACTTGATAAGTTCAATGCCAAAGTTGTTACTATTTGTGAATCAAAAAATTTGAAGAAGTATTCTATTAATAATTTGATTGGCTCACTCATTGCCTACGAGCAAAGTTTGTGTCAAAGACTTTTGGATGCAAGAGAGATGATCATACTAAATACTGAAAACATGGAGGAAAGTGGCTTAGTTGGTGACGAAAGCAATGACTTGTCAAGCAAATTAAAAAACTCACCAATGCATAAGCATCAACAAAATTGGAATAAAGGTAAAAATGGTAAAAATGTTAAGATTTCTTCTAATGTTGTTTGTTTTGGATGTAGGAAGCCTAGACATATGAAAAATCAGTGTCCAAATTTAAGAACTCTTTCTACAAAAGAAAAGGGTAAAGTTAATCAAATTATAGAAAGGGAATGTACTGAAAAGAAAAAAATCTCCTAGACAGACCTAGCTTCTGAATCATTAGACCAAGAGCATGATGATGTTTAAAGGCCTTGTTTGTGTATTTATTTGTTTGTGTTGTGTTTTGTTTTTAGTTATTTTCTTTGTTTTTGTTTATTTTGTTTACTTTCGATTTTGTTTTTCTATGTTTTTGTTATTGCTTTGAAATTTTAAATTAGCTTTTGTTATGAATCTGAGATTATGGATTAGACTTTAGATGAAAGTAAACATTCATGTTTTTCTACGACTGCCTTGCCTACTAACTTTTCAGGTCCACATGATCGAATGTAACTTAAGCTAGCTCATAATTGGGTAGATTTAGGTTGAGTCAAGTTTATAATTTTTCCTTTCTTGAATCAATTGTAAAAGTGGTTCCTGATGCTAAGTAACCTTGCACACACACACTTGAGAAATTTTTTGTGTTTTTTTATTTTGAGTACATCGACCTGGACGAAGTTCATATCAGCTAGGACGATCCGACTAAAAATAGAAATCCTAATTAGGATATCCTGGTTAAGCAGCCATAATTAAGCACATCATCCTAGATGATTCTTGTATCTGCCAAGACGTCAGGCTCAAATTAGAAAGAATCAACTACAAGATCTATTTAGGTATTCTTTATTTTAGGACATCGGCATGGACAATACAGCATAATTATGCCTAAATTAATCTCGTAATTATGGAAGGAAATTAAGGCTGATTGATACGATCACATCGGCTGGGCCGATCACAGGATCGTTCGGGATGATGTCTTAGACGATTGACATCAACCAGACTATATTCAGGATGATTGTACTCAGATTTGAACTAATAGGCTAGGATGATATTGTATCAGCGTGGACGATGTAACCAATTTTCTTCTGATCGTCCGAAATCGTCCCGGCTGATTGAGCTTATTTTATACTGATCGACCTGGATGATATTCCTATCGTCTTGGACAATAATGTTGGTTTTTTGAAATTCTTTTTAAAGGACCCAAATTTTCTCATGCAAAGAGACTTTTAGTTGCTGTCTTGACCTGAGAGAGCCAAGAGGAGAGGGAGAGAAAGGGAGAGAGAGGTAGGAACTTGTGAGGGGGAGTTTATGAGAGGGATTCATAAAGGTTGCTCCAAGAAAGGTTCCAAGGCGTCTTCTCCAGTCTTCGTCCTTCATCCTTGGGGGTTCAAGGGAGGTAAGCTTCAGTAATTGGTCAAGGTTCTCTGCTTGCTTCAGGAGGAAGTAAAAGGAGTTGGGTTCTCTGCCTGCTTCAAGAGGAAGCAAAAGGAGTTGGGTTCTTCGCCTGCTTCAGGAGGAAGCAAAAGGAGTTGGGTTCTCTGCCTCGCCAGGGTTGGCGAAAAGGAGTTTTTGTGAGGGCTTCTCCACCTTGCTACGGGAGCAAAAGGAGAGTCACTTAGTTAGTGCAATACTCGGAGGGTGTCTCCGAGGAGTGGACGTAGGTCAAGGTTTGACTGAACCACCATAAATTCGGTGTTATCCTTCTTTATTTTGTTTCCTTATTTATTTTTCTGCACTTTGATTTATGTGGTGATTTTGGTTTGTGATTGTACTTTAAATGTAAGAAAGTTTTTTAAAATACCAATTAACCCCCCCCCCCCTCCTCTTCATTAGCCTCAGGCTAGTTCTTAAGGGCTTAACATTCCTAACAAAATTTTAAGTAGTATCAGAGCGGAATTCATAAAAATTAAGATTGAAAACTTTTTGAATTTTGATCCATGGCTAACAACAGTAATCGTAATGCAATGGAAGGATATTCTATAACAAAACCACCTTTGTTTGATAATCTTCCTTTTGATTTTTAGAAAACTCGCATGTCTACTTTTTTATAATCGATTGACTATCATATGTGGATGCTTACTAAAGAAGGATATTCTCCACCTTCTCATGAAGTTAATGGAATTAAAACTGAAATACCTTTTACTGAATAGACTTTTGATGAAAGAGATTTAGCACAACTTAATGCAAACTGTTTGAACTATATTTTTTTTTGTGCTTTAAAATTGGAAGATTACATGCGTGTTTCCACTTGCACTACTGGTAAAGAAATTTAGGATAAATTGTGTATCACCTACGAAGGCACTAATGAAGTTAAGCAATCTCATTTGAATATTTTATTGCATGATTATGAACTTTTTTGTATGAAACCTAATGAAACGATTTCTGATATGTATACAAGGTTTACTCAGATTGTTACTTCATTGCATGCGTTAAGAAGTGAACTTACTAACTATAAAATAGTGAACAAAATTTTAAGATGTTTGCCTTCCTCTTTTGATGCTAAAATCACTGCAATTTCTGAGTCTAAAGATTTAAATACCTATTCAATTGATAACTTACTTGGTTCACTCATTGCTTACGATCAAGGGGTGAACCAAAGAAATCTTGATGAAGGTGAGAGGAAGAAGGAGAAAATGGTGGCACTTAAGATGAACGACTCGGACACTAACTCATCCGGGTCTGAAATCAATGATATTGCCTTAATCACGAGGCAATTTAAGAGCTTTCTATGGAAGAAGCATAAGAATCATCAGAAGTGGAATAAAGGTAAGGGTAACATAAATTTCAAAAATTCTAATGATATAATTTATTTTGAATACAAGAAGCCAGGACATGTTAAAATTGATTGCCTTACACTCAAGTCTCACCCAAGCAAGGAAAAGGGTGAGGAGAAACCAAAGTCCAAGAAGGACAAGAAGATATTACAAAAGGCGTTCTGGGCAAATTTTGCATCAGACTCCTCTGAGACTGAACCTAAAGAGGAGACAACAAACTTGTGCTTAATGGCAGATAATAATCTTGGTCAAAGTGACCAAGAAGAGGCAAGCTCTCACAAAAGGCCTTGTGAGAGCATATGGTACTTGGACAATGGATGCTCTCGATATATGACTGGCAATGCCAATCAATTCATTTCGTTAGAGACTAAGACAGAAGGCAAGATGACTCTTGGAGACAACACCACCAAGAAGGTGGTAGGATCAAGTATAATTAGTAATTCTAAGAACTTTTTGATTGAAAATATTTTTCTTTTAGATGGACTGAAACACAACTTACTCAGCATCAGTCAGCCTAGCGACAAGGGCTTTATCATAAAATTTTTGGCAAATTCATGCATTATCAGCTTAAATAGTAACACTATTTTGTAGGAAAAGCAGATCAACAACGTTTACAAGTTTGATTTAAACATTGATTGTGCTGCTTCATTTTGCTTAAAAACTATTGTTGATGATTCATGGTTTTGGCACAGGAGATTATGTCATGGCAGTATGAAAACCCTTAGGAAAGTGACCCAAAAAGACCTAGTTAGAGGTGTCCCCAAGCTTAAGTTTTCAAAATACCACCTTTGTGATGCCTGCCAATTAGGAAAGATAGTCCACTCCACTTTTCACTCCATTAAGGACATTAGCACCTCTAGACCTTTAGAAGTCCTTCACACGGATTTGTTTGGACCCATTAACACCGCCAGCTTGGGAGGGAAAGTCTATGGTTTTGTGATTGTTGATGACTACTCGAGGTTTACTTGAATTAGATTTCTGTCACACAAAAATGAGTCTTTAGATGAGTTTAGAGCCTTCTTCACTTGGATTTAGAAAAAGCTAGGTTGTGAGATCTTAACCATCCATAGTGACCATGCGGGAGAGTTTAAAAATGAGAGATTTGAAGATTTTTGTGAGGACAAGGGAATTAGCCATAACTTCTCAGCTCCTAGGACCCCTCAGCAGAATGGGGTAGCTGAAAGGAAGAATCAAACCTTAGTGGAAGCCACTAGAGCCATGCTTGCTGAGTATTCACTTCCAAAATACTATTGGGCTGAAGCGGTTAACATAGCTTGTTATGTGTTGAATAGAGTGAATGATAGAGCCAAATTAGAAAAGACACCCTATGAGATCCTTAAGGGTAGGACACCCAATCTTTCCCACCTTCATGTCTTTGGTTGTAAGGTTTTCATTCACAATAATGGGAAGTCTCACTTAGGAAAATTTGACCCAAAATCTAATGGAGTGTTCTTAGGATATTCTAGTAATGGGAAGTCTTTTAGGGTGTTTAATAAGAGGACTTTGGTGGTGGAGGAAACTACTTATGTAGTGTCTGATGACTCTGATCCTAAAAAGCAGAGTTGAGGATGATGATGATGGAGAGATTACCACTTGAGTAGAAAATTTAGAGAAGAGGGTAGAGCATCAGAATACTGAAGGAGTAGGAGAGGTTACCTAACGAGTAAAAAATGTAGATCTGGAGGAAAGGGTTGAACCTTCACACACTTTGCCTAGAGATTAGAGATACTCTTCGAGTCTCCCTAAAGATCTGATCTTAGGAGACCCTTCTGATGGAGTTAGGACTAAACATGGACTTAGGAAGGAAGTGAACCACTCTTCCTTTATCTTAATTACTAAACCCACCAACATAAACCAAGCCCTTTCTGATGCGTTTTGGATCTTATCCATACTGGAGGAGTTGAACTAATTTGTTAGGAATGATGTTTGGGAGCTTGTAGAAAGACCTAAGGAACAAAGTGTAGTTGGAACTAAGTGGGTCTTTAAGAATAAAGTGAATGATTCTGGAGTGGTGGTTAGGTTAAGGCAAGATTAGTGGTAAGGGATATAACCTAATAGAAGGGATATATTTTGAAGAGACTTTTACCCCTATAGATAGATTGGAAGCCATTAGAGTGCTATTAGCCTTTGCCTATTATAAGGGATTTAAGCTTTTCCAAATGGACATTAAGAGTGCCTTTTTAAATAGGAAAAATAAAAGAGGATGTGTTTGTAGAACAACCCCCAGGTTTTGAGAGTTCCCAATTTCCAAATCATGTTTTCAAATTAAAAAAGGCCTTATAAGGATTAAAGTAAGCACCTAGAGCTTGGTATGAGAGGCTTAGCACATTGTTACTAAAAAGGGAGTTTGTTAAGGGGAGCATAGACACCACCCTATTCCTGAGGAAAGTAGGAGATGATTTACTCATTGTTCAGATCTATGTCGATGACATAATTTTTGGATCTTCTAATAAAAGGCTAAGTGATGATTTTTCTAAAACAATGAGTAAGGAGTTTGAGATGAGTTTGATGGGAGAGTTGTCCTACCTTTTGGAGTTTAGTATAAAATAAATGGATGATGGAACCTTTCTGAATCAATCAAAATATATTAAAGACATCTTGAAGAAACATGAAATGAACAAAGCTAAGCCAATTAATACTCCCATATCCTCAGCAATTTAGTTGGACAATGACTCAAATGGAAAATCAATTGATCAAAAGAAGTACAGAAGGATGATTATATCTCTAGTTTACCTGACTGCTAGCCGACCTGATATAATGTTCAGCGTTTATCTTTGTGCTAGATTTCAAGCTGATCCTAAGGAATCCCACCTGACTATAGTTAGGAGAATTCTTAGATACCTTTAAGGAAACTTAGAAATCTGGTAACCCCAGGCACAGCATTTCTTTTGAGATTTTTGGATATTCTGATTCTGATTTTGTAGGATGTAAGGTAGATATAAAAAGTTCTTCTAAAACTTGTCAATTCATAGGACAGTCTTTAGTCTCCTGGTCAAGTAGAAAGAAAAACTCTGTTGCTCTTTCCACTGTTGAAGCCGAGTACATTGCTTTAGGATGTTGTGTGGCCCAAGTCCTTTGGTTAAAATAGCAAGTACTGAATTTAGGATTACCTGTAGGCACCATCTCAGTTCTTTGTGACAACACTAGTGCCATCTATATTTCTAAGAATCCTATCCAATATTCAAGGATTAAGTACATTGACATTAGGCATCACTTTATTAGAGACCATGTGACTAAGGGAGACATTGAGTTACATCATGTGGTGACTGAGAATCAACTGGCTGACATATTTACTAAACTGCTGGCCTTCGACACTTTCAACACTTTAAGGACCAGATTGGGTGTGATTGACATTAATGCACGAACATGATCTCTACTGATCTTTTATCTGCTGATTACTTTGCTTTATCTTTTGATAGTTTTTTTATTATTTATTTTATTTTTTTATCTTTGCTTTTGGTACTTTATTTTTTCGTATGTCTTAATTTGTTTTTTCAAAATCATCGCTGAATTGATATCGTATGCCTTGTTTTTATCTTTTTGAAAATTTTTAGTCAATGTTTTACATCACTTAATCAGCTAAAGGGTAAAAACACCATTGATTGTGTCTCTTTCTCTAACCTATTTTGGTGGTGAAATTTTATTTTCTAAACAAAAGTCTATCTTAAATTAACAACTGAATTTTGCAATTGAGATCTTTTCTATCTTGCTACAGTAATCTAGCTTAAATTATAATAGTCAAAGACTTTATGTTCCTTCAAGATTTCTTGTTATCTTCTCAATTCATCTCTCATATGATTTTTTATTTTGTTTTGTAGTTTGTTCTTCCCTATATTAGAGAGTGAGTTTTTTCTTCTCTAATATCTGGAAGATATACTCACAACTAAGAATACTTAAGAGTTTTTGGAAAAGAATCTAGCTTGCAAAAATAATAATAAAAAAGTGGTCAATAATGCAAAAAGCAAAAGATGCGCAATGATGCCAAATTTAAATAATAATAATAATAATAATAATAATACATAAAGTGTATCAAAAATAAAAAGATGCACAAAGTGCGCCATTCAATGGACAAAAGGCATAAAATGAGCCCAACAAAAAGTAAGCTATCTTCCTTCCTTCCAACTCTTAAAACTTAAAAGATTTCATGTATCACTTGAGATTTTCAAGGACTTGACTTCAAATTTCTCGAGTGTGACAAACTACCTTGATATACTATTATATAAGATATATTTCTAAAATCATGTCTTGATAGGATCTCTTTTTCTTATCCAATTAATATTTTCTGAGTTAGGCCTTTTGATTTCAAAAGACAATTTTACCCTAAAAGAAGTCTGAGCTTAGGGTTAAAATGATCGGATATTTTACCATTTTTTTTATTTTTGATATTGTTAACTCATTAACTTACAAATTTTTAAAAATCAATCACATGGAAAACTATATCATCTTCATGCCTTTATTTAAAAAAAAAACTTTGTTTCTTAGCTAGTTTTTCTGTAACTTGTTATTTTAGTTTCTGTTCTATTTTTTTGTGTTTGTTTGGTTTTAGTTTTCCTCCTCCTTCTTGTGATGTCAAAAGAGGGAGCAGTCTGATGTACCATGTACTTTGATTCTGGAATTTAGTAAACTACTTTTTTGTTATACTGCTTTTATTAAACTGTCGAAACTACTTGAATTTTTTATATTATGTTTGCCATCATCAAAAAGGGGGAGATTGTTCTGAATTTGAGATTATTGATTAGACTTTTGATGATAGAAAACATTCATGATTTTTTACGACTGTCTTGCCTACTAACTTTTCGGGTCCACATAATCAAATGTAACTCAAGCTAGCTCAAGATTGGGAAGATTTAGGTTGAGTCAAGTCTGTAATTTTTCCTTTCTTGAGTCAATTATAAAAGTGGCTCCTGATGTTAAGTAATCTTGCACACACACATACTTGAGGGATTTTTTGTGTTTTTCTATTTTGAGTATATTGGCCTGGACGATGTTCATATCGGTCAGGATGATCCGACTAAAAATAGAAACCCTAATTACGGCATCCTGGTTAAGCAGCCGTAATTAAGCACATCATCCTGGAAATTCCTTGTATCGGCCAGGATAATAGGCTCAAATCAGAAAGAATCAGCCTCCAGATCTATTTAGGTATTCTTAATTTTAGGACATCGGCTAGGAGGATCTCAACATCGGCCTAGACAATGCAGCACAATTATATCTAAATTAATTTGGTAATTATGGAAGGAAATTAAGGCTGATTGATATGATCACATCAGCCAGGACGATCGCAAGATCGTCCGGAACGATGTCCTGGACGATTGACATCGGCCATACTTTATTTAGGGCGATGTTCAGGATGATTGTACTCGAATTAGAACTAATCGGCCAGGATAATATTGTATCGGCCTGGACAATGTAAATAATTTTATTCTAATCATTCCAAATCATTCCGGCTGATTGAGCTTATTTTGTACTTATCAGTTAGGATGATATTTCTATAGTTCTGGACAATAATGTCGGTTCTTGAAATTCTATTTAAAGGACCTGAATTTTCTCATGCAAAGAGACCTTTAGCTGCTTTCTTGACCTGGAGAGCCAAGAGGAGAGGAAGAGAAAGGGAGAGAGAGGGAGGAACTTGTATGGGGGAGTTTGTGAGAGGGATTCACAAAGGTTGATCCAAGCAAGATTTCAAGGCATCTTCTCCAGTCTTTGTCCTTTGTCCTTGGGGGTTCATGGGAGGTAAGCTTCAACAATTAGTTAAGGTTCTCTGCCTTCTTCAGGAGGAAGCAAAAGGAGTTGGGTTCTCTGCCTGCTTCAGGAGGAAGCAAAAGGAGTTGGGTTCTCTACCTGCTTCAGGAGGAAGCAAAAGGAGTTGGGTTCTCTGCCTCGTCGGGGTTAGCGAAAAGGAGTTTTTGTGAGGGCTTCTCCATCTTGCTGTGAGAGCAAAAGGAGAGTCACTTTGTTAGTGCAATACTTGGAGGGTGCCTTCAAGGAGTGGACGTAGGTCAAGGTTTGACCAGACTTCTATAAATCTGGTGGGATCGTTCTTTACTTTGTTTCCGCATTTATTTTTCGGCACTTTGATTTCTATGGTAATTTTGGTTTGTGATTGTGCTTTGATTGTATGAAAATTTTTTAAAATACCAATTCACCCCCCCCCCCTCGTGGTTAGCCTCGGGCTAGTTCTTAAGGGCTTAACATCCCTAACAAACTTTCATCTTTTATACTTAGTTTTGTGATGTTCTCTCTGATTAACACACACGTTCACTTTTCTAAAAATAAAAAACCTACCTCATATTTTTTCTTGAATTCTTATAAAAGTTGTGGTTGACTTCTCTAAAAATAATCAAAGGAAGGAAACTCATGATTTTGCCTCTCTATCTCTTTTCTTAAAAAGATTATTTTAATTTTGATTCAAAATTTTCATCATATTATAAATTGGATTTTGAAACTATTTTTTTTCATCTCCCTACATTTTATTTATCACATAGAGATCTTTTGCAAGTTGTTGAATCTACCTAGTAATTTTTTTAATCAAGTAGTTCGCTTTATTAATAGAATGGGTTTACTTTTGTTTTAAAAAAATTTAAGAAAGGTAGCATATTTAATTAAAAAAAAAGTGGTCAATGATGTCAAATCAAAAGATGCACAATGATGCCAAATTGGAAAAGATACACAAAGTGTATTAAAAAGTAAAAGATGCGTAAAGTACGCCAAAAACTGACAAGAGGCATAAAATCAGCCCACAAAAAGTATGCTAACTTTTTCTATATTACTTAAAGCTTAAGAAAACCCTTGATATTTTTTATACTTGATTTTGACAATCATGATTCTTGATTCACCAATTTTTATATTAATCTTCTATTAGATATGTTTTATGAAAGGAGTTTTGAAAAATTAGTGTTTCTTCTTCTAATATGTTCCTTGATTTAGATATTGGATTAAAAAGTTTTTGAGTCTTTAAAAGAACTTGAGCTTGGATTAACAATTTTTGAATTTCTAACATTTTCTAGATTATGCATTGTCAATCCATTCCTTACTAAGTTTTTGAATAAAATCAAGAGGTAACTTTCTCATTTTAAGAATATTTAATTTTTTTTCTTTTCACTAGATCAGGGATCATTTTGGTTTTTATTTATTATTCTGATTGTTTTGTGCCCCTCCTCTTTTTGATAATATCAAAGGGGGAGAACGTACTATTTGTATCTATTTTTTATTATTTGTATCTATTTTTTTTTAAATATATATAAATAAAAATAACAAAACTTTTTTATTTCCCCTATTTTAAAAGTTTTATTATAGTAAGGGGGAGATTAGGAGAACATGATTTCTTTTTTGCAAATTCAACCAACAAATATTTGCCATCATCAAAAAGGGGGAGATTATTGTGAATATGTATTCATAGATTATGATTTTGATGATAGCATATACTCTTGTTTTTCTATAACTATCTTACCTACTAACATTTGAGGTCCATAAGATCAGACTGCATTTGGAACCAGCTCAAGATTGAGTAGACTAGGTCTGAGTTAGTTTGTACCTTTTTCCTTTCTTGAGTCTATTGTATTTGGTGTGGCTTCTGATGCTAAGTTATCTTGCAAACACACACCTTGGAAGAATTTTTGACTGTTCCCTAGAGTTTTACTATTTTTGGTAACATCGTCTGTCATGATATTTATATCGGCCTGGACGATCGATTCAAAAATAGATTCCCTAATTAGGGTATCAACCTCATTAAGGCAGTCGTCATTAAGACGATCGGTCTGGACAATCCTTATATCGGCCAGGACGATAGGTTCAATTAAGAAAGAATCAGCCGCCATGATTAATTTAGGTATTCTTTATATTAGGACATCAGCCAGGACGATCTAAACATCGGCCTGGACGATGCAGCACAATTATATCTAAATTAAGCTGGTAATTATGGAAAGGAATTAAGGCTTATTGATATGATCATATCGGTTGGGCTGATCACAAGATCGGCCAGGACGATGTCCTGGATGATTAACATCGGCTAGCTTCTATTCAGGGTGATGTTCAGGATTATTTTTCTCTGATTTGAACTAATCGTCCACGATAATATCCTGCCAGCTTAGATGATATGACCAAAAATCTTCTGATCGTCCCTAACCTAACGGGATGATTGAGTGTAATTTACACTGATCGGCCAGGCCGATATTTATATCGGCCTGGATGATAATGTCGGCATGTTGCATTAATGAGCTCATTTTAAGCTCTTCTATTTAAGCTTTGATAAGACACTTGGTAAGTGTCTTTGGCAGCCATTATAGCTTCGTTCTTTTAGGGAAAACTTGAAGAGAGAGCTTGAAAGGAAGAGAGGAAAGGGTGGTGTTTGAGAGAGGGAGAAGATCCTTGGAGGGGGACTCAAGGGAGTGTTGAGGGGGATTCCATACGGTTGCTCCGGGGAGCTTGCACGTTAGTACTGTCGGATTCAAGGCTTGTCTTGAGGGAAGTTCACAGAAGAAGAAGATCTCTTTGGTGTCAAAGGATCCGGCTACTCCGCCGCACTGAGGAAGGTGGAGGTGATTTTGTAAGGGCTTCTCCGGCTAGCTATGGGGACTAAAGGAGAGACACTTAGTTTAGTGCAGTACTTGGAGGGTGCCTTCGAGGAGTGGACGTAGGTCAAGGTTTGACCAAACCACCATGAATCTAGTGTGTTCTTCCCTTTATTATTTTTGCATTTAAATTTCCGCATTGTGTTTTCTTTATGGTGAATTTTGGTTTGGTTTGTTGATTTTGTTTTAAATATATTTAAAATACCAATTCACCTCTCTCTTAATTAGCCTTGGGCTAGTTCATAAGGGGCCTAACATCCTTAACAAACTTTCAAAATTGAGCATTAAAATTGCTATCGAACTATAACCAAACTTTTAGAGATATAGAACCTTTAGTAAAAACATGATTAAGATTCACAATGTGATAACAACAATGGCATTTAGAGATAATATGAAACCCATTTTCATAAGCGTATAGTGCAAATAATTATGCAAAATCCTCCAAACTAAAATAGAGTAAGATGACGCGATATTATGGTGCCAAATAGTCAAATAAAGTAAAGACTTAAGGGAGAGTTGTTTGATAAAGTTCCAAACTTGTTTCAAATAAAAATTACCATCATTGGAATTATTAAACATAATGAAATTCTCTTTATATAATTGAAGAGGAATCTTAAGAATAAGTCTAACAAATTTTGACCTCATTTTTGTATGAGGTCACTAAGACTAATCCAAACCCTAAGATCAATCTAAATCATAGACCAATCTAATTCATAGTCTTATCCTTTCATCTATAATCATCTAATTGATTGCAAGTGGTGTGAATAATCCAAATTCAAGCAATCAAATCCAAAATTCAATTTAAATCTTGATTTCTAAACCAAAATCAAAGGGTAAAAGGGCATGTCCTGAAAGCCTTTTCTAGTGTTTTTTTAAACACTTCAAACTGCAATAAAATGACCCCCACTTTATGATATATCAATTGCATATTGATTAGGCATGTCTCTAGGGTCTACCCTCCAAATTTGAACTCCTTATGAGGTCTCTAACCCAGGAATTAAATTGAAATACAAAGGTTGTCAAACCTTCAAATATTTACAACATATGCTAGTAGACCAGCTACCCAATGGATTTTGACCTTGGAGCCTTTGATCATATATAGAACCTGATTATCATATGTTAAATACTAAATTGTATTTTGGTTGACTCACTTTGACCCCTAATTGACCAGGGGTATAAATGACCAAAATACCACTTTAGGGTGTAAACAGTCATTTTGAATCCAATGACCAAATATTTTAATGGAAACACTTCCATTCAAATCCAAATACTAAAACAACCTATTGGACCCAATCCCAGCCCCTGGGTCAACCTGGCTAACCAAATTAACTAGAGTTAACCCAAATGCCCTTTAAGGGACAAAAAGGTCATTTTGACCCAAATGACCCACACAAACCTTGGGATCACCTCTAATAGATTCAAAATATTAAACCAAACTCATAAATCTCAAACCCAGGCTCTAGGTCAACCTAGTTGACCAAGTCAACCTAGTTTGAGTAAATAACCCTTTAAGGGTTAAATGGGTCAATCTAATCCATATAACCAAATCAAACCATTTAAACCCTCAAATTCATTTCAAAACCTATCACAATCATGATTTAAACATTTCAAACTTTAATTTTGATTAAACCCTAGCTAGCTTGACTAATCAAAAAGTCAACTCAGGTAGATTTGGTCAATCTTCTTTTCATACATATATGTACATTCAAATTCTAATTCCATAGCCTTGAACCTCCTCAAGAATACTCCAACAAATTAGCATGAATATTTGACTAGAACCTCAATAGTCAAAGGCTTAGTTGACTTATCAAAGTAGTCAACCAAGTCAAATTACATGCTTATGTGGCTTTGCCACCTTGGCAAGCCAAATCATCCGAATAAATCCAAAATCTCATGCATTTGGTTGCTGGAATAGATACTTGGAAATACCCTAAGAATCATCTCTCTTTCAATCAAGAGGTTGTAATCATTAGATTGGTATGATAATTTCCACCTAACTCAAGAAGCTTGGCTTTATTCCTAATTTCCAAAATTATTAATCCTAATAAAATCTATCCCATTCTAGCTCTCCCCCAACTTCTCTATCTATAAATAAAGCCCTCCATTCCATTGAAAGGGTTGTTAAAAAATCTTGAGAGCCCAAATTGAGAAGAGAGAGAGAGAGAGAGAAAGGATAATTGATGTAATAGAATTTGATACAGCCCTCAAAAGTTCTTGGTCCCTTGAAAGAAGTTGTAGAGGATTACAATACCTTTTCAACAATCCCAAGATCATCATAATCACTCCACAATATTGTATGATATTCTCACTTTCCTCTAAAACTTCAATTTGAAACTGTAGGAAATTTACATCACATAAATCCTCCAAACATCAGATGTTCGAAGATTATATTGCCCTAAACAAATGTTTCAAATTTCATCCAATCGTATTGAGTATTTTGAGAGTTACGGGCATTTAAAATTCTAGTTCATTTTCGAACTGTTGATCCTAGATAAATTTGGCCTATCCGATCTTTCCATCGGCTAAGATCAATTTGTTGAGTAGGATTAGTTAAAATCATGTACGTGGTTCTGATTCGATGGATCAGGGGACATATGGCAGCCTTCAAAATGGTTTTTCCATTTCTTTAATCTAAAATTGATTTTAAAAATCAATTTATAGCCCAAAACTTCCAAAATTAGTGTTTGGGCTTATTGGAAAGGAAATATTTTGTAAGATTTTTAAAAGTTAAAATAAAAAAGTTTTGACCTTTGATTGAAAGATATTTTAGTTTGTTAGAAATCATTTTTTCTTATTTTCTTACAATCCAGTGATCAACCTGACCTCAAATTTTGGTGAAATATTTTTTGGTATCTTAGACATCCCTTATAATTTTTTGAGTGTTAGATGCCCATTGAATTGCTGTGATATAAATTCTTAAGATAATGGGTTCTTTTTGAATCCAAAAGTTTGAAAATTTATAACTCTTTAATTGTTTAAAATTAAGCTGCTTATTTTCTGTAGTATGCTTGCATATGTCCCAGATAAGGTGACAAAAATTTCAAACCCATTTGAACACAAGAGACATCTAGGAAAATAATTAAGGAAAAGATCTAGTTAACTTAAAAAAAAAATTCTAGGAAATTGTACATACACCAAGTAGGGGTGAAACTTTAAAACATCAAACTTATGGACATTACACACCTTAGGATGAAATTTCACTAAATTTGGAGATTATTTGGCCAACAAATTTAACAAGTATAAACTTAACCCTTTTAAGGACTCAAATATTTTTAAAAATTGTAATAAATCAAAATTAAATACAAAAATTATAAATAATTTCTCAAACTAACCATATATTGATATTCTATCTAGGAAAAATAAAATCCCTATCACAAGACTTTTAATTTAACTTTAAATTAAGTTTTAGAAAAAATAAAAAATTTATTAAATAAAATATTTAAAATTATTCAAAATTCTAAATAAATTATAAACTCTTAAAAATATTCTTATGGGTCTTTCCTGACCTTTTGGAGTGATTACATACAATTTAGGATGAGTTTGGATCGAAATATCCTTAATTAAATAATTTGAAATTTTTATTAATTAAAAAAACTTTAAAAAATCATAATTACATCTATATAAATAAAAAAATTTCAAATATTATATAAAATTAACCTGAATTCAATTCTTGATCAAATGAAATCAAATCACTTTAATTTGACTTCAATTTTGAGGATATATTAATTTTAAGTAAAAATCAATATTTAATTAAGTTAATTAATTAAAAATAAATAAAAAATCTATAAAATTTCCAAAAACTTTGGAATCTCTCCTAAGGTCATTCGTGACCTTTGGAGTTGATTTCAAGGAGTTGAGAGTTCATTTCAAGAAAAATCATTAAAATATCCCTTATTAAACTAATTAAATAATTCAAATATATACACAAACTTTAAAAAATCATAACAAAATGTAGAAAATTCTAAATTGAGGAAACTCAAAAAAATTATACTCTAGGTAAGGTCTAATATTTATTAAAATCTCAAACTATCAAAAATCACTTAAAATTAAAAAGTAAACATTTGGGTCAACAAGAGTTCAAGTTTCAACTGAAATTTTAAAACTTCATAAGTAAATGAAGAAAATTACAAATCCAACAAACTAATATTCTAATTGATCATCTTAAGGTCTAATTTTTGTAAAAAAAAAAATTAACTTTTAAAAAATCAACCTTAATCTAAAAGTCAAAATTTGACCCCTTATTCTAGAAAATTCCAAAAAATGAATAATCAATTAAAATCTCATAAATTATCAATTTGATTAATAAAAATCAATCAACTTAAAAAATAATAATAATTATAATGAATTCTAAAATAAACCTTAACACATTAATTTTTGTACTCTAAACAAAGTCATCCTTCAACCTTCAACAAACATGAATATTAGACAACTTAAATCAATTATCCGATATATGAAATATCCAAACCAGACAGTCTATTACACATACTTACATGGTTTTCTAGGGCACCACTTCTAGATCTAGGTTAGGCTGGTCTTTACTTTTCTACTGTGTGTCGGGTTTTTCGAGCTTTCACTAAATGCTAGTTGTTAGAATTAGATGATTGTTGTGATTGTTTATTTAATTCATGCACTCTATGATACGATTACAAATGTGGTTGATTTGATTATTGAAATTCAATATATAACTACTTGGAATGATTTAATATTAATTGTTTAGGATAACCCTTCATGTGTTGGTTCTAGATTTCATTTTTTATCAAATGTAATTCAAATTTATTGAGTTGTAATTCAAAGTAAAATTTAAAAAGGGTTACATAACTATTTAACTTAGATTTCAAAGAGGAAACAACTTCCGTTAAGGGAGAGTTCTCCTCCATTTAGAAGACTAAGTTAGGATAGTTTTCAAATATCCAAAGGAAAAAGACAACACCCCATTCAAGGAGGAGTTTCTTTTTTATTTTGATATCTAAACCTGAGGACCCAAGCCTACAAAAGGATGAAGAAATGGAGAACAAGAAGAATCCCTTTTTCAAAGTCACCTATGTCTTAGGATTAGAAATCTGGGCTTATTGTCAGTTGTACCCAACCACTGTACTTTTCTACAATTCTAAGTTATAATATTGAAAGGCATTTGCCTATGGACATTAAATTTTAATTGATTTATTTATTAGTATTGATTGTTTGATGATGATTACGATATAGGATTACCTACTTTTAGTAGTTTTTTTGCAATTCTTATATACCAATTTTGTTTTATCCTTGAACCGAATCTGAGGCTCATGAGGATTTGTTAAAAAAATTCTACTTAAATTAATTAAAAATTTTAGCTCAGATAGAAACTCTAACAGTCTTAAGAAGTAAGCTCGAAATCTCTAAGGGCTTTTCAGGTATCATATTATACTTTTCTCTACCTTGTTAGGCACCTCCCTGCTTATGGGTTTTGGCAGACCACCTGGCCTATAAAGGTATAGATCTGTCAAGGGGATGTTGTGTAATCTCTAGGGAAAACCTAATTTAAGCCTAATTTTAAACTACTTCATTTTTATTCAAACATTTATTCGAGTCAACTAGCAAGCATCGCATTAGTAAAAAATTTAAAAGTGTCTAAATCTTTAATTGTTTTTACTTAAGCATCAAAAACCCAACATATGCTAAGGGGCCAAATAAGGATCTACTCTAGATATCAGCTCCACCTTCTTCAAACTTAAATTGAATCAAACCTCCTTAACACTCTTGCATAAAAAGATTAAACTCTTGGTTTTGAAGCGTCTATGTGGTTTAGCTAGCTCCCTAATCTTGGCCGAGGTAAGTCTAGATCCTGTATTGTATTAGCTAGTTTCAAGTTACTAATTTTCAGTAACTAATTTAGACTTAGGTTTTGAGGCAGGTTTACACTATAAGACCTCACCTTCTAGGAATTAAATATTAAATTTCTAAAAAAATTAACCACTCAAACTTAAATCTCTTTTAGTCAAATTTAAGCTCAAAACTTAATATAGCCTTAGGTGTTTTTGAAGTAATTTAGAATCTTAAAACACCTCCTACCCTTCTTCCTTTGACTACAGAAATAAGTGTTCAAATTTGATCGATTCCTGATTGAAATTTTTGATCCTTATCTCCTTTAATATTAAGCTTTGAAATCTTAAATGAAATTTTAACTGCTATTATAATCGAGGGTATTCATCAGAAACTCTGATTTCCCTATGATGTAATTAACTATGAAGGCTTTTACTCATAGGAGATTTAGTAACCCATATTTAACTTTTCAAAAATCAAGTTTTCAAAACTTCAATAAATCTTCTTTGAGAAATTAAAAATCAATGATCATTATCATTATTCTAAAATAATTAATTGTGATTAATACCTTATTTCCTTGAAGAGATATATCAATTAATATCATGATTTTGATTATGAAATTAATGATCTCTTATTAAAATTATTAAAGTCAAACACTCGATCAAATTTAATTTTGACCCTCTAGGGTCATATGTAATTCTTCCCTAGGTTTAACTATGATAATCAAGATGAATTCAAAGTTTTATAATTTGAACCCATTAAGGAATGGTATGATCTCCTCTCAAGGTGATATATAATTCATAATGATGCATTCAATTTCTAACTAAAATTCCAAAAATTAAACTTTCTTAAAGAAAATTAATATTTTTCAAAACTACTTTTTTTATTCAAACAACAATAAAATACAAACCATTATTAATAAGTAAATAAACATCCCATATACCATTATCAATAAAATAATTTATTTTAAAACAAAGGTAGATGAGTATTCAATATATTATCAATAGAGAAGTTACCGAACCACTTATCTTACTAAAAGAAGCTATTACCAATCCTTATCTTCCATTGGATAAATTGTTTAGCCTCCAAAAGTTTATGCAGGTTATTATACCTAATAGAACTATCCCAAGGCTAACCAAGAGGGAAGTGAATTGGTAATTTTAAAAAAATCGCTTGGATTTTAGATAATTGTTTTAAGAAATTTTACTCAATGATCCTGAAGTATACAGTTGTTTGTAGAAATAGAATTTCATAAAATATTTTTCAACCATAATAATAATAAAGTACAGAAAATAAAAAAGCAATAAAAAGTAAAAGAATAAAAAAGAACACTAAATTTTAAAGTGGTTTGATCCAACTAGACCTGCATCCACTCCTTGGAGAATCCTTCTCCAGGTATGGCACTAAACACAAGTACCTCTCCTTTTGCTCCCATAGCAAGACGAAGAAGCCCTTACAAAACTTCTCTTCCACCAACCTAGTGTGGCAAAGTACTAACATCCTTTCTAACCCTCCTGATGATGGAAGAGTACCAACATCTTTTCTCACCCTCCTGGTGATGACAGAGTACTAATGTCCTTTCTCACCCTCCTTGTGATGGCATAGTACCATCATCCTTTCTCATCCTCCATGTGATGACATAGTACCATGATCTTTTTTGAAAATCTTCTCTCAATAGTCTTTAAGGAAGTAGGGCAGAATTTTAAAGAATATATAAGAGATTCTTACCTTTGGGCAACCTTGTGAATCCCTTCACAATTTTCTTTTAAAAGATATCTCACTCTTCACACCCAAAAACACTCTCTTAAACACTATCCGTATCCACTCTTAAGAGAAATTTGCAGCAAGATCTTTTAGTGTCATTTTTTAGGACCCTTATATATGAAAGATAAGAAAACCCATCCATAAATTGAATTTTTCAAGGTGAAAATGGTTAGATTGAACAATACAATTGTGTATCATCTGTATGAATAGTTAAAAAATCATGGGATTATATGATACTAGCATTATTTCATACAGTGTTAGTCGCCTGTATAATTTACACATCATCTGTATGAACAGTTAAAGTTTGTCTAGATGACCTGGTATGAAGCTTATCTCATATATTTTTAGTCATCTATATGATATTTAGATCATTTGCACGATTAATTAAAATTCATCTGAATGATATGCTATGAAACTAATCTCGTACATTGTCATTCGTCTGTATGATAACGAGATCGTTTGTATGAATAATTAAAATTTATCTTAATGATCATTTATGAAGATAATCTCATACACCATCATTCATCTGTATGATATTGAGATTAATGGTATGAAAAGTTAAAATTCATCTAAATGATTTGGTATAAAGCTAATCTTGTACACTATCAATCATACGTATGAACTGATATCGTACAGCATGAAAAGGGTTTAAAAATTTTTAATTTCAATTTAAACTCTCTCCCCCTATGTGTGTGTGCATAATTATCCAATTACAATCATACTCTCTCAGACTCAAGAAAATTAAAAAAAAAATTTACTGACTTCATTACATGAAATCCTATTCTACTCTATATTGAAGTCTTCAATAGTCTTGAATATGATTTTTCAAAAATATTAGTACACACAAAATAAATATAAATATATCCAATATATGTTAAAAGAAATA
This sequence comes from Dendrobium nobile, assembly GCA_022539455.1. NCBI lineage: Eukaryota > Viridiplantae > Streptophyta > Magnoliopsida > Asparagales > Orchidaceae > Dendrobium > Dendrobium nobile. Next base: position 36,034,227 of record CM039723.1, read on the forward strand.
GTAATCATAACAATAATATTTTATTATCATCAAAAAAACACATTACATAAAACTCAATCTTGAATTTTAAGTTGCAATAATCATCCCTTTTTTAAGATTGTAAAACAATTATTGTTTGAATTAATATTAAAGATCCTTTTTCTACTAAGCTCTTTCTCAATGAATGCTCAATTAAAAACAAGGGATTTCTAAAAGCACAAGACCAAAATGAAATCTAAAACCAAATAAATTCAAAAAAAAAAAGCACACAAGAAACACACACGATTAGTTCAATCAAAAAATAAAACACACACGATTAATTCAATCAAACTAACAAATAATAACCAATAACTCCCCCTTTTGACAATGGCAAAAATGGAAGTACCTCTTGAGAAGGTAAGTTGCTATTGATAAATCAAATAGATGATGAAGAAGAGGATTTTAAACTATTTGTAAAGACAACATTAACATCCTTATGCGAAAAGAAAAGTCTCATATTATAAATCAAAGAATAATTAAGATAAGAAACATCAACCAGGTTCACTATTCGTTCTAGACCTATCAAATAAAATAATTATTGCAAAATGATGAAATAAAGATTAATTAGTTTCCAAATGAATAGTAAAGATTATTATTGATTACATAGATTTGCGTAAGAAATATAGATATAAAGGAAAGAACTATATGATACTTTTGATTGGTGATATTGTGCATGTTTTCAAATTTTTGCATGCTTTGTGCATCTTTTCATTTTGAGCTAATTTTGTGCCCCTTTTCATTTTTGGCGAACATTGCACATCTTTTAAACATGTGACATATTTTGTGCATCTTTACAAGCTTGGCACACTTTGTGCATCTTTTTACATTTTTTGTCTTTCCAATATCAATACATCTTAGAACAAAATCTAATAATTACTAAAAATAAACACATTGAACAAAAAATTAAAAAAAAAAAGTCACACATCTTGTTTATAATAATTATAGTTAAATAATTTTTGTTTATATGAACATGAAAATGACCTTCTAATCTATATCTAAACATAATTTAATTTTAAAAATTGAGAAATTAAATTTTGCAAGGAAATAAATTTGTAGATCAAAGTATTTTAAAAGTTCATTCATAGATCAACTATATTTGATTAATCTCTATAAACTTAAAACAATTCAAGAAGATTAAACTCAAAATAAGACAAAATATCATTCCAAATTTTTTTAATACAAACTCAAGTTACAAATGCAAATACAGCTAAGACAATAATTTAAACATTCAAAAGCCATTACATGAAAACTAAAAAATCAAAAACATACATCAACTACAATAGAAAATGAAAACTAATATATTGGAGGATCTTGATTGGAAGGTGGATAAGGAGGGATGAACGTCGTAAAGTAGTTATTGATGGTAGTTACTTGAGTGTTGACTGAGTCAAACTTCCCTCTGATCCAGCCCATATCTTCATTATATATGGCATCCTGCTAGTCTAGACGAGTATCAATTTGATTAAATTTATTATCAAAATGATACTCAAGTCGATCAAACCTCTGGAATATTTCTTAATAGAAATGCTGCTCAGGTCCAGGAGTAGGTATAGGTGTAGGTGCAGATGCTAGAGCCTCTTCTTCTCCTCCCATCTCATCTTCCTCATCTCCCTAATCTCGATGAAAAAGAGAATGGAAAGAAGCATTGGTAAAACAAATTAGCAAGTTATTTGGTGGATCTAGATGAATCAGGTTGTACTTCTTCTCAAGGATATAGGCAATTAGATGTCCTAAAGCCACATTCTTCTTCCTTTTGGTGAAATGAAGTCTAATGTCTGTTAGTTTATTGATGTAGTCTATAATCAACTTGGCTTCATAAATCAGAGTGTTTGACATTATAAGATAAGTGAAAATGGAAATCAAAGGAGTAAGGTTTATACGATTAACACCTTTAGGAATAATTAAAGTTCTCAACACATATTGGATGATCCTGCTTTTTGATTTAGAGTGTACATACGAGGTAAGTGATTGACTGAAGGTATTCCTTTAAGGGTTTAATTTATAGTTGACCCATCAAAATTCTCTCTTGATGTCATAGTGTGTGCTCTAACACCCTCAATTTTAAGGTGTAAATATGTGCCTACATCTGCCTTAGCTATCTTAACCCTTTGGCCAAGAACAAAAGAAGACATGATTGTATGGTTTTATCACATTCTAAGATTAGCAAGAAAGTAATAGAAGGTATTAGAATGAAAGGCATGGATCAAAGTGAGAATGAAGGCAAATTGGGTAGAAGGGAAAAGTGGCATTACGAAAAAGTTAATGTCTTCTTGAATGAGAAGGCGAGATGCAGCCATCTTCACTTCGAAATAATGCTGGTATGCTTCTTCATTCTCTCTAGAGAGAAAATTTTCATCTGGTTGATTGGAACGAGATGAAGAACCCTTAAAATGCCTAGCGCATTTGCTACTACTTGCCATCTTCTGAAAGATCGAACACAAGAAAGTTTGAAAGTGAAAGTATGATAAAAAATTTGAAGCATGGCCTTCAATTAAATGAAATTGGGAGAAGTCAAAGAGTATGATATGAGGTTCATACATATAATTTTAATTTTATACTGGACAAAAAAATACTTACGTATGTATGAATTGAAACAACTAAAATAGTTAATGTGATGAAACGAATTTTTATAATACGTAATTCTCGAGCAGTCATATCGTATGACTTTTTGACCAAAATGATTATACATATTAACATGACTTCATTCGAGACAATCAGTAAAAAATTTTGTATCGAATGGTTGAGATCGTCTACATGCCAACTGACAATAGGATCGTATAGACGAAATGTGATTTTATACGTACGATCTTGGAAAATAACTGTCATTGGGAAAATTCATTCCATTCATACAAACAAAAATTAACGGATTGTATAGATGATGATTTCATCGTATTGTATGATATACTTAAAAAAATCTCATTTTTGTCTACTCAACTCCCAAAAAGTATCATGTATAGTTTATAGAATTCATACAATACAAAATTGGTTTGTATAGTACAAATGGAAAAGTAACTTAAGATATGATAAACAAAATGCTTTTCCAAAAATAAATCACCCAAGATCCATGAGATACAAAATAAAAATAAAAATAATACAAATAGAAAACAAACACAAAATATTAAAATAATGTTTGATTATAGAATGTTGAATAGGATTCTTTGAATTATATATGCCACCAATATTATCATAAAATATTAAAATAATGTTAATAAAAAATCTTAAAATTAATAAGTTATTATTTTAACCAAAGAACCTGTGCCACATAATAACCTAAAGCAATGTATTATGCTTCAGCAGTAGAAGGTCCTACTGAATTATGTTTTCTACTAGACCAAAAAACTAAAAAGTTTTTAATAAATTGAAAAGTTCTAAAAGTATATTTCTGATCAACCGTACATCCTGTAAAATCTGAATCAGAATATATAATGATTTCAAAAGAATAGCTATACCCTTGGATATCATATTCCTATGTTTTGAGTTTCCAAAAGATAGATTAGAATTCTTTCAATAGCACTTAAATGTGATTCATTTTGATTAGCTTGAAATCTAGCACACAAATAAACACTAAACATGATATATGCTCTACTAATAATTAAATAAAGTAATGATCTAATTATTCCTCTAAATTTCTTTTAATTAATAAATTTTCCCTTATAGTCATTATCTAACTGCACTGAGGAACTCATTGGTGTACTCATTAGTTTAGCTTTATCCATTTTATATTTCTTGAGGATGTAATTAATATACTTCAACTGACTAAGAAATATTCCATCCACTTTTTGCTTTATGTTAAAATTGAGAAAATAACTTAAGTCTCCTATCAAACTCATTTCAAACTCACAACTCATTATTTTTGACAAATCATCACAAAGATTTTTATTGATGGATCCATAAAAGATATCATCAACATATATTTAAATAATGAGTATGCCATCTCCTACTTTTTTTAAGAAGAAATTGTTGTCCACACTTCCTTTAAAAAATTATTTTTCTAGTATGAATGTGCTTAGCCTCTCATACCAAGCCCTAGGTACCTATTTTACTCCATATAATGCATTTTTTCAACTTAAACATTTTTTTAGTGAATTTAAAATTTTCAAAACCTAGAGGGTGTTCAATATAAAAATCCTCTTGTATCACCCCATTAAGAAAGACACTCTTCAAATCCATTTGAAATAATTTAAAACCTTTAAAATAGGCAAAGGCTAGTAATACCCTTATTACTTCAAGTCTGGCTACAGGAGAAAAAGTTTTTTCAAAAATAATTTATTCTATTTGATTATACCCTTTGGCCACCAATCTTAACCTTATTTCAAACCACTTCACCTAAATCATTTATTTTATTTTTGAACATCTACTTAATTCTAACAACACTATGATCTTTAGGCCTTTAAATAAATTCCCAAACATCATTTATAACAAATTGATTTGATTCTTCTTATATGGCCAAAATTAAAAATTCATTAGAAAGTTCTTGATTTATATTAGTAGGCTCAATCACTAAGATAAAGGTAGAGTGGTTCACATTTTTGTTAAGTCTATGCCTAATTCTAACACCATCACTTGGTTCACCTAAAATCAATTCTTTAGGATGACCTTTAGAAAATTTCCATTATCTAGGCAATGTATTATTTGTTCCAACATTCTCTTCAAGATTTATTTTTCTAATTCCTTGGGATATCTCTTCAATATGAACTTCCTCTAACCTTAGATCATCAAAAATACCAGATTCATTAAAAACTACATGTGTGATCTCCTCAACTACGTCCTCTTATGATTTTGCTAGTGGAGTGAAAGTCTCAATTTTCTAAAGGTTTTTTCAAATTTCTTCATCAACTGCTCATTTGTGGGTTTCTCTTTGGTGATGGAGGATCATCCTCCTATCAACTCCGATGACCAGAATGTTCTTCCATGGAAAGAAAGATCATTGGTGGTGTCCAACAATGTACCTTCTGTGATTTCTTCAAAAAGCTACAATGTAGCTCTTGTTATTCGAGAGCCAAATTTGAAAATGCCACGATATGTATCTCCTGTGTTGGGGAAAGGCAAATAAATAATGGTAGAAGATGAGATGAACTCTTCTCAGGCAATTCATAAAGTCAGATCATCTTCATAAGAAATGAAGTTGTTTATTAGTAGGTTTGCAAATGTTAAACCGATATTAATAGCTGGAGATGTTCAATTGGCTCAAAAAATTCAAGGTAGCCATTCAAATGGTTGTGAAATGTCTATAGAAGGAGCAAATCAATCAAATCTGGTGATGGAAGGTAATGCTAGTGAACAACCAATAGGGAAGGAACCTGGAAACCCATGGTCGAAATGACCATATATCATAGTTAATTTTCATAGTTGTGAAATATTTATGTCGGAAGATGGATCAGCCGTCAAGCTGTTTGAGCTTAATGTCAAAGCTAATTCTAATAAGCTTAAGTGCTCCATTGTTGTTAAGGTGTTTAGGAGATGTATCCCAATACAATTAATTGCGGCTGAATTAAGATGCTAGTGGCTAAAATTTGGCAAGTTCCATCTCGCAATCCTTGGTTCGGATTGGGTGCTATGCTCTTTCTTCTCTAAGGAAGCTATGGAGAATGTATTGACAGGCGGTCCATGGTTTATAAATGGACAAATAATTGTGCTGGATAAGTGGAATTCTGATTTTAATCCCAATTCACTCAAAGGGCTTTCTTCTCCAATCTGGATTAGGATGCCTAATCTACCGCTTTACTATTGGGATGAAATTAATCTATCAAGGATTGCTTTTTCTATTAGAAAACCTATTTTTATATATGGAGATATATTCCAATGGGGAGGAGGGAGTTTTCCAAAGTTGGTGTTCGCGTCCAACTTGACCGTCAACTGCCAACTAGTGTTTGGGTGGAATGAATAAATGGCAAATTCTATCAAAAGGTGGAATACGAGAAAATTTCTTCCTTTTGCTACAAATGTGGTAAGATTGGCCATTTGAAGGAAGCTTGCAAGGTTTATGAGGGGAATAAGGAAACAGGAGAAGTGAACATATCCGGCCATCATAAAGTGGCTGAAACAGAGACAGAAAATAGTGTCAGGCAGGATCCTGCTTTGATCTCATGGTTGTTAGTTAATAACAAAAGAAATAAAAGAAGAAACTGGGGAACGTCAAGGATGAAATATGTTCAAAAAAAAGGAGGCATTCAGAGATCTAGTACTGATTATAAAGTAACTACTGCTTTGATCAGGGAAATTAATACAAAGAGGCTGAAAGATAGGGGTAATGTATCTGGAGTTCAGGTGGCTGAAACTATGAAGAAAGAGTATTCCATAATACAAGAGGGACCAAGCTATCTTGCTGAAGTTCGCTGTGCAGGAGGAGAATATGTGATCTCTCTTAAAGTTGCTGAAGATGACAGTGGTAAAGCTAGAAGTATGGTGGAAAGCAGAGAACCTAATGCAAATCTGGATATTGATTATGTGCAGGAAATTTTTGGAGCCATGAGTATGCATTTATCATCTAAAACTATGGTTAATTTACATGCTTCTGGGAATAGATTTGAAGTGCTGAACTCCATATGTGAGGAAGGCAGTAACTTGGAAATTCATTATGGTTCTAATGAAGAGGTTATTGAAGAAGGAGAACTGGTGGAAATTTTGGAAACTTGCCAAGTCCATAAGAAAGAGGAAATAGCTATTTTCAGCAATGAGAAGGTACTGGGAAACAAAGATGGGGAGATTGCTAATCTGAGCAATGATAAAGCTACTACTCAAAAAATAAAGATGTCAAAGGAGTTGAGGTATCTTGGACCGCTGAATGTTTCTTCTAGGCAAGGTAGTTATAATATGTACAAGAGAAGGGGTGGGGGATTTTTCCTATTCTTGAAAAATGTGTTTTATTAGTTTTTGGAATTCTAGGGGAGCAAAGAAGAAGGAGGCCTCCTTGTACTTGAAGGAATTTATTAAGGAATGGAATGTGTTTTTTGTTTGAATTGTTGAAACAAAAATTTCTTCTCTTTCTTCAGAAGTGTTTATTAAATTCATGGGTGAAGGTTGGGACTTTTTTCTTCTACCATCTAGAAGAAAGTCTGGAGGGATTATGGTTCTCTGGAGATCTGATTTTGCAGCCTTTACCTTATTGAAAGCTTCAGACCAATGTGTAATTGGTGTGTTGAATGTTTTCAATAAAGGTGTTTGGATGATAGCTACTGTTTATGGAAACAGTGATGTGTATGGTAGAAGGGAATTATGGGATTCCCTGGAAAAGTATTTGAAATTAGAGGTATCTTCTATGGTAGGAGGTGACTTCAATTGTATCCTCTCTCAGGAAGATAAAAAAGGGGGGAAATTTTTTGTTTTCTCTTGGGCCCTTGGAGATGAAAGCGTTCATGAATAGGAATGATCTCTATGATGTGGGAATTCTTGGTTCTAAGTATACATGGTGTAACAATAAAAATGGAAGAGCTCGAATTCTGGAAAGGCTTGATAGGTATATGCTAAACTCGAAAGCTTTATAAATGATTAATCAAGCTGCAGTGAGACTTGACTAGAATTTCTTCAGACCATTGTCCCATAGTATTAAAGATGTTTAACCAACAAAATCATAGGACCAGATTTCATAAATTTGGAGATGTTTGGTTGTCTTATCCTGCTACATTCTCAATTGTCAAGTTTTCTTGGGCTAAATTATTGTGAATCTGAGATTATGGATTAAACTTTTGATGATAGCAAACATTCATGTTTTTCCATGACTGCCTTGCCTACTAACTTTTCAGGTCCACATGATCGAATGCAACTCAAACCAGTTCAAGATAGGGTAGATTTAGGTTGAGTCAGTATGTAATGTTTTTTTTCTTTTTCTTGGGTTAATTATAAATATGGTTCCTAATGCTAAGTAACCTTGCACACACACACACACACACACTTGAGGGATTTTCTGTATTTTTTTTTTTGAGTATATCGGCCTGGATGATGTTCATATATGCCAGGATGATCCGATTAAAATTAGAAACCCTAATTAGGGCATCCTAGTTAAGCAGCCGTCATTAAGCACATCGTCCTGGACAATCCTTGTATCATCCAGGATGATAGGCTCAAATCAAAAAGAATCAGCCACCATGATCAATTTAGGAATTCTTTATTTCAGGACATCGTCCAGGATGATATACACATCAGCCTAGACGATGTAGCATAATTATGCATAAATTAATTGGTAATTATAGAAAGAAATTAAGGCTGATTTATACGATCACATCTATCGTACTGATCGCAGAATCAGCCGGGATGATGTCCTGGATGATTGACATCGGCCAGCATCTATTCCGGGCGATGTTCAGGATGATTGTACTCAAATTTTAACTAATCGGTTAGGACGATATTATATCGACCTAGACGATGTAACCAATTTTCTTCTGATCATCCCAAATTATCCTGGGTGATTGAGCCTATTTTATACAGATTGGCCATGACGATATTCCTATTGTCCAGGATGATAATGTCGGTTCTTAAAATTTTATTTAAAGGACCCAAATTTTCTCATGCAAAGTGACCTTTAGCTACTGTCTTCACCTGTGAGAGCTAAGAAGAGAGGGAGGAACTTATGAGGGGGAGTTTGTGAGAGGGATTCACAAAGGTTGCTCCAAGCTAGGTTCCAAGGTGCCTTTTCCAGACTTCATCCTTCGTCCTTAGGGGTTCAAGGGAGGTAAGCTTCAATAATTAGTTGAGGTTCTCTGCCTGCTTCAGGAGGAAGCAAAAGGAGTTGAGGTTCTCTGCTTGCTTCAGGAGGAAGAAAAGGAGTCGATGTTCTCTGCCTACTTTAGGAGGAAGCAAAAGGAGTTAGGTTCTCTGCCTACTTCAGGAGGAAGCAAAAGGAGTTGGGTTCTCTGCCTGCTTCAGGAGGAAGCAAAAGGAGTTACGTTCTCTGTATGCTTCAGGTTGAAGAAAAAGGAGTAGGGTTCTCTGCCTGCTTCAGGAGGAAGCAAAAGGAGTTGGGTTTTCTACCTCGTTGGGGTTGGCAGAAAGCAGTTTTTGTCAGGGCTTCTCCGCCTTACTGTGGGAGCAAAAGGAGAGTCACTTTTGTATTGCAATACTCGGAGGGCACGTTCGGGGAGTGGACGTAGGTCGAGTTGACCGAACCACTATAAATTCAGTGTGATCTTTCTTTGTTTTGATTTTCACATTTATTTTTCCCCACTTTGATTTCTATGGAGATTTTGGTTTTAAGTTTATGCTTTAATTATGTAAGAAGATTTTTTAAAATATCAAATCACACCCCTCCCCCACTTGGTTAGCATTGGGCTAGTTCATAAGGGCTTAACATCTCTAACGAACTTTCAAGCGGTATCAGAGCGGGATTCATAAAAATTAAGTTTGAAAACTTTTTTAATTATAATCCATGGCTAACCATGATAATCGTAATGCAATGGAAGGATATTCTATAACACGACCACCTTTGTTTGAAAATCTTCCATTTGACTTTTGGAAAAGTCGTATGTCTACTTTTTTATAATCAATTAGCTATCGTATTTGGATGCTTATTAAAGAAGGAATTAAAATTGAAGTACCTTAATGGAATTAAAATTGAAGTACCTTTTACTGAATGGACCTTTGATGAAAGAGATTTAGCACAACATAATGCAAAGTATTTAAACTATTTTTTTGTTTTTTTTATTGTGCTTTAAAATCTAAAGATTTCATATGTGTTTCTACTTGCTCTACTGGAAAAGAAATTTGGGATAAATTGTGTATCACCTATGAAGGCACTAATGAAGTTAAGCAATCTCGTTTGAATATTTTATTGCATGATAATGAACTTTTTCGTATGAAACCTAATGAAATGATTTCTGATATGTATACGAGATTTACTCAGATTGTTACTTCGTTGCACGCCTTAGGATGAGAACTTACTAACTATGAAAAAGTGAAGAAAATTTTAAGATGTTTGCCTTCCTCTTTTGATGCTAAAATTACTGTAATTTTTTAGTCTAAAGATTTAAATACCTATTCGATCGATAACTTACTGGGTTCACTCATTGCTTACGAGCAAGGGGTGAACCAAAGAAATCTTGATGCAGGTGAGAAGAAGGAGAAAAAGGTGGCCCTTAAGGTGAACAATTCGGACACTGACTCCTCTGGGTCTAAAAGCGATGAAGTTACCTTCATCACAAGGCAATTCAAAAACTTTCTAAGGAAGAGTCACAAGCATCATCAAAATTAGAGAAAAGGTAACGATAACAAAAATTTTAAAGGACCTTCTGATGTTGTTTGTTTTGAATACAAGAAGCCTGGACATGTCAGAGCTGATTGTTCTACACATCAGGATCACTCAAACAAAGAAAAGAATGAGGAGAGACCTAAGTTCAGAAAGGATAAGAAGCGAGCCCAAAAACTTTCTGGGTGGAGTCTGCATCTGACTCATCTGAGATTAAACCTGAAGAGGAGACAACAAACTTGTGCTTAATGGCTGATGATTTTGAACAATCTGACCAAGAAGAGGTATGCCAACCAACCTATGACCAATTGCTTGAAATATGTGAGAAAATTCATGCATCATATAGAAAACTTAAGAAAACTCACACTTGTTTGAAATTGGATTTTTTGAATTTATAAAAAGAGCATGAAATTTTGAGAAAGATCACTTTCAAATTGATAGTAATCCATATCTCTACTTGATGAATTTAATGATTTAAATAAAAAGCATTCTTAATTAATAATTGAGCATGATTCTTTGAAAGCTTCCTACACCTTGGTTGAATCTGATTTTAAAGCTTCTACTAAAGAATACGAGCATAAAAAACACTGTTTGGAGATTGATTTAGAAAATGCTCACTTAAGGTTTAAAGCTGAATTGGAAACACTTAAGAAAAATTGGATGACACCCATATTTGATCCAAAGCCAATGACTAGGAACAGGCATTATAACCCGAACCGATTAAGAAATCCTTTTCATGGAGTTAGATGTTTTTCATGTGTCATGTTAGGACACATAGAACATACTTGCACCATTCACCGTAGTACACATTGGGTATGAAGACCCAAATTGCATAATTCACTGCATAAAACTCATACATCACATTCTTCTTTTCATAAGAAGAAACCCAAACCTATTTGGGTTTCTAAATCTGACATTTGTTGATTTTGTAAGTGTGCTCTCACCAAAGACCTCGTGAGAGCATATAGTACTTGGACTGCGGAGGCTCACGATTCTTAATTGCTTATTTCTGCTGCTTTGTCAAATCTGAGTTACATGATTTTTTGATCAATTGCTTATTGTTAACTTCTTTTCTTTCCTTTTTATTTAGTTGGTTTCTTTCTCTACTTTTTTTGTCATTTTTACTTTTGTTGATTTAGCACATTTCTTTTTGGATCATCGCTGAATTGATATTTTTTCCTTGTAGTTATCTTTTGGAGATTTATAGTCAATGTTTTAACATCTCTAAATCAATTAAAGGGAGAAACACCATTGATGGTTTCTCTCCCTCTAACCTCTTTTAATGGTATAATTTTCTTTTCTAAATAACAGTCTATCTCAAATTAACAACAAGTTTTTGAACTTAAGATCTTTTCTATATTACTACAATAATCTACCTTATATTTATAATATTCAAAGTTTTTATATATATTTCAAGTTAATTGAGATCTTACCATTGCATTTATCTTATAATTACTAAAGTCTGTTTTGTGGTCTATTCTTCCTTATATTAGAGAGTGAGTTTCTCTCCTCTAATATCTGAAAGATCTACTCACAACTAAAAATATTTTAAGAGTTTTTGAAAAGGGATCTAGCTTGCAAGAATAAAAAATAGAAAGGCCAATGACGCCAAAAACAAAAAGATGCCTAATGATGCCAAATTGAAAAAAAATACACAAAAGTGAATCAAAAATTAAAAGATGCATAAAGAGCGCCATTCAAATTTACAAGAGGCATAAAATGAGCCCACAAAAGACAAGCTTACCCCTCTTTCAAACTTTTAAAATTTTAGAAGAACTCATGGATTACTTGATATTTTCAAAGGCTTGATTTCAAATTCCATGATTGAGACAAATTATTTTGGTATATTATTCTATAAGATATTTTCTTTGGAGCAAGTTTTGAACAGATCTTTTTTTTTTAATTAGTTTGTTCAAAGTTAGGTCTTTTGTTTTCAAAAGATGATTTTGCCCTGAAAGAAGTCCGAGCTAGGGTTAATAGGATCGGATATTCTACCATTTTTAGATTTTGACTTTATTAACTCATTGATCTTATAAATCTTTAAAATTTAATTATTTGGAGCATTTATCATATGCATGCCTTGCTAAACTTAAAAAATAAAAATAAAAAAACTTATTTCTTTACTAGTTTTTATGCCTTTTTCGTGTTTTATCGTTGGTGTTTTAGTTGATTGTAGTGTTTTTTGGGACTTGTCTAATCAACTCCATCCTTCCTCTGATTTCCAATTTTTGTCAAATCGTCCTAGATGATACTTATATCATCCTAGATGATGTGCTCATTCTTCTTCAAAAACTCCATATGCTCAGTATTTTGACTATTCTGCTCTTCATCGTCCTGGACGATCCATTATCGTCCTAGACGATATGATAATCTTCTGCTACAATCATCTTGATTATCTTGGCCAAAATCTTTTTCATCCTGGCCAATGCATTTATTGGTAATCATTCCGTCCGATACACCTGTTCATTCTGGATGATACACGTGTCAGCACATTTAAAATCGATAAATTTGCCCAGGACGATCCATTTTTGGACAATCGTTCTAGACGATCCACTGTTCGTCCTGGATGATACACGTGGCGCATGATTTAAAAGATTTTAAATTCTGCTGGTACGATCCATTATTGAGCATCATCCTGGACGATCCACATAATTAGTCTAAACGATCTGCTTTTTCAACGATCGTCCGGCCTAACTCCTCGGGACAATCGCCTGTGTCTAATCATCCCGAACGATGTCTGATCATCCCAGACAATCAGACTGCCTTTTTGACCAATCGGCCTATACATAATAATTGCACTGGATCGTCCTAGACGATCTTGCGTTTGGCCTGGATGATTCGACTGATCCTTTAAATTTTGAGCCATCCAGCAAGTTTTCTTCACATCTCTCCTTCCCTTTGGCTTTCTACTTTCTTTTCCTTACTTTTCTTGCTAATGGCTGGCGGGAAGCATTCTCGACACACGTCTGGAAGCTCCTTGAGGGGCACACTGGACCCTCATTTTTGGGAAGCAAACAATCAGGCTGCCTACCACTGCTATAAAGAATGCATATTTCTCTCTCCCGAAGAATCAATCCAGTCCACCTCTCCTATCCGGTACTCAACTTTTTTACTCACACCTCTCTGTGCTTTATTCTCACCCTCGCAATCCCCTTTAATTATGAACTTCTTTTTGAATTTTTTGCTAACCTTCGCTTCAATTCTTCCTACACTACTCTCACCTCGTATGTGAATTGACGCCCAGTCGAGATTAGATACCAGGATTGTGTCGAACTATTACAGCTGTCCACAACTGGGGATAAGCTGCATACCCTCATTTCTGATCCTGATTTTAACTAGGCTACGGCCAATCACTTTCTTCGTCACACCAATGCCCCTTTTCATGTTAGGGAGACTAGCTCTTTACTTAAAGATGTTAGGATGATCCAGCACATCCTTCGGACCTCAGTGATTCCCAAAGTTGATAACTGTGTCCATATCACTCCCCTTCTTTCACTCAACACTTTTTACATAATGGCCAATCGTGAATTCAATGCAACCGACCTGATCTTTCTCTACATCAAACATTTTACTACAATTCAAGATCCAGACCATAGAAGGAAGCCCAATCTTGCTCTAGGACACATCATTGCATATGTTCTAGAATCAAAATACAACCTTTAATATCATGTTCCTCCCGACCTTCAGCCACCCTTCTACTCAAATAATTCCTTCAACGTCCTTCACATTACTCATCTCTACCCAGGGGATGGGGAAGCTCAGAGGGCCTAGGATGAGGAGGCTCCCGCTCCTGTTCTTGAACCTGTTCCTCTCTGCTAGCACTCTCAGCTGGATCAGTTGTGAAGAGATTTGATCAGTGGGAGACACGCTTTGAGGTCTATGTTGTTGCACAGGAGCAGCAACATACTGAGGACATCATCCACATGCAGCACCAGCACGACCAGGACATAGCCTGGTTCGAATCTCAGTTTGCCACTTTGACTAGTTACTTTTCACCACCACCACCACCTCCGTCTGATGATCAGGATCCCTCATTTTACTGATTTTAGTTTCTATTTTCTGTAGTTTGTTTTTTGTATGTTTGTGTTAGTTTGTGTTCAGTTTCCTCCTCCTTTTTATGATTTCAAAAGGGGGAGTAGTCTGCTGTATCTTATACTTTTGATTTTGGAATTTAGCTAACTGCTTTTTGTTACACTATTTTTTCATTAGACAGCCATAAACTACTTGAATTTTTTTATTATGTTTTCCATCATCAAAAAGGGAGAGATTGTTGTGAATCAGAGATTATGGATTAGACTTTTGACGATAGCAAACATTCATATTTTTCAACGATTGCCTTGCCTACTAACTTTTCAAGTCCACATGATTGAATGTAACTCAAACCAGCACAAGATTGGGTAGATTTAGGTTAAGTCAGTATGTAATGTTTTTCTTTTTCTTGAGTCAATTGTAAAAGTGGTTCCTGACGCTATGTAACCTTCCACACACACTTGAGGGATTTTCTGTTTTGAATACATTGTCCAGGACGATGTTCATATCAGCCAGGACGATCAAACTAAAAATAGAAACCCTAATTAGGGCATCCTGGTTAAGCATCCATCATTAGGCACATCATCCTGGATGATCCTTGTACCGGCTAGGACGATAGGCTCAATTCAGAAAGAATCAGCCGCCATGATCAATTTAGGTATTCTTTATTTTAGGACATCAGCCAGGATGATATACACATCAGCCTGGACGATGTAGCATAATTATGCCTAAATTAATCTGGTAATTATAGAAAGCAATTAAGGTTGATTGATATGATCACATCGATCAGGCCGATCGCAGGATCGACCGGGACGATGTCCTGGACGATTGACATCGGCCAGCATCTATTCTGTGTGTTGTTTAAGATGATTGTACTTGGATTTGAACTAATCGGCCAGGACAATATTGTATCGGCCTAGACGATGTAACTAATTTTCTTCTGATCATCCCAAATAATCTCGGCTGATTGAGTCTATTTTGTACTGATCGGCCAGGATGATATTCCTATCGTCCTGGATGATAATGTCAGTTCTTGAAATTCTATTTAAAGGACCTGATTTTTCTCATGCAAAGTGACCTTTTGCTGCTATCTTGACCTGAGAGATCCAAGAGGAGAGGGAGAGAGAGGAAGAGAGAGGGAGGAACTTATGAGGGGTAGTTTATGAGAGGGATTCACAAAGGTTGCTCCAAGCTAGGTTCCAAGGCGTCTTCTCCAGTCTTCATCCTTCATCCTTGGGGGTTCAAGGGAGGTAAGCTTTAGCAATTGGTCGAGGTTCTCTGCCAGCTTCAGTAGGAAGCAGAAGGAGTCGAGGTTCTTTGCTTTCTTCTGAAGGAAGCAAAAGAAGTTGGATTCTTTGCCTGCTTCAAGATGATGCAAAAGGAGTTGGGTTCTCTGCCTGCATCAGGAGGAAGCAAATGGAGTTGGGTTCTCTGCCTGCTTCAGGAGAAAGCAAAAGGAGTTGGGTTCTCTACCTCG
This sequence comes from Dendrobium nobile, assembly GCA_022539455.1. NCBI lineage: Eukaryota > Viridiplantae > Streptophyta > Magnoliopsida > Asparagales > Orchidaceae > Dendrobium > Dendrobium nobile. The sequence continues at coordinate 36,049,928 of CM039723.1, forward strand.
TCGGGGTTGGCGGGCGTTTGTGTGAGGGCTTCTCCGCCTTGCCGTGGGAGCAAAAGGAGAGTCACTTTTGTAGTGTAATTCTCTAATGGCGCCTCTGGGGAGTGGACATAGGTCGAGTTGATCGAACCACTATAAATCCAGTGTGATCTTTCTTTATTTTGATTTCCGCATTTATTTTTTGCACTTTGATTTTTATGGTGATTTTGGTTTTAAGTTTATTGCTTTGATTGTGTAAGAAGATTTTTTAAAATACCAATTCACCCCCCCCCCCCTACCCCCCCTCTTGGTTAGCCTTGGGCCAATTCATAAGGGCTTAACATCCCTAACAAACTTTCATAAACCGGTGAGAGGAGATGATATGGAAGCATTAAATAAAAAGTTCTCAAGGGTACTAAAAGCCTTGTACTTCTGGAGAAAGGCTAAGCATCAAAGATTGGCTGACTTAAGGAAAAATTTGAAAGAGGAGATCAATGAACTTCAGCTGGAAGAATCTCTGAACTAGCAGTTCTCGGACAGCAAAGTTCTGTTGCTCAGATCCAAAGTAAAAGAATTCAACTGCACTCTTGCACGGTTAAATACATGGTGGAGACAAAGGGCTAATGCAAAATAGATGAAGGAAGGGGATTCGAATTCTAGTTTCTTTCATGCTTTTGCAAATGGTAGAAGGAATGGAAACTTTATTAAGCAATTGAAGAATGATATGGGGGAGCTGGTGGAAGAACATGAAGTTATCAGGAATATATTCTTCAATTTTTTCTACAGCAAATGGAAGCTTAGAGAATGCCGTTTGGATGATTGGCCCTTGAATGAGAACTCTTAAACTAAGGAAGTTGTGATATTCTTGATGTTGTTTTTTCACTTGAAGAAGTAGAGGCTATGGTTAATGAGCTTGGCAACAGCATATGTTCAAGGGTGGATGGAATCACCTATTCTTTAATCAAGGTATACTGGAAGATTATTGGGTTAGATGTTTGGAGAGCTATTCAACTTTGCTTTTCTTCGAGAAAAATGTCTCCCAAATGGAAAGAAATATTGGTTGTGCTTATCCCCAAAGTGAGTAATCCTTTAACTCCTTCAAACTTTCGGCCAATAAGCTTATGCATGTTAATTTATAAAATTATTGCAAAAGTTCTTTTAAATAGAATGATGAAAGTGATACATTATTTAGTATCTGAGGAACAAGTTACATTCATAAAAGGAAGGGCATTAACGGAGCATGTGCTTCTAGCACAAGAACATTTTCATAAGTTCAGGTTTTCTAAATCAAAGAGAGGATTGGTTGCAATCAAACTGGACATGGAACAAGCCTATAATAGTATGGCTTGGGACATGCTAAGGCAAGTTTTGAGATATTTTGGGTTTCCAGGAAGATTCTCTAACCTCATAATGGAGTGTGTTACTAACTCTATCTTCTTGGTTCAAGTTAATGGTGTTGGTTTGAAAGAGATTGAAGGAAGGAATGGTTTTGGACAAGGATGTCCATTATTGCCATATTTATTCATTTTATGCTCCCAACTTCTAACTAATGCCTTCTTATCTAAGGGAAGGAATTAGGGTTTGAAAGTGGCTCCTTTGGCTCCAAGGATTTCCCATCTTTTATTTATAGATGACATCTTGATATTCTCTAATGCAAAAAATCAGGAACTTAAGGAGAATCAAGAAAATAATAAAATGAAGTATTGTAAGTGAATGGGTCATCAAATCAATGTCTCAAAATCTTCTATCATTTATAGTAATAATATGGAAAGAAGAGGGAGGAGGGATATTTCCAAACTTATGGGATTCAAGGAGATCAAAGAATTCAATTATTTGGGCATTAAAATTGCTTTAAGAAGGCTAGTTGCAACGGATTTCACAAATCTGTTGGAGAAAGCAGCCTCTAAATTGGACATTTGGGGTAAAAAACTAATCTCTTCTGCTGGAAGATTGGTTCTTATAAAATCAGTGTTGCAATCTATTCAAGCTTTTACTCTTCTATTTCTTTAGTTCCTTTGACTATTTTGAAGAAGCTTGATAAGATGTGTAGGGAATTTTTATGGAACAAAAATAATGGGAGCAATTGGTTACATTATGTTGCTTAGAAGGACATATGCCAACCAGAACTAATTGGAGGCTGCGTATTCATTCAGCTGTGGTTTTTGTTGAACCTTTAAGAGCTAAGCTGGTTTGGGATTTTTTTAATAAACCAAAATCTATTCTTAGTAAATCTTTAATAGCAAAGTATGGTAGAAACATTTGGGTTGAGGAAGGGAGGCTGAATACTTCTTCAACTTGGAAATGGCTACTGAGTAGATCAAATGCACTAAGAGCAATTGTGAGGTGGAAGATAAATTCTACAATTTAGGTGAATATTATGAAAGATATTTGGGTTTTAGACAAAATCTTTGATAGATGGCCTACATTCATAGCAATTGTGGATGGAGATTTTCCAAATCTTCCTAGCTTTATATCCAATAGAGAAGGGAATCATGAGAAGCTGCATGAGCTTTTTGGGGAGGAACTGGTGAAGGTTATCTATCAGGTCAAGGTTGAATTGGAGAATTTTGAAGATGAAATGGAGCTGGTGAGGAGATTTTTAGGAAAAATGATTACAGCTTTGGCAAGAAACTCCAAGACAACGTGGGAGAAAGAAAATCAAGTGGTGATACAGGATTGAAAATGGATTAAGAATCTAAAACTGAATTCTCGGGTATCCTATTTCTAGTGGAGGCTCATGAAAAATGCTATTCCAATGACAAATTTCTTAATGTATCGAAGATTGTTAAATAACAACCTTTGTCCAAGAGGTTGTGATATGAAGGAAGATGTGGAGCATGTGGATGTTAAGTGTTCAAAGCTAATTCAAGCAATTAAAATGGAAAATCTATGGGGTATGTGCTTACTAGTTTTTAACAGTTTTCAGGAATGCTTGGAGGATTTAAGAAAGCCAGGGAAGGTGAATCCATTTATTGCAAAAGTATATTATTCTTTGGTTTTTCATTCTTGGAAGAGTAGAAATACTCTAATTCATGAAGGCCATGAGCTCGGTGTTGGTTTTATTATTTCTAATGCAATTAGCTATGCATCTATATCATCTAAATTTAATCTATATTCGGACAACTAGGAACCAGCAATGCTGACTACTTCTTTTTGGCATCGCCCTCCACCCGGAAGGAATAAGGTGAACATAGATGCATCCTTAGTTCTAATGAAGATGGAATTGGAGGAATATTCAGAGATCATAGAGGAAGAATGCTTCTTTCTTTTGGATTCTCCGTTTTTCATTAGGACATTGGATACTTGGAGCTATTGGTGTTCCATTCGTTGAGTAGAGTTATCAAGGATTGGATGATGGACGCTAAAGGTTTGATTATAGAGGGGGACAACTTCAACATTATGAGACATTTACAAAACTCGATTTTGCAAGGTAATCGGGTGGATAATCATTCTATAAGAGAAGACTTGGAATTTCTTAATGGTTTTGAGGTACTTATGTTTCATTTTGTTAATAGAAATTGTAACAAATTAGCTCATTGGTGTGCTAACTATGCTTTGAAAGAGGACTTTTTATGGGATGTTTTAGAAAGTAATAAGGTTCCTCCTCTCTTTTTTCTTTGTTAAAGGAGGAGAGTGATAGGATTCCTATCACTTAGATGTGTGTATTAGGTCTTCTTTTATTTTTTAATGCATTATGAAGCTTTATAAAAAAAAACTACATCCTCTTGTTAAAAACTGTATAGGATTTGCCAACACTAGAATATCCTAGAAAAATTCTTTCATCAGATTTTGAATCAAATTTTCCTAAAGGAATTTTACCATTATTATGAATGAACACCTTACATCTAAAGACATATAAATATGAAAGATTAGGTTCTCTCCCCTTAAGAAGTTCATAGAGTGTCTTGTTCAGTTTAGATATAATGTTCACCCTATTCAAAACATAAATATACTAACCGCTTCAGCCCAAAATTATTTTGGAAGTAAATATTTAGTCAACATGGCTCTAGTAGCTTCTATCAAAGTTTTATTCTTTCTTTTAAGAACCCATTATGTTGAGGGGTCCTAGAAGCTGAAAAATTATGATATATTTCTTATTCTTTACAAAAGGCTTCAAATCTTTCATATTCTAATTCCCTTCTATAATAACTTTGAATTATAAGAATTTCACATCCAAGTTTCCTCTGAATCCAAGTAAAAAAATTTCTAAATTCATCAAATAATTCACTCTTATGTGATAAAGATATAATCCATGTGAATCTTTAATAATCAACAACAATTACATACCCAAAAACTTTTCCTCCTAGGCTTATAGTGCTAACTGGTCCAAAAATATCAACATGTAGGACTTCCAAAGGTTTGCTAGTTCTAAGATCCTTAATTGAATGAAAGGAGCACTTAACCTATTTTCCTAATCTACATGCATCACACAGGTGATCCTTAGTGAAGTCTAATTTGGTTATTCCTCCAAAAAATTCTTTCTGGGTAATCTTCCTAAGATTTTTCATACTTGCAAAATAGAGTCTTCTATGCCATAACCATAATTCATCAGTGATAATTTTGAGACAAAAAAACATTAGAAGATTTATCAAAATTTAAATCAAGCATATAAATATTATTTATCATATTTTTATATAACACATCAACTCTATTTTGGCTTATAATATAGCTTGTAGGTAAAAATTTAATACTAAAACCCTTATCTCAAAGCTGACTAATACTTAACAAGTTATATTTTAAGCCTTCAACTAATAAAATATTCTCAATAAAGAAATTATTCTTGTTGTCAATCATATATGTACTTACCACTTTCCTAGTGGTATTATCTCCTAGTGTCACTTTGCCTCCATTCCTGACTTCTAGTGATATAAATTGAGTTTTATCTTTGGTCATATATTTCGAACATCTATTGTCCATGTACCAAATGCTCTCATAAGGACTTGTATGAGAGCATTTCTATAAAATTATCAAATGTTAGAATTGGGAACCCAAATAAATTTGGGTTCATCTCTTGGTAATGGTAATCTAGGTGCATGTTTGATATGCTGTGATTTATACATCTTAGGTCTCCACACTAGATGTGTTATACTATGAATTCTCCAATGTGAGAAATATGTCATATCATTCCACATGAAAAACATTTAACACCAGGAAAGGAATTTACAAATATATGTGAGTTATAATGTCTTTGCCTAGGTTTTGAAATTCTACGCTTCTAATCAGGATTGGAAAATTATTCAAGTGTAGGGAGTTTCTTATTTTCCTTAAAATCTTTCAGTTTCTCTTTAAGATATCTGTTTGCACTTTCTAAAATTATATTGTCTACTCTCAACTCATGTTCTCTTTAATTTGTTTCATTTATAAACAAATTACATTCATTCTCAACATTAGTATAGGATACCTTTAATAGATCATGTTTCTTATTCTTTTTTTTTTTTTTTTTTTGAAAGAAAATGCACAATGCTTTAAACTAAGAAATTATTACAAACTACTCAAAGCAAATCTAAAGCATCAAATTCATCCTTCAAAATAAATAGGAAAGAAGGAAGAATATCTACATCACTAAGTTCATTCAAATAAAACTTTTAACCAAAGCAAAATTAGCACAATAATCTGCTAATTTATTACATCCTCTAGTAGAAAAAATAAAAGAAACTTGATGAAAATCTTGAACGAATGCCAAATCTTCTTCAATCCTTTCTTTATTCTTCAATTTCTTTAAAGACTTTTGATGTAGTCTGATAATATTAATATTATTGCCTTCTATAATGACACCCTGTGCTTCCAACAGCCATCCAAGAATGACATTTTTTAGTGCATAAACCACCAATAATTCTAACTGTGTTATGTCCCAATGCAAATAGTTAACACCAAAAGAAAGTAAAAACCTTCCTTTATGATCTCAGAAAACTCCGCCAATACCTGCCATATTATTACTACTTAAGAGCATCATTGTTAATTTGTATTCATCCGGGTGGAGGAGGATGCCAAGAAGAAAACATCTTACGTTGGTTGACATCCCAATTGTTCGAATAAGTATTAATAACCAGTGAAAATGAAACCATTGATACCGTGTTAGCAGCAATTGTCACATCAATGTCTTCTTCTTCTCCATGAACCAATATGTATCTATTTTTCCAAAAAGCAAGATAGCAATACAAAATATATTAGCAATGAAGAAATTGATACTCTCTAATCTCCATAATTCTATTATACATTTTAGAAAGTTAGAGAAAATCAGAACTTAGTATCCTCATTTATTTAACACAACAATGATATTCTTTAATTTTCCACAATTCCCAGTAATATGATTGATATTGTCCGCCTCTACATGACCTCTCGGGCATCATCAATAGTTAAGCATTATTCTATACATCAAGAAAGAGTTGGATACAATAGTACCATTGCATAATCTCCACCAAAACAACTCTACACGGGGTCTCAAAAAAATTTTCTTCATCCAGCTCCATACTTCCATACTAGAATCGTAATTCATAGCAGCTTCCTGAGACATCGCAGCAATCGTTTTACCAGTAGCTTTCATCTTCAATTCAATTTGATCCATACCATTATCAACATAAATTAGAACTTCTAAGATGAGGTCAACCAGATGCTTGCCAAAAAAATTTTGTAGATGAATTTCATTCCAAATTCAATTTAAAATAAAGTAACTTAGATCATAATTCATTCTTTCTAAATCTGCTACCATTTCAAAATATTTTTATCAAATATCCAAGTATCTTGAAGATTATCTATAGAATTTCCATTAGAAACTCTCCATCTTATAATATTCTGAAGATAGGCTGCTCCATTACACAAAATTCTCCAAGTGGTAGAATTCCCCTTCTTCACTAATAAATTCTAGATATTTCTACCATATTTAGCTCTTAAGTTACGGTTAAGCAAAGAATCAGGAACCATAATAAAGTTTCGAGCAAATTTAGCATGAAGAGGTCCAATTTTAGAAACAGTAGAAAATAGACCACGACCTCCTTTATCTTTCAGTTTGCATAATAATTTCCAAGAAGCATAATGCATACCATCCTTGCCATTTTGTCTTTTCCATAAGACCCCTCTACACATTTTGTCAAATTCTTTCAAAATCCCCACCGGTACCAAAGAATATTTAGGCAAGAACATAGAAAGCGATAAAAAGCTGATTTCACCAAAACCATTCTTCCTTCCAAAGTAATAAAATTCGTACCCCAAGTATTTAATTTGTTCAAATCCACTTCCATCAGCTTTTGGAAATCTAAACAACCAATCTTCTTAACGTTATCTTCACTCCAAGATAACACATTTCATTAACATTATTGAAATGCAACACCTTTGCAATAGCTTTCCTGCTTTTCAGTTTGACATATTTCCCAAATTAAACAATCAATTTATTTTCATTCACCCGTTGGTGTGACCATTTGCAATACTTGGTCAAAATATTTTTCACCTTTTTTACACTCTTTATGCTAGCCTTTGAAAAAATAAGAATGTCATCTTCATAAAGCAAATGGGATATTCTAGGAGCATTTGGAGCAATTTGAATCCCCATTTTTTCGCCACTTTGGTGAAAAGCATCAGACAAATTTTGAGAGCACATTATAAAAAGATAAGGGTATAATGGACACCCTTGTCTAAATCTACACTTTTCCTCAATCCAATTAGATTTAATCCCTTTGTTTAAAATACAAAATTTTGGATCCATAACACATTGCAATAATAATTCTGAGAACTTGATAGTAAAATTAAAATATTTGAGAACTTGCCTTAGAGCCGGCCACCCCATAATGTCATATGCCTACTCCGTATCAATTTTTATAACCACAAGCCCCTTCATAGCTTTGGAATAATGAAACTTATTAAACACTTCCTGGGCCATTAAAATATGTTTAGATAAGGATCAGCCTTTTATAAAGGCAGCTTGATCAACAGAAATAATTTTATGAATGACTCCCTCCAATTTGTTTAACAACATCTTGGCCACTAATTTATAATTAGACATGCATAGGCTAATGGGACAAAAATTTGAGGTAACCATTGGATTTTGTACCTTGGTTAAAAGCACAATAAGAGTTTCCTTCCAAGTATGGGACATAGTTCCCGTTTTAAGAAGGTGACTTATAGCATTCCATATTTCTTGATGAATTATTTTTCAATAGCTTTTGATGAATGAAAAAGTAATCCCATCTATACCTAGAGAGATATTACTACCCAAATTGTCCACTTCAACTTGAAGTTCTTCCTTAGAAAATTCGGCCTCAAGTTTAACTTGATCATCCTCATCAATTGAAATCATAGGTCTCGGCCAGCAATGAAGAAAGCAACACCTCTCCCTCAATTTGTTCCTAAAAAAAACTATGATGATTTCTTGCACCTATGAGTCAAAATACCATTTTCATCCTTGATATGCTTTATCCAATTTGAATTTCTCCTAGCATTCACAAAATATTGAAAAAAGAAGAATTTGAATCACCCTCTTCCATTCACTTTGCTTTTTTCCTTTGCTTCCACCAAATATTAAGCCAAGCAAGAGTAGTGTTAAGCTCACTAATATTGGCACTTAACAACACCAACTTATCTTCAGGAAAGTTTCCTTCCACCTCTGCCACTTGAAAATCAAATATTTCCTTCTTTAATGAATCCCTCAACAATTTAAGATTTTCAAATTTGGCTTAACTCCAATAAGATAAATCCCATAATGTTCTTTTAAATTTTAAATTCAGTAACATAATAGAATCATTAACGACAAACCTCTTCCATGATTTAGAAACAATTGTATAAGCCCCATGATAAGAAGACCAAATATCCTCAAACCGAATACCTCAATTATGGAATATAATCGGTTTGAAGACCTCCAAAACTATAGGACAATGATCAAAGGCTACTCGAGAAAGATGTTTCACAAGAGCAAGATGAATAAAATTTATAGCCACATAATTTATTAAGCATCTATCAAGTCATTCCAAAATATGAGCACCACATGATTTATTATTGCACCATGTAAGTTTAGGACCCACAAACCCAACCTCATGATAGTCATTGTTATTCATAAACATCTTCATATCCTTAACACATTGAGATAACAAAAAAATTTTCCTCCTCTTTTCTCCTCCTGTGACAACACACAATTAAAATATCCACCAATTATCTAAGGAAGATTTTTAGAAGAATACAACTCCAAAAAAATCCCAAAAAGTCCTTCTTTCTTAACTACTCCCATATATTCTTGAAACAATACATCTTCCTTTAATATTCACATTCAATTTGCCAATAATAACTTGAGAAGAAACTTTAACCATAGAGAAAGAAGCTAAATCCATTCTCCATAAAACCATTAAATCACCAGAAAGACCATCAGAAGGTACCATAACGAAATCCCAATTCTTGCCCAAAAAATTGAGAATTTGCACTTTATCCATAGAGTTAACTTTTTTTTCCACAAGACCAACAAAAAGAACATCATTGTCTTTAACAAACTCCTTAAGATATACAGAGGCCTCCCTTTTCTTAACCCCTAATTAATCAAGGGGGAAGGACCCCCACTCCTCATACTCTTACCACCATCCATCTTCCTGCTACGAGTAATACTATTACCTGAACCTAGTGACTTAAGTTCTTTAAAAAGCTTCACTTTATTCCATGAAGAAGATCAATCAACCACACCATTACCCTAACAGGAAGACCTATTAAACTCCTCCAAAACCACATCTCTACCAAGTATTCCACTACCTCCTACAACATCACCCTCTACCAACCCAACAGACCCAACAGACCCAAAAGAAACATCATTAACCAATACAAACTCCCCCTAATCAACAATACTACCCGAGCCAACATCCAACTTCTCAATCTGATAAGATCCCTCCAAACTAAAAAGAATATCAAACTTATTAAGTACCAAAATAGCATGTTTAGAAGATAATACCTCACGATCATGACCTCCATAATCCAAAATAACATCAGAAGATCATCCAGCAACAACATTGCCATCACTCAGACCATCCATAACTACCAAATTAGAATCCAATTCAGTAGCTACAACCCCAGGTAAATTAATAAACCATTTAATAGAATTTGAATCTCCTTTATCATGTATATGCTAATTCTTTTTTGGAACAAAAACTTTTTTGCTAAATGCTGAAGCACCATTCTTTTTTTTTCCACCTTATATCAACATGTTTGAATCTTTTTTTGCCATATTTAACATGAAGCCATGACCCATAATCAGACTTCTTATTAATATTGGCTTTACTAGTATCACCCATAATATCCACCTTAATGTCATTATTATTGATTAAGTCAAATTACACAGCAACCTTGGCCACTTCTACCTTCAAATCCAGACACTCCACTTTAACACGACCAATTTTACCACATTCAAAGCAAACCTTAGAGATTCATTCATATTCAATTTTTTAAAGAACCATCCCGCCATTCCTTCCACCCAAACACCAAAAGGAATTTTTTTGTCTAACGGGATTTGAACACAAACTCTATCAAACTCCCTTCTACCCCATTAAAACATGTTTCCATCTAACAAATAAGGCTTGCCAACTTGGGAAGCTTTCCTTCAAATATTAATCTCATCCCAACATTGCAAAGGTAAATTGTGCATTCTAATCCACATTGGAGCAGAGATCCCTATACGTGAGGAAGGCGAGAACATAGGTGACCATTTATCAATACCAACCGCATGACCTTTAACATACCATGGTCCTCCTGTGAGAATAGACTCCATAATAGTTGAATCTCAAACAAGCTCAACACCCATTCAAGACCCAATCCGGTTATATGGAATTTCCCAAATTGATTCCACTTCCTTCTTTGTTCAAAACACGTCAACTAAAATGGAATATTGTCGCCAAATACTCCAACAACAAGTGTATTCTCCAACTTATTTGCATTCTCAACCTCTTTTTCAGTATTTAGCAAAACAGCCTTTCCATCCTCTGTTAGACACGAGCCAAACTCCAAATTGTCAATTTTTATATTTGGCTTTTTCGTCTAAATAGAAGTCAATCCATCCTTACCCAAATTGGCAATAGAAGGTGTCTTATTATCATCTTGAATGTTAAAATTACTCTTACTAGGTTCAACTAAAGTGTCATCCCCATTTTTTAACTGCAAAAAATCCTCAGTTACCTTATTCGCCTTAAAATTTACATTATCAACCACCATCAAAAACCTAAGATTATTAAAAGAACCATTCATAATCAGAGAGGATGAAAGAGAAATAGAACTAAAACAATTATTAGAATAAATTTTTAACCCAACTGAAGAAGAAGCTTCTAGATCAAATTTCCCAATAATATCATTAAATCCAGGTTTATTGCTGGCAACTTTCGGGCTTTTGAATTTACTTTCCGTAATCACATCTTAACCTTTACCCAAAACTATTAAAACCTTTTTGGTATTCAACATACCTCCTTTATTAATAATCAATGATTTTTCCTTAAAACTTTTATTCTGACCATTGAGAATTGACATACCTCTAGAGCCTACATTGAAAACTTCTACAGCTAAGCACATAGGGACCTTCAAACCTTTCCAAAAAATCACCTAGGAACCAAATGTTTCTAGGCGATTAACTTCCATCAGAGCCTCCAAATGCCACAGGAGGGATGGCGAAAGATCTCCATCTGAACAAACAGCAAAAAATGGGGGAAGCATGAAATTTGAAAAAAATTATGTTTCTCTCACTAGAAAACTAGACTTTCTCTCACTAGATAACCATATCATGTTTCTTATTCAAATCGTGAAATTGGTCCAACAATACCCTGTGGTTGCTATATATGGATGTGTGATCGTTCCTAAGGATTTCATACTTTTTTTATAATATTCTATGTTCAGTTTAGCATATAATTTTCTGAGTTTCCTATATGCAATATGTATCGTCTCAGAAACTTTAGATAATTCATCATAGGATAAATCACATACCTCCCCTTGATCCCAAAGATCAAGTTTGTCTACCATTAAGCATAAGTTTGTGGCTTCTTCTTCTACTTCTATTTCCGAGGAGTCTGAAGCTGAGTCAGCCAAGAAAACTCTTTATAATTTTTTCTTGCCCTTCCCAACATTAGTTTTCTCGTCAACTTTCTTCTCGATAGGATTAGCTTCAAGATTCAGGCAGTCTATTTTAATATATTCAGGCTTCCTGCATTCATAATAAATTACATCATTAAAATTTTTTTATTCTTCTAGAACTTACCTTTGTTCCACAGTTGACATATCTGCTGCTTTCTTCTTAGGAAACTTTTGAATTGCCTCGTCATGAGTGTAATATCTTCTTCAACCTCATGCAATGATTGATCACTTTCTGAATCATCTACTTTTAACACTATATTCTTTACCTTTCTCTTGTCACCTATATTATTGTATTTGAGTCACTCCTTGCTCGTAAGCAATCAGTAATCAAATCATATTGTTAATAGAATAAACATTTAGGTTTTTTGACTCAGTTATAGAAATTATCTTTACACCATAAGTAGTAGGTAAAAAATGTAGGATTTTATCAACTTTTTCTGAATTTGTTAGTTTCCTACCTAAAGTATGCAATGACGTAACTATCTGAGTAAAATGTGTATACATGTCAGAGATTGACTCATTCAATTTCATGTGAAAAAGTTTATAGTCATCTAATAGGATTGTTTAATCTAGATTGTTTCACCTCATTAGTTCCTTAATACATTTTGCACAGTTTATCCCAGATTTCTTTCCCAAATTTATAGGTTGAAACAACCATGTAGTCCTCAAATTTTAGGGCATACATTATACAAAAATATTTAAACATTTTGCATTTAAGTAAGCCAAGTTTTTTTTCCTTTAATGTCTAATCTATAAAAAATGTTTCAATCCTAATGCCATCAAAAAAGTCTATTGGCTCTAGTGTAACATTCTTATACTAAAATCTACATGCTACATGTAATAGTCAAGTGATTGCAGAAGCATGAACATACGAGTTTTTCAAAAGTTGAAAGGAATAGTATCAAATAGTGATGGTCTAGTGATCAAATATCCTTCAGGGGTATTTCTATTTCTAAAAGTAGCCATAATCATATTTTAAAAAGTAGTCTAAACTTTAATTTTTGAAATAGGTCTTGATATATCTTAAAAGTTTATTCAAGTTGTTAGACCTAATAGAACTGTCCCAAGGCTAATCAAGAGGGGGTGAATTGGTGATTTAAAAAAAATCTATTAGATTTTAGAAAATTATTTTAAGAAATTTTACTCAATGATCCTGAAGTATGCAGTTAATTATAGAAATAGATTTTCACAAATTATTTTTGAACCATAATAACAATAAAGTACAAAAAATAAAAAAGAAATAAAAAAGTAAAAGAACATAAGAATACCAAATTTTAGTTTGATTCGATCCAACTAGACCTACATCCACTCCCTGGAGACTCCTTCTCTAGGTATTGCACTAAAACACAATTGACTCTCCTTTTGCTCCCATAGTAAGGCAGAGAAGCCCTTACAAATCCTTTCTACCACCAACCTGGTGCAGCAAAGTACCGACGTTTTTTCTCACTTTCTTGGTGATGTAAAAGTACAAACATCCTTTCTCACCCTCCTAGTGATGAAAAAGTATCAATGTCTTTTCTCACCCTCCTGGTCATGGCAGAGTCCCAACATCCTTTCTCACCCTCCTAATGATGGAAAAGTACCATAATTTTCTTTAAAAATCTTCTCTTAAGAATCTTTAAGGAAGCAATGTAGAATTTTGAAGAGTAAATAAGAGATCCTTACCTTTGGGCAACCTTGTGAATCCCCTCACAATTTCTTCTTATAAGATCTCTCACTCTTCAATCCCAAAAACACTCTCTCAAACACTCTCCTTATACACTCTTAAGAGAAATTCATAGCAAGATCTTTTACTGTCATATTTTAGGACCCTTATATATGAAATACAAGAAAAACCATTCATAAATTGAATTTTTCAAAGTTAAAATGAGTTAAATCGTATAGTATGATTGTGAATTATCTATACAAATAGTTAAATAATCATAGGATGATATGGTACGAACGCTATTTTGTATACTATCACTCATCTATATGATTTACAGATCATATGTATGAAAATTTAAAGTTTATCTAATCAATATGGTATGAAGATTATCTCGTACACTATCATTCGTTTGTACGATATTGAGATCATTTATACGAACAGTTAAAATTCATTTTGATGATCTGGTACGAAGCTAATCTCATACACTATTAATCATCTATACAATATTGAGATCATCTATATTAACAATTAAAATGTGTCCGGATAATCTGCTATAAAGATAATCTCGTATATTATTATTCATTTATACAATATTGAGATCATCTATACAAATAGTTAAAATTCATCTGGATGATCTGGTAAAAATCTAATCTCGTATACTATCAGTCATATGTATGAACTAACATCATATAGTATGAAAAGGGTTAAAACAAAATTGAATTTCAATTTAAACTCTCTCCCCCTATGTGTGTGTGCACAGTTATCCCATTATAATTACACTCTCTCAGACTCAAGAAAATAAAAAAACTATTGATTTCATTACATGAAATCCTATTCTACTATGTCTTGAAGACTTCAGCAGTTTGGAGTATGATTTCCCTTAAATGTTAATAAACTTAAAATAAAAAGAAATATATCCAATATATGTTAGGGGAAATAGTAATAATAATAATAATATTTTAATATCATCAAAAAATCACATTACATAAAACTCAATCTTGAATTCTATGTTGCAACAGCCTCACACTTGATGGAACAAATCCTTCTCAAATTGAAAGAATTTCCCTATTTAAAATGATAGATAAAGGGATGATGGCCAACATAGTATTTATCAATCATGATTTAACTCGCAAACTTTTATTAGATCTAAAAGAAAACCAAAGTTTGTAAGAAAAACATGTAGACATGTCACCCATTATTTTAAAGCCAAGATTCCCTTCCTCAATAACCTTTGAGGACTTAGTCTAAGAATACCACATGATGACAGACTTACATTCCTTAGTAGCCTAGAAGATTTTATTAAAAAGCCTTTCCATTCTAGCAAAAACATTCACTGTAGGACATAAGGTATGAAAGAGATAAATGGGACTAGAATAAAGCACATGTTTAATTAAAACCCACCTACCACCATAAAGAAAGGAAATTAAAAGCCCGAGTAGTATGTTTATTTTGAAGAGCATTGAAAATGTCTCCAAATAAGTGAGACCACTTTTTTCTCTAAAAAGAGGAGTACCTAAATACTTCAAATGTAAGCTCTTTTGGTTAAAGCCATACTTGTTATGGATCGCATTTATTCTTTGAATAGAAATAGATTTGGAAGAAATGAAGCAACTATTTTGAAGATTAAAAAAAAAGGCCACTAGCACTTTGAAATTGATCAAGAAATTTAAAAAGAATATATAGCATTTTAATAGAACCATTAGTAAAAATAATGACATCATTAGTAAAGCTTAAATGAGTAATTGGGAAACTACCAAGAGTTCTAAATTGTAAATTAGGGTGAGTTAAAATAACTTGTTATGACCTCTAGAGAGGAATTCAACATCTTTAATAAACAGAGTAGGAGATAGAGAATCCCCTTCTGTAATCCCATGAGTTGATTTGAAATAATCATGACACTTACCATTGATCTTAATAGAAAAAAAACAGTCATCAATGTTACTTTTAATAAGTTTAATAAAATGCATATTCAACCTAAAAATCTTTAACATAATATAAATGAAATCCCAATTTAAGCTATCATAAGCTTTAGATATATTAACCTTAAAAATAATATTCCCACCAGTAATTTTAGCTTCCAAGCCGTAAACTAACTCTTGGGCCAATAAAACATTAATAAATATAGACTTGCCTTTAACAAAACAAGTTTGTTCCAAGGAAATGATTTTAGTTAATAAAAAATTAATTATGCTGATAAGTAATTTAGTATTAAGCTTATTGAGAAAAGAACACAACATAATCATATGGTAATCATTCAAAAAGTTAATAAAATCATTCTTAGGGATTAAAATAATCGAAGTAGAATTAAAAAAAATGGTGTAAGGATTTCCCAAGAAGAAGAAATCCCTAACAACATTCAAGAGGTCATACTTAATAATGGACCAACAATTGTGAAAAAAAAGTTAGTGGTAAATCTATCAGGGCCATCAACAAAATCTACATTCATACTTTTAAGAGTTAACAAAATTTCCTCCTCAGTAGGCATCTTAGTTAAAAAGTTATTGTCCAGCTCAAGAATGAGAGAAGGAATAAAAAGCAATCAATATTAAAATTCGAAGAGAAATTTCACTATGAGAAAGGGGTGTTGTGCCACTAAGACCTTAGTGGATAAAATGAAGTAATTAATGATCTAATTTAAAAGGTATTATGTCAAAGCATAATGACGTTGTGCCCACTATTGTAGTGTTGTCAAAAAAATCATTAGTGGTAGAGGAGACTACCTATCTAGTGTTTGATAAATCTGATAGATCTTTTGAGCCTGGTTCAGAAGAAGAAGAAGTGCTTGAAGTCAACTAGGGAGCATAATATATTAATCTAGAAAATAGAGTTGAGCTTCGAGACCTATTGCCTAGAGATTGGAGATATTCATCTAGTCATCCTATGGATCTCATCCTAGGAGATCCATCTATAAGAGTAAGAATTATGCATGGATATATAAAGGAGGCTAGTCACTCATCTTTATGGTAGAACCCTCAAACATAGATCAATCCATATTTGATGAATTATGGATCCTAGCTATGCAAGAAGAATTGAATTAATTTGTTAAGAATGATGTTTGGGAGTTGGTTAATAAACCTAAAGACTAGAGTGTTGTTGGAACTAAATTTAGTTTCAATAATAAAATAAATGACTATGGTATAGTAATTAGAAATAAGGCTAGATTAGTAGCTAAGGGTATAACATGATAAAAATAATTGATTTTGAATAGAACTTTGCCCCTATAGTTAGGTTAGAGGCTATTAGAGTGTTGTTAGACTTTGTTTGCTTTAGAGGATTTAAGTTATATCAAATGGATGTTAAGAGTGCCTTCTTAAATTGGGTGATAAAAGAATATATATATATATATATATATATATATATATATATATATATATATATATATATATATATATATATATATATATATATATATATATATATATATATATATATATATATATATATGTTAAACAACCCCTAGGTTTTCAGAATTCTTAATTTCCTAATCATGTATTCAAATTAAAGAAAGCATTATATGGATTGAAGAAAGCACCTAGAGCTTGGTATAAAAGATTAAGCACATTCCTCCTAGATAGAGTGTTTATTTGGGGTAGCATAGACACCACCCTATTCCTAAAGAAAGTATGAGAATCTCTACTCATTGTTCATATTTATGTTGATGATATACCGTTTGGATCATAAGAAAGAACCTTTATAATAAATTTTTTAAAATAATGAGGAGTTTGAGATGAGCATAATGGGAGAGCTTTCCTATTTCCATAGATTTAGTGTGAAGCAAAGGAATAAAGGAACCTTCCTTATCCAATCAATATATATCAAAAATATCCTTAAAAAATATGAGATGGATAATGCTAAGGTAATCAATACTCCCATGAGCTCTACCATTCAATCAGATAAGAATACCAATGAAAAATAAATTAATCAAAAGAAATATAGAGGGATAATTCACTTCTCTATTTGACTACCAGCAAAATTGATATCATGTTTAATGTATGTCTTTATGCTAGATTTTAGGGTGATCCCAAAGAATCTCACATAAATAATGTTGAGAGAATTCTTTGTTTTTGTTTTTTTTTTTTTTTTTTTTGAAGATTGTCAATAGCATTAATAGAAAAGAAAAAACCTAATACAAAGAACTAAGTGATAGAACAACCATCACTCACATCCTTGAGTAAAATAAGAAAGTGAGGAGGAAGCTTATCAAAATCAAGGACATCCCAGAAGAAATCACCCACTAAAGTTGAGTTAGCACAACAATCAGCTAACCTATTACAATTCCTAGAAATCAATTTGAACAAAAGAAAACCAAAGTCTTTAAGAAATGACAAGTATGAACACCCAAAGCAGCCTTATTAGCTGAGAATTGGATATACTTCATGACATTATAGTTGTCCCCTTCAACTATTAAACCTTTAGCCACCATTATCCAATCCTTTAATATCTTCTTCAAAGCCTGAAATGCAAGCAATTCCAACATCCCAGTGAACAAATTTGTACCCGAAAGTAGCTAAGAATCGCCCCTTGTGGTCCCTAAAAACACCTCCAATAGTAGGTATGTTAGACTGTAACAGGACCTCATCCAATTTAATTGTAAACTATTCGAGAGGAGGGTGCCAAAAATTCAAAGACAGCCTAAGCTGGTTAGCAACCCAGTGATCCGAATAAAGATTAAAATTTAAAGAAATATAGGCCATACTAATGGCTTCATAAGCAATGTGAAACAAACCAAACTCTTTATCTCCATGCTTCCTTTGGTTCCTGCTAACCCAGATCAAATAAATTAGATTACAGTAAAGGTTACCCATGAATAAATTACTTGCTGATAAATCTTCCAATGCCTTACTAAAATCCACGAATGTTGATAAAGCAAGAATGATAAATCTCCAACTGTTCAACAGCTTCACAGCTTGTTGTATCAAATCGTACCTCGATACCACACGATCTAGATTTTCCACCCCTATGCAACCCCTTCGATAATAAATATCTTTAGCCAACCTTCTAGTCAATAAAAAATCATTTGTAGGAATAACATTCTTCAAAATACGCCACCAAAAACAATCTACCTTGGGAAGCAAGTGCATCTTTCTCAACCAACTCCCATATAGATTTGATTCCCTATATATCCATCTAGTTTTGGTAATTATGGAAGCAATAGATTTTCCAGAGAAATTCTATATTAACTCTATCATATCATGTGTGATTTCAGGAAGGATTGTAACCTGAACAATAGCATCAACTAAGCTAGGCCAAAACCATTTATGAAGCTCAACCATTTATGAAGCTCAATAATATTCCACCATCCTCCAATAATGAATGCATCAAGAGAAGGTAAATCCTCATCTAAGATAGCTAAAAATATTTTCCACCTTTCCAAGATCTTATCTAGAATCCACACATCCTTAAGAATATTTATAGAAGAACATGTAGCCAATTTCCACCTAACCACCGACTGTAGTGCTATCAACCTGCTTGAAAAAACCTTGCAAGTATTTGATCTATATCTCCAGTTATCAACATCTTTGAAATCACCATATTTAGCTTTCAACATTCTATTTAAAAGAGAATTAAGAGAATTTACAAAATTCCAAGCGAACTTTGCTCGAAGAGGACCAATAATAGATTCTGCTGAATGAAGCCCACAGCCACCTAACCCCATCGGCTTGAAAAGTTCCTCCCAAAAAACATTATGTAACCCCCAGTTACCTCCTTATTTATTCCACAAAAAATCCCTACACATCTTATCAATTGATCTCAATACACTAATAGGTACCGTAGAATGTGAGGCAAAGAAAATAGGTAAAGATAATATAACATATTTTAACAAAACAATTTTTCCTGCTAACGACATATGCTTCTTTCCCCAAACATTCAATTTGCTAGCAGTCTTCTCCATAATGAACAAAAAATCCACAGCATTTAACCTTTTGAGAAACATTTTAACGCCCAAATAAACCATCTCTTTGGCCTCCTTAAACTTGAGCAGGTTCAAAATATACTTTTTATTTACTTGATTAATGGATTTCCCAAAGATCACATTAGATTTTTGGAAATTAACCACCTTCCCTGTCCAACAATAGCAATAAAAAATAATCTTCATGATTCTCTTAACAAGAATACCACTTGAACCTAAAACCTAAAACCCAAAAATAATGTTAAGAGAATTCTTAGATATCTTATAGGAACCTAAAACCCAAAAATTTGGTATCCTAGATATAGTTCAACTTTTGAAATCATAATTTATTCTAATTTAGTTGTAGGTTGCAGGGTTGATAGAAAAAATACCTCTTGATTTTATCAATTTATAAGATAATCCTTAGTCTCCTAGTCTAAAAGAAAATAAAACTCTATAGCCTATCTATCACTGAAGCATAATGATAACTGTAGGAAGTTGTGTTGCTGAAGTCGCATGGCTTAAATAATAAATCTTTAATCATGGACTCCCTGTCGGTATTATTACAATCAGGTGAGTTAACACTGGTGCTATATATTTATCAAAAAATCCAATCCAACACTTCCGAACTAAACACATAGACATTAGACATCATTTTATTAAAGATCATAAAACTAAGGAAGATATAAAATTATACCATATAGCTATGGAAAACCAACTAGCATATATATTTATAAAATACATTTCCTTTGAAACCTTTAGCACCTTGAGGAGTAAACTAGGTATTATAGACATTCATGCTAGAAATAGGATGATATGGAAATTGAAAAGTTTTATATTTTTATGTGCTTTATGCAATTTGTTTGGTGCTTATTCATGTTTGTTATTTATGTTTGAGACATATTTTTGTGTGAATTTCTCCATTTCATTCCTTTTCATGCAGTCTTCATGATCATCACTAGCAAAATTTTAAAATTGCTCACATTATATTGTACGATATAATATTATAATATACGATCATCACAAAATATGACATTACTACTCATAACACATTCAACGACTCTTATTGATCAATTATTGGTGATCGTACTATATCAATACCTGATTTATATTGTACGATGCATGTGGCACTCATCATTGGAAGAATTGAATTTGGACAGTATGATATTAAATATTGTTTCATATTGTATGAACACCTATTATGTTGTACAATATAATAAATTAACTATCGTCCAGGCTGATGCCTCAAGATGACTATCTTTATACTTATCATCTCGTATGATTCTAATTGTATTGTATGGTAAGACCAACCTTTTTGGCTAAATAGACTAGATGAATTAAATGACATACATCATACTATATAATTGTAGATCATATTGTATGATATAATTAATTTCTATTTAAAGAAAGGAAACATAATATTTTTCTTCACTCCAATCTTCTCAATCCTTCTTCCTTCCTCTTAAGTACCTACTCTTTATGATGGCTAGTGAAAAGCACTTAAGGGCTCTCATAGGAAGTTC
Source organism: Dendrobium nobile (assembly GCA_022539455.1). Lineage (NCBI taxonomy): Eukaryota > Viridiplantae > Streptophyta > Magnoliopsida > Asparagales > Orchidaceae > Dendrobium > Dendrobium nobile. Next base: position 36,071,040 of record CM039723.1, read on the forward strand.
TTCTCGTCGTCTCATTGATCCCCACTTCCTTGAAGCAGTTGATGAAGGATCATATCATTGTTATAAGGTTTCCAAGTTCATCCTATCCAAAATAATAAATAAAGAAGTTCTAAACTTCCAAGTGCACAATTTCTTTGCTCATACCACCCTTCAATTCATTCTTACCCTTACCTTCCCATTCAACCCCAAACTCCTCTTTCAATTTTTTGCTAGCCTTCTTATCAATAGAGAGGGCACTACACTTCAATCTTATGCCAAGAGAAGGCCCAAATCCTGCACCTTTCTACCAATGGTGAAAAAGTCCATTCTCTAGACTTTCTCTCTGAGCATAACTAGATACCTGTCAACACCACCCTTAAGAATTTATTAGTAAATTATAACATTCCTCTTGTTAACACTCTAGTTTAGGACACTCGAATTATTCAACACATCCTTCGCAATTCAGTTCAACACATCCTTTGTTGTTTTTTTTCCATTGTCAGGTTAATTTTGTCTTTGATGTTTTGCTTAGTCATTCCTCCTTTTGTTGATGTCAAAAATGAGAGTAGATTATTATTGATAGGTTATAATTTTTACTTTGTTATGACTAATCTGTTATTTTGTTTACTTCCTTTTCATGTCTATATGTTCTTTTACTTCTTTTAATTTATTATTTAAAAAAAAAACTCTCTCTATTTTTAGAAACTTAACTAGTAAGGGGAAGATTAGGACATAGAAAATTTAATTTGAAATCATAACCAACAATGTTTGCCATCATAAAAAAAGGGTTAAATTATTGCAAATTTGGATTCAAGTTTTATGATTTTAATGATAACAAATATTATTAGTTGCATCGCTATGTTATCTCCTATTATTGTTATTATTGAATATTTATTTCTTGTTTACTAACATTTTAGTTCCACCATACATCGTGCAAAGTGATAAACTCAAGACTGGGCACAATAGGGTTAAGTATCCTGAAGAGTATGTATTTCTACTTTTATTTATTTATATATTTCTTGGGTGAAATTTATATATTTGGTGGATGCTAAACTTGGTTACCATGCACATACACCCTCAGGGGAGTGATAGTGGGAAAATTAGAAGAGTATTTTTCTAAATTAATCATATTGTACGAATCGCTATTCAAAAATCATTACAATAACTAATTCCATAATTAAAGCTATTTAAACTAATTATACTTTACAATCAAAATCATATAAGATGATAAGTTGAAATAAGGATCTCGGCCACCAATAATAATTTAGGTAATATTTTAAAATTCAAAATTTATCCTAATCATACTATGCAATAGGTATCATATGGTATGATATAATTAAATCTTGTATAAATTAATCCTATAATTTGGGGATCAAATTTTGATTAATAAATCCAGTTAAATTATACTATATAATTTTATTTAATGTACTATGCGACCTAATCTTTATATATGGTAATACTTTCTCACCACCAATCATATGGGATAATAATCCAAATTGATTGAACAACTAATACCAGACAATGCATTCTATCTTACTAGATGATTAGCTTAAACACTTGAAGTGATAATACTGCACCTTACTCTTTATATAATATTAATAAGGCTATTTGAACTAATCACTCTGTATATTATGGGATCGTAATATATGAATATTATCAACAAAATTGAATTAATTGGGCTTTTTGTGAAGCCTTGTATTTAAGCACTCTAATTAGACTTGTTTCAAGTCTTAGGAGATTGGGTTTTCTGGAAAGAGAGAAAAAGAGAGAGAGAGAGAGAGAGAGAGAGAGAGAGAGAGAGAGAGATTGGAGAAGAGATCTTGGAGAGCTTTGGGAAGGAAAAATGAGAGTTTATGTGTGAGGGAGGAGTGTGAGGGATTTTTATACAATTGCTCCGAGCAAACTTCTTCCTTATTTCCTCTGAATTTCTTGCTTAATTTCTTGGGTGGCTCTAGGAACAAGATTATGAGCCCAAAGACTATCAAGGTCCTCTGCCTTCACCATGAGGGTGAAAAAGGAGTGTGAGGTTTTTTTCCATCACCATGTATGGGTGAAAAAGAGGTCAAGGTTCTTCATCGCACTATGTTTGTGAAAATACTCTAAGGACTTCTCTGCCTAGCTGTGGGGGATAAACAAGAGACACTAAAGTTTTAGTGTAATACTCAAAGAGAAGTACTCCGGGGAGTGGACGTAGTGTTTGACTGAACTACTATAAATTTTTGATGTGTTAATTCTAATTTTAATTTTATGCACTTTATGTTTTTACTATTTATTTTCCTAAAAATTACATGTTAAAAATCTATGGTTGATATTTTATTGAGTTGATTAAACAATCAATGCCATTTTAGTAGCTATTGATAAATCTTTTAGCTTCCACATTAGGTGATAGAATTGCTTGCTTTTATGTTATCAAAAATCTAAACATATATGGTTTTGTGTTAAGGTTTTTAAAAACTACCAATTCAACCCCCCCCCCCCCCCCCCCCCCCCCTCTTGGTGTGTCTAGGGATAGTTTACTGATGATTAACATCCTACATCAAACTTCATAAAATAAAGTAAAAACTGATAATCAAAATTAAAGTAAAAACTGATAATCAAAATTATTAATTATTTACTCCATAAATTAAAGAGAAAAGGAACTATGAAAATAGTTTTTAAAAGAAATAGAAGAAAAAAAATGAATACATTAGAAAACTTATATTTGTAAAAACTTAGAAAAAATTGTTTCACCTCATTAGTTCCTTAATACATTTTGCACAGTTTATCCCAGATTTCTTTCCCAAATTTATAGGTTGAAACAACCATGTAGTCCTCAAATTTTAGGGCATACATTATACAAAAATATTTAAACATTTTGCATTTAAGTAAGCCAAGTTTTTTTTTCCTTTAATGTCTAATCTATAAAAAATGTTTCAATCCTAATGCCATCAAAAAAGTCTATTGGCTCTAGTGTAACATTCTTATTCTAAAATCTACATGCTACATGTAATAGTCAAGTGATTGCAGAAGCATGAACATATGAGTTTTTCAAAAGTTGAAAGGAATAGTATCAAATAGTGATGGTCTAGTGATCAAATATCCTTCAGGGGTATTTCTATTTCTAAAAGTAGCCATAATCATATTTTAAAAAGTAGTCTAAACTTTAATTTTTGAAATAGGTCTTGATATATCTTAAAAGTTTATTCAAGTTGTTAGACCTAATAGAACTGTCCCAAGGCTAATCAAGAGGGGGTGAATTGGTGATTTAAAAAAAATCTATTAGATTTTAGAAAATTATTTTAAGAAATTTTACTCAATGATCCTGAAGTATGCAGTTAATTATAGAAATAGATTTTCACAAAATATTTTTGAACCATAATAACAATAAAGTACAAAAAATAAAAAAGAAATAAAAAAGTAAAAGAACATAAGAATACCAAATTTTAGTTTGATTCGATCCAACTAGACCTACATCCACTCCCTGGAGACTCCTTCTCTAGGTATTGCACTAAAACACAATTGACTCTCCTTTTGCTCCCATAGTAAGGCAGAGAAGCCCTTACAAATCCTTTCTACCACCAACCTGGTGCAGCAAAGTACCGACGTCTTTTCTCACTTTCTTGGTGATGTAAAAGTACAAACATCCTTTCTCACCCTCCTAGTGATGAAAAAGTATCAATGTCTTTTCTCACCCTCCTGGTCATGGCAGAGTCCCAACATCCTTTCTCACCCTCCTAATGATGGAAAAGTACCATAATTTTCTTTAAAAATCTTCTCTTAAGAATCTTTAAGGAAGCAATGTAGAATTTTGAAGAGTAAATAAGAGATCCTTACCTTTGGGCAACCTTGTGAATCCCCTCACAATTTCTTCTTATAAGATCTCTCACTCTTCAATCCCAAAAACACTCTCTCAAACACTCTCCTTATACACTCTTAAGAGAAATTCATAGCAAGATCTTTTACTGTCATATTTTAGGACCCTTATATATGAAATACAAGAAAAACCATTCATAAATTGAATTTTTCAAAGTTAAAATGAGTTAAATTGTATAGTATGATTGTGAATTATCTATACAAATAGTTAAATAATCATAGGATGATATGGTACGAACGCTATTTTGTATACTGTCACTCATCTATATGATTTACAGATCATATGTATGAAAATTTAAAGTTTATCTAAACAATATGGTATGAAGATTATCTCGTACACTATCATTCGTTTGTACGATATTGAGATCATTTATACGAACAGTTAAAATTCATTTTGATGATCTGGTACGAAGCTAATCTCATACACTATTAATCATCTATACGATATTGAGATCATCTATATTAACAATTAAAATGTGTCCGGATAATCTGCTATAAAGATAATCTCGTATATTATTATTCATTTATACAATATTGAGATCATCTATACAAATAGTTAAAATTCATCTGGATGATCTGGTAAAAATCTAATCTCGTATACTATCAGTCATATGTATGAACTAACATCATATAGTATGAAAAGGGTTAAAACAAAATTGAATTTCAATTTAAACTCTCTCCCCCTATGTGTGTGTGCACAGTTATCCCATTATAATTACACTCTCTCAGACTCAAGAAAATAAAAAAACTATTGATTTCATTACATGAAATCCTATTCTACTATGTCTTGAAGACTTCAGCAGTTTGGAGTATGATTTCCCTTAAATGTTAATAAACTTAAAATAAAAAGAAATATATCCAATATATGTTAGGGGAAATAGTAATAATAATAATAATATTTTAATATCATCAAAAAATCACATTACATAAAACTCAATCTTGAATTCTATGTTGCAACAGCCTCACACTTGATGGAACAAATCCTTCTCAAATTGAAAGAATTTCCCTATTTAAAATGATAGATAAAGGGATGATGGCCAACATAGTATTTATCAATCATGATTTAACTCGCAAACTTTTATTAGATCTAAAAGAAAACCAAAGTTTGTAAGAAAAACATGTAGACATGTCACCCATTATTTTAAAGCCAAGATTCCCTTCCTCAATAACCTTTGAGGACTTAGTCTAAGAATACCACATGATGACAGACTTACATTCCTTAGTAGCCTAGAAGATTTTATTAAAAAGCCTTTCCATTCTAGCAAAAACATTCACTGTAGGACATAAGGTATGAAAGAGATAAATGGGACTAGAATAAAGCACATGTTTAATTAAAACCCACCTACCACCATAAAGAAAGGAAATTAAAAGCCCGAGTAGTATGTTTATTTTGAAGAGCATTGAAAATGTCTCCAAATAAGTGAGACCACTTTTTTCTCTAAAAAGAGGAGTACCTAAATACTTCAAATGTAAGCTCTTTTGGTTAAAGCCATACTTGTTATGGATCGCATTTATTCTTTGAATAGAAATAGATTTGGAAGAAATGAAGCAACTATTTTGAAGATTAAAAAAAAAAGGCCACTAGCACTTTGAAATTGATCAAGAAATTTAAAAAGAATATATAGCATTTTAATAGAACCATTAGTAAAAATAATGACATCATTAGTAAAGCTTAAATGAGTAATTGGGAAACTACCAAGAGTTCTAAATTGTAAATTAGGGTGAGTTAAAATAACTTGTTATGACCTCTAGAGAGGAATTCAACATCTTTAATAAACAGAGTAGGAGATAGAGAATCCCCTTCTGTAATCCCATGAGTTGATTTGAAATAATCATGACACTTACCATTGATCTTAATAGAAAAAAAACAGTCATCAATGTTACTTTTAATAAGTTTAATAAAATGCATATTCAACCTAAAAATCTTTAACATAATATAAATGAAATCCCAATTTAAGCTATCATAAGCTTTAGATATATTAACCTTAAATATAATATTCCCACCAGTAATTTTAGCTTCCAAGCCGTAAACTAACTCTTGGGCCAATAAAACATTAATAAATATAGACTTGCCTTTAACAAAACAAGTTTGTTCCAAGGAAATGATTTTAGTTAATAAAAAATTAATTATGCTGATAAGTAATTTAGTATTAAGCTTATTGAGAAAAGAACACAACATAATCATATGGTAATCATTCAAAAAGTTAATAAAATCATTCTTAGGGATTAAAATAATCGAAGTAGAATTAAAAAAAATGGTGTAAGGATTTCCCAAGAAGAAGAAATCCCTAACAACATTCAAGAGGTCATACTTAATAATGGACCAACAATTGTGAAAAAAAAGTTAGTGGTAAATCTATCAGGGCCATCAACAAAATCTACATTCATACTTTTAAGAGTTAACAAAATTTCCTCCTCAGTAGGCATCTTAGTTAAAAAGTTATTGTCCAGCTCAAGAATGAGAGAAGGAATAAAAAGCAATCAATATTAAAATTCGAAGAGAAATTTCACTATGAGAAAGGGGTGTTGTGCCACTAAGACCTTAGTGGATAAAATGAAGTAATTAATGATCTAATTTAAAAGGTATTATGTCAAAGCATAATGACGTTGTGCCCACTATTGTAGTGTTGTCAAAAAAATCATTAGTGGTAGAGGAGACTACCTATCTAGTGTTTGATAAATCTGATAGATCTTTTGAGCCTGGTTCAGAAGAAGAAGAAGTGCTTGAAGTCAACTAGGGAGCATAATATATTAATCTAGAAAATAGAGTTGAGCTTCGAGACCTATTGCCTAGAGATTGGAGATATTCATCTAGTCATCCTATGGATCTCATCCTAGGAGATCCATCTATAAGAGTAAGAATTATGCATGGATATATAAAGGAGGCTAGTCACTCATCTTTATGGTAGAACCCTCAAACATAGATCAATCCATATTTGATGAATTATGGATCCTAGCTATGCAAGAAGAATTGAATTAATTTGTTAAGAATGATGTTTGGGAGTTGGTTAATAAACCTAAAGACTAGAGTGTTGTTGGAACTAAATTTAGTTTCAATAATAAAATAAATGACTATGGTATAGTAATTAGAAATAAGGCTAGATTAGTAGCTAAGGGTATAACATGATAAAAATAATTGATTTTGAATAGAACTTTGCCCCTATAGTTAGGTTAGAGGCTATTAGAGTGTTGTTAGACTTTGTTTGCTTTAGAGGATTTAAGTTATATCAAATGGATGTTAAGAGTGCCTTCTTAAATTGGGTGATAAAAGAATATATATATATATATATATATATGTTAAACAACCCCTAGGTTTTCAGAATTCTTAATTTCCTAATCATGTATTCAAATTAAAGAAAACATTATATGGATTGAAGAAAGCACCTAGAGCTTGGTATAAAAGATTAAGCACATTCCTCCTAGATAGAGTGTTTATTTGGGGTAGCATAGACACCACCCTATTCCTAAAGAAAGTATGAGAATCTCTACTCATTGTTCATATTTATGTTGATGATATACCGTTTGGATCATAAGAAAGAACCTTTATAATAAATTTTTTAAAATAATGAGGAGTTTGAGATGAGCATAATGGGAGAGCTTTCCTATTTCCATAGATTTAGTGTGAAGCAAAGGAATAAAGGAACCTTCCTTATCCAATCAATATATATCAAAAATATCCTTAAAAAATATGAGATGGATAATGCTAAGGTAATCAATACTCCCATGAGCTCTACCATTCAATCAGATAAGAATACCAATGAAAAATAAATTAATCAAAAGAAATATAGAGGGATAATTCACTTCTCTATTTGACTACCAGCAAAATTGATATCATGTTTAATGTATGTCTTTATGCTAGATTTTAGGGTGATCCCAAAGAATCTCACATAAATAATGTTGAGAGAATTCTTTGTTTTTGTTTTTTTTTTTTTTTTTTGAAGATTGTCAATAGCATTAATAGAAAAGAAAAAACCTAATACAAAGAACTAAGTGATAGAACAACCATCACTCACATCCTTGAGTAAAATAAGAAAGTGAGGAGGAAGCTTATCAAAATCAAGGACATCCCAGAAGAAATCACCCACTAAAGTTGAGTTAGCACAACAATCAGCTAACCTATTACAATTCCTAGAAATCAATTTGAACAAAAGAAAACCAAAGTCTTTAAGAAATGACAAGTATGAACACCCAAAGCAGCCTTATTAGCTGAGAATTGGATATACTTCATGACATTATAGTTGTCCCCTTCAACTATTAAACCTTTAGCCACCATTATCCAATCCTTTAATATCTTCTTCAAAGCCTGAAATGCAAGCAATTCCAACATCCCAGTGAACAAATTTGTACCCGAAAGTAGCTAAGAATCGCCCCTTGTGGTCCCTAAAAACACCTCCAATAGTAGGTATGTTAGACTGTAACAGGACCTCATCCAATTTAATTGTAAACTATTCGAGAGGAGGGTGCCAAAAATTCAAAGACAGCCTAAGCTGGTTAGCAACCCAGTGATCCGAATAAAGATTAAAATTTAAAGAAATATAGGCCATACTAATGGCTTCATAAGCAATGTGAAACAAACCAAACTCTTTATCTCCATGCTTCCTTTGGTTCCTGCTAACCCAGATCAAATAAATTAGATTACAGTAAAGGTTACCCATGAATAAATTACTTGCTGATAAATCTTCCAATGCCTTACTAAAATCCACGAATGTTGATAAAGCAAGAATGATAAATCTCCAACTGTTCAACAGCTTCACAGCTTGTTGTATCAAATCGTACCTCGATACCACACGATCTAGATTTTCCACCCCTATGCAACCCCTTCGATAATAAATATCTTTAGCCAACCTTCTAGTCAATAAAAAATCATTTGTAGGAATAACATTCTTCAAAATACGCCACCAAAAACAATCTACCTTGGGAAGCAAGTGCATCTTTCTCAACCAACTCCCATATAGATTTGATTCCCTATATATCCATCTAGTTTTGGTAATTATGGAAGCAATAGATTTTCCAGAGAAATTCTATATTAACTCTATCATATCATGTGTGATTTCAGGAAGGATTGTAACCTGAACAATAGCATCAACTAAGGCTAGGCCAAAACCATTTATGAAGCTCAACCATTTATGAAGCTCAATAATATTCCACCATCCTCCAATAATGAATGCATCAAGAGAAGGTAAATCCTCATCTAAGATAGCTAAAAATATTGGCCACCTTTCCAAGATCTTATCTAGAATCCACACATCCTTAAGAATATTTATAGAAGAACATGTAGCCAATTTCCACCTAACCACCGACTGTAGTGCTATCAACCTGCTTGAAAAAACCTTGCAAGTATTTGATCTATATCTCCAGTTATCAACATCTTTGAAATCACCATATTTAGCTTTCAACATTCTATTTAAAAGAGAATTAAGAGAATTTACAAAATTCCAAGCGAACTTTGCTCGAAGAGGACCAATAATAGATTCTGCTGAATGAAGCCCACAGCCACCTAGCCCCATCGGCTTGAAAAGTTCCTCCCAAAAAACATTATGTAACCCCCAGTTACCTCCTTATTTATTCCACAAAAAATCCCTACACATCTTATCAATTGATCTCAATACACTAATAGGTACCGTAGAATGTGAGGCAAAGAAAATAGGTAAAGATAATATAACATATTTTAACAAAACAATTTTTCCTGCTAACGACATATGCTTCTTTCCCCAAACATTCAATTTGCTAGCAGTCTTCTCCATAATGAACAAAAAATCCACAGCATTTAACCTTTTGAGAAACATTTTAACGCCCAAATAAACCATCTCTTTGGCCTCCTTAAACTTGAGCAGGTTCAAAATATACTTTTTATTTACTTGATTAATGGATTTCCCAAAGATCACATTAGATTTTTGGAAATTAACCACCTTCCCTGTCCAACAATAGCAATAAAAAATAATCTTCATGATTCTCTTAACAAGAATACCACTTGAACCTAAAACCTAAAACCCAAAAATAATGTTAAGAGAATTCTTAGATATCTTATAGGAACCTAAAACCCAAAAATTTGGTATCCTAGATATAGTTCAACTTTTGAAATCATAATTTATTCTAATTTAGTTGTAGGTTGCAGGGTTGATAGAAAAAATACCTCTTGATTTTATCAATTTATAAGATAATCCTTAGTCTCCTAGTCTAAAAGAAAATAAAACTCTATAGCCTATCTATCACTGAAGCATAATGATAACTGTAGGAAGTTGTGTTGCTGAAGTCGCATGGCTTAAATAATAAATCTTTAATCATGGACTCCCTGTCGGTATTATTACAATCAGGTGAGTTAACACTGGTGCTATATATTTATCAAAAAATCCAATCCAACACTTCCGAACTAAACACATAGACATTAGACATCATTTTATTAAAGATCATAAAACTAAGGAAGATATAAAATTATACCATATAGCTATGGAAAACCAACTAGCATATATATTTATAAAATACATTTCCTTTGAAACCTTTAGCACCTTGAGGAGTAAACTAGGTATTATAGACATTCATGCTAGAAATAGGATGATATGGAAATTGAAAAGTTTTATATTTTTATGTGCTTTATGCAATTTGTTTGGTGCTTATTCATGTTTGTTATTTATGTTTGAGACATATTTTTGTGTGAATTTTTCCATTTCATTCCTTTTCATGCAGTCTTCATGATCATCACTAGCAAAATTTTAAAATTGCTCACATTATATTGTACGATATAATATTATAATATACGATCATCACAAAATATGACATTACTACTCATAACACATTCAACGACTCTTATTGATCAATTATTGGTGATCGTACTATATCAATACCTGATTTATATTGTACGATGCATGTGGCACTCATCATTGGAAGAATTGAATTTGGACAGTATGATATTAAATATTGTTTCATATTGTATGAACACCTATTATGTTGTACAATATAATAAATTAACTATCGTCCAGGCTGATGCCTCAAGATGACTATCTTTATACTTATCATCTCGTATGATTCTAATTGTATTGTATGGTAAGACCAACCTTTTTGGCTAAATAGACTAGATGAATTAAATGACATACATCATACTATATAATTGTAGATCATATTGTATGATATAATTAATTTCTATTTAAAGAAAGGAAACATAATATTTTTCTTCACTCCAATCTTCTCAATCCTTCTTCCTTCCTCTTAAGTACCTACTCTTTATGATGGCTAGTGAAAAGCACTTAAGGGCTCTCATAGGAAGTTCTTCTCGTCGTCTCATTGATCCCCACTTCCTTGAAGCAGTTGATGAAGGATCATATCATTGTTATAAGGTTTCCAAGTTCATCCTATCCAAAATAATAAATAAAGAAGTTCTAAACTTCCAAGTGCACAATTTCTTTGCTCATACCACCCTTCAATTCATTCTTACCCTTACCTTCCCATTCAACCCCAAACTCCTCTTTCAATTTTTTGCTAGCCTTCTTATCAATAGAGAGGGCACTACACTTCAATCTTATGCCAAGAGAAGGCCCAAATCCTGCACCTTTCTACCAATGGTGAAAAAGTCCATTCTCTAGACTTTCTCTCTGAGCATAACTAGATACCTGTCAACACCACCCTTAAGAATTTATTAGTAAATTATAACATTCCTCTTGTTAACACTCTAGTTTAGGACACTCGAATTATTCAACACATCCTTCGCAATTCAGTTCAACACATCCTTTGTTGTTTTTTTTCCATTGTCAGGTTAATTTTGTCTTTGATGTTTTGCTTAGTCATTCCTCCTTTTGTTGATGTCAAAAATGAGAGTAGATTATTATTGATAGGTTATAATTTTTACTTTGTTATGAATAATCTGTTATTTTGTTTACTTCCTTTTCATGTCTATATGTTCTTTTACTTCTTTTAATTTATTATTTAAAAAAAAACTCTCTCTATTTTTAGAAACTTAACTAGTAAGGGGAAGATTAGGACATAGAAAATTTAATTTGAAATCATAACCAACAATGTTTGCCATCATAAAAAAAGGGTTAAATTATTGCAAATTTGGATTCAAGTTTTATGATTTTAATGATAACAAATATTATTAGTTGCATCGCTATGTTATCTCCTATTATTGTTATTATTGAATATTTATTTCTTGTTTAATAACATTTTAGTTCCACCATACATCGTGCAAAGTGATAAACTCAAGACTGGGCACAATAGGGTTAAGTATCCTGAAGAGTATGTATTTCTACTTTTATTTATTTATATATTTCTTGGGTGAAATTTATATATTTGGTGGATGCTAAACTTGGTTACCATGCACATACACCCTCAGGGGAGTGATAGTGGGAAAATTAGAAGAGTATTTTTCTAAATTAATCATATTGTACGAATCGCTATTCAAAAATCATTACAATAACTAATTCCATAATTAAAGCTATTTAAACTAATTATACTTTACAATCAAAATCATATAAGATGATAAGTTGAAATAAGGATCTCGGCCACCAATAATAATTTAGGTAATATTTTAAAATTCAAAATTTATCCTAATCATACTATGCAATAGGTATCATATGGTATGATATAATTAAATCTTGTATAAATTAATCCTATAATTTGGGGATCAAATTTTGATTAATAAATCCAGTTAAATTATACTATATAATTTTATTTAATGTACTATGCGACCTAATCTTTATATATGGTAATACTTTCTCACCACCAATCATATGGGATAATAATCCAAATTGATTGAACAACTAATACCAGACAATGCATTCTATCTTACTAGATGATTAGCTTAAACACTTGAAGTGATAATACTGCACCTTACTCTTTATATAATATTAATAAGGCTATTTGAACTAATCACTCTGTATATTATGGGATCGTAATATATGAATATTATCAACAAAATTGAATTAATTGGGCTTTTTGTGAAGCCTTGTATTTAAGCACTCTAATTAGACTTGTTTCAAGTCTTAGGAGATTGGGTTTTCTGGAAAGAGAGAAAAAGAGAGAGAGAGAGAGAGAGAGAGAGAGAGAGAGAGAGAGAGAGAGAGAGAGATTGGAGAAGAGATCTTGGAGAGCTTTGGGAAGGAAAAATGAGAGTTTATGTGTGAGGGAGGAGTGTGAGGGATTTTTATACAATTGCTCCGAGCAAACTTCTTCCTTATTTCCTCTGAATTTCTTGCTTAATTTCTTGGGTGGCTCTAGGAACAAGATTATGAGCCCAAAGACTATCAAGGTCCTCTGCCTTCACCATGAGGGTGAAAAAGGAGTGTGAGGTTTTTTTCCATCACCATGTATGGGTGAAAAAGAGGTCAAGGTTCTTCATCGCACTATGTTTGTGAAAATACTCTAAGGACTTCTCTGCCTAGCTGTGGGGGATAAACAAGAGACACTAAAGTTTTAGTGTAATACTCAAAGAGAAGTACTCCGGGGAGTGGACGTAGTGTTTGACTGAACTACTATAAATTTTTGATGTGTTAATTCTAATTTTAATTTTATGCACTTTATGTTTTTACTATTTATTTTCCTAAAAATTACATGTTAAAAATCTATGGTTGATATTTTATTGAGTTGATTAAACAATCAATGCCATTTTAGTAGCTATTGATAAATCTTTTAGCTTCCACATTAGGTGATAGAATTGCTTGCTTTTATGTTATCAAAAATCTAAACATATATGGTTTTGTGTTAAGGTTTTTAAAAACTACCAATTCAACCCCCCCCCCCCTCTTGGTGTGTCTAGGGATAGTTTACTGATGATTAACATCCTACATCAAACTTCATAAAATAAAGTAAAAACTGATAATCAAAATTAAAGTAAAAACTGATAATCAAAATTATTAATTATTTACTCCATAAATTAAAGAGAAAAGGAACTATGAAAATAGTTTTTAAAAGAAATAGAAGAAAAAAAATGAATACATTAGAAAACTTATATTAATGAAAAAACTTAGAATCTTTTTTTTTTTTTGTTAAAACCCGCAGAGGGGCCTATGCGTTAATAATATAAAAACAATTACAAAGTCCTTAAGGGAAATTAAACGCTCACTATGATCCAACGAGATACAAAAAATAAAAAAGAGAAGACCTATGAGCAAAAAGTTTCCACTAAGCAAAATTACAAAAGAACCTAGGAATAATCTACAGATGCTACAGGGAAGCATCCAAAAAAGAAAGTTGTAGATAGAGAAATGAAGCTCGAGCTTTCTACAAAAATGGTTGATAACAACTTTAAACCAAATGACCTGCAAAACAAAAATGCTGCAAAGGAGAAGATTATAACAACAAATAATATATAAAATAGAAATGCAGTAAGATAAATTAGAAAGATAAAAAAGATGAACAAAACCACTTAAATAGAAATGATCAAAGCACCACTGAAAGTCAGACCATGGATATAAATTATAAGAGCTCAGGAAAATAATATAATTAGCTTCATCAAGAATATCCACATGCCACTCGATCCAACCCTCAGGAGCATAAACCATCCAGTTCACTAAATGACCCAAGCCTAAGAAGGAAGCATAATTAATAGAAATCCAATACAGGTAAAAGGAATCATCCAACACAACAGCACCTTAACATACCACTCAAGGTCAAGCAACACAACTTCTAGCTATGAAGATCAAAGGCCAAACCCTCCACAGAATTACCACAAGGACAGCCAAAGTCATTCCAACAACTAAACTGAGGAATCAGCTCCCACAACATCCCAGCAAAGAGACAATAGAAAGAAACAAGAACCCCAGCCAAATGGACAGAACCACTCCCAGCCAACCAAACAAGCAACCTGAGAGATGGAGAGCACCAAAGGGAAATGCTCTAAGCACAAATAGCATTACAATCATTATTCATATTCATAACCAAATAGACAGTAGAAGCAATGAACAAATCTGACTGAACTAGCCAAAACAAATCAAAAAGAACACCGTGAAAAGAAGCTAAGAAGGGAAGATCCAAAAGTTGGGCGCAACATAACACAGTTAACCAAACACAATCAAAGGACCAGCACCGAGAGTCCCAGACCACAAGAAAATATCAAGGAGAACCCTAGACCAGAAAGAAAAACTCAGACATAGATAGAAAAATAAGCTTCCAGTTAACGATCCATTAGTAAGGGAAAGACAAATGACCAACAAGAATAAAAGTAATAGTTACAGAAGGCTAAATTAAAATGTAAATGAGCTCCTCACCACAGAAAATCCAACCAATATAAGGCAAATTCCAGGAATTATGGGAACAGACAATAACATCCTAGTCAAACATCAGGCTGAGGAAATAAACCCAGTCATAAAACAGGTACCAGCTAATAGAAAACCAAATAAAAAAACAAAAACCAAAGACCAACCAATAGAAGTTAAGATCTAACATAGGGACAACCACAAGCATCAAGATTAAGTAATCCACAAAGATGGGCAGGGCTAGTGTCCATAATAAATCAATAAAACTAGTCCGACTACAACCCCAAATTGCCAACCAAGAGGCACAAGCACTACCATCTTTACTGATATAGTGAAAAGAATATTTAAGGGACAACATCAGATTTTTAATATCTCTAACCATATAGAAGAGGTTCGGGGAACAACACATCTCATCTTCATCTTGAAAGAGGTGAAAATCCAAGTCAGAATTTACCTCAATATGCAAATTATAAATATTAAGAGAGATGCACAGTTGAATACCATACAAAATGGTCTTAAGAACAACAATATAATAGTTACCCTGAATAGGACCCGCCAAACCAACAATGAGGCCACCATTACTATCTCTAATCACACCACCACAACCACCAAATAGATCAGTACTAGTGCCATCTACATTAAGCTTAAAGAAATTAATGGGAGGTTTATGCCAGTAGATAACATTCAAAATGGCAGGAACACCCTCCAACTTCAAACCTAAGGATTTACCAACAAAATAACAATTTTTAAAGTTCTTAACATAAATCAAATTAATAGCCAACAGAGCTAACACCTTGTCCTTCACTTTCTGAATAACATTCTGATGGTTCATTTTCACATTACTGAAAAGGGAATGATCCCTTTCCAACCACAGAAACCACAAAATGAGATAAGGAATAAGGTTACGTATGTGACCTTTGGAGTTAATAAACCATAACTTAAGCATGGATTTAAGAGACAAAAGATAGTTAAAATAGTTCAGTTGAAACAAATCATTGAAATAAACCTAAGTTCTAATAGCAACAGGCCTAGTAAAAAAACATGGTGCATACTCTCCTTATGAAAACAACATTGTCATTTAGAGGCCAAGATACACCCTTTCTTAATAAGATTATCATCCACAGGAATAATTCTATGCAAAACTCTCTAAACAAAAATAGAAATAGTAGAAGGAATGCTTTTATGCCAAATATTATGGAAGATGTTATCTTTATTTCTTTTATCTTTGAAGGTATTCCAAGCACTCATTAAATGAAAACCACCATCTTTGGAAAGATCACACAACAAAATATTTCTAGAAGTAGCATTGATAGGTAAGTTTAAAATACTATGGAGGATACATTCAGAGACCTCATTGGCAAGCTTATTATAGTCCCACAAATTATTATTAAAAAAGGTATTGATCTTAATAGAAGAGGTAGAAGAAGAGTTCAACATAGAGTCAATAGAATTTTTACCTAACCAACGGCCCTACCAAAATAAAATATTACCATCGCCAAGGCCCCAAGAGATAAAGGGATCAACCTCCCATTTAATACTGCAAAGCCTTTTCCAAACTCTAGAGTCACCTTGTTTAGAAAAAAAATTAGTAGGAAGCTTGCCATTACAATACTTAGAAACTATAAAATTAGCCCAAAGACTAACATTAGCACGTAAATTATACCAAAGTTTAAAAGAAAAAGCCTTAGCAAGGTCCTTAAAGTTCTTACACCAAACACCACCTTCAACCAAAATACCACAACATTTCTCCCAGGCAGCCGAATGAATTTTAGCACTAGAAGAAGTGCCTCTCCAGAAAAATTTATTAATAATCTTCTGAAGTCTATCACAAACTGTTTGAGTAGTAAAAATAGATTAAAAAATATAAACCAGAAAAGCACAAAGAATACTTTTAATAAGAACAACCCGGCCACCAAAGCTAAGGAAATTTGATTCCCAAGATAATAGTCTGTATTGAACAGAAGCAATGAGATCATCAAACAAAAAGGATTTCCCTCTACCAGTGAAAAGAGGCACTCCAAGATATTTAATAGGCAAATGAGCCTAAGAAAAGCCAATGAGATTGCCAATAGATAAAATACGATCATATGCAATTCTCTTAGAGGCAATGAAACAACATTTGTTTTTGTTAAAGGGAAAACCACTAACCTTCTCAAAATAATTAAAAAAAACCATAAGCTTCTGAATTTTGTTAATAGACCCATTAGAAAACACTATAAAATCATCTGCAAAACATAAATGCGATAGAGGGACACCTCCCAAAGTTTTAAAGTAAAAATGAGGATTGGTATTGAATAAATTAGTAAGACCTCTAGAAAGAAACTCATTAGTAATAATAAAGAGAGCAGGGGAAATGGGGTCACCTTGCCTTAAACCATGAGAAACTTTCAAGAAACCATTGTTAGAACCATTAACAATAATAGAAAAATGAACATTTTCAATACAGTTCTTGATAAGCTTGATAAAAATAGAGTTAAAACCAAAAATTCTAAAATAAGGTAAATGAAATTCCAATTAATATTATTATATGCCTTGGCAATATCCAGCTTCAAAATTAATTTACCATCTCTTACCTTAACATCCAAGTCTTGATAGAATTCCTGAGCTAACAGGATATTATCAGTAATGGAACTACCTTTCACAAACCCCATTTGATTTGGAGAAATAATTCTATGCAAAATAGTAGTCAGACGATTCACAATAATTTTAGAAATCAATTTATTGAAGAAAGTGCAGAGACTGATAGGTCTAAAATCATTCCAATTAGTAATAGCATTATTTTTTGGAATAAGCACAATAGAAGTAGAAATAAAAACTTAGGGATAAGAGTACTAGCAAAAAAATCTAAAATAGCATGAAAAATATCATTACCACTAATGTGCCAGCATTTTTGAAAAAATAAGGTGGTAAAACCATCAGGCCCAGCCACAGACTTCTTATTCATATTCAATAAAATTTTTTTAACCTCCTCAAAAGAAGGAGGTCTAGAAAGAAAAATATTCTCCTCAATAGAAATAAGGAAAGGAATGAAAAAATTATCAATAATTTGATCCGGAGTAAAAAACTTTGTTAAACCTAGCTTGAAAGTGATTCACAGCTAAATTAGCAATCTCCTCAGAATTTTCAGTAAAAGACCCATCTTCCATTTGGATTTTATTGATATTGTTTTTTTGCTCTTTATGTCTTAAGCAAAGCCTGGAAATACTTAGTGTTGTTATCACCTTCAAGCAAATGCTTAGCAGCAAATTTTTGCCTCCAATAAACCTCTTCGTAAGCTTGTAAATTAAAAATTTCCTCTTTAGAATTCTTTAAGAAAGAAAGATTAGTATCAGAAGGATCATTTTTACAAGCTAATTTGAGAGAGTTAACCAGTTGTTAAGCTTGCAGAATATTAGAAAAAACATTTTTGAACACATGATGGTTTCTCCAATTTAAAACTTGTTTTAACCTTTTCAATTTAAACCAGAGTCTCTTCATACCAAAAATAGAATTATCAGGATGAAGAGGAGCAAGCCAATTAAGCTGAACAACTTCTAAGAAAGAATCATGATTTAACCACATGTTTTGGAATATAAATTGAGAAGAAACATTACCATGTTTATACTTAATGCTGATAAGTAAAGGGGAATGATCCGACAAAGTTCTACTCAAATGCTGCACATTAGTGGAAAATAGGGAATTAAGCCAAGGGTCATTAAAAAGTACACGATCCAATCTTTGCCATAAATGACCCCTATTCCAAGTGAAGTTATTACAAACGTACCCAATATCAATAAGATTACAAGAAGTAATTATATTATTAAAATTCTCCACAAAAAGAAGGAGGGGATCCTCCAATCTGTTCAGAAGGGTTAGAGATAGTATTAAAATCACCACCAATAAGCCAAGGCAAATTATATATATTATGAAAATAAAAAAGTTGATCCCAAAGCACTTTTCTAGAATAAAGTGAAGACGCAGCGTAAACAAAAGAAGCACAATAGTTGAAGTTAAGAACCTCTACCTTACAGTGCAAAACTTGAGTAAAGTCACCAATAACATAAATTTTAATCGAGTCTTTCTAGAAAACCCAAATCTTATTTGCAAGATTAGAAATAGCATGGTTAAAGCCCAAAAATGGAGAAGTGCTAATTAATCTATCAAAAGAGATAAGAGGCTCAAGCAAAATAAGAATAGAAAGGTTATGAACACGACACAAGTTTTTAACACAAATTCTAGAAGAAGGATAACTAATGCCCCTCACATTCCAAATAAATGTATTAAACATTAAAAACCAAATTACTTAGAAGTATGCAATCGAGTGTTTCTAGGAGGTTGAAGACAAATATGCTTAGGTTTCCTTCCTCTTTTACTATGAACTTTGATAAAACTTAAATCATTATCATCTTTAGCAAAACATTTAGCAGCAATATGCATTTCTTCAGTATCAATCAAAGCATCATTATTATAATAAGAAAGAGAAAGAGCCTTACTACCACTTGGGGGATCCCTTAAAGAAGATAGATGAGGACATTCATCTTCCATAAACTTTTCCTCTTCCTCAGTAACATCACAATCTCTTAGAATAATTTCTTTATTGCTGTTTAGAAGAAAAAAAATTCTCCTTCCTCTAAAAGAGCATCTTTAGGAACCACTTGAATAGCCAAAGCTTCTTGATCATTTAAGAGATTAGTAGAGGTAGAAACAATAATCTTTCCATTAAAATCATTAGTATTTAAATTAACCATGCAAGTAGGATAAGCAGCAATATTAGTACTAGTAGGAGCTTCATAATTATTCAACTCTTGATCCTGGATGTTTTCACAAGTAATATTAGTATCAGCATGAGTTTTAACAATATGACCTTGATCAATAATCAAAGAACCATTATTAGTAGAAGAAATAATAGGGTTCTCCAAATTAACCTCCATCGACTCAGCATTAGGATTGGACGTATTATCCTCTAAAGTAACTTGAATAGGATTAGAGATCACCTAAGTAGGCACATCCTCATTTTGTTTCAAATAGCTCTTTTCCTTACGGAGGTGAGGATGTTTCTGAAAGCATTCATTCATTCCATACCCATGCATCTTGCAAAATGAAAAAAATTGGAAAATTTTCAAATTCTACTTTTTGGAAATACCCCTTAACCTCTGATCTAATCCATATTTCTGTAGGATGTTTCTTGGAGACATCAAGTTCAAGTAAAACCCTAGTAATAGATGGCCTAGAAATAACAACAATTGCTTGATCCGTTTGTAATGGCCGCCCAAATATAGAAGCCAAACCAAAGAAAAATTGACGATTAAAGAAATGAAGTCTCAAATTCGGAAAAGAAATCCATACATGAGCAATAGGGGATTCTTCCCCAACATCAAAATCCAAAGACCATTTAAGTAATCACATTTGACAGGCTTGAATATAGTAAGATCTCTTAGCAAAAATCCAGCTATAATCAAGATCATTGGAAAGCTGTATAGCAACATATCTTTGGTCAAGCAATCCAATATGAAACACTCGTGATAGTTTTAGGTTAAAAAATTTTTTGAATGACATCTAGATTAGGTCGTCTCAAAACAAATTTACCGACAAGTGTCAAAGCAAATGGAACAGCCAACAAATCAACAACTGAGTCTTCAATCAAAAGAGTCGGACATCCCTTAAAAGAGGACTGCATGAATTACATATTCGAAGAAGTAGATGTAGAGCCAGCTAAAACATCTTTAAAAGACCTTGACTTCCCTTCACCAAGCGAGGAAGTGTTCGGGTTAGGGAACGATGACAAAATAGGCGTCATCGCTCAGCACCGAACCAAAATGAAACCTCAAAACAAAACAATCACAACACAAAATGCACAGAGAGAAAGCCAACAATCAAAAAAATTGAAGAGAAGAGCTACGGAAAGAGCAAACCAGCGCTCCCAACGATGCCCTAGAAAAATCACCCTGGAATCTCTTGACGAACCCAGAGCAGAGAGTCGTTGCGTGAGCTTTTCTTATGATATTCTTCTATTTTGAAAAAAAAAACTTAGAATCTGATTTCAATGTTATACTTAGATTTATAAAGGATAAAATAAGAAAACTAGTACAAATGATGGTGAACTAATAAAATTTAACTATAAATATATCTAATAATTAAATACATTATTCACTCTAAAATTCAAAAACTAATAAAACTCAACTACAAATATATCTAATCATTAAACACATTATTCACTCTAAAATTCAAAAATTAGTAAGCAAATCTATAAACTATAAATTCGTATTAAGCAATAAAAATGATGACTGATTGGTGTAATTATTAGTATTTTTTCTAAACTAGAATCATAATCTTGTTCGTTTTTACTACATCTAGACCGTGATATATTATCCTATATTTTAATAAATCTAAATTATCAATTTTATTTTTGTTAATCATTTAATTAGAATTATAATATATATATTTACTTGAGGACAAGTAAGCATTCAAGCTGGGAAGAATTTAATAAGTTATATAATGTGTTATTTTATGTGTTATATATTAAGTGAAAATGTGTTATTTTAATTGTGTTGTGCAGGAAAAATATAGAAAAGGTAAAAAATTATAAGTTTTATAAAGTATTGTAGCATCGAAATAAAAAGTGTCGCAGCACCATCAAAGACACCGCTAGAGTGCCAGAATATTAGCAATCATTGCAATGGCACTAAAAAAATAGCGTAACAATGTTAGTTCATTTATTGGGCACAACGGGATTATTTCTATAGTGTCAAAATGCCAGATGCCTATTTTGCATTTTTCTATAAAACATTATTATGTTATATTTGTGAGAGTTTAGTCAATTACATAAGCTCAGTCTAATTAAGAGTGCTTCTCTAAAACTCTCTTATAGTGATAACTAAGGGAATTTAGAGAACTACTTGATACCATCATCAAAGTGTTTGGGTTGTGTTTGTGGAAGTAAATATATATGTAACTAGAAGGAGTATACAGGAGATCCATTGAACCCTTTCGGTAATATCTATCTCTTGTATTTTCTTTCTATTATGGTATCAATGAAAATGAGTTTGCTTTAATTCTACTCCAAGTCTGGCTAAATTCTCTTATTTTAGATTGACGAATAAAGAATTATATGTAGTACTAGTGAATTATCTTACTCCTTAAAAGATTAAAAAGATATTTTAAATATTATCATATCTTTATTTTATACATATAATGGAAATATGTATAATTAAAATTAGGTGTAATGTGGGTCCTCAATAGAAAGAAGAAAGTAAAACCAAGAATATTGAATTAGTATGCATCATGCCAATGTAGAAGGTATGAAATGTACTCAATTCTTAAGGAGATGATATAACTGTAGGAAGTCGATGGACATCCTTTATTCCTATAAGCTCGATAGAGATCTAGGGATGCATGTGCTCTGAATAGTATCATAATTAAAAGATATTCATTAAGAAAAATATGTTATTTATAATCATCATTCAAAAATATTATATCCTTAGAGTGTATTCATTATCTTTATCTAATTTTATTTATGTGATTGATTCTCCTCAACCTTTATTTTTATTGAGAAGGATAATTATTATAATTTTAATAGACAATACTAGTATTTGTAAGTGAGCATATCTTCTTCATGGGATTAATTTACTCTACTCTATCACTATATTACTTCATTTAGTACATCAACTTGTATTATTCAGTGAAAATTTAAGAATATTTTTTATATCAAAGAAAATATAAGCATTGCTAGGGATTGATAGAGCCCTAATTTATTTCATAATTTTATAGGTTACTCTATCACACCCATCATCTACCACTTAGACTAACTTGGGCTAGCCAAATTGGTTAACCAAAGTGCACCTATGTAAGCATAGCTGAGCCCATATAATATTCTAGCCCATTCTATCCTGCATTAAGCTCATATGGAATGCCCTAATCCCCCCTAGACTCAGCCCTCCCAACACAAATCTTAGCCTAGCTTGAGGTGGCCAAAAAATTCCAAAACTAAAGCCATTTTGAGTTGGATAAATTTAAACAACTAGTTCAACTCATCCCATGTGCTTCTAGACACTTTCTTCCATGCTATTGGACTATCCAACACTAGCTTAGAGATCTAATACAAAACTCCCTTCCTGATATTTTATCCACATTCAATTTCCAAATCCTATAAATATCCTTATTATTTAAAGGGTATATACTCTTATTTCTCATTCATTGGGCTTCATGAGAGTAAGAGCAACTGATCCCCACTATAACTTAGGCCTCCCAAGATCCATAGGTGCAATCTTGAGCAAACTCTATCAAGTTTGATTTGTTGAAATATGAAATTCTGACCAAGTACTTCTTAGTGCTTAGCCTATATAGAAAAGTCTCATTCTCTAGAGTTAGACAAACTTACCCTATCCATAAAACTATTTAAACTTCAAAAAATAGTAACCATTGATATACTGAACTAATTTTTGCATGTAACACCTCTATATTTTCATAATTTAATTTTCTTAAATCGCATAGAGTATATGGCTTTGAACAATATAGAATTTCTTTGAATACTAATAAATAGAGAATTAAATTTTATTTAATTTGAGCAAAATGTAAGTCAATTTAAACTTAAATTAATCCTCATAAAAAATAGGGATGTTCTTGACATCTCTAATTTTTCTTGGGTCAATTTGACCTGTCATATGGCTTGTATAAAATTTCAAAAATCTTATGTTTGAAATTGACCTAAGATTTTAAAAAATTTATAACAATAAATCCATAAGGTATTTTAATGTGAATTTGTTGTGGATGTTAGAGCTAGGTCTATGCGTTAAATAGACAGAAATTGCACCCAAGTTCTCAATCCACTTTGTCCTAATTAATTACCCAAAGATATATATGTATTTACTTTTGAGAAAATATATAAAATTCTATAGTGATTCAAATTCTCTTAAGTTTTTTATGGGATACTCCTAAGGTCCTTCAAGATCTAGAGTTTAAAATTTATATTAATTGGAGGTCATTTGGTTAGTTAATTAGCTAACCCTAATCTCAATCTTATAAATGACCTCTAGCATTTATGGTATGCCTTTGTCCTGCTAGAACTTGATGGATTTTTAGTTTGGGTTGATAAATAATATGATTGCAAGAAAATCTTTTAGTGACTAAAAATTTGCTTGATGGTTGGCAACTTATTACTTTTTGTCTATTCGATGGGGAGCTTTATGGGGGGGTAGTTGCCATATTTTCTTGGGAGGGGAACTTATTCCCTTTGCCTAGTTTTTTCTTATCTTTTTATTTGTTAGGCTATTGTTTGGTTGGATATTACAAAGTGGATTAGGATTTAGGATTGTGGGTTATTACCTTTCTTTTTAGTTATATGGATGGTTAGTATCAACAATTTTCTGGGGACTTTGAATTTTGATATTACTCTTTTGAGACATTCTTCTATCAATGGTTTTTTTGGTCTATTATTTTTATTTGGTTCTCTTCGGTTAGTCATTCAACCATCTCTTCTTTCATTTCTATTTCATAAGTTTTTAGTTTTTATTTAGGATTGTGGTTATTTCAATCTTATTGCTAGGGTTTTTTTACCAGCTTGGTTGCTATTTGTTTAGTTCTTCTTAGATTTCTATAGGTTTGGATGGTTGTTAGTGTTATTGACTAGTTTTGGTTATTGTATATATAGGGTTAGAGACCTTTACTTATGTTGGTGGGCTAAGGATTCTTGTTTCTCATGTGCTTCTTGAATATCTTGGTGGGCCTTTTGTACCCAGATTAGGTAAGGTGTTTTTGTGTTTCCTAAATTTTCTTTGCATGCATACTTATTTTTGCAGATATATTTTGCTTCTACTTGGTGTTAAATATATATCAAAGAAGTGGCTTCATTTTTAGAATTTTGGATCCTTGCCTACCCTTTATTATTATCTTTGTAAGGTAGTAGGATCATTTGCTCATTAGGGTTTTTTTACATTTTGATTGGAGTTCTTTGAGCAATTAGTTAGTGTTAGATCCTTTAAGGACTTGTAACCCTTTTTCATTATTTAACATGTATGCTATATAAGTTTTAACAAAAAAAAGAATATCAAAATTCTAAAATTAAATAAATAAAAATATAAAAAAATATAAACTAAAGGTCATTCTTCTTCAAATCTAATATAGGGTTAAGGAAAAATAAAAGCTCTCTATGAAACTACTAAAAATAAAATAGTAGGTAATTAGGAGAGATTAAATAAATGAATAAATAAAGTCATTTAAATTAAAATATAAACTCATAACACCCCAAACATTCATGAGCTTCATATTAGGTCATTCATGACCTATGGTGATGGTTTCATGATGTTTAGACATCATTTAATACAATAGTTAAAAATACTTAAAACCCTTTAACAAATAAATAATAAATAACATTTAAAATTATAAAATGAATAAATAAATAAATAAAATCATAAAAGAAAAAATTAAAGTGCATTAAACTCCAAATAAATAGTAGAATCTTTAAAAAATATTAAATATTAAAATTTTAAAATTTATAGAAAAAGACAAACTTTTGTTGAACTTAAGAGAATAATATTAAAAAAACAAAAATGAAAATAAAATCAATAAATCTTTTAAATCATCCTAATAGTTTCAAAACACTAGAAAGTTAATGAATGAACAATTTATAACTCATTTAAAAAATTTTATTAACTTAATACCATTAAATCATAGAAATTGAAATAATATTAAATAATTCCATAAATAAATCCAAAATTCATGAAACTCATATTAAAAATTTAATAAATAAATAAGAATAATAAAATAACAATCAGAAAATAAAGATAAATCTTTGTAAATATAAATAAATTCAAATAATCCAAATAAAAAAAATTATTAGGTACAAATTAAAAAGATTTATACAAAATTAAATATTTCAAAATTCTATAATATAAAATAATAAATCATAGATACATAATTATAATTTATATAATACAATTTAAGAAATAAATTTAAAAATTAAATTTAAATAATAAACCAAAATAATTCATTTAAAAAAATTAAAATTAAATAGTAAAAAAAATAATCATTTTTCTTTATGCATTGTCCTCATTCCTTTGAAATAAAACAAATACATTCATTCCTTTAAAAGCCTATGACTTATTGAATTAAATTTAAATATATTTTTAAGTTATTAATTAATTTTATTCTTTAAAACCTAAAGTTAATAATAAAACCTAAATAACTGAAATTCAATAATAAATTTTAAATCATAAAAAAGTTAAATTCAAATTAAAACCTCTAGCATTAACATATAAATTAAATTTATAGATAACTCAAATCCTAATTCATTTAGGACAACAAAACCACACAATTAGTTGATACTTAGAATTATTTAATAGGGAAATTGACTCAAGCTTTATATTTAGATGATGTTACGATGTGGGTGTTTACTTTTACTGCATTTTATTATTTGTGGAGTAATATTCTAGTGAGTGTGTGATGATGTGAGTGTTTATTTTCTTGTGCTTGATATGATAATGTAATGGGTGCATTTGATTATCTTAAGTTAGGAGCGTATGGTTTGTACATCAAATTTTTTGTAGGTGGTCATGCTTATGTATGACAATTAAATCAAAAAGGGAAATATCATTATTATGAATAATAAGTTTTATGTAGGTGCTTAAATTTTCTACTCCTCTTTAAACATTAAGGCATGACCAAGTGTACATATTGTTTAGAGATGAGCAACTTCATTGTAGCGCCGTGTAATGTGATGTGGATATGATATATACAAATACTTTATTTTTTTATAAGAATCCCTACAGTTATAGAGCCTTTTATTTAATATTATTGTTCTAATTTTATAAAGAGTTATAAAAGTATGGGGTTTTGAAAGTTTTAAAAGAAGTTGTGTTTGGGGTGAATTTGAAAAGTTTTTTTTTTTTAAGATTTGTTCTCTTTGGGGAATTTGTAATTGACTTTAAATTTTAATTCTAAAATTCAACATCTCATTAGATAATATAAACTACCTTAAGAGATAGAAATAAGATTTTAAAATGGGTTCCATATTTAGAATTGCAAATCCCATCTTGAATATTGTAACTAAATTTAAGGGAGAACCACGTATGGTCCCCAAAAGCCAAAGTGTAGTTCAATCAAATATTTGGCTACAATAATCTACATGAATTATCGTTAATCTTATATTCAAACTTTTGTCAATAAATAATACATCTCACAAAAGGAACAAAATATCATTCATTATTAATTGCTCGAACATAACAATAATAATCATCGTTAATTTCAATTATCCCAAAGGAGACTAATTAAGTTTTGAAAATTGATTTTTGAAAAGTTTTATGTTTGTCCTAAATCTCCTACGAGCACAATCCCTCATAGTTAATTATATTATAGGGAGGTTTAATCCCGTAGGAATACTTTAGATTAAAATAATGATAGAAATTATATTTAGAGATTTTTTAGAAGTGGTATAAAAGTAGGGGGATTTAGAATTTCAATATGGATTGGATTGAGTTTTGAAAACTTATTTTTAGAGTTAATGGAGGAGGGTAAGAGGCACTTTTAAGATTCTAAAAAAATTAAGAAGTGCCCCAACCTAGGCTAAGTGTTGGGCTTTATGTTTTGGATTGAGAAAATATTTAATTTGAGTAGAATAATTTATTAGAAATTTAGAATTATATTTTAGGAGATTGGGGTCTTATGACTCAAAATTTGCCCTAGATCCTAAATCTAAATTGAGCACTGGACCACAGTACCCTAAACCTAGCTAAAGTAGAGTAAAAATCTAGACTTAGCCTGGCCTGGATTGGAAAGCCAGCTAACCACCTAGGCAATTTAAAATCCATGAGTTCAATCATTTTTTATGAAAAGAGTGGTAGGGATGTTGTTGTTAAAGTTTTATAGAATTGGGATCGATATCTAGAGTGAATCCTAATTGGTCTTTTGACTTATGTAGGGTGAAAATGCTTGAAGAAATTATGATTAAAATTTTAAACTCTTTGAAATTTATTTCTAATTGAATGCATGTTGATTGACTCGATCAAATGCATAAAAAATACATGAAGAATTTTAAAAAGGCTTGAAAATTAGTTTTTCCTAGAGATTGCACAGCATCCCCTTACTTCTTAGAATATTAGAGTTTCTATATTATCTTAAAATTTTATTTAAATTTAAGTAGAAAAAGTTTTACACGTGCCCTCACAAGCCTTTAATTCGATTCTAGGCTAAACAAAAAATAGCATGTAAGTTGCAAAAATACTAAAAAAAAACTAGGTATCCCTATTCGCAATCATACTAAATCAAACATAGAATCGACTCCTTGCTTCCTCCTAAAGCAGGCAGAGAACCCGGACCTTTGCTGAAGTAGACCTCCCAAGAACCTCCCAAGGAAGAAGGACGAAGAACGAAGACGACGACTTGGAATCTTGCTTGGAGCAACCTTTGTGATCCCTCTCACAAACTCCCCTTCACAAGTTCCTCTCCCTCTCTCTCTCTCTCTCTCTCTCTCTCTCTCTCTCTCTCTCCTAAGGCTCTCTCAGGTTAAGACAGCAGCACTCAAGGTTTTATTGCATGAGAAAATTTGTGTCCATTAAAAAGAAATTCAAGAACCGACTTTATCGTCTCCTGGCCGATCAGTACAAAATAAGCTCAATCAGCCGGTATGATTTGGGACGATCAGAAGAAAACTGGTTACATCGTCCAGGTCGATATAATATCGTCCTGGCCGATTGTTCAAATTTGAGTACAATCATCCTGAACATCGCCCAGAATAGATGCTGACCGATGTCAATCATCCAGGACATCGTCCTGGCCATTTTGAAATCAGCCTGGCCGATGTGATCGTATCAATCAGCCTTAATTGCTTTTCATAATTACCAGATTAATTTAGGCATAATTGTGTGGTATACTCCAGGCTGATATTTTAAAATAAAGAATACCTAAATTGATTATGGTGGCTGATTCTTTCTGATTTGAGTCTATCATCCTGGCCGATACAATTATCGTTCAGGACTATTTGCTTAATGACGGCTGTTTAACCAGGATGCCCTAATTAGGGTTTCTATTTTTACTTGAATAGTCCTGACCGATATGAACATCATCCAGGCCGATGTACTGAAAATAAAAAAACTCCTCAAGTGTGTGTGTGTGTGTGCAATGTTACTTAGCATCATGAACCACTTTTACAAATTACTCAAGAAAGGAAAAAATATAGACTTGACTCAACCTAAATCTACCCGCTCTTGAGCTAGCTTGAGTTGCATTCGATCTTGTGGACCTGAAAAGTTAGTAGGCAAGGCAGTCGTAAGAAATCATGAATGTTTGCTATCATCAAAAGTCTAATCCATAAGCTCAGATTTGCAACAATCTCCTCCTTTTTGATGATGGAAAACACAAGCAGAGAATTCCAAACAATTACGGCAGTTTAGTAAAAACAGTGTGACAAAAAAATTAGTTCACTAAGTTCTAGAATTCGAAGTACAAGATACATCAGACTACTCCCTCTTTTGACATCACAAAAAGGAGGGGGAAACAAGAAGCAAACTTAAGCAACTAAAACTAAAAGAGAAACAAAATTAAAAAAAAACAAACTAGAGAAAAAAAATCTTTTTTTCTAATCAAGGCATGAACATGATATAGTCTCCATGTGATTGATTTTAAAAATTTGTAAGTTAATGAGTTAACAACTTCAAAATCCAAAAAATGGTAAAATATCTTATCATGTTAACCCTAAGCTCGGACTTCTTTTATGAAAAAATCTTCTTTTGAAATCAAAAGGCTTAACCAAAAAAAAACATTTGGATAAGAAAAATAGATCTTATCAAGACTTGGTTTCAGAAAAATATCTTATAAAATAATATATTAAAGTGATTTGTTAAATTGCAAAATTCAAATCAAGACCTTGAAAATCTCAAGTGATATACGAAATCTTCTAAGTTTTAAGAGTTGGAGGAAATAAAGAAAGCTTACTTTTTGATGGGCTCATTTTATACCTCTTGTCTATTGAATGGCGCACTTTGTGCATCTTTTGATTTTTGATACACTTTGTATATATTTTTTTTTTAATTTGGCGTCATTGCGCATCTTTTGTTTTTGGCATCATTGGCCACTTTTTTTTATTATTATTTTTGGAAGCTAGATTCTTTTCCAAAAACTCTTAAATATTCTTAGTTGTGAGTATATCTTCCAGATATTAGAGAAGAAAAACTTACTCTCTAATATAGGGAAGAACAATCCACAAAATAGAATCAAAAATCATGTGAGAGATTCATTGACAGGATAATGAGAAATCTTGAAGTAACATAAAAACTTTAACTATTATTGTATAAGCAAGATTACTATAGCAAGATAGAAAGGATCTCAATTGCAAAATCCATTTGCTAATTTGAGATAGACTTTTGGTTAGAAAAGATTTTTTTACCACCAAAATAGGTTAGAGAAAGAGACACAATCAACGGTGTTTTTATCCTTTAGCAGATTTAAGAGATGTAAAATATTAACTCCAAATTTTCAAAATAAAAAATAAGGCATAAATATCAATTCAGCGATGATTTAAAAAGGAAAAACAAAGCAAAGCATATGGAAAAATAAAGTACCAAAAAATAACTAATCCAAAAAAATAATAATAAACAACAAAAACTAGAAAAATACAGCAAAGTAATCAGCAGATAAAAAATCAGAAAATCATTAGAAATCAAGTTCATGCATTAATGTCAATCACACCTAATCTGGTCTTTAAAGTGCTGAAGGTATCGAAGGCTAGCAGTTTAGTAGAAATGTCAGCCAGTTGATTCTCAATCGCTACATGATGTAACTCAATGTCTCCCTTAGTCACATAGTCTCTAATAAAGTGATGCCTAATGTTAATGTGCTTAGTCCTTGAATGATGGATAGGATTCTTAGAAATGTATATGGCACTAGTATTGTCATAAAGAATTGAGATGGTGCCTACAGGTAATCCTAAATCCAGTACTTATTGTTTTAGCCAAAGGACTTGGGCCACACAACTTCCTAAAGCAATGTACTCAGCTTCAGCAGTGGAAAGAGCATCATAGTTTTGCTTTCTACTAGACCAGGAGACTAAAGATTAACCTATGAATTGGCAAGTTCAAGAAGTGCTTTTTCTATCCACCTTACATCCTGCAAAATCATAATCAGAGAATTCAATAATCTCAAAAGAAGTGTTGTTCCTAGGGTACCAGATTCCTAGGTTTTGGGTCCATAAAAGGTATCTAAGAATTCTCCTAACTCCAGTCAGGTGGGATTCCTTAGGGTCAGCTTGAAATTTAGCACAAAGACAAATACTAAACATTATATCAGATCGACTAGCAGTTAGATAAAGTAAAGATCCAATCATCCCTCTGTACTTCTTCTGATCAACTAATTTTTCATTTGGGTCCTTATTTAATTGAATTCTTGAGGTCAAGGGAGTATTAATTGGCTTGGCTTTGTCCATTTCATATTTCTTCAAGATGTCCTTTATGAACTTTGATTGGCTAAAAAAAGTTCTATCATCTAATTTTCTAATGCTAAACCCCAAAAATAAGGATAATTCTCCCATTATACCCATCTCAAACTTCTTACTCATTATTTTAGAAAAATCATCACATAGTCTTTTATCAGAACATCCAAAAATTATAACATCGACATAGATCAGAATAATGAGTAAATCATCTCCTACTTTCCTCAAGAAAAGGGTGGTGTCTATACTCTCCTTAACAAATTCCCTTTCTAGTAAGAATGTGCTAATCCTCTCATACCAAGCTCTGGGTGCCTGCTTTAATCCATATAAGGCCTTTTTTAATTTGAAAATATGATTTGGAAATTGGGAACTCTCAAAACCTGGGGGTTGTTTTACAAACACATCATCTTTTATTTCTCCATTTAAAAAGGCACTTTTAACGTCGATTTGGAAAAGCCTAAATCTCTTATAACAAGCAAAGGCTAATAGCACTCTAATGGCTTCCAATCTAGCTACAGGGGCAAAAGTCTCCTCAAAATTTATCCCTTCTATTTGGCTATACCCCTTAGCCACTAATCTTGTCTTATTCCTAACCACCACTCCATAATCATTCACCTTATTCTTAAAGACCCACTTGGTTCCAACTACACTTTGTCCCTTAGGTCTTTCTACAAGCTCTTAAACATAATTCCTAACAAATTGGTTCAACTCCTCCTACATGGCTAAGATCCAAAACTCATCAGAAAGGGCTTGGTTAATGTTGGTGGGTTCAGTCATTGAGATAAAGCAGAGTGATTCACTTCCTTCCTAAGTCCATGTCAAGTACTAACTCCATCAGAAGGGTATCCTAAGATCAGATCTTTAGGGTGACTCGAAGAGTATCTCTAATCTCTAGGAAAAGTGTGTGAAGGTTCAACCCGTTCCTCTAGATCTACATTTTCTACTCCTTGGGTAACCTCTCCTACTCATTCAGTGTTTTGGTGCTCTACCCTTTTTCCTAAATTTTCTACTCCAGTGGTAATCTCTCCAACATCATCATCATCCTCAACTCTAGGCTTTCTAGGATTAGACTCATCAAACACTACATGTGTAGTCTCTTCCAACACCAAAGTCCTCTTATTAAACACCCTAAAAGACTTCCCAACACTAGAATATCCTAAGAACACTCCTTCATCAAATTTTGGGTCAAATTATTCTAAGTGAGACTTCCCATTATTGTGAATGAAAACCTTACAACCAAAGACATGAAGATGGGAAAGATTGGGTGTCCTACCCTTAAGGATCTCATAGGGTGTCTTATCTAATTTGGCTCTAACATTCACCCTATTCAACACATAACAAGCTGTGTTATCCGCTTCAGCTCAAAAGTATTTTGGAAGTGAATATTCAAATGGGATTGCTTGACTTCATTAGTACCTTCATAGGTGATACACAATTTATCTCAAATTTCTTTATCAGTAGTGCAAGTGGAAACACGCATGTAATCTTCTGATTTCAAAGCACAAAAAAATAGTTCAAATATTTTGCATTTAATTGTGCTAAATCCATATCATCTAGAGTCCATTCAGTAAAAGGAAGTGAAACAGTAACATCATTCCATTTTCTAGTTGGAGATGTATAACCATCCCTAACAAGCATCCACATGCGATAATCAATTGATTATAAAAATCTAGACATGCAAGTTTTCCAAAAATCAAAAGGGATATTATCGAACAAAGGTGGTCAGGTAATAGAATACCTTTCCACAGTATTACGATTTCTGTTGTTAGCCATGGATCAAAATTCAAAAAAATTTCAAACTTAGTTTTTAAGAATCTCGCTCTGATACCACTTGAAAGTTCATTAGGGACGTTAAGCCCTTAAGAACTAGCCTAAGGCTAACCAAGAGGGGGGTTAATTGGTATTTTAAAAGATTTTTCTTTAGTTAAAGCACAAAATTAAAACCAAAAACACCACAAAATTTAGAGTGCAAAAATAAACAATTGTAAAAGCAAAATAAAAAATGATCACATAGGATTTATAGTGGTTCGGTCAATCTTTGACCTACGTCCACTCCTCACAGGCACCCTCTGAGTATTGCACTAACTAAGTGTCTCTCTTTTAGCTCCCACAACAAGGTGGAGAAGCCTTTACAATAGACTCCTTTTCACCAACCCTGGTGTAGCAGAGAATCGACTCCTTTTGCTTCCTCCTGAAGCAGGCAGAGAATCCGGACCTTTGCTGAAGTAAACCTCCAAAGGATGAAGGACGAAGAACGGAGATGATGACTTGGAACCTTGATTTGACCAACCTTTGTGATCCCTCTCACAAACTCCCCCTCACAGTTCCTTTCTCTCTCTCTCTCTCTCTCTCTCTCTCTCTCTCTCTCTCTCTCTCTCTCTCTCTCTCTCTCTCTCTCTCTCTCTCTCTCTCTCTCTCTCTCTCCCAAAGGCTCTCTCAGGTCAAGACAACAACACTCAAGGTCTGTTGTATGAGAAAATTTGGGTCCTATAAATAAAATTTCAAGAACCGACTTTATCATCCAAGATGATAGGAATATCATCATGGCTGATCAGTACAAAATAAGCTCAATCAGCCGAGACAATTTGGGACGATTAGAAGAAAATTGGTTACATTGTTCAGGTAGATACAATATTGTCCTAGCCAATTAGTTCAAATTTGAGTACAATCGACCTGAACATCACCCGAAAAAGATGCTGGCCGATGTCAATCATCCAGGACATCATCCCGATCGATTAGCCTTAATTACTTTCCATAATTGCCAGATTAATTTAGGCATAATTAGGCGGTATCGTCCAGGCCGATATAGAGATCGTCCGGGCTGATATTTTAAAATAAAGAATACCTAAATTGATCATGTCGGTTGATTCTTCTTTTATTTCCTGGCCGATACAAGTATCGTCCAGGATGATTTGCTTAATGACGACTGCTTAACCATGATGCCTTAATTAGGATTTCTATTTTTAGTGGAATCGTCCTGGCTGATATGAACATCGTCTAGGATGATGTACTCAAAATAGAAAAACTCAGAAAACCCCTCAAGTGTGTATGTGCATGGTTACTTAGCATCATGAACCACTTTTACAATTGACTCAATAAAGGAAAAAATACAGACTTGACTCAACCTAAATTTACCCGATTTCTTGAGCTGGCTTGAGTTGCATTCAATCTTGTGGACCTGAAAAGTTAGTAGGCAAGGCAGTCGTAGGAAATCATGAATGTTTGCTATCATCAAAAATCTAATCCATAAACTCATATTTGCAACACACATTCATTTTGAACTATTCATATAGTATGATGTGAATTCGTATAAATGACTAACAGTGTATGAAACTGAATTCATCCAAGTTCATATAAAATGAAGCCCTAATTTTTTGAACTATTCATATCAGATGATCCACACTCATACAGTATGATTGTAGGATAATTTTATTGAAAAATTTATTTTTTGGATTATTTTCACATATTTTCTATAAAAAGAGTCCTAAAAACTATCTTATATTCCTTTACTTTGAATTTCTCTTGAGAGGGACCATTGAGAGTGTGTTTGGGAGAAAATTTGTGAATGAAGACTGAGAGATCTAATGAGGGGAGATATGAGGGATTCATTAGATTGCCCAAAGTGAGGATCTCTTTGTCGTCTTTAAGTTTCTACCCAACTTTTGGCGGCTCTTGAGAGAAGATCTTCAAGAAGAATCAAGGTTTTATGCCTTCATGAGGAGGGTGAAAAAAGATGTGAAGGTACACTGCCATCACTTAGAGAGTGTAAAAGGCGATTATTCTTTATCTTTATCAGGAGGGTGAAATAAGACATGACAGTATGCTACCATCACTTGGAGAGTGTAAAAGGTGAGTTTGTAAGGGCTTCTCTTCCTTGTTGTGGGGGCAAATGGAGAGTCATTATTTTTTAGAGCAATACCTAGAGAAGGAGTCTCTAAGGAGTTATTGTAGGTCTAGTTAAACCAATCTACTATAAAATTTGGTGTTCTTCTGATGCCTTAATTTTTCCTTGTAATTTTAATTTTCTACATTTAAATTTTATGGTTGGAAAATCATTTGTGATAATCATTTCTTAAACAACTACATGTTGTGGGATTCTTAATTTAACTTTCAAAAATCAAAAAAGGTTTTCAAAAATCCAAGAATTTTTTTAATAAGTAATTGACCCCCACCCCTCTCTTAGATAGTCTTGGAATAATTCTATAAGGTCTAACAACCTTCACGAATTTTCAAGGGTATCAGAGCTTATTTCAAAAATTAAAATTTAGACTACTTTTTGAAAAATGCTCATGGATAATTTTGGAAACTAGAGTACTACTAAAGGATATTTGATCACTAGACCACCTTTATTCGATAACATGTTCTTTTGATTTTTAGAAAACTTGCATGCCTTTTTTCCTGCAATTACTTGACCATCACATGTGGATATTAGTATAGGAAGGTTATACTAAACCTATTAGAATGGTTGATGGAATTCAAATTGAAATACATTTACTGATTGGACTATAAAAGAAAGAGAATCGGCAAAGTTAAATCCAAAAGATTTAAATAGTTTTTTCTGCGCTTTGAAATATGAGAATTATATGTGTTTTTCTACTTGAAAAATTGGAAAACAAATTTGGGATAGATATTGCATAACTTATCAAGGAATAAATGAGGTAAAACAATCTATGATGAACAATTTATTACATAACTATGAACTATTTTGCATGAAATCGAATGAGTCCATTTCTAATATGCATATAAGATTTACACAGATTATTACCTCATTATATGCATTAGGTAGAGAACTTACAAATTGAAGAAAGGTTAATAAAATTTTATGTTGTTTACCTACTGCTTATGATGTAAAGATAACAATCATAATTGAGTATAAAGATATGAATGTATATTCTATTGGAAATTTTCTTGGATCACTTATTGTTTATGAGTAAGGAGTGAATTAAATACATATTCATATAGGTGACAAATGGAAATAGAGAAATATAGCGTCAAAAGTTGATGATTCAGAGAGTAATCAATCAATGCTAAAGGATGAAAAAGTTATTGCACTTATGACTAATCAATTCAAAAGTTTTCTTAAGAGAAAGCAACGACAACGTTAGCATTGGAACAAAGGTATGTTTAATAAGAATCCAAAATTTACTAATGAAGTCATTTGTTATGAATGCAAAAAGCTTAGACATATAAAGAATGAATGCCCAAATCTCAAAGCTAATCCTAAAAGGAGAAAATTAAGGAGAAAATAAATGTTAAAAAGGGAAACAAAAGAATGTAAAGAGCTTTCTGGGCTGACTTAGCTTCAGAAACTTTAGAAATAGAAGCAGAAGAGGTGGTTATAAATTTATGCTTAATGGAAGATGAACTTGATTATTTAGTTCAAGAGGATGTATATGACCTATATTATAATGAATTATTTGAAGTTTTTTAGAATATTTATAATATATATAGAAAACTTAAGAAATTGCAAGCTAATTTTAGTATAGAGTATTTGAATTTACAAAAAGAGCATGAAAATCTTAGAAATGATCATGTAACCATAGATAGCAATTACATGATTTTGTTAGATGAATTTGATGATTTAAATAAAAAGCATGAATTATTAAAAACATCTTATATTGAGCTTTAAAATGGTTTTAAAAATTTATGGATAAATTAGATCAAAGGGAATATGATTTAAAGATTACAAATTCAATTTTGAAAAATGCAAATTCATATCTTCAAATAAAATTGAAAGCTTTTAATGGAAATAAAAAAGCTCCCACACTTGAATAATTATATAATCCTAACCAAAAGCGTACAGGTTCAAAACCTAGGAAAAGATATTATAACTCATATAAAACAGTAAATTATTTTCCTGTTAGTAAATATTTTTTATGTGAAATGTAAGGGCATATTTCTTACACTTGCTCTATTTATAGTAGAACATATTTAGTGAGAAGACCTAAGATGCATCAATTACAGCATAACAAACATGCATCTAGATTATCATTATTAAGAGGTAAACCAAAATTTCTTTGGGTTCCTAAGTCAAACGTTTTATAATTTTATAAAAATACTCTTATACAAGCCCTCGTGAGAGCATTTGGTACCTGGACAATGAATTTTCAAAACTTTTGATTGGAGATGCAAATTAATTTATATCGCTGGAGGTCAAGACTGGAGGTAAAGTGACACTTAGAGATAACACCACTAGGAGAGTGGTAGGTTTAGGTACGATTGGTAACACAAAGAATTTTTTTATTAAAAATGTTTTATTGGTTGAAGGCTTAAAACATAATTTATTAAGTATTAGTCGACTTTGTGATAAGGGTTTTTAAATAAAGTTTTTTTCCTACAAGTTATATTATAATCAAAAATGGAGTTGATGTGTTGTATGGAAATAGGGTAAATAATACTTTCATGCTTGATTTAAATTATGTTAAATTTTCTAATACTTTTTGCCTAAAAATTATTGCTAATAAATCTTGGTTATGGCATAGAAAACTTTGTCATGCAAGCATGAAAAATCTTATAAAGATCATCCAAAAGAAATTGGTTAGA
This sequence comes from Dendrobium nobile, assembly GCA_022539455.1. Classification (NCBI taxonomy): domain Eukaryota; kingdom Viridiplantae; phylum Streptophyta; class Magnoliopsida; order Asparagales; family Orchidaceae; genus Dendrobium; species Dendrobium nobile. Next base: position 36,108,990 of record CM039723.1, read on the forward strand.
GGAATACCCAAATTAGACTTCACTATGGATCACCAATATGATGCATGTTAAATAGGGAAAAAAGTCAAGTCCTCCTTTCATTCAATTAAAGATGTTACAACTAAAAAACCCTTAGAGGTTTTTTGAATGGATCTCTTTGGACCTATTAGCATTGTAAGTCTTAGAGGGAAAGTTTTTGGGTATATGATTTTTGATGATTATTTTAGGTTCATATGGCTTAGATGCTTATCACATAAGAGTGAATCATTTGATGAATTTAGAAATTATTTTACTTGAATTCAGAGGAAGCCAGGTTTTGAAATTTTTCTATCTCATAGTTACCACAATGGAGAATTTAAAAATAAGAAATTAAAAGTTTTTTGTAAAGAGCAAGAGATAGATCATAACTTTTTAGCTCTTAAAACCCCTAAATAGAATAAAGTTATTGAAAGAAAGAACAAAACTTTTATAGAAGCTCTTAGAGCCATGTTGGCTGAATATTCACTTCCTAAATATTTTTGAGCTAAAGTGGTTAATATAACTTGTTATATTCTGAATAGGATGAACATTATATCTTAGTTGAATAAAACATCCTAAGAATTTCTTAAGGGCAGGACACCCAACCTCTCACATCTACATGTCTTTGGATGTAAAGTGTTTATTTATAACAATGGGAAAACTCTTTTAGGAAAATTTGATCCTAAATCTGATGAGGGAATTTTTTTAGGATATTCAAGTGTTGGAAAATCCTATAGAGTTTTTAACAAAAGGACTTAGATAGTAGAGGAGACCACTCATGTAGTTTTTAATGAATCTAATATTTCTGGAGGGTCTAGGTTGGAAAAAGAAGATGTTGAAGAAAATACTCAACGTATTAAAAATGCAAAACTTAAAGAAAGTTTTGGAAATAAAAATAAATTACCTAGAGATTAGAAATATCTTGAAATTAATCCTAAAGAACTAATTTTAGAAGAATCGAGTGAAGGCACTAAGACTAGGCATGGACTTAACAAAGAAGTGAACCATTCAGTATTTATATTAATGATTGAACCCAATAATTTAAATTAAGCACTTTTTGATAAATTTTGGATTCTATCTTTGCAAGAAGAGTTGAATTAATTTCTTAGAAATAATGTTTAAGAGTTAGTAGAAAGACCTAAAAATCAACATGTTATTTAAACTAAGTGGTTTTTCTAAAATAAGATGAATGATTTTGGTGTAGTGTTTAGAAAGAAGGAATAATTGGTGGGCAAGGAGTATAATTAAATAGAAGAAATTGATTTTGAGGAGACTTTAGCCCTTGTAGCTAGACTTGAAGCAATATGGGTGCTTCTAGCATTTATCTGTTTTAAAAGATTTAAAATATTTGAAATGGATGTTAAAAGTGCCTTTCTTAATGGGTTGGTTAAAGAGGATGTTTATATTGAGAAACCTCCAAGTTTTGGAAATTCACAATTTTTTAATCATGTGTTTAAATTGAACAAGGCATTTTATGGATAACAGAGGCACCTAGAGCATGGTATGAAAGGCTAAGAATTTTCTTAATAGAAAGATATTTTGTTAAAGGGAGTGTGACATCACTCTCTTCATAAAAAGAGTAGGAGATGATATTCTCATTATTCAATTTTATTTTTAAAATATCATGTTTGGATCTACTAATAAAAATCTTTGTGATGGCTTTTTAAATACAATGAGTAAGGAATTTGAAATGAGTTTGATGGGAGACTTGAGTTACATTCTTGGTTTTAGAATAAAGCAAAAAGAGGAAGGCACCTTTCTTAATCAATAAAAATATATTAAGAGCATCCTTAAGAAGTATTAAATAGATAAAGCTAAACTAATAAGTACTTTCATGAGTTCCTCAGGTCATTTAGATAAGGACTCTGAAGGCAAATTTGTTGATCAAAAGAAATTTAGAGGGATGATTGGATCATTAATTTATTTAACTATTAGTAAACCTAAAATCATGTTTAGTATTTGTCTTTGTGCTAGATTTCAAACAAATCCAAAAAATCCAATTTGACTACTATTAAAAGAATTTTTAGATATCTTTTAGGAACTCAAAACCTAAGGATTGGTATCCTAGGCACAGCACTTCTTTTGAAATCATTAGATATTCTTATTCCGATTTTATAGGAAGGATTGATAGAAAAGATGCACAAAGTGCATCAAAAATTAATAAAGAGGCATAAAATGAGCCTAGAAAAAGTTAACTTACATTTCATATATTTTTAAATCTTAAAAAACCCATGTGTCTAAATGATACATTTGATACTTGAGTTTGAAAATCATGATTCCATACTCAACATTTTTGCATTGATATTTTATTAAATATGTTTCATGTAAGAAGATGGAAAAAGATCATTTGTCTTCTCTAATTCTTTTTCTAAATTAGATTTTTATTCAAAAAGGAATTTAACCTATAAGGAGCTTGAGCTAGGGTTGATAAAATTCAAATTTCCAACCTTTATGGATCTTAGTGTGGTAAATTCATTTCTTACAATATTTTTGAATAAAATCAAGAGGTAACTTTCTCATTTTGAGAAAATTTGTTAAAATTAATTGATTCTTCCTAATCATCAACACCACCTCCACTTCATCAGAGTTTGTCATGTGTATTTCATTTTGTTTTTTGTATATTTCCCTTCTTTTTTGATAATGTCAAAGGGGGAGAAGGCGTTTGACTAGTTGTATTTGTGTTTAAGCTACATAAGTTCATCTTGTATTTGCAATAAGTTATATATTATTTTATGTTCTAAAAGTTTTGTGTTTTTTGTTGGATTCTATGTAAAAAAACCAAAAAAAATTAAACTTTTTTTTTTAATTTTCTCTATTTTTAATGTAGTTATCTTAGTGATGGGGAAATTAGGAGAAAATATATTTTTTTTAATTTACAAATTCAAATAGTAATGTTTGACATCATAAAAAAGGGAGAGATTATTGCAACTTGAGCTCATGAGTTTATATTTTTTATGATAACAAATATTGTGGCTCACATCCTTATGTATAATTATATGTGCAATATATATTTATTTATGTGTACTAACATTTCAGGAATGTCATGCCTCATCCAACTAAGATTCAAGGCTCAAGATTGGGTAGAATAAGTAATGTTGTAAATATTTTTGTAATATTTATTTATATTTTTTTTTTCTTAAGTCAAGTCATGTAAGGGTGTATGCTTGCTTGGTAACCATGCAAATACACACTCATAGTGAGTGAGATTGAGTCAAAACCAGAAGTTAAATTTTAGAACTAATTATACTATATGATTTATATTATATTATATGATCAACTCATCTAACTAATCATACTAGATGATCTAGATAGTCCAGGACAATCAGTTATGCTAATGAAAAATAGCCACCAATCATAATTTAGAAAAGATTTTAAATTTTATATTTTGTTTTAATTATTCAGGATGATGTACATCTTACTGGATAATTTATGAAAATCATGCCAAAATTAATCTTATGTTTAGTCAATCAAATCTGCCTAATTTTAATATTATGATCATACTTTACAAACTAAGTACTGGATGATTCATAGAGATAATTTTTGTGATCCCAGGTTTTATCCTAGAAAAACTACATTTTAGTTAAACTAATCGCCCCGGACAATCTCCAGAACATACTGGATGATATATATAAATACTTGAACTAATTATAAAGGATAGTTTTGATCGTACTGATTGAAATGGTTATTTTGTACTAATCATACAGGACAATCTCAGGAACATACTTTATGATCTTTATCAATAGAATTGAACTTTTATGGTTTTTGAAGCCCTAAATTTAAGCTTTGTCAAGGAACTTGGTAAGTGACTTGGGCAACCATTGTGCTTTCATTCTTCTAGAGAAAACTTGAAGAGAGAACTTGAAAGGAAGAGAGGAAAGGGAGTATGAGAGGGAGAAGATCCTTGGAGGGGGTTTCAAGGGAGTGTGGAGGGGGTTTAACATGGTTGCTCCAGCAAGCTTGCACCTTAGTACCATCGAATTCATGGTTCGTCTAGAGGGAAGTTTTGAGAATAAGAATATCTCTTTGGTGTAAAAGGACCTAGCTACTTTGCTGCACTGGGGAAGGTGGAAGTGATTTTATAAGGGCTTCTTTGCCTAGCTGTAGGGGCTAAAGGAGAGTCATTAAAGGTTTAGTACAATAGTCAGAGGCTACCTCCGGAGAGTGGGTGTAGGTTAAGTTAGACTTAACCACTTTAAATTTGGTGTGTTATTTCTGATTTTATTTTTTCTGCACTTAATTTTCCATATTTATTTTGGATATAACTATCTAGATGAAAATATGTGATTGATATGATATTGAATTGATTATTTATTTTTAGATGTTGAAAAATATTTAATAAGGGGAATTTTCTTTTTGTTCAAAGAAGGTTTTTTCATTAATAAATAGTTTACCCCCCCCCCCCCCCCCCCCCCCCCCTTTAACACACCTCACAAACTTTCATTTAGTTACAATGAAGACATGAGCTAGGTTAGAGGATAGTTTGATTCACTCAATACTCAAGTAGCTACTATCAATAACTACTTTTCCCTGTTCAGTCCTCCATAGCCTCCTTCAAATCATGATCCTTCAGGTTTTTAGTTTGGTTTTTTATTGTTGTATGTTTTGTTATTTAGTTCTTGTGATGTTGCATTTAGATACTTTTGATTTGGGATTATTTTGATTTAGGATTATTTTATTTTCTTTAAATTATAATTACATTTAGATAAGGATATCATCTTCATGTTCTAACAGATATTTATCTTTTAGTTATAATTGTTACAAATATTATGCCTTGTTTTCCTTTTCTTTTCTTTTTCAATGAGTTGATTTTATTATTATTATCTATTGGGTTTTATTTTGTGGTTTATTTTTCTTATATGAGAAAAATTTTTCTTTTATTTGGAAGATAATCACATAAGCTAAGATTTGCTAATTTAGGCTATGGAAAGAACAAAATATCAAAAGATGTATAAAGTGTGTCAAATTTGAAAAGAGTCACAAAATGAGCCCAATGCGAAAAGATGTGCAATATTCACCAAATAAAGTTTAAATTCAAAATATATGCAATTACATCAACAAAAATTTTTCAAGTCTAGTTGATAAAGAGGAATAAAATGAGCCCACACTACATTTATTTCTTTCCTTCATATCTTTAATTCATGGACAAACTCATACAATAAAAAATAATTTCAACTATTGAATTTGAAAAAAATTGATTTATATTTCATTATTTTTGTGATAATTATTCTATTTAAATTTCTGCTTTCTAGAACGAACATTGAACATGACCAACTATTCTTATATTATTTGTTCTTTGATTTAAAATATAAGTTTTTGCATCAGGAGTTTAATATTCCTTATTGACTTTTTGATTTGTCCATAATAGCTTTCTTATTCAGGGGATTTTTTTTTTCTTTCCTCTTTCTATTGATGTCAAAAGGGAGAGGTAGTTTGTGTTTATTTGAAGTCTTCTAGTCCTATGTGTGTGTGCTTTGGTGTTTTTGTGTTTTTAGTAGTTTTTATTTTATCTTTGCCTTATATTTTATTTGATGTTTAATTTGTTTAGTAGTTTTTATTTTATGTGTATTTCTTTCGAGTTTTGTATTTATTTTATAAAAATCAAATTTAAATAAAAAAGGAAAAGATGATGAATTTCTTTTTCCCCGTAATTTTTAATCTTCATTCATTGAGGAGGAGCTTAGGAGAAAAGAACTTTAATTTGTAATTCAAACAATAATGGGTTTTGCCATCATAAAAAAGGGAAGATTATTGCAATTCAAGAAAGAATCAAGATTGAGAGTGTGATTTTTTATGATAATAAAATATTATTATAATGATTTTATTATTTCTCCTAGCATATATTGGATATTTCTATTTGTTTTTGTGTGTACTAACATTTCAGGGAAATCATCTACTACAAATTTCTAAAGACTTTAAGAAAAGATTTATTAGAATTTCATGTAATAGAGTATGTATATCTCTATTTTTATTTCTTGAGTTAGAGTTAGTATGATTGTAATTGGGTAATCGTACACACACAGGGGGGTATGGTAATTTTTTTTAACTGATCATGTTGTATGATATTTAATCGTATTATATGATTTAACATATATTTTCCTCCAAAATGTAGTTAATCAAATCATGGCTTGAATTTTTAATATGTTCATACTGTACGATGTCAAGTCATATAGATGGCTGATAATGTATAAAATTAGGTTTGTAATAGATCATACAGAATGAACACATTCATTTTTAAACTATTCGTATAATTTAATGTCAAGTCATACAGAAGACTAATGAAGTACGAGATTAGGTTTATATCATATTGTACCAAATGAACACATTCATTTTTGAACTGTCGTATAGTATAATGTGAATTCATACAAATGAATTACAGTGTACAAAACTCAGTTCATCCATGTTCATACCAAATGAAGCCTTGATTATTTTAATTATTTATACATCACGATCCATCATTGTATAGTACAATCGTAGGACAGTTCTCTTGAAAAATTCAATTTTTGGATGATTTTTTACATGTTTTCTATATAAAGAGTCCTAAAAACTATCTTATAATCATTTACTTTGAATTTCTCTTGAGAGGGACCATTGAGAGTGTGTTTGGGAGAAATTTTGTGAGTGAAGAGTGAGAGATTTAGTGAAGGAGAGTTGTGAGGGATTCATAAGGTTTCCCAAAGTGAAAATCTCTATCTTCTTCAAGTTTCTACCCAACTTCTTAGGGGTCTCTTGAGAAAAGATCTTCAAGATTAGATCAAGGTTCTCTGCCTTCACCAGGTGAGTGAAAAAGGATGTTAAGCTATGCTTCCACACTTGAAGAGTGTAAAAGGCAACAGTTCTCTTCCTTTACTAGGAGGGTTAAAAAGGATGTAATGATACGCTGCCATCAAATGGACATTATAAAAAGTAGCAGTTCTCTACCACATCAGGTATGTGGAAGAGAGTTTGTAAGGGATTCTCTACCTTTCTATGAGGGCAAAATGAGAGTTACTATTATTTAGTACAATACATGGAGAAGGAATCAACAGGGAGTGGATGTAGGTCGAGTTAGACTAAACCACTATAAAATTTAGTTTTCTTCTATTGCCTTTAATTTTTCCATAAATTTTAAATTTTTTGCATTTAAAATTTTGTGGTTGGAAAATCATCTATGATAAGTATTTCTATAAATAACTACATGTTTCAAGATTCATGATTTAACTTTCAAAAATCTAAAAATGTTTTAAAAAATGTAATATTTTTTTTTAATAACCAATTCACTCCACCCCCCTCTTGGTTAGCCTTGGGACAATTTTATAAGGTCTAACAATCTACACAAACTTTCATCTTTAGCCTCCCGCAAAGACTCGAATCCATTTTTGTTCTTTGGCTTGATCTGAGAGATCCCACCAGCAAACTCTCATGAAATTTCATAGGAATGATCAGGACGATGAGGACTTTCAATCCAATGGTAGGATTGCATTGGATTGAAAGTTCCTTTCACACTTGACCAACACTACCTAGCTAAGAGCCCAAGAAGGGATTCTCACAGTGTAGAAAGCTCCAACCAATGAGTTTTTCTATCAAGAATCTTAAGGCAATGATGGTGAATATTTCTCCTTCAAACAACTTGGCCTAAGGACCACTGAAAGTGTGACTGAGCGGAGGGCGGAGAGCTTTCTATAGAGTTTGCTTGAACGAACAGTTGGAAGAGGTTGGGAAGCTGGGGATCAAAGAGGAAGACTAGGAGAACTCTGAGGAATGATTTTAAAACACTAGAATTGAGTGAGTCATTATGGAGAGGAATGCTCAATTCAAATTATTATTGTGAGCTTGGATGACCAGGATTGATTGGAAAGGGCATTAGATGACTACCAACTGGAAAGGGAGATGGCCCCTAGGTCTTGTTAGCTAAAGGCAAATGAACTTATACTCTATAAGGCTTTGGATGAGGCTCAAGATGGAGGGAACCACCGAAGCTCCAATCTTCCTGCTCTAGCTTCTAGCAACCACTATATGGGTCAGGATGAAGTGGAAAGGTGTCTGGAAGTCTGGTGAGCTCGAGAGTGAGCTCAATTGGGTAGGAGGCATCCCAATTTGATGGGTACACTTGGGTTGACCCAAACCTATATAGTTTGAGTCAACTTGGGTGTAGCCTAGGTTGAGTCAGGTCATGGGGTTGATGGGGAAGATGTGTTAGGTCAAGAGACACTGAATGCAAGTGTCAATTAGATCTGGTTCAACATAGGGAAGGAATAGGTTAGGGTCAAAGTTGTTTTAACCACTTTGGGCTAGCCTATAGGTTGACTAAAGTCAACCCAAGGGTGGGGTTGACTAGGTAAGTGTTTTGGACCTAGGGCCAGCCAATGCAAGTGTTAATTTGGCTTAGTGGGACTTGGGTTGATAAATAGCTCAACCCATAGTGGTTTTGACCACTTTGGGTTAGCCAAATTCCAAACCCAAGTTGAACTAAGGGGTGGGTTAACTAGGGAAGGTGTGTTGGTTCATGAGGGACCCAATGCCACCATTAGTTTGATCCAATATGACTTAGAGTGGAATTTGGCTCAAGGGAAACCTCTTTTTGGGCACTTGGGTCAAGCTAAAAGGCTAACCCAAGTGGTCCAAAGGCTTAGGTCTTCCAAGGGTCATCCCTAAGGGTCCAATGGGTGGTCATAGGGGTTTCAATTTGCTTGGGAAAGCCTTAGTCAAAGGGATTGAATTGGTAGAAGTGTATGGGAGGTTTGGTCAAACTTGGTTGACTTGGTCAGTCAAGTTAACCTAGGGTCAAGGGTTGGGTCCAATTAGTTCAAGTTCATCATATGAATTCAATGGAAGTGGTCCCAAGTCAAGGGAAGCTCATTTGGTTTGAATTGGGTGTTTAAACCCTTAAGGGACACTTTGGTCAACCATGTCAAACAAAAGGGTGTGTTTGGGTCCAATTTATTCCAAGTGATATTTAGGATCCATTTAGGTAAGATTTAAAGGTTGATAGGGTTGAACTATGTTGAATTTTGGGGAGAAGACCAAAAACCCCTTTAAAGGGCATTTTGGTCATTTTGACCCATGGTCAACACTGGGTCAAATTGGGTCCAGCAAAGTATAGGCTATTGTTCAACAAGTCATGAAAAGGGCCATGGATGTGGTTAGAAGATTTGTAAAGAGTTCCAAGATCAAATTCTAATGAATGGCAAGTTTAGTGGCATAGGCCATAAATATTTAAAGGTTTTCTAACCTTTGGAAATTAATTCAATTTTTGGGGTTAGCAGCCTCAGAATGAGCTCAAATTTGGTGGGTTGACTTCGGAGACATATATAAACATTATGAAATTAATAGATCCTAAATCAGAGGTCATTCGACTAGATTTCAAGGTGATAAAAAAATCACCCAAAAAGGGTTTTAGTTACTAGATCATTAACCTTAGAATTTGGTTTGGAATGTTGTATTTGGACTGGATTCCGGACTTGAATGGTTGAGTTTGAAATATCCAAATCAATGATAATCAAATGAATTATTGAAATTGATTGGATATGATTTAAAAGTTGATTGGAAGTTGGCTGAAGGATGAACTAGAGATTGAATTGAAGGGCAGAACTAGATTTAATTAGACTTGGATTTGGTTTTAATTGTGACATATATGATTGAGAGGTGGACACCTTACAACCATTAATTTACCAAAAAGAAACCCCCAGTAGGTTCTAGTGACCTCATAAGGAAATGAGGTCAACAAAATGTTTATTTGTATAATAATGAAGTGCAAAAGTGTAAATCTTTTTTGAAGATGATGTCTTTTAGAATTATCTAAAAAGTATGATGGGAGCATGAAGACTCTAAAGAAGACTTAAAGAGTTTAAGTAAAAAGGAACTAGAAATCAAAGCTTGCTATTAGTAGGCTTGGCCACCTTTACTTTTTGTGCAAACTCTATATAATATATTAAGTGACACTTGTCACATAGACTTCATATTTATTTCATACACTTTGATTGTTGATTATATATGATGTGTGAATTAGAGCTTACCATCTTATCATAAATTTCTTAGCATTACACATATTACTTCCTTGAGACTCATTAGGCTCCTAGAATTCTATAATATTAATCATTTTAAATACCCATATTTTCTTTCATATGAGCTTAGGAATGTATATTTTACTTTATGCAACGTATACTATACCACAAATGGTAGCGGCAAGAAAAGGGCAGCCTAAGTGAAGCGGCTAGTATACTATTCTTATTGGTATGGGGGTGTTGCGCTACATATTTTTTCATAGAAAGCTGGACAAATATATTTGCATTAGTTTTATATAAAAAATTTAGAAGTTAGCTAAAATATTTTAAATTACATTTATAGGTGTATTCAAAATCCTAGAATATTTAATAAAACCCTTATTTGAATTTTAAACTATAAACCTAGCACCCCGAAGTAAATAATAGTCTACCTATCATGCATAGCATTTAAACCTAAATTCATATTTCTAAAGTGCTTAGGTGGTTAGCTATCAGTTCACTCTAGGATTCATAAGTATAGTTTATGTCAGACCATTTTTTGAATTCATAGGATTTTAAAATATAAGTTTTGATACATAACTCCTATACATTTGTAAATTAGGATCTAATTTTTACCTTATAATGGATAATTCTAGAACTTGGATTTGAGGTTGATTCAAATTCTTAAGTCCTCATCCTTTAGGAATATAATCTCATCTTTCTAATAATTTGATTAATTCAAACATATATTCAATATTGTTCTAAAATTTTAAAGCCCGATCATAGTATAGGTTATACTACTGATGGGTATTCCAAAATCATAAGTTCACCCTACCTTTCATCCAATAAACTCTAGAAATAATTATTCAATTTTGAACTAATCATTGTTAATGTGTTCCTAATTTTGAATCTTTAACTTAATTATTGAATTCTAAAAATATTTAGTCACCACTTGAACCTAGAGTTTTCTCAAGAGCTTCTCTTGGATGTAATTAACCATAAGGGATTGCCTTTATGGGGAATTTAGAACCCTAACATAACATAAATCCTAGTTTAGTTCATAAAGATAGGGGAAAAGTCTCTAAGAATATAGATAGGTTTCTCTAAAATCTATTTCCATTTTCAAAATGATAATTGATTATCATTTCAATCTTTCCATATTGTATGATAATCTTTATGCTATATTTGATCATGAAAATGAAAAAAAAATCTATTTTTATTTTGAAATCAATAGTAAAACATTATTTCTATCTTTCAGATGGTATGTTATTTACTATGCAAATTTTATTATTGGAATCTAAATTTTAAAATTGTGTGGTATTATAATTTTTCACTAATTTTTTTGGCGACTCAACTAGGGATGATTCCTCTATCTATTTTAGTGGTGACTGAATGTTTACATCGATTTATACCAACTTTCTTAGTAAGTTTCAAACAACCATTCTTCCATTTATCGTTTTACTCATTTCATCCTAGGTGAATGTGATTAGCATTCAATTTTAAGTTTGTTATATGAATTTTCCTGAACTAGATTTGTCATTTTCAGTTTCTTGCTTCAAATCTTTTTCTCAATTTTAAGTAATGCATTGTAGCTACATTTTATTGTGTAACTCAATGTGGTTATTTGGACTAGGTGAATACAATCAAAATCAATTTCTTAAATTCAAAAGCTTATTTCATTAATCATTCCTACAATGAAATTCAGTTAGTTCCATTTAGTATTCGCTAGATCTTATTATATTATTAAAAGACAATGAGTTCATAAACTAATACATAGTTGTAATTGTATACTAGAAAGAAACAGTTGGCAAATTGATCTTCAACTTCTCTAACAGTCTGAACCTTTCCTTGAACCAATCCCAATTATCTGATGGAAGTCTGATTAAATTTAGGTATAGTTTTGATAGCCAAATTAAGATGGTCAATGGTTTCCTGTTTATTATAATAACACATGATGAGATCTATAATAAGAAGCATGTGCTAAAATTTTCTATTGAAATTGAGTCAACAATTTCTCTCATAGGAAGCAAATCCTTACACTACAGGAAAATCCGTCATTACCGGCTGACTAAATCCGCTGGAACAAACAGAAATCCGATGACAATACAAGTTTCTGGCGCATGTTTCAGCGGAAATTCCTACGCCGATTTAGGTCGCGTCGATAATTTTTTTCCGACGCATCTAATTCACCGAAAAACATTCCGGCGCACTTTCCGACGCTTTACCAGCGTAAAAATCGGTTTGGTGCCGACGACTTCCAACAAATAAATTCCGGCGCCATATGCGCCGGTAAGTGTCTGTCGTATCTTCCGCCGGTATGTACCGGCGGACAAAACGCCGCAAGTTTGCCGTAGACAAGCCACGGTTTTGTTTGCGGCGCAAAGTCTTCCGCCGGTACGTACCGGCGGCCATAGCGCCGGTATTTTCCGACGGAAAGAAGGCATCGATACGTTCGCTACATTTCATTGTATCGTCCTTTCCGGCGAAGTTCCGGCGCATAATCCGCCGAAAACCTGTAGCATTGACAAAAAAAATTGCCTTCCCATCCAACAATCAAAGTTCCACACCTGCAAACCTATATAAATATCAATTCCACAACATTTCAATAGTAACATTTCAACAGATCAACATTTTATAATAAATTCACAATAGTTTCACAATAGTTTATAACATTAAAAGAAATAGCTCAATAGTAACAATCAACAAAAAACATTTGATAAGCTCTTAAGTAAAGCCTTTAATCTTCAAGAGGAAGCTTCTATGTTTTCATTCATAAATGATCAATCACTAATAGAGTCTAAGACATTGAAATCTCAGAAAGTATTAGAGAAGAACTTCTTCAAGTCATTTTTAGTGGTAGACAAAGATAAATAAATGATGAAAGCAAAAGTAGATAATCTAATAAGTCCAATGTTGTATCAGTAGTCTAATAGACCTTAGAGTGATCAGTAGAGTAAACCTCGAGCTTATCTAACTCCAAAAGATAACAGAGAGAAGTTTGAGGGCTACATTTATAAAGTATATTCATTTAAAATAGAAGCATTCAAAAGGATTTTCAAAAATCTCCTAAAAAAATCTAGGTTCAAACCTCCTAATTCTAAGAGGTTCGAAGAAGTGGATAAATTGGGATAACCAAATTATTGACCTTATCATCAGATATTGGGACATGAGTTAGAAAATTGTATTACTTTTAACGAGTGGCTTGAAAAGAACTTTAAATCTAGAGTGGTGGTTATTCCTAAGGAGTGCTTGGTATATTTGAGGTATGAATCTACCAAGTTCATGTCTGGTGAGCCCTCTATTCATTATCATCTCATGAAGCCTGATGATGAATAGGATATTGTCTTATCTCTTTCCTCTAAAATAATTTTAAATAAATTATGTTATTCTTCTCTTTTGGTGTCTTTGAGAGCTTAGAATCCCATTAAGGTTAATATATTAACCCCTAAAGAAGATTCGAAGATGGCTCTAACTAAAGAGCTTAAGGAAGTCCAAGCTACATAGGTTCCAATAGTTTAGATGAAATAGGAGGGTAAGGTTAAGAATAAAATTTTAGCAAATAAAATTTTACTTTCTACTGATGAAGGACCAAAATCCCTTATGTCATTCACTTTGTATTATGTTTATTTTGTTCCATTAAATGGGTCTTTTTGTTTAGTTTGTGAATTGCATAGCTTCATGCTTTAGCTTACACACACTATTTATTTCTCTGAATATGTTCTAATTTTATAACAGTGCAAGGCATGTCATGTCAAGTGCATGTGTCATGTCATGTAATATACTGATGAGAAGAGGGTTGATCCCACTAGAAATAAACATAAAAATTTTAAGTTCACATTAGTACTGCCTACTGAATTGTTAAATTTATCTATCCTAATGATTTAAAAAAGGCTATGCAGGTTAAATTTAAAAGCTTCAAATGTAGAATTAAACTCTCTATTTAGAAGTTATAAACCTATGATATTTAAAAGTACACAATTGCTTTGTAATGGTTTTCTGCCAATTATCATCGTTGATCAAAGCATAAGTACTCATCTTTGTCAAGCTCATTGGAGCATTAGTTAAGATCCCTCACAACTACAGTTCTTCTATTTCCTTAAGATCCCATAATCTTTACCATCACATATCTATATTATGGTCAGGCTAAATTTTAAAATCTCTAACTATTCTTCATTTTCTCCATCGAGGCTCATCACATTAGGTTTTTAATTTATGTATGGCCTATACATAAATCAATTGAAGTATGGAGAAATTAAAAACATCATTAGTGCTGAGTGATTTGGCACTACAGTGCTCCATCTGGCATTATCGCTCTTGATGGATAACACATTGGTGTTAAGCTCTCAAGTTAATATTTTGAGAGCTTTTTACTGCAACACCTGAATAATCTTTGGTTATATGGCATTAGGTTTATGGCATTATGGAAATAGTTTAACTTTCTAATTCTTTTTACTATTTTTTGCACAAAACATAAAAGGTTAAAATAACAAAATATTATAATACAAGCAATTTGGATTTTAAAATTATTTTTCAAATCCCCCCAAACTTTAGGATATTACTTATCATCAAGTAATTTATTCTACACTAGGATAAAAAATATCTTTTGCATTGAATATAAGTTTTGGGAAAAAAAATAAAATTAATAATCTAAGTATTTATGTGGAACATAAGTTGGAAGATTTTTTAATAAAATAATTTATAACATGCTGATCCTTCCTTCATTTTAAATTAATATTCCATTGAAATAAAACTCGTATGGGTGAATTATTTTGACTAGCTTACTTATGGTTATTGAATTTTTGGAATTAATGAAATTATGCATTTATTTAATTCTTAAATATACATATAAACTTTTTTTAAGTATCATGATTCCAATAATTCATTTAGAAGTATAGAGGTAAAGTTGGATTTTATTTTATTTGGCTAAGTTCTTCGTAATGATTTTGAATATTATCTCCTCCACTTGTTATTTTTAAGTAAGGCCAAACATACAAATATAAATTTTTTATATTCCAGTATTTTAGCATTTAGAATAATTTTAATTTTTTTATTTTCTAAAATACTTTATTTTGATATTAAATAGCTGTCTATTGCCTCCACTTAAATATTTCATAATTCCATAATTACATATTTTTCAATGACATAGGAATAATCTAATGTGTTAATTTGCATTAATCCTACAATCCAATATTTATTTATAAGTAGTAAACTCCTTAAGTGATTTTAAGGAATTTAATTTTTCCATAATTACTAATTTTAAATGAAAAGATTAGTTGTTACATGTAATTATTTTATTAGAAAATTTTTGCAAGTTGTGTACTATTAAATACTTAAAGATCTTAATTTAAAATTTACTAAAATTATAACTCAAATTAAAAGTGTAATAGTAAGGCAAATGATCTTTCTAAACTTTTAGAAATTGATTTATTTCTTTTTTTTTAAATTATAACTATTTTTTACAAAAACTTTAAAAAATATAAAAAAATAAGACAAAAAATAATAGGAAACTACAAAAAAAAAACCAAAATAAAAATGGAAATGCATAAAAAAGTAAAACTAATAACAAAAAAAGCATAAGAAATTAAAAAAAAAACTTTAGGGACAATAGTAGGACTCTATATGATCCTCATCATCTTCTTCTTCGTCTGCTTGTCCTGTTGCTGGAGATACTATCGAAGGTCTTGCACATGGATACATTTGAAATGGGGGCGGGCTAATGAAAAAAGTTCTGCTAATTACAGGAGTCCATCTCCCAACTCCTAAAGTCTAAAGATACTTACCACAACTGCATTGTAGTTAGCCTAGCACTGACATTTCCTTTGGGCCTGAAGCATTATATAATCGTAGCGGGCATACATCCCATATTCTAGGCCAGTTAGTTGTTGCACAAAGTGATCAACAAAACCCTTATTAGATCAACTCTGTCTTGGATGACTACCACTTGATCACGTACCTAATGTCCTAAGATCTCTACCATGTTGCTACATGTGTTGGTTTAGTTGGCTAAATCTCTTCTCTTTTAAACAAGGAGATTTTGTAATATATGATATTAGATCTTGGTAGGGCAGAAGCATGTGTAATATGATCCATTCTCATGGATTATGTCTATCCTATATCTATATATGTATTAGTGACATTATGCATCATGTCATGTATCATATGGGTTATGCATGTTAATGTTATTTTTAATCATTATATCATGTATGAAATTACACATTCATAATAATAAAAGTTACGACATCTAGCTAATTATATGTCATTTTTTTGTATCTTATTACATCTTACATATTATGTCATGTGTCAATATGTCAGGTGGCTATCTTATAAGAGTCACCACTCCTGCTTGTCGGCATATCTTGTCCAATTATAACTCTCTATATCACATCTTGTGTCTTGTATTGTGATTAAAGAAACCCTATTATTTAAAGGAAAGACCGTTGACCAATCCTCCACTACAATGTATCTTGCTCTAGCAAACTTGAATCAATTTATAATTATCCAGCCTTTCTTGTAATTATACACACAAATGTCATATAATAATAATAATAATAATAATAATAATAATAATAATAATAATAATAATAATAATATGCATCATGTATCATATGTGTATTCTTTCATATTGAGCATCATTCTATGCTACCAATATACTCATCTTATCAATAGTGTCTTAATATTAGTGGCATGCATGCCATATGAGTTGTACAAGGTGCATGTCATGCCAAAATACACTACTTTACTATGCATGTTATGTATGCTCCTCTAGACTAAATATAAAAATTTCTACTTATTTTATACATGCTTTATCTTGATCATTTCAATTAAAAGATTTTACATGCAAAACTAACTAGTGAAATTTAAATATGATAATGCCAAAAAGCTCATAATGATGATACTTATTGTATATAAAAAATATGCAGTAGAAACTTACCTAATCAGAGGATAATGAATTCTAACCAAATTTTGGAGAGATAGATAATTAAAACTCAAAATCATTAAGAAATAAGATTCGGGTTACTTACTATGATAATAATAATCAAAACTGGGAGGACGAACATAAATGATGTGGAAGTGAACATCTGTTTCTCTCTCTCTCTCGCTCTCTCTCTCTCTCTCTCTCACTCACTACGAGAAAGCACACGATTACTGTCAGATTTTCCGGCAGAATAATTTGCGTCAGTAAATACGGTGCCTGTAATGGAGGTTCAAATGCATATTCAGGAGCAACACAATCAGTTGTTGAATGAAATGCGCAAAATAAGGGAGCAGTTGAGTGGAAAAGAGGTAGCTCCAGCTGAGGAGGAGTCCACGGAGTCAGAGTAGTTTAGTTTAGTCATATGAACTTGTTTATTTTTGTGAATCTATGTTATTGAACAATATGTGATGTTTTAGTTGGTTGATGCTATTGAACAATTTCTTTTAATGGATATTTATATTTTTGAGTATATGTTGAAGTTCTTTATATCTGTAATGTGTATAGCTGTGTTCTGGATATGTATTTGATTATGTTTGCAGGTGTGGAAATGCAATTGTTGACTGGGAAGACAATTTTTTTTGTCAATGCTACAGGTTTCCAGCGAATTTTGGGTCAGAAATACGACGGAAATGACGATACAACGAATCGGTGCAATCATGCTGGTGTTTTTTTGGACGCCGACAATTTTTGGCACCTCTTATGGCGTTGTATCCGCAGGCATTTTCCAGCACCAATTATTCGCCGGAAACAAGCCGTAGCTTATTTACGGCGAACCTACAGCATTTTATTCGCCGATAATTTTCATCGGATAAATACGTCGTAAACTTCCGGTGCACATATCGCCAGAATAAACGGTTGAAAAATGCCGGCTTGGCTAGCATTTTTTGTGCCGGTAATGCGCCAGAGATGGCGCCGGAAAGTTTTCCGGCATCTTATAAATGTCAGAAGGTATTTTCCGATGTGAACCAAACCAGCGCACAAAAATCCGCAGTAAATGCGCCGGAAACCCAAGACTTCCATCGGATTTTACATGTTGCCTCCTAATCCGCCGGTAATAGCGGGTTTTCCTGTAGTGTCCCCCCCCCCTTCTCTTTTCTTTTCCTCTTGTTCTTGACCAAGAAACCAAAAAGAAAGGGGACGTGGGAGGGGGGATGACTTGGGTTCTTCAAATAACTTAATGGATTAGATTTTTTTTTTTTTTTGAGACCTAGTGTCCTAGCGCTCCAAATTGTAGAGCCTAAGTTCAGCCCAACTCTAGATGTTGGCGCCTTTGCGATCACAAAGTATAGCGTTGTACTTATCTAATGCAGATTTTCAAGCATTTATTAATTTCCATTAGGGTTATTTACATGCCATTAATGATTATTTAATCATGTAATAAATTTGAGTTATTATATCTAGGGTTTCCTTTGATGGGCTGCTGAGTTCGACACTCTTTTTAGGGTACTCCCCTCTAAGGTGTTCGCGTAAACTCACCCCAATGAGTTTTGAATCATCTTTATGATTCTCTCTTCCATCTCCATCAAATCATAGTGAGTAGTGATGTTTTGGTTTCCATGTTTACTGATAGCTCCAAGTTTTGTTGCTTTTCACAAAATGTCTATCGTCTGATCACTAACATCAATTCATACTCACTAGGAATGTAGGAAACAAATTTGTTTATGGATTTTACCTAATCCTACTAATGGGTTTTAGTGGGCTAGAGCTTGAGAACCGAGTAAATAAGAAGCTCTAATATATTTATGAATAATCCAAACAACATAAAGTTCAAAATATTTCTCCGCCCCTTCTATATAGGTTTAAGAAGGCTACTTGAAATATTATACCTAAAAGAATTAAAAAAAATATAATATGAAAGGTATATGTCGACACAAAATAGATTGAGGTAATTGGAGTATCGAACTATGTGCATTTGATGAGATCACCTAGTTTCTAATAGAATGTTTAAAAGGACTTGTTTTAATATAAAAAATGAAATATTTAACAAATTAACTAACCCTAACATCTAACTATTATGAATAAAATGTTTTTTTTTTCAAATTTAAAATTCTCTCTTAATATGAATTTATTTGCATCTTTTTCTCTAGATTGTCACTCTGACAACCAGCAGAGCTTCTTTTATCAGATATATATGATGTCGAATAATTTTTGCGCATATTGAGTTTTTGTTTTTATCATTTTTATAGGTTTCTCTTTTGATTATCTATAATCTTTTCGGTCAATTTTTGATATCTTTTTTATGTAATTTTTTCTTTATTTTTTTCTTCAACTTGTTGTAAGTTCATTTTAAAGTAAATACAATTTTGCTATGCCTTAATTTTAAAAAAAAATAATATATATATATATATATATATATATATATATATATATATATATATATATATATATATATATATATATATATATATATATATATATATATATATATATATATATATATATATATATATTCACAAATAAATTAATCATTGTTGTAGCTCACCAATCCTTACATATCATCTAAAGTGAGACCACCCCCCTCCGTTACGCTTCGTTAATTCACAGGCGTAGAGCTCAGTGAATAAAAATAATACCCTCTCATGTGAGGCAAATTATTGGGTCAGGTGACCGAAGCCATCTCTCCGTTCGGTCGCCAATGGAAATGCGACATCTGTTAGGCGTTTTTTTAATTTAATATTTACGCTTTATGTCTTGTCAGAGTTAGCGACCCGACCCGATAACGCTTTTCATTTGAATTCCGGAAAATAAAGAATGGAAACGCCGCGCGACATCTTCACTGTTACTCCAGCTCCAGCTTTGGTAAGCGCTCTCGGATTCCTCCATTTCCTTCGGTTCTGCATTAGCTTATTCCTGCCGGAGGTAGACGACGAACCTGTAGAAGATCATAAATCAGGAAGAGGTATGGTTGCGCCTAACTTGCGCTTTACTTGCGCTTTCGTTGCGTTTAAGTTATACGTTAAATTTTAGGGTTTAGGGTTTGGTTATAATTTTTTCATAATTTGTTAATGTACTGTTCAAATGTTTATTTTCTGATTTTTCACGCTTCTTCTCTTCGTAAACGAATGACTTTAATGGTTTAGTAATAGTTGTATAACTAGCATATATGTTCAATGAGGTGTTAAATATTTGTTTAGTTTTCGGAATTTGAAACTTCTTGAAGCTAAATAATTACGAAATGTGAAGTTGCGATAAGGTTGCGCTAAGGTTGCGCTAAGGTTGCGCTAAGGTTGCGCTAAGGTTGCGCTATGGTTGCGCTATGGTTGCGCTATGGTTGCGCTATAATTCTGATTTTTCTTCTTTTTATAGATGAAGACTCCATATCAAAGGCCAGTAACATCTAGATGTTATGTTACATCTTTCCGTAAATATTGTGATGCTTATGCCGAGATCATTGATGATGAAGTGGAACAAACATTAAAGGATATGAACATTTATCAATTTTTGAAGTTCCCCGCTTTCCAGCAGTGCATACCACTTCTTTTTGAAGTTCTTAAATTTTGGAGTCCTGCTGATGAAGGCTTCATCGTCCTGGGTCATGTTTTGAAATTCACTTCTGACGAGGTTGCTTTGTTGATAGGTAATATTTTGAATATGGAAATTTTATTGCTATATGTTTTTTTAACTTTAACGACTGATATTTTCTGACAGGTATGCCAAACAGAGGCATTGATATAAAATGGAGGATTGATCCTCTAAATGGACCTCTGTCAACTGAAGTTAAAACAGATATTGCAAAATTAGACAGATTAGCTGAGAATGCAACAAAAATTAAGACCTTTTTTATGTTTTTGTTATCTAACCTTTTCTTTCCCCTAAATAGTCATAAAACCCCTAGAAGGCTCACAACTGTTGCAAATAATTTAATTGAGTTCGCTTCAATTAATTGGGCTTCAAGCTTAAGGAACTTCATGGTTGAGGAGTTCAACACAATTTTTGAGAAGTATAAACTCCAAAGACCATTGGGTTACATCAATGGTTTTTTTCCTCTTCTACTGGTACGTTTCCACTCCTACTGGTTATTCTACATGTTTAATGTTTTTTAATGTTAAATTTAAAATTTTTATGTTTGGAATTATACAGATTTGATTTTTGGAACATTTTTCTTTGAATAAACCAACAGATTCAGAATTAAGGCCCCGCTTTCTGAGATGGCAGGGGTATACAGAATTATACTTCACTCAAGAGAATGCAGCAAAAATATTTAAATTTTTAAAGATTAGTGAGGTAATTTTTTAGCTTACATTATGCAATTTGCGCTATAGTTGCGCTATGGTTGCGCTATGGTTGCGCTATTGGTTGCGCTATGGTTGCGCTATGGTTGCGCTTTGGTTGCGCTATGGTTGCGCTATGGTTGCGCTTTGGTTGCGCTTTGGTTGCGCTATGGTTGCGCTTTAACAAATAAGTTTGCGCTATAGTTGCGCTATGGTTGCGCTATAGTTGCGCTATGGTTGCGCTAAACAATCTGACCTTAGCGTTTCATAGCGCAACCATAGCGCAACCATAGCGCAACCATAGCGCAACCATAGCGCAACCGTAGCGCAACCGTAGCGCAACCTTAGCGCAACCATAGCGCAACCATAGCGCAACCATAGCGCAACCATAGCGCAACCGTAGCGCAACCGTAGCGCAACCGTAGCGCAACCGTAGCGCAACCGTAGCGCAACCGTAGCGCAACCATAGCGCAACCATAGCGCAACCATAGCGCAACCGTAGCGCAACCATAGCGCAACCGTAGCGCAACCATAGCGATAAACATTATTACATTTCAAATTTAAACTTTAGCGCATTTTTATTACAACCAATAAATGAAATCAATCAGTACAAATAAATATTATTACATTACATTGCAAATTCATTAAATTCCAACTCCTCTGCCTCCTCATTCCCTTGAGCTTCCGTGCTCATTTGATATGCAAACATGCTCACCTGATTTCTGAATATGAATCCCCTACCACTTTGAAAATTATTACTTCTTTAAGAATTAAGCAAGTAACCTGAATAAAAAACTTGTCGAGCCCTTGCTGACCAACGAAGCAATAAGTATTTCTCAGGGAATTTAGCCATATCCAACTGTTTAAAAACCCTCAAACAATGAGAACACAGCAATCCCATGGTTTCATACTTCTTACAGCTGCATTGAATGTTACCTTCTGTTGCATCAAATTGAACAACCCAAGGATGGTTTTGATTTTTTTTTCTCTTTGTAGTTGACTAGAAACTTCGAAGAATCAGTCGAGACAAAATCTATACTCATTTCTCCCACAGCCTTTATAAATTCTTCCTCAAAAATTGAATATATTCTTCTTGAGTAAAATCTAGCTGCTTGTTTTAATATTGAGCTATTCTTTATCACGGGAACAATTTCAGATTGACTGCATTTGTAATCCTCGTCCTGCTCATTTCGCCTCCAATTCATCAGTACCTTTTCCAAGCCAAGAAAACAATCAGTTAATGAACTTGTTGGCTTTGAAATGCCATGACACACATTATTAGTACACTCACTACGCTGCGTTGATAAAATGCCCATGTAAAAAAAATCCTTGTTGAAAGCAGTGACCACTTTCTCCTTATCTTATAAAGATCCTGCAACCATTCATGGTTATGAAGATTCCCTTCCTTGATCATTTCATCCCAGGCTTCCTCAAACACTTCCTCAGAATCACACCACCTCATACACTTATGGAAGAGTCCTCTAACTTTATTATTGCTATTGTAGATGGAAACTTTTGATGGAACCTTTTTAAAGATGTGCCATTGGCATAATCTATGACGAGTGTGAGGTAATGTAACTTCTATGGCCCTGGCCATAGCTTGGTCCTGATCAGTGAATATTGTTGTTGGATATTTATTACCCATTATTCGTACAAATGTTTTAAACAACCATGTAAAACTTTCAATTGTTTCCTCTGACAAAAAAGCAATCCCAAACAAAATATTCTGCCAATGATTGTTAACACCAACAAATGGCGCACAAACAAAATTATACTTGTTCAGCCTGTAACTAGTATCAAAAATCAACACATCTCTAAAACATTCATAATCTATCCTGCTTCTGCCATCAACCCAGAAAAAATTTACCAATCTATCCTCATCATCATATTGAACATCCCATGCGAACATGTGGTCCTCAACTTGTCGATCTTTAAATAATTGAATCAAAGAATTAGTGTCACCAATTTCAATCCTTGCTCTTTTCTCCTTCTGAATAAAATTGTATGCATCCCTCTTAGAGAATCCGACATTCTCACATCCACCAACTTCCTCTGCAAGGTAGGCATATGCATCAACGGTTCTAATACCTGCATCTGTCATTGATTTCAGGACGGAAGCTTTTTCCTCAATCATATTCCTACATGATCTTAAAAGGTGTCGGTCAGCTGGGCTAGCTAATTCATGGTTGTGGGATTCAATAAATCTTTTGACATGCCAGTAACCATCTTCATCTGTGACAAACCTCACCATGGCTGGACAACCAGTTCTGACAACTGGTCTAGTGAATCTCTTTCTCTTTCCTGAATTATGATCATCACTTTTCTTGAAACCAGCTTTTGAACAAACAAAGTCCTTCGATTTTATCTTTCTAGAATTTGGCCAAAAACTGTGATGATCCTTTCGGACACTAAATCCATTATCGTGAGCATAAGTGCAAAAACATTCATATGCTTCTGTCTCATCTTTATAAACAGCCTGAAAGAAAAAGTAAAGCGCAATTAAAGCGCAATTGAAGCGCAAGTATAGCGCAACTATAGCGCAACTATAGCGCATCTATAGCGCAACCATAACGCAACCATAGCGCAACCATAGCGCAACCATAGCGCAACCATAGCGCAACTATAGCGACAAGTTCAATTTTTTTTATTTATCATCTTCAACCTAAAATCAATAATGAAACCTAAGAAACAACAACATTAGATTTTCTTTTTTTTTTTTTAATTTTTCGACAAAAGAAATTTATTCTGCTTAAAAATTGCAAAATCAAAGATCCTAAGACTAATGAGCTGAAACCTACGTCTTCTTTCTGCGGCGATAATATTAAAACTAACTGTTTACAACTTTCTAACTTACCGATATGTTGAAACCAGAGGAATTGCCGGCTAAGTTAGGTGATTCATGCACCAGCCCTTTCGATTCATGCATCCTTTCCGATTCATGCATCCTTTCCGATTCATGCACTCCCTCTTCCATGCCCTCTTCCACCTCCCTCTTCGCTGAGCAGTCCATTTCTTCTTTGCAATTTTCTGGCTCGTTTTTTCTTCTACAGCAGTCTTTATTGCGTCTTTCGCGGCTTTCAAAATGAAAAAATAGGGCGGCAAATGCTTAAAAGATCAAATGAAAAGCGTTATCGGGCCGGGTCGCTAACTCTGACAAGACATAAAGCGTAAATATTAAATTAAAAAAACGCCTAACAGATGTCGCATTTCTATTGGCGACCGAACGGAGAGATGGCTTCGGTCACCTGACCCAATAATTTGCCCTCATGTGAACCAATGGAGGAAAGTGTTTCGTTTGGTCACGCTTGAAACCTGCTCGGCTCACAGAGATCGTCGCTATTCGCAGAAGGCGGCGTTCTCTCTCACTCTCTCTCTAAGCGATCCACCTAATCCGCAATCTCTTTCTTTGAATGGATGCAGCTGGAAGAAGAGAGAAGCTGATTACCGCAACGAGGAGCATTAATTCTGATTCTTTTCTTCATCTAGATGAGTTCCCATGAATCCTCTCCTTTCCTTTACATTTTTTTGCTAGTCCTCTCATTCTTTTTCGACGATTGGTTTGTATTTGGATTGTGCTGCTTCGGGTTGTCTTAGTTTGATTTTTTTTTTGGGGTTTGGGTCATCTTGATGCAGGCATTCTTATATCGACAGTTAATGTTGGTGTTAGGTTGATTATCTGAACCTTCTCCTATGATAATTTTTCAGATTTTAGATCGGGGATCTATTGGTACCGCTGCTGTCGCTTTTGATGCTCCGGATTTGGGAACCTAGATGTACATTTTGTTTTTATGGGTGATCCATGGGGTTTGATTGCGACCTACAGGCTGGGAATTTTCGGTGCTTCCTCCTCAGTGGAAAGGTTGGGTGAGGACCAGAGATTTCTTGCTCGGTACTCTGAATTGTTTTGTTCTGCTTGCGCTGAGGAGCTGGTATAACTTTTTGCTTTAGTGATTTTTATTTTCACATCGTATTGCTTTCTCTGTTAATTATTGAAAGTTTGGTCTGAAAAGGCTTGTGCTTGTTTGCATGCGTGCAGGTTCTACCTTTTTTTTTAGTTTCTATTGATCTTCCTCAAGCTTAGGTCTACTCTGTTTCTATCTACTGGCCTCTCCTTCTCTGGTCAAAGTATTTAATCTCTTTTTTTTACTCCTTGGTTGGCTCCTTGTGTGTTTAATCGTTGACATAAGCTTATGGTTTCTCTATTAAAAGTTGGGGTCCATTTCATAATACTTATCAATGCTTGCAACTCCGTAGCTCGGGGATGCAGTGATAACGAGTTGGGTTAAGAGTCTTCAGCAAAATGGTGAGAGACGTTCAGACACTTGGCAAGGGTTCGAAGGAGGAGGAGACCATGATAATATTATTTGGTGAAGAGATTGAAAGTTTGTCCCCCTATAGGCTTGATGGATCAAAGGAAGAATGCCAGATATTTGCTGATATTTTTTATGGACGAAGTCTTCCGGATGAAAGTAATAGTTGTGCTGTTTCAAGGGCTTCAGATACTCATAAAGATGGTGCTCCTGGCTGCTGCAGAAAGGTGCACGTTAATTTTAACCTGGAAAATTCAAACATTTCAAGCAACTCTTTCATGAAAGGTTCATCAAGTGAAGCACTAGAGCTTGCAAAAATAGTTGAGTATAAAGATAAAATTAGATCAGGGTTTATGCTCAGAAGCTCTGGATTGAATTCAAGGAAGAACAGTTCGCTGCCCGCTGGTGTTTTGGATGAAGAGATTATAAAACATTGCTTTAGTTATTCCCAAAAGAATCATGAGCTGGAAAAGCCAGATTTTCATGGTTATCAGCCATTCTCATTCCGCATCGTTGAATCTTTTGCCCATGGCATCTTATCCAGCTATTGTTCTGTTAATCAGCTGAGCAGTGTGGATTTTGCTTCTAATAATGTCAATTGTGCAAGTTTGAATTACAAAACTTCAGTCCAACAATTGGGAGACAACAAGGTTATTTTGGAAGCTAATTTTGTGACTTCCCCAGTTTCTCAAGAGAGCATTGCTTCTGGTCTTGTTAAGGGTAGATCCACTATTGAAGTTAAAGACAAAAGTGGATTTGCCACAAGCATGGACCAAATTGCATTTGAAACCTTAAGGAGACACCCATCTGGTTGGTCTTCCAAGAAAGTAACAAATAGGGAAATGCCAGATCGACTTGAGTCATATGCACATAGCCTTCTTACTGATGCAGGGTGGATAATTGAATCACGTGTACGCAGGGAGAGAATTAAACCGGCATTCTTTTTCAGAAAACCTGATGAAGGGCTTGCTCGTTCTTCTCTTTCTAGTGCTTGGAAGACATGTGGTGAGAGGCTTCTCTACACTGCTTCAGAATCAGAGAAGGATGATCATGGAAGAGAATGGTCTGATGTTAATGAATTTTGGAGTGATTTGAAGGATGTACTTGCATACATTGATATGAAAACTCAGCAGCAGGTAAGCAAACTTTCCCTTTTAAGACGATGGCAGCTTCTTGATCCTTTCTTAGCAGTTGTGTTCATTAATAGAAAAATAAGTATTTTGCGAATGGGGAAATTACTGCGAGCTGTCAAAAGTGCAACTTACATTCCTGACTGCAGCGAAGATATTTGTGATGTAAATATGAATGAAAACCGGAAAAGGAAATCAAAAAGTTTATCAAGCAAGTGCAAGTTAACTGAAAACTATTCACTTGATCTAAATCCTACAGACTCTCCAATCAATTTTGGGTGTGATAGTCCTGTTAGTTCTGATTTAGAAAGCGAGGATCTTTGTTGCTGCGCCAATAAAATGCTTGCTGGGAATGAATTACAGCAACAACCGACTAGCAGTCCACATAAATCATCCGTTTATCAACAAGAAAGTCGATCATGTGATGATACTGATGGATTCTCCTTGAGAGAGAAGTTTGTTCATGGGTTTTCATTATGTAGTTCTACTGAAATACCTTTAAATTTAGAAAGAGCAGATGCTTTCTCATCAAAAGAAACATCTTCTGTAAAGATTCATAATGGTTTGCTTAAAAAGGCACACAAGAAGTCTAAGAAGATATCTGAGATTAAAGAAGCTGAATTTCCTGGAAGGAAGAGCAAAACAAGATCAAAAACAAAACACAGAGAGCCCAGTGCTCACAGCTCAGATGAAAGTAACAGTGATCTTCCAGATCTTCCATGCTATGAAGCTTCTGGCGTGTTGATTTCTGAATGCTTGGAGCCATCTCAGTGTCTGAAAAGGCAAACTGGTAATGTGCTAAGCACCTCTGAAGATGAAAGCTCACATACATCTAAAATTCAAGAAGCTAATTCCACTCTAAATATAGATAATAAGAAGGCTCTGAAATTTGAAAATAAAGCAGCTAGAAAATTTAGCGAGGACAGGAATGAAATTCCACTCATGCCTGTAGAGGAAAAAACTGCAATTACTCTTTCTGGCTTAAATGAAGGTCAAGATGGTATTAGACTTCACAAGCTAATGAAAATTGAACATAATACTAATATGACGAGTTCTGATGACCATTCTGCAGTGATATCGTCATATAAATGGCAATCTAATTTGAATGAGATCCAGCACAAGTGCTCTAATTGGAAGGAATCTTTTGTCACGTCATGCGATGGAAACATTTCTAAAACATCCTTTGTTAAGGACAGTAGAGAGGAAGTTTACTCCACCACTGATGGTCTTTGTCCAGGCTCTGAAGAGAGCCATAAAGCTAACAAGGCTTGTAAGTCAGATGATCGAAAGGGAAGTGGGCTAAAGAGATTACGTGGATTCCATGTCAATGATGATGATCTTTTGATTGCAGCTATAATAAAGAAGAAAGATTTTAGTGTCTATTGTAAGAAGTTTCCTTCAAAACCTGAATTTCCTCAACCAGAAGCGTTGAGAAAGATGAAAACTCAAAAGCGGGGTTGCAGTTTATTACCTAGGGCTGTTGGGAGTGGTGGGAAGCTTTCCACGGATGGGAAACAATTTGTTATGGGAACGAGAACAGTATTAGGCTGGTTGATTGACATGGGTGTTGTGTCTCTAAAAGATGTTGTGCAATTTCGCAATCCAAAGAATCATGTGGTGATCAAGGATGGCTGGGTTACAAGGGATGGAATTCTTTGTAAATGCTGCACCAAAATTTTTTCTGTTTCAGGTTTTAAGGTTCACGCAGGTTTGAGTGAAGAAATACCTCCTTTAAATCTTTACCTGAAATCTGGTAAGTCATACACACTCTGTCAGCTTCAGGCATGGTCTGCTGAATACAAATTGAGGAAAGGGCGTTTGAAAGTTATGAATATTGTGGAGGTCGATCAAAATGATGATACTTGTGGTATTTGTGCTGATGGAGGTGAACTGATATGTTGTGATAATTGCCCATCTACCTACCATCAATCTTGCTTGTCTGCACAGGTATGTTGATATCATCATTTTATTTACTCTGCATATATTTATGCCCTATGAAAATATTATCTCATTCCTTTTTTATATTTGGAAGGATATAATTAATGATAGAGGGTTAAGAAGGAAAATGATATACCTAATATTATATGGATATAAGTTGTTTAAATTTTTTGTGAAGATTTGGTTTAACACCTCAAACAATTCCCGACATGAATGAATGGAAAATGATGGTTCGTAATGCTGCCATTAAATAGTTAGGATGAGACTAATGAAAAATGATGATAAGTTTTAGATTTGCTATTGTATTTCTTTCACCTAAGAACAGCTAGAGTACATGCATTTGGGATAGGATTTCTTTCAACCAGTAACTCTTTGTATACATGTGCTAGGGACTGATTCCTATGGCAGATAAGATTCGAGAGAGTCGCTTTAGATGGTTTGGTCACATAAAACGTCGGCCTTCTGATGACCCAGTTAGAAGAGTAGATGTATTAAATTTGGCTTATGTTAATAAATGTAGAAGTCGACCTACAAAGACTTGGTTAGATAATACTAGAAATGATCTGTATTATATTTAAATGAGAACTTGACTCTTAACATGACACAATGAGAAAAAAATATGCATGTACCCTAGGGGTGCAAACAAGTCGAGTCGAGCTCGATGTCACGACACGGCCCAATTACTCGAATTAACCAGGCGGGAACGAAAAGTCGAACAAGTGTAACATTTCATTCAATTTCATAAATAATTTAACATTCAACTTCTCAATACAATTGAAGAGCTACTATTACAAAATTTTCATAAAACTATTGATACCATTTTTTAATATAATATTTACATCAATCATAAATTATATGTTTTCATTTGTGCATTGTCTTCTATAGACATACTCTTCCCTTTCAGTCATATTTATTTCTCTGGAGACTTATTTGAAAATGTTAGTTTAATTGAATGAGTTTGCAAAGTAAACTCAATGAATAATCATCATTAAAATAGTCATATAATGTAAACATTCATTTTTCTTCAATTTTCTTACATAATTAACATATGCATCATCTTTTATATACTATAGGTTTTTATAATTTCATATAAATTATTTCATATTCCTTCTCATTTATCCATTTTCATTATAACATTCCTTTAATAAATTTGACTTTTAATCCATTTCCATTTTCATTAGTATAGGAGTGCTGTCTAAATATACCAATAAATGTACAACCATTTCCATTTAATGTGCATGGGTACGTTGCTTCCCTAACCAGTATTATACGGGAGTGAACTCCTATAATTTGTATGCATATACCTTTTCCTTTTTTTATATTTACTTTTGTTTTATTTCACTCATATGATTTCTTTTATATAACTTTAGAAATATATTTATATATATTTCAAAAATTTTCTTTCTTTTTCTTTTCCTTGTAAATAACTATTTTCCACATATTTCATATATTACATATGTATATACAAGTATTACCTTTCACTTTAATGATTAACTTTTATTATGAAATTTTATGGATGTAATAACCTTCAAACATTTGTAACTGATGTAAATAATAAGGAGATTGTATGAATAAAATAGAGTCATGAAATATCTATACCTTCAAACATTTGTAATTGATGTAAATAACAAGGATTGTATTAATAAAATTGAATCATGAAACATCTATAAAAATAACATCATTTATCTACTTTGAATATTTTGGCTTCAGCTCCTTTCAAACTTTCGACTCTTGAGACATTCTTCCTTTCTACAATCTAAATCACATACAAACATATAACTATTACCTTCTTTTAACTTTCCTTATTCTCATATAAATATTTATTTAAATAAATTCTTACCTCCAATCTCCTTTTTGAGATCTATTATTAGTTTAAGTTGTCACCTTCATATATTAGATTGACCAATTCTCCACTGTTCCAAAAATACCTTTATTTTACATTAATCATTTGCTAGCGATAACATTAAGTTATTCACTAATATAATTACAGCATCTATTGAAAATCCATGCATTTATAATTACCTCAGTATGTCTTCTTCTCTTTCTCTTTAAATCAAGACGCTCACCACCAGATTTCTTCTTCCTATTTGTTAATCATTTATTTTGTCGTCAGTCAGAGAAAATAAAGTATTAATAAGTGAATGTAAAAGAAAAATTAAATTCACTTCTGTTGATAGAAATGAAAATCCACTGATTTGTTTACCCCATAATTTTCTTCACTTCCTTTTTCATTTACTTCTTCTATCTCCCTTTAAAATAACTTATATTTTCCTAGGATTAAATCACAGAAGAAAAAAATGCCAATAGAAATGAATTTGGAAACTTACTTTCTTCCTTCTTCCTCTTAGTCGTTTCTCTCGACTGACATTTCTCATGCGATTTTCTCCAAAAGGAATGAGCGATTAGAAGTTATGACTCAAGAGGAGTCATTACTTGTCACGCTCGAACAGAGCGTTCCGAACCTTCCAGGAAGGCTCCCGCACGGTGGCAGCTTTGCTTGTGGTCCGCCTGGACCGCGATCCCCCCTCCCGTGACACCTATTTATTAAGTAGAGGCTGGTTCGATAAACTAGCTGAACTGATATTTCCACTTGAGCTCGGCTTGGCTACTATTTAAGTAGCTCGAACTCGAGCTCAAGCTCAAGTTGAGCTTGGTACTCGAGCTCGAACTCGACTCGAAATTTTAATTTTCGCCTTAAGGTCGTCTCGTTTATAGGCTCATTAGCTCGACACGGAGTGCATTTTTTTTTGCATGTTTCACATATATATTACTAGTTTGAAACATTAATTTTTCCAAGCAAAATGATAAATATTTATACAATTGCAGTTGCAAAATTAGCTCTACTAGACAGGTTCAGCAAAATAATCATAATTCAAATTATAATAAAATATTTTTCAAAGATAACTGAACAAATATTATGATATCAAGAACAATAGAACCATTGACTGTATAATGTCAATTTTTTTAATTACATGCTGCTATAAACATGCCATTAATCTGTATAAAAAAAGATCATCACACCTACATAGTTTATTTTCTCTATTCCTTTCAAATGGAGATAGAATAAGCCACATAATTAAAGTAGATTGGGTAGTTCTAATGCAAAATAAGGTCAGCCTAAAGAGTAAGTTCTGGATACAAACATGAACAAAGTTCTCTCAGCAAGAACATTGTACCAAAGTTTACAAAGTAATAATAAAGTTTACAAAAAAATCTCATATAGCCAATCTACAAATGATAAAAAAATCTCCATTATCTTTTTCACTTTGCCCATGCTCAACCACTTTTAAATAGTCAATCTGCAAATGAAAAAAAACAAAAACAAAAAGTCGTAAGTATTCTTCCAACTGATATTCAAGACAATGTGTAGGAGGATGTGCTACCTTTCAAGATTCTTCTAACTTAAAGTTAGTGTTATCTCCATCTCTTCATCATCCTCTACTTACTACAAAAATTTACATCTAATGTCAGCATTAGTATTATCGAATGAGAAACTTTAAAAATAAAAACTATAGCAAATTGTTACCTTTATCTTTCCTTTGAGATTGTAGTGTGAACAAACACAATTTAGGCTGCATATGAGAGTTTGAATCGACTCAATTCCCAACTTGGAACTGTAGGTGTCAACAACCCTCTCTCCTGCACTAAATATAGATTTAGAAGCTACTGTGCTAATTGGAATAGTAAGGATATCAACAACCATTTTTGATAAGATGCGGTGTTTCATCTAATTACTTTTCCACCGTGCTATAACATCGAAGGGGTGTCATGGAGAACAAATTTTCAAACCATCTTCAAGATATTTATCTAAATCAGATTCGACGGGCTTCTTGTTTGTTTCCCGTGAAACATAAGCGGCAATATCTTGCGAACCACTGTGCTTATTGCCACCACATTCTTGGGTACTTCTACAACTATTACTTGAACCAACAACACTTGCTCTTCCTGCTATAAATGTGCAATTTTTATCAATTACTTCCTCTTCAAAAGATGCGTATTCTTTCTATAGCGCAAACAATAAGCTGCGAACGTACGAGATATAATTTTGCATGGTTTCATCCCCCTCGTAGATCAGTGGAAATGCGCACTCTATGACCACAAACTTTATTCTTGGATCCATGATAGCACCAAAGGCTATTAGCAGATTACACTCACCCCTATACTTGTCTAATTTAAACTTCATCTTACTAGTCATTTCTTTAATGAAAATATCTAAAATACATGTACCATCATCTAATACTTTTTTAATTGTACAAATCTGTGAAATAAATAAGTTTTAGGTGGGGTATTTCATTCTTGAGATGATATTTGTTGCCTCGTTAAAAATTCCCAAAGCATCACACACCTTTCCTGTATTATCCCACTCCTATGCTGTCGGACAACTATGATAGGCAACCTCTATTTCCATGTAAGACAAGAAAGTTTTTCTTAGTTTGAGTGCCACAATAAGCATGCTATATGTAGAGTTCCAACAGGTTGGACAATTCATATTAAGCTTTCTTGTTGGTAACTGTAATTGCTGAACAATTTCAGAAAATTTTGCCAATCTATCTTTAGAATTATTTATATAACTAACCAATTCACGGATCTTATCAACAACTTGTTCCACAAATTTGATCACATCCTTTACCATAACATTTAGAATGTGTGCACAACAGCACACATGGAACAATCTATCTTCAAAAAATAACATTCTTCTAACATATTTCTTGTCCTTAAGCAACTTAATTGCACTGTCATTGTTGGCTGCATTATCAATATATATGGTGAAAACTTTGTTCTCCAATCCCCACTCACCTATGTTGCACAAATATGAATACGGCGACACAAATATGACATGATACGGATATGGGACACGTCAATTCTTTAAAATACAGGATACGAGTACGGCGCGGACATAGCATTATAATTTATAAATCATACATAAAAATTAAGAAAGCAGTCAAAGCATAGTATTTGAAATTACAAAGAAATGAAAGTAATATCATTTGTAGCCATGTAGCTTATAATATCAAAATAAAAGTAAGCATTAAATGTCTAGTACAACAACAAAAGAATAAACATAAATTGTCTAGCACATGAAGTTTTAACTATTCAATAGAAGGAAAGATATGATTAGCTTCTTTAGTGGTTTGTCTTTGAACTTCTATATCATCTTTAATAAATATCATAGCTTCTAATTCAAGCTCATCAAGTGAAAGATTAGCAATTTTTAAAATTCCCATATCATCAAGAGACTCAAATCCATCTCAGAAATGAGAGAACCTCACTCGCAGTCGCGGATATGACCGGTCTTTTTTTTTATATATATATATTTTTTTCAATAGACACGCGTATCAGATACGTGTGTCCTTTTAAAATTAAATAGCATTTTAATTGGATACGGCAAAGCCGTATCCAACACGTATCGGTGTCATATCGGAGGTGTATCCATGTATCGGTGTATCAGATACAACAAGCCTTCATAAATAGGTGTATCGGTGCAACATGGCCACTCACTAATTAACTTATAAAAGGTGTCAACAATCTCAATTGTTGTATTTGGTGGAGGCAAGTGTGAGATGCTAAGCACATGCTTCTATAATTTCCATTTGGAATCCACATAATGTGTTGTGACAGTCTTGTATGAAATTCTTTGATTTTCTTACCTTTATATATCAGTTGTAAAGCTGTCTTGTTATATTTTTTAATGAAGCATGTAGCTTCTCCTTCTCCTTCTCATACACCAACATTACATCTTTATGAGCTGTTGTTCTACTATACTTCATGAATTAGGGTGACATGGTCTTTAATACTAAATTAAAGAAAACTCTTCCACAACTTAAAAATGGTTTCTCATTTATTAAAATGCAATGGGTAACAATCTCTCTAACTTTTAATTGGTCGCACTTGAATGTTGTTAAACATCCACTTTCCTCAGAATTTTCACCCGTACATATAATATCTTTGGGCTCAAACAATAAAATCTTTTGGTTCCTGATACCACGTATTCTTGCATGGCAACGATCTAAGTGCGTCCTATACTGTGTTGTAGAACTTGTGCTATGTATGCATATTTTTTTCTTGCAATGAGAACATTCTACTTTCTGCTGACCATCAAGGATGGTTATTTCCTTAAATTCATCCCACACTATAGAGGTTTTCTTCCTTTTTTTGTTGTCGATTGGATTCTCAGTTGTATTTTCATTTATTTGTTCATTATCCCGACAATTATTATCTTAATTTTCTCCCAAAATATTTTTTATTTTCTTCCTTATTGTAGGATTGCACTTCCTCAATTTCTAAACTCAAACGACTATTAATATTATCATCAATAACTGGCTTTGTTGACATCCTATGTGAAAAAAACACCCAACAAACAAAATAATTTTAAAGATATCCACCATAAACAATTTTTGGATATATAGTTAATAATAATAATTAATAATCATTCCAAAGTATCAGCTTAACTCTGTAATCTTTTACAAACAAAAATTATTGAAACATACTTGAACAATAACAATAGACACTGCATAACATCATCTTATTTGCTGATAAATAAATATATTGATATATATGAGACTATATGAACAATGATATTCCAAACAACAACATCAAGTTTTTATTGTACTATGTGGGGCCGACTACATGAATCCTTTTTCTCCATTGTGCCCTGTTAAAAGTAAAATTCTCATTTAAATCTAATAAAGACAGGTAATTTCTAATATTTTTCAACCAAGTCTTTTTAGGTTTACCTCTACCTTTTTTAACATAAGTTAAATCTAATACATATACTTTTCTAACTGGGTCATCTAAAGGCCACCATTTTATATGACCAAACCATCTAAGGTGACTAACTATAAGCTTATCTTCCACTAGAGCTACTCCAACCTTTTCACGTATATGCTCATTTCGTATCCTGTCTCTTCGAGTAAAGCCACTCATCCACCTGAGCATCCTCATTTCTGCAACACTTAACTTTATATTATGCTTCTCTTTTATTGGTTAACATTCTGCACCATATAACATTGCAGGTCTAACCACTATTTTATAGAATTTTCCCTTATGTTTGAGGGAGACTTTTTTACCACACAGCAAACCTGATGCATTCCTTCACTTCAACCATCCAACTTGAATTCTACTAATATTATCCCCATATATTTCACGTTCACTCTGAACAATAGACCCAAGATATCTAAAACATGTACTATTATTAATGACTTGATCACCCAAAGTCACATTCCCCCCACTAGAATTATTATTACTAAAATTTCACTCTATATATTCAGTTTTAGATCTACTCAAATGAAATCATTTAGACTCTAAGATTGACCTCCATAATTTAAGTTTACATTCAACTCCCTCTCTAGTCTTATCAACAAGAAGAATATCATTAGCAAAATGCATACCAGGATACAACCTCTGGAAATGTCTAGTGAGAACATCCAGAACTAAAGCAAAAAGATATGGTCTTAAGGCCGATCCTTATTGTAATCCATCTGAAATAGGAAAATACTTGGTCAAACCACCTTGTGTTTGAACACAAGTAACAACTTCTGAGTACATATCCTTAATGACTTGAATATAAGCATTATTAAGCTCTTTCTTTTCTAGAAATCTCCATAACACTTCTCTTGGAACTTTATCATATGATTTCTCTAAATAAAAATATCTCATTCACCTTTGTTGAATATCTTCTTCTAATAAAAGTATATTTTGATCTTCATCCTTAATACGCTTCACTTGAACTAAATTCTTACTACTCTTATTTCTTTGTTTGACTAACTTATACATATATTTTTCACTATTTTTAGTATCTAATATATTATATAAATCATTAAAAGCTAAAATCTTTTCATTGCATATTACTATCTTAGACTTCTTATGGGACCTTTATATCTTTCCCAATTATCAAATTTTTTACATATAAACTAATTTTTATAACAAATATTCTTATTTTTTTTATCTTTTCTTGAATATTTTAATTCCACCACTAACTATTTTTACTATTAGGAGATTTTTTCTTTGATAATCCAATCACATCTTTTGCAGCATTCTTAATTATCACTAGCTACATTTTCCCATATAACATTAACTTTCTCAAGCACAGACAACATCTTAAGGACTAGTATCTTACTCTAAAAAATATTTTTGTTAATATTCTGATGCTATCAAGGATTTATGTAATTTTTATTTTGTTTGAACAATAGTATATTTTGTTTTCTATTTTATTTTCTTTTCTTTTTTTTTAGCTATCCAATGATGGGAAAGCATCCAATGATCATGGTAAGTAGTGCATTTGGCTTGGTAGGCCTTTGGTTTGCTGGCTAGATTGGTCCCTGGCTGCTGGTGGTTCACGGATTGGCTGTTTTGGAGCATTTGGGTTTGAGCTGGTTCTCTAAGTTGCTTGAGCTGAAGTTTAGTAGCTCATTATTATCCAAAAAGGTACATCATTATGAAGCTTACTTTTGGAGTGGCCTTGTCCCTTCCCCTTCCTCTTTTCTTCTTGCCTCTTGGAAAACCGTGGCTTGTATTATTGGGAGATGACTTCTATGCATAAGAATTAATGTTGGGATACTTTACCTTTTTGGAACTCACGGCTGGCTCCTTTTCCGTGTGGTTCCTTCGTTTCCGCGGCTGTGGCTCTCGGTCCGTGCGTTCTCCCTCGTCTCCCGTGGCTGTCTCCTTGGTTCCTGTTGTGGGTGTTTTCCGTGAGCTTTGGGGAAGAATTCTATGCTTATTATTATGGAAATTTATGACATGTGGCTCTTGGCATTCCTCTCTCTTGCCTATAAAAATAAGATGAAGTTGTGAAGGAAAGCAGTTGATATTTGTGAGCATATTTGCTATTAACCTGCGGGTTTATTCGGAAATCCTGCGGGCTCTTTCCAAACCTTCTTTTCTCATCCCCTCCGGAAATCCTGCGGGCTCTTTCCACCCTTTCTTCTCGGGCTTCTAACCTCTTTCGTCTCTCCGCAAGTGCCACTCCATCTGTATCCTTCTTCTCAAAGTAAAGCAACTTTAGGGTGTCGTATCAGAGTTTATTTGAAGCATCTGTTGAAGAAATTGGCCAATCTTGCAGTGGTGGACCATCGGTTTGCTAGTTCTATGCACTTTACTTATTTAATCTTCAAATTCGATGCATGTGAGGAACCCGCTCTGACGGTTGTCTGAGGATAGCGTATTTTTAAGTTTCTTTATTTCTTTAAAATCTCCTAGCATCTTTTGTTGTGTTTGTCAAGTTTTGGGTCGTTTGAGTTTATTTAACAAAATTTGTTTTAAGTTCTACTCACTTTGTCAGTTTTCTTCTTGTGTGTCATTTGTGTTCAAGAAATATAGGGTCCCCTATATTCCTTGTCTACATCAATTTGGTATCAGAGCAAGTTCGTCTTTGTTTTGGTTTTTAAGAGTCTTTCTCTTTAGTGTCAAAAAAGATTTAAAAAAAAAATGGCTAATGAACAAGAGGATTGGCAACAAGTAATGCAACAATTAAATGATTTGCAACATCAAATTAATACGGTAGCTGGGGCCATTGCTAATCTAAATGTCAATCAAGCTAACTCTAATCCTAGCATTATATCTTCTGGGAGTGAAGAGGAAGAACCTAGAAATCGAAATAGGCGACAAAGAAATTGGGATCACCGAATTAAAATCGACGTTCATAATTTTGAAGGAAAATTACAACCTGAACAATTCCTAGAATGGGTAGAAAAAATGGATCAGTTTTTTGAATGGAAAGAAATTCCAGAAAATCGAAAAGTTAAATTTGCAAGTCTAAAGCTAATGGGACATGCATTAACATGGTGGAAAAATTTACAAAACAACAGATTAAGAAGAGGCAAAGAAAAAATTCAAACCTGGGAAAGAATGAAGGAGAAAATGAAAGGAAAATTCTTGCCAACTAATCATGCTCGAGCAATATTCAAAGATCAACTCAATATGCGTCATATTATTAAAACTGACGAGGCTTATCGTATAAATTTAAAATTGGAAAAGCAACATCAAAGGAAAAAGGGAGACAATAAAATCGTGGAAACGTATAAACGTCGTTCAACTAGCGGGATTAAATCTCAATCTCAAACTTCTGGGGGAACATCAAGTTTGAAAATTAAAGCTTTTGAAAGTCAAATTCAAGAAAAAGGAAAAGGAGTAGCAGGAAATAAACCGTCTGAGCAATCTAAGCAAATTAGACCTTGTTACAAATGTGGGTTATATGGTCACTTATCAGCTACTTGCAGAAAGAATAATCCTCCACGAACTAATTTCATAGAAGATGAAAATGAGATAGAAGAAGAGGAGGAGAATGAAACAGAATCTGAAAATGAAGCTGAATTAGAAAAATTTGATTTAGAAGGAGATGAAAGTAAAAAGTCTTTGATAATTCGACAAGTTCTAACAACAACATTTGACAAAGGGGATAGATGGCTAAGAGGAAACATATTCAAAATAACTTGCATCATCGAAGGAAAAATTTGTACCCTTATGATTGATAGTGGAAGTTCAGGAAATTTTGTTTCTCAAAAACTGATCGACAAACTTAAACTCAAATCAAAACCTCTTGCAAAATCCTATAAGATCTCTTGGTTCAAAGAAGGAGGTGAGGTTCCAATCACTAAACAATGCACTGTCAATTTATCAATTGGGGGATCATTTAAAGATCAAATTGTTTGTGATATTATGCCTCTTGAAGTTTGCCATATTTTGCTAGGACGACCTTGGCAGTACGACAACAAAACTGTTCACAATGGAGAGAAAAACACATATACTTTGATGAAAAATAATAAGGAGTTTACTCTTCATCCTCAAAAGAATGTGCCAGATTCACACGTTAAGGAAAACACAGTTACCAAAATTACTTCTCCTGAATTGCTTTTAAATGATAATGATTTGAAACATTTTGAGGTTGCTTATTTGGTTTTGGGAAAAGAATCTGATACTGTTTTACTGGATGAGTTTTCTGATATAACTTCTGATGATTTTCCAATTGGATTGCCTCATATGCGACAAAATCATATTGACTTGATTCCTGAAGCTTTTTTGCCTAATCTTCTTCATTATAGGATGAGTCCAACTGAACATGATGAATCTTTTAAACAAGTATCTAAACTGCTGGAAAAAGTTTAATCCAAGAATGTCTGAGTCCCTGTGTTGTGCCTGCTTTGCTTACTCCTAAAAAAGATAGAATATGGAGGATGTATGTGGATAGAAGGACAATAAACAAAATCACCATTCCTAAACTGAATGACATGCTTGATATGCTGAGTGATGACTTTTGGTCTTTCAAATACTTTGAGTACTTTTATGAGAACTATGAATCATATTTTGACACCTCTCATTGGAAAGTTTGTTATTTTAAAGAGATTGTTCGCCTTCACGGTATCCCTCGAACTTTTACTTCTGATCGTGACTCTAGATTTTTAAGTCACTTTTGGAAAACTCTGTGGGCTAAGATAGGAACTTCTCTTCAGTTTAGTAGTGCTTATCTTCCTCAAACCGATAAACAAACTGAAATTGTCAATCAAAGATTTAAAAAGAATTTCAGTTCTCTGATTGCTCCTATTACTGATTGCTTGAAAAAGGGAATTTTTAGGTGGACACTTGAGATTATTAAAACAAAAATGAGTCAAGTTCCCATTCTGAAAGTACCAAATTTTGAAATCATTTTTGAAGTTGATTGCGATGTCTCTCATTTTGGTATTGGTGCAATGCTTAGTCAAAAAGAAAAACATGTTGCTTACCTTAGTGAAAAACTGACTGAGTCTAAGTCTAAGTATTCTACTTATGATGCTATTGTGCAAGCTTTAAAATTCTGGAGATGCTATCTGATTCAACGAGAATTTATTTTGAATACTGATTACGAGGCTTTACGAATTTTGGGATCACAAAAAAATCTGAGCAAAAGACACGCCAAATGGGTTTCTTTTTTACAAGAGTACACTTTTCATATCAAACATAAAACTGGGGTTTTGAATAAAGTTGCTGATGCTTTAAAACGAAGATTTCATTTGTTGATAACTGTTTTTCCGACTGTTTCTTCTTTTGATTTTTTGAAAGACACTTATGCAAATGATTCTGATTTTGAAAATATTTGGAATGCTTGTTGTGCTTCTGGGACTGATCATTCTGCTCAATTTGTTATACATCAAGGTTTCTTATTTAAAGGAATTAGACTTTGCATATCAAAAAATTCTTTGAGAGAACAACTTGTGAAAGAATTGCATAATGGAGGTTTGGGAGGACATTTTGGGCAAGGAAAAACAATTGCTTTAGTTGAAGAAAATTATTTCTGGCCCCACGTGAAAAAAGACATTGCTAAATTAGTAAAACAATGCAAGATTTTTTAAAAACTTAAGGAGGTTACTGCTAAATACAAGACTGAGGCTGATAAACATCGAAAAGAGAAAAGTTTCAATGAAGGTGACTTAGTTATGGCTTATTTTTGTCGCCAAAGGTTTCCTGTTGGCACTTTTAGAAAACTAAGTCGAAAGAAATTTGGTCCTTTTCGTGTAATTCGAAAATTGGGAACTAATGCTTACTTGCTAAATTTACCAAATACTGTTGGCACTTCACCTGTTTTTAATGTTTCTGACCTATCTTTGTATGAAGGAGATTCTGACGATTTTGTAGATATTGAAACTTTACCACTCTCTGCTCCTTTGGTAAAGTCTGAAGATCAAATCGAAGACGTTATTGATGTGAAGGTTATTCAAACAAGGCATGGAGAGCACAAAAAGTTTTTAATCAAATGGAGCAATCGGCCATTGACTGACTGTACCTG
This sequence comes from Dendrobium nobile, assembly GCA_022539455.1. Lineage (NCBI taxonomy): Eukaryota > Viridiplantae > Streptophyta > Magnoliopsida > Asparagales > Orchidaceae > Dendrobium > Dendrobium nobile. Next base: position 36,150,268 of record CM039723.1, read on the forward strand.
GATTAATGCTGCTGATCTAAAAAAGAAAAATTTGGAGCTTTATGAACGAGTTGCTGATACGTTCTCATCAGGAGCTGAGAATTTTCCACCAGGGGAGAATTGATGCTATCAAGGATTTATGTACTTTTTATTTTGTTTGAACAATAGTATATTTTGTTTTCTATTTTATTTTCTTTTCTTTTTTTTTAGCTATCCAATGATGGGAAAGCATCCAATGATCATGGTAAGTAGTGCATTTGGCTTGGTAGGCCTTTGGTTTGCTGGCTAGATTGGTCCCTGGCTGCTGGTGGTTCACGGATTGGCTGTTTTGGAGCATTTGGGTTTGAGCTGGTTCTCTAAGTTGCTTGAGCTGAAGTTTAGTAGCTCATTATTATCCAAAAAGGTACATCATTATGAAGCTTACTTTTGGAGTGGCCTTGTCCCTTCCCCTTCCCCTTTTCTTCTTGCCTCTTGGAAAACCGTGGCTTGTATTATTGGGAGATGACTTCTATGCATAAGAATTAATGTTGGGATACTTTACCTTTTTGGAACTCACGGCTGGCTCCTTTTCCGTGTGGTTCCTTCGTTTCCCGCGGCTGTGGCTCTCGGTCCGTGCGTTCTCCCTCGTCTCCCGTGGCTGTCTCCTTGGTTCCTGTTGTGGGTGTTTTCCGTGAGCTTTGGGGAAGAATTCTATGCTTATTATTATGGAAATTTATGACATGTGGCTCTTGGCATTCCTCTCTCTTGCCTATAAAAATAAGATGAAGTTGTGAAGGAAAGCAGTTGATATTTGTGAGCATATTTGCTATTAACCTGCGGGTTTATTCGGAAATCCTGCGGGCTCTTTCCAAACCTTCTTTTCTCATCCCCTCCGGAAATCCTGCGGGCTCTTTCCACCCTTTCTTCTCGGGCTTCTAACCTCTTTCGTCTCTCCGCAAGTGCCACTCCATCTGTATCCTTCTTCTCAAAGTAAAGCAACTTTAGGGTGTCGTATCAGAGTTTATTTGAAGCATCTGTTGAAGAAATTGGCCAATCTTGCAGTGGTGGACCATCGGTTTGCTAGTTCTATGCACTTTACTTATTTAATCTTCAAATTCGATGCATGTGAGGAACCCGCTCTGACGGTTGTCTGAGGATAGCGTATTTTTAAGTTTCTTTATTTCTTTAAAATCTCCTAGCATCTTTTGTTGTGTTTGTCAAGTTTTGGGTCGTTTGAGTTTATTTAACAAAATTTGTTTTAAGTTCTACTCACTTTGTCAGTTTTCTTCTTGTGTGTCATTTGTGTTCAAGAAATATAGGGTCCCCTATATTCCTTGTCTACATCATATTCTTTAAATGCCACCCATTTAATCCTAAAACAATATTTTATTTTATTTATTATTTTCTATCACTTCATCGTAAAGTCCAAAACTAATAAGTGATGTTAGGTACATAAACCTTCACTTGGAATAATTTTAGAATATTTGCAATTTAAACGATTATTTCTTTTATAAGAAAATAATTAATCTGAGTTTTACTATATCTATTCTTATAAGTGATGAGATGCTCTTCCCTTTTTTTAAATAAGGTATTAACAATTACAAAATTATAAGTTAAATAGAAATGTAATATGGTCTTACCACTTTCATTAGTCGCTCCAAACCCATAACCACCATGAATTCTTTTAAAATCATCTTCATTTCTACCAACATGTCTATTTAAATCTCATCTAATAAAAAATATTTCTTCAAGATGTATCTTTTGTATTAATTCTTCTAAATCATTCTAAAATTTTAATTTTGAATCCATATCTAAACCTACTTGAGGAGCATAAAAACTTATAATATTAATAATCTTAACATCAACAATAATCTTTGAAGCTATAATTCTATTTCCAATTATATTAAATTTTTACAACATTATTCTTTAAACTCTTATATATAATCACACCTACATCATTTTGAGTCTTCTTTACTATTATTCTTATATTCATATTTAGGTGGAGAATTTCAACCCTCTTAGTGAATGAATCTTGTGAGAATATTTACTCTTTATATTTCTCCCTAACCTACCCCGAATCTCATTTCTTGACTACACTAAAATTCTCGCAATTGTTGAGAGGAAAATTGTCGATATACACATAAATTGTCTATTACAGACAGTAGGAAAATTCAATTAATAACGGATACCAGAGTGTTTATCTAGAGAAAAACTATGTGCCCTATCCCTCAATATCCTTTACCAAGTAACACTAATTCTGATATTAAAATCTTAATTTCCCTCAAGAAATATATAAAGATTGTAAGGGCTAGTAAAAAATACTTAATCAGTGAGTATATATATATATATATTGATATAGATATAAGAAATTTTTTCCCTCAATTTCATTCCTTTACGGAAATTTTCTTTTAATTTGGTCATTCTATCAATATTTATGAAGCATTAAAATTACTTGAATAGGAAGTTGTTGTCCATGAGAACATTCGGGTATTAGAAAAGGATGACACATGGAAGCTCTCTATCTTGCTGAAGGGAAGAGAAACAAGTTGTATGGGAGCATTGAAAGACATAACTTACAAGATTAATTACTAATAAACATTTGCACCTATTTCCATGATTACATCAGTATGTTTTATTCTCGCTTTTATTACTAACTTTGATTGGCTATTTCATCAACTAGTTATCTAAAATGTCTTCCTAAATGGGGATCTTGAAGATGAAGTCTATCTGACTATGCCACATGAATTTGCTACCACTAACAACTGCAAACTTAAGAAATCGTTATATGGTCTAAAGCAAGCATCACGGGCATAGTTTGGCAAATTAACTATTATGGTTAAGAAATACGGATACTCTCAAGGTTAGGCTGATCATTCCCTTCTTATCAAGGAATAATCAATCCGTAAAATTATAATCCTCATTGTCTTTTTTGATGATATTATCTTAAAAGATGATAACGAAGAAGAAATTGGCAGACTAAGACGTTACTTGATAAACAAATTTGAAATTAAATATATCGGAGCCTTAAAATATTTACTTAGTGTGGAAATTGTTGGATCAATTAAAGATATATTTGTCTTTCTACAAACTATACTCGGTACTTCCTAAAAAAATCTAATATGATAGGATCAAGGCTGGCAATATTCCAATCGAGTCTATCAATAAAATTGGTTCCAGAAGTGATCTCCCTTGGGTGGACAAAGAAAGATACTAACTGGTTGCAATTCTAAGCTTTTCTTTGGCATTGATAGTCAATGTAACGTTATAATAAGACTGAAGAGTGGTTTCAATGGTCTATTGGGTATTAAATTTGGAATTACAACGGTAGGAACCGTAGTTGAGGCATATTTATTCTTAAATGTGAACAGCTAAAGGGAATTACTTAGGGATTATAAATGATGTAAAATGAGTGCTTACATGTATGCATTTCTTGGGAACATGATATGTTTTGTTTTTTGAATATCTATCTTCCCCGAACTCTATTTACTTTATATAGGATACAATTAGAGTAGCCAAATTTGTTTTGTGAATAAATTTAGTATTCCTTTTCATTTTCAATATTGAATGCATGCTTCAACCAAAAAACTGTCATGCTCATTCTCTCTGCATACTTTTAAAACTTTGTATTATTATTGGTTCCCTGTTTCAGCATCCTCCTTTATTATTGCAGTAACTTCATCGTATCTTTTCTTTTCATGTCATTCACCAATATTACTACAAATACTTTCCAATTAGTCGAGGTTGAACATATTTTGATGTTTTGCATCAGGAACTTCCAGAAGGGAGCTGGTATTGTGAGAACTGTATTTGTAAAATCTGCAACAACCTAGCATGCAAGAAAGAGGATTCAAGTTCCTTGTCTGTATTTGAATGCTCACAATGTGGACATAAATGTAATCAACCTATCATCCTTTTGTTTGCTCACAAACTTCTTCTTTTAGGTTGTGACCTTTGATAAGTGACAGCTACATCAATCCATGTTTTTTGATATGCTAATTGCCTTGGGAATTCATTTTCTATGCATTGGTGCTATTTGAATCTCTGTTTAAGTTTTTGGCTTGATATAATCTGCATTTTGGAACTATTTTCTGCCCAAGAAGCTAGGCTTCCAATTATCATCCAGCCTACTTTTCTCGTCATGTTTCTCATTTTTTTGTTTTCATTTTTTTGTTTTATTAGAATGTTTATATTTAATTTTCATGATGGATTATTCCTCCACTTGTTTATTCTTATGTTTGGCTACCTTATTTTCTTATTCAGTTGAATACCTGAATCACATCGTTTATATTATTTTCAATTATTTGGGTTTAAACTCTGGCTGTTCTTTCCACAACCAGATCATGGAACATGCTTCATGGACAAATTTGGTCATTGCGAGGATGCTGGATCTAATACCTGGTTATGTGGAGATAACTGTAAGAGGGTAAGTTAAATGCAGTTACTGCCCTTTTCTGAAATGCCAACCTAGTGCCATATTCTGTAACAGAATAATGCCTGGGTCTTCATCAACATTCTTATAAAAAAAGTAATTACATCCTCAATAAAATTGCTGGCGGATTTTGGCTTACTCACGAGTGGTTATTTCTCTGAATTTATTAATTTATAGTTAATCATACTATATCTGCTCATTACATAATGAGATTATGTTGTTGTATATCTATTCTTCCGGCCTTTTGAAATTTATAATTTCTTCTATAATAGTTAAGGTAACATAAACCTAAAATATTATCTGTTATTTTGCTAGTACACTGATTTAAAATTAGTTGTTACATAAAAGGACAATTTCTTATTTTAACACATTTTTGATGAGATGCACTAAACTCATGCTGTATGTTTTATTCATTAGATAATATTTCTTGATGAGTCAAATTTGATTCTTACTTACGATGATAGCTTTTTAGCTACAATGTATTGGTTTGGTATGTTCATTTTACCATGGTCTATAACTATAAGAAATTCATATAAATCTTTTGTTTCCAGATCTTGGTGCATTAATAATCTGCAATATTGCTTAATCTACATAATAAATAGATAAAAATCACCATAATTATTTTGAATGTTATGGCTGTTGATGCCTGCTATCTGTGAGAGGTTGATTTTACTGCCTTGTGAGCTAAATTATATCTAATTAACCCAAAATTATTAGAATTTATTTATTAAGAAACAGTTCTTATAGTAGAACTGAGCTTACTGGATTTAGTCTGGCTTTAGAAAGCTTTGTGTGGCAAGCTAAACAAGAGAGGAGTGCCTAATTAAAGTTAGATGCGATGACTCTTGGGAAGAAATAAAGGGTCCATAGCAAGAAATGGAAATTTTTTGCCTTGAAGGAGGCATAATCTTAGCCCCATCTTTTAATATGAATGAATGAAGTAGATATCTATCAGAATTAGGTCATGCTCAACTCAACAACATTAGTGGGAGCTTGAGCTGTAGGTTAACTTAGTTTTTAGAGGATAACTCTAGCCCAAGCTTGGTTCAGGCCTCACCTGAGCTTAGAAAATCGATGAGAATGGAAAAAGTGAGGAAAAGGTGAGGAGAATGAAGAGATAAAAAAGAATTCTAAAGAAAAAATTGATGAGGATGAAGAGCAGGCTACCCCGGAAGCGACACGTTGTACAACTTGAATACAGTGAGAAGTGCACAAGGGGTGATGTATCAACGCCCGTGTATAGTGTTAAATAAACAAGAGTTCCCACATTACGGACAAATGTGGGCAAAGAAGATAGTCCATGTAAATAGAATTTGTATAGGAATTTAGAATATAGGTTCTCTTACGAACAAATTAATAGAATTAATAGATATTATGATTCATAAGAAGATAAATATTCTTATATGATGGGACAGAATATGAAAAATAAAATAAAATATTGTCTTAGAATTAGACGAGGACATTTAAATTATACAAAAAAAAATATTAAAAGGAAAAGCTCTTAATAGTAAAAAATTGTTAATGGTGGAATGAAAATGTGCAAGAAATATAAAAAATAAGAAGTTTTCTTTATAAAAATTGGTTTAGATGTAAAACTCATAAAATTGGGAAAGATATAAATATGTCTGTAAGGAGTTTAATAAAATAATATGTGATGCAAATAATTTAGGTTTTAATGATTTATTTAATATATTAGTACTAAGAAGGTTGAAAAATGTATGTATAAGTTTGCAAAGCAAAGAGATAAAAGTAAGGATTTAGTTCAAATGAAGTGCATTAAGGATGAAGATCAAAAGTGCTTTTATTAGAAGAGGACCTTCAACAAAGGTACATGAGATGTTTTGATGAGCTTTTTCAATGAAGATTGCAAGAATACAATTGACTTTAGTGACCTTATGTAAAATCCAATTTTGACTAGGTATATGTCACCTTTAATCCATTTGAATATAACCCACAATTCCAACTCTCACGAAATTCAGAAAATTTGATAGTATTGTATTCTACTCATTGAATTGAGCGATTCGACATATAGAATTATATGTAGAATTGTTAAGGATTGAAAGTTAGGGAACTAAATTTTATTTGTATTTTTTCCTAAGTAATAAATTATATTAATTGTGTATAAATGTGCATTACTGTAGCAAGGGCAATGCAATTTTTTTTAAGGAGCATGTTCCACAGCATGCATTGGCTGGGAGGTGGGCATGTAGGTAATTTAACTGGATAGTGCTTTTAATTTGTTAAACAATACTTAGTGCTTGAAACGGTGGTTCCAGCCAATCGAGTATTGAATCCTTTCCTTCCTGGAGTCGGGGTGGTGTGGACCAGTGGGAGATCGTGAGGGTTGGGAGCGGATCAGGCAGCTGCGGCTGGAGTGGAGGTAAGTACCTTGTGAGTAATCAGTTGAGTACATATTTGGGGGCTTGATGGTGGGATTGTTGAAGGTGGCTGTGAGAGGAAGTGGTTAGGGGGTGATGATCCCGTAAGTTAGGCGAGTGCAGAAGATGTCGGGCAGTTTTTTGTTTTTTTATGTAGTAGTTGCTGTTAGGTGCTTCTTTGAGTAAGCGGGGTGCTGTAGATGATGTGAATAAATAGGCTGCTGTTGGGAGTTGATGTTAGGTGGATCTACTGCTTGGGAGAAGCTGGAAAGGAATCTGCTGCTGTAGATGGAAGAAGATAGTGTTAGATAAGGCTGATTTGAAAGAGAAGAGGAGGAAGAGAAGGTGTTGGCTGTTGTTGACTAGTGGGAGTAGAATCGAAAGCAGTAGAGTGAGAGTGATTATAAGGAGTTTATTTTGTACTCTATTTTAGTATAATTGTGTATGTATCATTAGTAAAATTGTATCCAAAATTTTGTAGAATGGGAGGAAAATTTTGAGGAAACAACTTAAGCTGTTCATGTGAAGGGAAAATTGGAAGGTGTCTTATATGTGTAAGTGGACACAAGGTATCCAACTGGGTGAAGCAGTGCATCATAGAGGCAAGATATGTGTTTTTATTACGATATGTGAGTTATCGAGTATTGCTTATATACCTGAAATTGAATTGGTAGTGGGTGATATATGTCTTTCTTTTTTACCTTTTTTGGAATTATTATAAGATGATAATCCATTCAACACTTCACTTATAACTGCTTGTAATATGTCATATAACACAAACATGAACATGCAATGATTTGATAAGCGTTGGAGATTATCATGTTAGATGTTAGGTGGATAGGGCAATGCGACTCGGATGGGCAGTGTGACCCAGTAGAGGCAACGCGACCTCAGTTAATAAGCCTAAGAGCAATAGAGTTCGAGAGACCTCAAGAGGCAGTGCGATCATAGAAAAATATAGGCGAAAGACCTCAACCTAAATGTTTTGACATCACATCTCCTAGGGCTGAAAAAGGGAATTATTAAATGAATGACTTATGCTAATATGGGGGAGACATATTAGAAAATAACCGACATGGTAGAATGTACAAGCAATGTGTCATTTCTTTTTATGCGACTAGCTTGATGTCATGAAATTAATATTGAATTCTGCATAACATTTTATGTGTAGCAGTATCTTCACATGTTATGATTTAACCAATTATGCATAATTTCTTTGTAATGATATTTAACCGTGTTCTTACTTTCACTTATTGATGCACATGAAAGTCTTATTTTCTATATGTGACCATTGTATTAGAGACGTATATCTTTATGGTAAATTATGCTCACCAGATGATTATTCTGGCTCATTTTGGATAGGGGAAGGAGAAGATTGAACCACAATAGAGTAATTTTTGCTTGTATTTTGTTTATATATATATATATATATATATATTTGTTGATGTAAGAAGACTTTTAAGGTTAGTAGCTTGTGTTAGCCACTTGTTTTGGGTTGTGATAGATGAACTTAAAAAGAAAATTTTTGGAAATGAAAATTTGACTATTTCCGCATATAATCTATGTTTTAAGTTATGATATTCTTCTTATATTGTTCTGCAGTTAGCTCATGTTCTTAAACTAATAATTTGTTAGACAGATAATTTCATTTAATAAGAAATAGGCTAACTATAATATTATCATGACCATATGTGGCTGTGCTTTTACCACTTTGCCTATTCTTGCTGTAAGATTAATATGTTTGAATATATGGTCAATCAGGTAGGCTTTTAGGCTGAATTAACCAGCCATATATGGCTAAGTTACCTCACTATTGATTAATTTTTTAAATAATAGCAATTTTCATAATAGAATTTAATGAAATTACAGCTTGGTTTTGTAGGAAACATTATGTTGGTTGAGTAGAGCTTGGAGTTCAACTTTGGACAATTAATTTCTTATGTAGGGTCTGCCACTATGATGCATCGACACTTCTTCTCAAAGAGGCGTGCCATGTCCGACACATATTCAACACGACACTCCTCCGACACATGTTGAACATGCCGAAAACGTGTCTGATTACAAAAATATTAAAATTCAAATTGGACACCTGTGTCTGTCATGCGTGTTTTAAATATTTTATGAATTTTTTAAATATAATTTCTTGTATTTTAAATTTTTATTTCTTAAAAATATAAAAGCTAATTTTTTATTTTCAATTCACAATACTAAATCAATCACCCGCACTTAACACCCCATTGAACAATATTCTCATTTTCATTTCTCTTTCACTGGTCATAACTTTGGTTTCACAACAATGCACAGTGTCATCTCAGCATCAACATCACATGCTGTTACAACGTCAACATTTGAAACTTACTCAACATTAAAGTTTGACACTTTTTTGACATTGATGTTTGACATTAGCAATTTCTAGACCCACAACTTGATAACCCATCTTTGTCTGATGTTGTCTTAATATCGATGACCAACACCCTCTTGACATCGACAATAGATGCCCTCTCAACATCGACGCCCAATACTTACTGTATAACATCGATGCTGGACTCTCGACAATATTGCCCTCTCTCGATAACTGATACATGGTATTGACTCCCGACTCTCAATATTTTAAGCACAAGTTCTAGTTAAATTTCTTATTTTTTAGATTATTTTTAATATTATATTAACTCAATTTCTATATGCTATTTAGAATATTATGATACCATATCCAATCCGTGTCTATGTCTTATATTTTCAAGTATTAACGTGTCCCGTATACGTGTCGTATATGTGTCGCCGTGTTTGTGTCTGTGCAACATAGGTTTGCCATCATCTAAAGCCAAAATCTTAATCCATTAGGTGAAAGTTAACTTCTAGTCTATCAACAATCAACAAAAATAGATGTTGAACTGAAATACATGTGCAATTTAAAAAATCTCCTCTTGTTCACATTAATTTACATGCCCCCAACTTTTATGCTAAATTGACCAATTAAAATAATTCCTTGTCATGCGCCAACGGTGGGAATTAAAGTTCATTCCATTGCATATAAGCAACATGTAAATCATTTGCCATTGAACTTGCTTAACTATGAGTTATCCTAAGGCCATACGTTCAATAAATTGGGCCAACTCTTTGAATTATTGTTTCTTATATCTTCTTAGTGAAAAGATGAAAGGATGGACTCCAAGATGGGACATTGACCTTCTAATGTGTGGTACTTTTTGATCCAAAAGCTTGAGGCATTAGGTGGTGGCAACCACTATAGCAGCACCTTAAGACATCAGTGCAGAAGTATATTTTGGTCGTCTAGGATACTTCACAAACATATTATTTGTCTATTTGAAGTGTGGTTTGTATTTTTTCTTTTAATTATGTACCATCCATCTGATGAAATATTGAAGAAAATTTCAGTGCAAAACATCATTGAAGCCTCAATCTAACATGATTCCTTACATATGCAACAATTATTTGGTAATGCCGGCATTATATACTATTTCAGAGATGTATGCTTTACTAGAAGAGCTTACAGTAAGTGATCTCAAGAAAATTGTTAAAGTGGGAGATGCTTATTCACCTTCATTAGCTGAAGGCTGGCCTATCATATCATTGTTTTGATATCAATTGAGCAGGAACCTTTTTCTTAGAATACATTTCCTTTAAATAATTGAATTGCCTGATGTTGACAGGTTTTTTTGGGATTGCGATCTCGTGTTGGGATGCCAAATATTATTGAGGATGGATTATCATGGACTATTTTGCGATGCAATCATGATGATCAAAATGTTTATTCAACACAAAAAATTGCACTAATGGCAGAGTGCAACTCAAAGTTAGCAATAGCTTTGACTTTAATGGAAGAATGCTTTGTTCCAATGGTGGATCCTAGAACTGGCATTGACATCGTACCACATGTCTTATACAATTGGGGGTGAGTGAGTTTATTTAATTGTTTACTGGATGCTAATGTTTTCCAAAACTATTTAAATCTTGAATGTTCTTTTGGTTAGATTGTTGAACATTTCTGGCTTGCATTGTTTATGCATGGTAATGCAACTACATTTTAGTACCTAGTATCGTTTGTGGAGGATCTCCTTTGCACTTTTTTGCATTAAAGTTGCCAAAACTTTCATCAGACGTATCATGATTTTCTACGGAGTTAGTGTTGTCATGATGTTTATTTTTATAATTAACCCAGCATTCTCTTGTGGAATGTTGATACAATTAAGGTAAGGTATACTCTAGTAGGCACATTGTACCAGCTAAAAGATGAGATTTGAATGGATGATGCTGTTTGGATTTCTAGTCCAAGCTCTTTGTGTTTCAAATAATCTAGATAATAGTTAGTGAAGAAAGCATGTTGTTAATACATTGTGAACTGTTCAATTTGACATTTCATTCTCTTTTTCTTCATCTTGATGTGTTTTGTGCAGTTAGCTTATTATGAAATATAATTAGGAATTCGTTACATAATGAGAATACAATTATGAATATTTTTGTTGTTTCTTTTTTTATGACATTTATTGTCTTATTTTTTGTTCTATTGCATTTACCATGTATGCTTATAACAATACACCTTTGTTTAGTGAATACCATCATCTAAATTTCTCCACGTAACATTTAATTAGAGCATCAAAACCCTAGCTATTTTTTTCATCCTAATTGATTTAATTATGATCTTCTAATCCCCTCTAGACTCTTCATTCTCTATATTGATCCAGCAAGCTGCTTGTGCTTGCTACTATTACACACAATCTCACTACTTGCGCTTGATTGATTTATTGTTCTCGTGCATCACTTCTCTTTGCACATCATTGTTCCGGTGCACTGCGCTTGCTTGTTTCTATAAATCATTGCTCCCTTGCCTACTCACATGTTGCCTGCTTCTCCAAACTACAAGCCTTCCATGCTTGCATATCCATGCCACCTTCTTTGTCTGCCTAACTGGCCGCTCTCCAACACTCTCATGTTGCCATGCTATCAGGTTATAATGCCCATGCCCTAAGCCATACACGCCATCTATGCTCTTGCTGCGTATGCTCACTATCCTGCTCGATAGTATGGGCACCATTATTCTTCTTCACTACTATATGTTTGTCTCCTACCCTAACCAGCAGTTGTACCAAATCTTACTAGTCATTTGCACTGCACAAGGAGACAAGGTTTGAACTTTTAGTATACATAATTTGAGCTTTTCGTTGGTTCTTTATCTCTCTTTAGGATATCATGGTTTTTCTCTTTTTTTTTTTTTTTGAGATAAAAATCAACTCTACCATCGAGTCTGCAATTAAATTTAATGGTGGCCATCATCATAATGATCTGTTTAACATGTGTTTTTATTATAGACGCATTTATCATTCTCGTAAGCAATATAGGGAAGATGCAGTTTCCCTTTGATTTTTCAACAAGAATAACTTTGGGTTATTGACTTCCTCCAATTCTAGCCTTATAACTATCCCTTAAGATGAATATAATCGACTGCTTTCACGGATGATGATATGTTTCTTAGTTTGTACGGTGACCTCTTCCTCATGTTCTAGTGCTATTGCATCTAGTAATATATCTTAGGTTTTAGGTTTAGGAGAATCGGCCCACATGATAAGTAAGATAAGTAATATTCAGTTATTTTCTTCATTGAACATGTTTATTTTGCTACCCGACCTCATTGATTTTTTTTTACAAATTTTATAATCTGTCCTCGCATGACTCGCTGAGGGAAGCGATGAAATATCCTCTTCATCTAAAGGACAGATTAAATAGGTATACTGACATATATGAGACTATATGAATAACGATATTTCAAACAACAACATCAAGTTTTTATCGCACTATGTGGGGTTGGCTACATAAATCCTTTTTCTCCATTGTGCACTGTTAAAAGTTAAATTCTCGATTAAATTTAATAAAGAAAGGTAATTTTTAATATTTTTCAACCAAGCCTGTTTAGATCTAACCCTAAAGAAAGAACAAGTGTACGGGTTGGCCGGTCAGACCAAATCCTAATTAGAGGGGTGCAGCTCCTCGCCCTGGATGCTTATCAGCAAGCCTCACTGAGGCAAGTCAGGACGCCCCTGTGCACACAACACAGATCCATTTTTGGAAAATCCGCAAAGAGACTGATTGATACGCATCAGCCTCTTCCCCAACGGGCCTCTCGTAACAACAACCGGTTCTTGGAACGAATCTAATACATCTACTTTTCCTAATAGGGTCATCAAAAGACAATCATTTTATATGATTAAACCATCTAAGGCGACTCTCTCTAAGCTTATCTTCCACTAGAGCTACTCCAACCTTTTCACGTATATGCTTGTTTCGTATCCTATCTCTACGAGTAAAACCACTCATCTACCTGAGCATCCTCATCTCTGCAACACTTAACTTTATATTGTGTTTCTCTTTTAGTGGTCAACATTCTGCACCATATAACATTGCAGGTCTAACCATCATTTTATAGAATTTTTCCTTATGTTTGAGGGGGACTTTTTTATCACACAACATACCTGATGCATTCCTCCACTTCAACCATCCAACATGAATTCTACTAATATTATCCCCATTTATTTCACCATCTCTCTGAACAATAGACCCAAGATATCTAAAACGTGTACTCTTATTAATGACTTGATCACCCAAAGTCACATTCCCCCAACTAGAATTATTATTACTAAAATTACACTTTATATATTCCGTTTTAGATCTACTCAAACGAAAGCCTTTAGACTCTAAGGTTGACCTCCATAATTTAAGTTTACCCTTAACTCCCTCTCTATTCTTATCAACAAGAAGAATATCATTAGCTAAATGCATACCAGGGTACATCCTCTTGCAAATGTCTAGTGAAAACATCCATGACTAAAGCAAAAAGGTATGGACTTAAGGCTGATCCTTGATGTAATCCAACCGAAATAGGAAAATACTTGGTCAAACCACCTTGTGTTTGAACACAAGTACTAGCTCCTGCATACATATCTTTAATGATTTGAATATAAGCGTTATTAACTCCTTTCTTTTCAAGAACTCTCCATAGCACTTCTCTTAGAACTTTATTATATGCTTTCTCTAAATCAATATATATCATATGTAGATCCTCCTCATTATTTCTATATTTCTCCATCAAACCTTTCAATAAATGTATGGCTTCCATAGTAGAACTACCCGGCATGAATCCAAATTGATTTTGAGAAACATTAGTATCACGCCACAACCTACGCTCCATAAATCGCTCCCATAGTTTTAAAATATGACATATTAACTTAATTCCTCTATAATTTGCACACTCATGTGCTTCACCTTTATTATTAAAAATAGGAATTAAGACACTCATTTTCCATTGATCTTGCATCTTTTTAGTCTTCAAAATATATTAAATAGTTTAGTAAGCCAAAAAATTCCTTCATTTCCTAAGCATTTCCAGTTTCCACATCTATATTGGAATATCATCAGGTCCAACAGCTTTTCCTCACTTCATTTTCTTTAAAGCCTCTCTAACTTCGGTTTTACTAATACGCTGATAAAACAAAAATTTTTATTTTCATTTAGGGTGCTAAAGTCACTAAGGTCAAATGTATTTTCACATTTTTCATTTAAAAGTTTAGCAAAATATCTCATCTATATTTGCTGAATATCATCTTCTAAAAAAAGTACTTTTTGATCTTCGTCTATAGTACACTTCACTTGAACTAAATCCTTACTTCTCCATCTATTTGTTTGGCTACCTTATAAATATATGTTTCTCCCTTCTTAGTATCTAATCTATTATATAAATCATTAAAAGTTAAGCTCTTTGCATCGTAAATAACTTTCTTAGATTCCTTACAAGTCTCTTTATAGCTTTTTCAATTATCAGAATTTTTACATCTAGACTAATTTTTATAGCAAATCTTTTTTTTTAAAAATTTTTTCTTGTATATTTGGATTTCACCACAAACTATTTTTATTATTAGAAGCTTTTCCTTTTGAAACTTCAAGCGCATCTTTTGCAATAATCTTAATATAACTAACAACTTTTTCCCACATAATATTAGCATCCTCATGCACAGACAAAATCTTAAGATCTAAAATCTTACTCTCAAAAATACTTTTTGTTAATATTTTTTAAATGCCCCCATCTAGTCCTAGAAAATTATTTTACTTTATTTTTATTTTCTGCCATTTATCTTAAAGTCCAAAACTAATAAACGATATTGGGTACTTAAATTTTCACTCGGAATAACTTTATAATCTTTGCAATCTAAACAATCTTATTTTCTTATTAGAAAATAATTAATCTGTGATTTACTATATCGATTTTTATAAGTGATAAGATGTTCATCTCATTTATTAAATTATGTATTAACTATTAAAGAATCATAAGATAAAAAAAGTCTAATATGGGCTTACTACCTTCATTTATCATTTCAAACTCATGGCCACCATGAATGTTTTTAAAATAATATACCTCTCTACCAACATGTCCATTTAAATCTCCTCCAATAAAAACTCTTTATTCATGAGGTATTTTTTGTATTAATTCTTTTAAGTCATTCCAAAATTTTAATTTTGAACCCATATCCAAGCCTACTTGAGGAGCATAAGCACTTATAATATTAACAATTTTAGCATTAACAACAATCTTTAAAATAATAATTCTATCTCTAATTTTGCTAATTTTTATAATATTATCCTTCAATGTCTTATCTATAATCACACCTACACCATTTTTAGTACGACTCCTACTTGAATACCATAGTTTATATCATGAACTATCAATCTCCTTAGTCTTCTCTCCAATTCATTTAGTTTCTTAAATGCACATAATATTTATCTTCCGAAGAATCATAATATCTATTAATTCTATTAGTTTTCCTGTAAGGGAGCCTATATTCCAAGTTCCTATCTTAATTTTTGTTTTATGGACTAGGTTCTTTGCCCGCATCCGTCCTTTATATGGGAACCCTTGCCTATTTAACACTACACCTGGGCGCCGGTGCAGCGACCCTTGCACGTTGTCGTTGTATTCAGGCCATACAATATGTCGCTTATAGGGGATGCTCTAGCATTAACACAAATTTTTAAAGAATTCATGTCATGATTATTCGATAAGTTTTATGCTGACTGTTGACTATCTAACGCAACCCTCCACTTTTCTCATCCAGGACGTGGGACCTGACAACGACAGTGTTGAGAACTTAAATGAAAAAAATCCAACAAACCTAACACCTTCCATTTACTTTAACAAACTCAAGATAGCCAAACCCTAGCCACCATTATACTATCTTACAGGCTTCCTTCATATATATGCATACTCCAATATAAGCATAGAGCATCTACTCCCTTAAAGATCCTCCCACAATGCACAAATCTTTCTTGACCACAAGTACTAGTAACAAAATAGTTTAGAGTAAATAAAGTGTAGCTACATGACATAAAAACCTTACATCATATTTAAATATGCTAGAATCTTTGTATTTACAACTTTGAAATTAATTATGCTCTATGCATTCACGAAATAGTAGATATTTTTACTTTGTTTAGGTTTTATGATAACTTGTGCTAATTTTATTTCACTTGAAACACTTAACAAAAAATCGTGCATGACCCAGTAATTCATATTATTATGAATTGGCTCTGTTGTTTGTTGAGATTTTAGGTTTGAGAGCCTTGAGGGAGTGCTCTGCTATGGTTTGTGATAACCTTAGCTGCCTTGTTTCCCCGATAGTGTTGAGGACTTTCCCCTGCTTGCTGCCAAGAAACCCCAAAATAATTGCTCCCCATCTTCTTCCAAGCACACTTCGATCAATTGGAAGGGTATGCTTTCATCATCACAAATCACTCCCTCAGTTGATTTCCCCTTCTCTTTCATTTCTCCGATAGAGAAAGTGGCTCAGTTCTCTGATGAAGCTACTTCGAAGGTTCGAAAGTTTTGGGGCTTTAGCTTATAGGATATTCAATCGGTAAGAGGCGTTATTATGAAGCTCTTAAAACTTCCATGCATAAAACATGGAAGCTCAAAGGTGCCCTTACCCTCTTAGCTTTGAATGAGGGATTCTTTCTGTTAAAGTTTTCTTCTTCTGAAGAATATGAGATGGTCTGGTTGGCTGGTCACCTAGTTCCTACTCGGTAAACCGTTCATTGTTCAAAAATTGTCTTCATTTTTTAGCCCTAAGAAAGGAATTTTCATCAATCCCTCTTTGGATGAAAATCCAAGACCTCCCGCTTGCTTGTTGGATTCCCATGGGTATTTCTAAAAAAGCCAGTTGCATCTATGCCCCTCTTGTTATTGACGCCCTAACTGTGGCTAAAACCCAGCTCACCTTTGCCCGTCTTTGTATTCAGGACTGAATGGTACCCCTCTACTGGATGAAGTTTCAGTAGCTATCCTAGGTAAGACCCCGATCCTTCTTTTCACTATGATTGGAATCCCACACCCTGCCCTGATTATGGGTCTTTTGTCCACCCCTCTAACTTATGTTTGATTAAGTCTACTCCCCTTCCTCCTAAACCTGAGGTTAATAAGGGAAGAAGCAAGAGCCATAAACCTAGAAATCCTTCCTTGAGATCTTCTCTACCCAAGCAGTCCATGTCCATGATGCTCAAATTGTCAATCTGATCACCCACTCTAATCATTCGAATTACTCTACAAAATCTTTGGAGGGAGAAAATATTCTGTGTGGAATACGCTCACAAAGATGTGTTCGGTCGCTAATAGTCGTCAATAAAAACATAACGTGTGGCGTGCTAACGTGGAAAGTTAAGGCCAGACCCGTTTGTCATTTCGAGACTAAATAACACAAGGCCCGCCCAGTAAATACAATGAAAAAGGCGGAAAATTTTAACATTTTCCAAATTCCACATTTCGGCCATTCACTCCAGTTCTCCCGAGCTTCTTGCAAAAAACATCTTCTGAATTCCTCCAGCAATCTCTTCAGCTCATCATGGACAAGGGAAAGGATTCACCTGCAAAGAGAAAGGTGCGTAAATTCTTACATTGACATAAAATGAACTACAGATATCTTTGGTATTCAATGCGTATTTGCTGAAGAAACAAAAAAATAAAATAAAATCATTCCGAGTAACTATAAAAGATTATATTTATCTCATCATTTTTGTTCTTTCTGCGTATTTTCTTTGTATACAATGTGTATAATCTGCATAAATTTCGCTTATTTTACGCGTATATGTTGAAGACAAATCCTAACATTTTATAATAAATACTTTGGATCTTTAAATCATAAAACTAAACTTCCAATAAAGAAAAACGATTAGTGTAAAAAACCCTAGATTTCTGCTGATATTTTTCGTATATTTTGCGTAGATTGCGTTTACATTGCGTATAGTATGCGTACTCGTTGCGTATAATATGTGTATAATATGTGTATGCTTTGCGTATTTTATTGCGTTTTATATGCGTACGTAATGCGTATAACCTGCTTATGTAAATTAATTTTAGTTTCTTATTTTACGCAGATTTACGTCTGTCCTATATCTTATAGATTCTATGTTTCGACATTTAGAACAATGTGTGATACTTTTTCCGAGATAATTCCTGTTGAAATTAAAGAAAAATTGAAGGATTTGAATATTTACTAATTTCTTCATTTTCCTAGATTTGAGCAAAACGCCCCATTAATCTATTAGCTGCTGACAATGTGGAATATTGAAAAGCAAAGATTTATTATAGAGGGCCATGTTGTACCTTTCACAGCTGATGAAGTGACCCTCCTTATTAGTCTACCAAACAGAGGTGAGGAGATTACCTGGATGACCTTGCCCACTTCAACAATCACTTCAAAGGATATTAAGAGTGAAATACTTGAGTTGACTCGAAAAAGCGCCCCACATACTATGTTGAAAACTTTTATTATGTATTTATGCTCTAATTTATTTTTCCAACAAAGCAACTTTAAAGTTCCTAAGATGTTAAAGACAATAGCAAATAATGTTGATGATTTTTCATCAATTAACTAGGCATGGTCAATTTGGGAATGCCTGGTTGAAGATTTTAATAATGTATCTTTGAAGATCTCAAAGAACAGGCCAACGGGTTATGTCAATAGGTTTGTGCCACTGCTAATTGTGAGTGCTAAAACAATTTTAATTAAATATTTAATTTGACTGATTGATTTGCTAAAACTTACTGAGAATATCTCAGTTTTATGCAGGTTTGGTTCTTGGAGCACACTTCTATTCATCTCTCAAAGTACCCTGACAGAAGGCCCCGTTTCCTTCGATGGGGTGATGACATTATATATAATACTGAGAAGACTGCTAAATTATTTGTTAATTTAAAGAGAAGACAGGTATATATTGTGAATAGTTTTATATATTGCTTATTTATTGCGTACGGTTTGCGTATGTATTGCGTACGTTTTGCGTATATATTGCGTGAACCTTGCGTATGTATTGCGTAGATTATTGCGTTTAGATTGCGTATTTATTTGAGATTAATTTTTCATAGATTTTTGTTGACATCCAAGGAGTTGCCCCTGAAGAATCTAATCTCTTGGGTATAAAGAAATATCTATCAACCCCTCTTTCACCCATTCACTAACACTCCTGAACATCATCTCCCCCCACAATCTCCTTAGGAGCCCGAACCGAAATCCACCTTGAGAACCCAACCCCAATCATTAGATGATCTTGAAAAGAAAGTAATAAATATTGTGCAGGAGTCCATGGTCATCCTTTTCCAAGAATTTGAAGCTAGGATGAGCAAGAATTTTGAACAAATTGTGAGAAGAGTTGATCTTATTGATGACAAGCTCCAACATTGCATTGTTCAAGGAATTCTTAAGCATGATGAGCAAGCTGCTCCCTTCTCATCATTCATTCCCCATACAATTCCATCCCCCAAGAATATTTGGATATCATTTGAACACACAAAGACCGACGCCCCCGAAAAAATCAATGATGCTGAGATGACCCAGGCTGCTGAAAGGGTTTACAAAAAGAAGAAATTAGCGAGAAAATCAATCCCAAAGAAAAACAAGAAGCAGAAAAGGGTACACCACATCCAAGCAGAACCTGCCCAAGAAGAGCCATCAAAGAAACTTCCATCCCCCAAAGAAGCTCCCCCCCAAGAAGAACCTACCAAAGAAGTTCCCCAACAAGAACCTGCCAAAGAAGCTCCCCCCCTCCCCCAAGAAGAACCTGCCAAAGAAGCTCCCCCCTGGAAGAACCTGCCAAAGAAGCTCCCCCCAAAGAAGAACCTTCCAAAGAAGCACCCCCAGAAGAACCTACCAAAGAAGCTCCCCAACAAGAACCTGCCAAAGAAGCTCACCCCAAGAAGAACCTGCCAAAGAAGCTCACCCCCAAGAAAAACCTTCCAAAGAAGCTCACCAAGAAGAACCTGCCAAAGATACTACCCAAAAAAAATAATCTACAAAAGAAATTGTTCCTTCCCCAAATGAAACTTAGAAAACAAAACCTGCCCAAAACGTTCCACAAACAAAAGAAGTAATCAATGTTGATGATGTTATAGTAAAGGGTTACCCTGCCAGTCCTATAGTTAACTTTAGAGGCTTGAAGATGTTGAGTCCAGAGAAGGAACTTCTTATCAGGGAGAACATAAAGAAATATCTTGACAGGTATTTTATTTGCGTATTGTGTGGGTATTGTGTGCGTATGCCTTGCGTAAACAATGCGTACTTAGTGCGTAATGTGTGCGTACGGATTGCGTATAAAATGTGTTTTATATGCGTACCTTATGCATATTTTATTTTTAAATATTTCAGTAGCATGCCAATATTTGAAGCTGAGAACGTTATAATTTCAAGACGTATGATGGACGAAATATTATCAGACAGTTACCTTGATAATGACCATGTTGATTCCTTTGCCATTTTATTAAATGAGAAGGCTAAAATTTTACCAGAACAGTATCATAAATATCTATACATCTCACTAATGTATTGGGTTAGTATACTAGTTTATTTTATGTATAATTATATATTTCAACTATTTTATTTTTATATTTAATTCTTGCAGCATTACAAGGCGAAGGATAAAAATTCAAAATTGTTCATCGAACACGTAGACCACCGTTCTGTTCATTCATGCAGTATTATAATTAATCCAATTATTGACGGCTCGCACTTGACCCTTCTAGTTGGTTACCGAAATCAGAAAAAGTGAGAATTTTACGATTCTATACCCAACCCTATGCATAGAAGTATTGCTGTAAAGATTGTGAGTTTGATTGTAAGCTTGTATTGCTAAAAAATTTCAAAATTATTTTTCAGTGAACTAAATTCTATTCCATATATTGTTCAGATTGCTTGCTTATATAAGGATTGCAAAAAAGCTTTTGATGAAAATATCAACAAATGGAGTTTCAAGACAATCAAGAAGGCGCCAACTCAGACCAACAATACAGATTGCGGTATGTTCGTTTGCAAATACATGGAGAATATTGTTTGACAAAACAACTCCAACTGGAAAGAGAGTACGGATTGGCAGAAAAAAATGCCAAAATATAGAGCAGAATTCGCATACGGATTGTTTTGTGCTTCAAAAAATTGAACTTTTCATATTTTATATTTATGTAAATAACTAGTATTTTTTTCGTGTAATTAAAGGTGTTTGGAATGCTTCGTATTGTGAATATAGTGTTTCTCAAAACAACTCCAGCAGTACGCTTTCTATACGCATAGCTTACGCGTTCCGGACGCAGACCACACACACATCATACGCAAATGACAGTTCTTGGTTTTTTCTTAAAAAAATTTAATTAATTCGAATTTAATTGATTCGATGCATTCCTTCGTCATGAATTTTTTAAATACTCATTTTACCATCTTTATAAAATGATTATAAAAATTTTCTCAAAGAGAGTTAGTGTTTCTTTTCACCCTTGTGGTTTTCATGTGGGTTTGTTAAGTACGCACTCTATACGCATAGCTTACGCGTTCCGGACGCAGACCACACGCACATCATACGCAAATGACAGTTCTTGATTTTTCTTAAAAAAATTTAATTAATTCAAATTTAATTGATTCGATGCATTCATTCGTCATGAATCTTTTAAATACTCATTTTACCATCTTTATAAAATGATTATAAAAATTTTCTCAAAGAGAGTTAGTGTTTGTTTTCACCCTTGTGGTTTTTCTATTCGATTCGATGCCTGACAAACATTATGAATGCAGTAATGGAGATCATAAATTCATAATGGGTTAAAATTATTTAATAATAATGGAAAATAGATTGCATTTTTAGAAACATAAAAAATACGCTCTGTATACACGCTGTATACGCTTTGTATACGCGTTGTATACGCTTTGTATACGTGCTGTATACGCACTGTATACGTGCTGTATACTTGCTGTATCCGCTCTGTATATGCAAATAAACATAAACATAGAATATACAGAGCGTATTTTCTATCATACAAATATCCATCATACAAATATTTTTATAACATTGAATTTTCTGATTTAATGATATTCATCATCAACTTCAAGTATGTTACTGATGGCTTTTTTGAACGTACACCTTTTATGTGTTCATGAGTGAAGCATTTGGGTATGCTTCTGAAATTAGAATGCTTTGCTCTCTTTACTGATGGTTGACTGTACGGTTCCCCGGCTATGAAATCGTCGGTCATGCACTCGGGCATGCTTGTGAACGGCTGAACTGATGTCTGACTAGACGGGCATGCTTGTGATATGAAGTCCTCCGTTAACCATTCGGGCATGCTTGTGAAATTGTACTGCTTAGCTGGAGATGGCTGACTGGACTGTACAGAATTTATGAAGTCCTCAGAGAAGCATTCGGGCATGCTTGTGAAATTACACTGCTGAACTGATGGTTGCTTGGAGTGTACGAAATTTATGAAGTCCTCCGTTAAGCATTCGGGCATGCTTGAAGGAGTCTCAATTTTTGTTGTGTATTTCTTCACTGGTTGTTTCCCTGTTAAAAAAATTAATAATAATATGTCACAATAGGCAATAAATCAAATTAGGCAGAAAATAAAATCATACTCTTTGTCTTCTTTTCCCAATGGCTTTTCAGCCTAGCATTGGATATGCCTTTAGGCATACGCTTTAGAGGGTCTTTCAGTTGTACACTGCCACCCTGTGTAGACTTGTATGTCTTTCTCTTCCCAAAAACAATGAAATCGAGTTTTTCAGATGTATCATTCATTGCAGCCATTAGGAATTCTTCACCACCCTCATTCAGCTGCGCTCGTGTGCTCATTTCATATGCAAACCTGCTGATATAATTTATGAATATAAATCTGCTACTAGCTTCAGAGCTATTCTGAGAATTTTCTTTCAAATTTAGACCAGAATATATATCTTGTCGAGCTCGTGCTGACCATCGCAACAGTAGGTACTTCTCGGGAATTTTCCCAATAGTCATTTGCCTCAAAACTATTATGCAGTGAGAACACAATAAACCCATCGTTTCAAACTTTCTGCAGGAGCATTGGATGTTACCATTTTGTTGCATCAAAATCAATAACCCATGGTTTAGAGTGATCCTTTTTCTCTGTATAATAGACAAAAAATTTAGAAGAATCACTAGACTCAAGCTCTACACTCATTACACCAACACCTTGTAAAAATTTTTGTTCAAAAAATGAATATATTTTCTTTGAATAAAATTGAGCAGTTTGCTTTAATATTGAGCAGTTTTTTATTACAGGTTCAATTTCGGACTGACTGCATCTATAATCCTCATCCTGTTCATTCTGGCGCCAATTCCTCATCACCTTCTCTAAACCTAGAAAGCAATCAGTTATAGAACTTGTGGGCTTAGAAATGTCATGGCACACATTATTAATAGACTCACTACGTTGTGTGGATAGAATATCCATGCTAAAACAATCTTTATTGAAGGCTGTTGACCACTTATTTCTTATCCTATAAAGATCCTGCAACCAAACATGATCTTGGAGTTTCCCTTGTATGATCAATTCAGCCTATGCATTCTCAAACTCCTCCTCAGAGTCACATCTGCTCAAACACTTATTGAAGAGGCCTTTAACTTTGTTATTGGCATTGTAGCACGATACTTTTGATGGAGCCTTTTTACAGATATGCCATTGGCACAGTGTATGGCGACTTTGAGGTAGTGCAACTTCTATGGCCCTAGCCATTGCCTGGTCTTGATATGTATATATTATTATTGGTTATTTATCATCCATCATTTGAACAAAAGTTGTAAACATCCACGTAAATGATTCAATTCTCTTCGGACAAGAAGGCCACCCCAAGCAAAATGTTTTGCCAATGATTGTTAACCCCGACAAATGGTGCGCATACCAAATTATACTTATTAAGCCTATAACTTGTATAAAAAATTACCACATCACCAAAACAGTCATAATCTATCTTATCAATCCCATCAACCCAAAAAAAATTTAATAATCTATCAAATTCATCCTTCTGGACATCCCAAGAGAACATGTTATCATTAAGTTGACGTTCTTTAAATAACTTAATCAAAGTATTAGTGTCCCCAAGTTCAATCTTTGCTCTTTTTATTTTTTGAATAAAGTTGTACGCATCCCTTCTTGTGAATCCAATTTTTTCGACACCTCCAACTTCATCAGCAAGGAAGGAAAATGCATCAATGATTTTTATCTCAGCATCTGTCATTGCTTTAAGAACAGAAGCTTTTTTATCACACATATTCCTGCATGATCTAAGAAGATGACGGTCTTCAGGCCTAGGCCAATCATGATTGTGATTTTCAATAAATTTTTCACCTTCCAATATCCACCTTCATCCACTGTAAACCTAATCATAGCTGGACAACCAGTTCGGGTATCTGATCTTCGATATTTCCTTTGGATATTAAGATCAGGCAACTTCT
Source organism: Dendrobium nobile (assembly GCA_022539455.1). NCBI lineage: Eukaryota > Viridiplantae > Streptophyta > Magnoliopsida > Asparagales > Orchidaceae > Dendrobium > Dendrobium nobile. The sequence continues at coordinate 36,174,817 of CM039723.1, forward strand.
TGAAACCAGCTTTTGAACAAACAAAGTCCTTGGATTTTAAATTTCTGGAATTTGGCCAGTAACTGTGATGATCCTTACGAACACTAAAACCAAGATTATATCCATACTTACGATAAGCCTCGTATGCCTCTTTCTCATTAACATAAAAATCCTGATAGATAAGCAATAAATGAATTATCCAATACGCAACCAATAAGCAGTAATTAAGCAAAGCAATACGCAATAAAAACCCAACATATGCGCAATTAATACGCAATGTATACCAATTCAATACGCACATAATACTCAATATATATCAAACAGATAAACAATACATACGCAATTAATACGCAACAAAGCTTTGCAATAAGAAAATCAAACTACAAATTCGTTATTGTACCCTAGCTCAATAATACTATAAAAGAAGGGAACATCGAGTCTTCTTTTAAAATCAATTACAATTTAACATTATGTACATTATTGATAATAATTACATCAAGAAGGGAACATCTAAAATATTTGTACCCTAAAATAATTACATAAAAAAAATGACTATGTAAAGAAATTTGATTGCAACATTGCTATAAAGAAAACTTGGAAGAAGGCGAAGTTTACCGATAAGCTGAACTTTTCGTCCAGTCGCACTGGTTCTACGTGTTCTGCTTCATGTGCACTTGTTTCCTGGATGTCGGCATTCTCCAGGTTATCGGCTTCCTCCGAGACCTGCGAAAATATTGTCTGCTCATAAAAACCAACATCCTCCTCCAGATTCAGATCAATCTCCATCTTCATCAGCATTTTTTCTGCGAAAATTTTGGCTGCTCTGCGAAAATTTTGGCTCTAAGCGTTATATATTGCGGTGATTCGCGCCTTAAATTCTAAAAAAATAAGCGTCAAACTAAATTTAACGTTATCTATCGGGTCGGGCTGAAAGACGGGTCGGGTTTACGAGGTTTACGCAAGTCAATTGATTTTTTAACCCTTTCCACGTAAGCAACCGAACACATCTATGTGATCGGATTCCACACAGAATAACTATGGACATCTTAGTTCTGGTCAAGCATTCCAAACCGCTCAACCTCAATGCTCCTTCTGATCCTATTTTCATTGAGTCTGAGCATTTTGGGGAACCTCCATTAATAGGTAAAATATCTAATATTCACCCAAAAGCTCCCAAGTCGATTTCTAACAGGAATAATATTGAACTGTTTCAAACTGAAGAAGCTCAAAATTGCTCTATTGATGATGATTCATCTTCGACCTCTGGCTCTTCTATACCACAACAATTAGTAGGCCCTCAAAACATTGCTATCCTTCCCCAGAAGCCTGCTAGATCTAAAAATGCCAGAAACACTACACCAAATAAAAAAAAAAACCAAATGACCCTCCCCAATATTGGATCTTGTAATTTAGAGGTTTTAATAGATATGCCAAAGTTCTTAGTTGTGAAGTACTGGTTTGATCTCACAAGCTTTTTTTTTTTGGTGTTCTGGAGGGCAAGGCAATGCAGTTTCTGCCGCTGACTCTTGGTTTTGAAATCTGGAGGGAATATTTTTCATAGAAGTAAACTATGGGATTTCAATAACCTGATCTTTGATATTGCTACCCATGATCTGCCTTCTGTTGGCCATCTATACAATTGGTTTAACCAGAGAAATGGCAATCATATCCATATAAAACCGGATAGAGTGCTTGTAAATGATCTTTGGCTTGATAAGTTCCTTGCTTCCTATTACAGAATCGAGGATCATAGATGTTCTGATCATTTCCCTCTGCTTATGTATGGAAAACCTCCTCTCTTCACTCATCATAGATTCCTTTTCAGAAACTGCTAGCTGAATATTTTTGAATTCTAGGATGAAGTTATGTCAACTTTAGGCACAAAAGTTTCTGGAACTCCCATCCATGCTTTCTACACATTGCTGAAGAATCTCAAAGGTATCATCAAAACAAAAATATTGGGTTTTCTCTAAATTCTTTTGTGAATCTATTGTGGAGCTATCAAGCCAAGCATAACCAATGCCTTCTTGATGTTCATATAAAACCTCTGGACACTTCTCCCAATATTGCTCTGAATAATATTAATCATCAGTTAGCTTTTTGGTACTCTTCTTGGGCTTCATGGATCATTCAAAGGTCTAAAGCTAGATGCCTATCTAATGGTCAGGATTGCTTGAGATTTTTATATGCTAAATTAAAATCTAGAGCCAATGCGAACAGGATCAATGAAATTGTTTTTGCTTCAAAGACTTTCTCTGATCCTTCATCTATTGTTGCTGCCTTTATTGAGTACTACAGGAATCTTTTTAATTCTCCTAAACCAATGTTTTCTTGTACTTCTTATATACTTGTTGGAAAAATGATTCCTTCTCTGCTTTCTACTCTGTTTGCCCCTGTGACTTATGAAGAAATTAAACATACTATTTTTTCTGCTCCTTCCTCTTCTACACTAGGCCCTGATGACTTTACTTTTGAATTTTACAAATGAGACCAGAGTATTATTGATCCTAAGCTCTATTCTACTATAAGTTATTTCTTTCTTATTGGTTCTATGCCTAGAAGTGCAAGGGCTACTTCAATTGCTCTTATTTCTAAGTAGAAACATGCCTCTTCTTTGTCTGATTATAAGCCTATTTCTCATTGTAATGTTTTTTTTATAAAATCATTGCTAAGATATTGATGCATGCAAAACTAGAAAAGAGAGAAAAATTGGAGAACACCAGGACAAGACTTAAACCAAACTCGATTCATATAAAGCTTGCAAACATCCAAACAAACTTAAGAGAAACATAAGCCAAATCGAAGAAAACAAAATAAGAATATAAAAACGATCCTCAGTAAAACCGTATAGCGGTCTCCTCACATGCAACGAAAGTAGGAATTTTAACAAAATTGTGCTTAGGCTTGCAAACCAAGGGCCCACCACTGCAAAAGAGTCCAACGTCCTTTCCAAACTCCTCCGACAAATGTCTCCAAACTTCAGCCAACAAACACTTTCAAAGCTCAAGAAGAAGGATACAAGTGGAGTGGAACTTGCGTAGAGAAGAAGTGGTTAGAAGCCAAGACGAAATAGAGAAGAGAAGAAGGGGATGGAACAAGCTCTCAAGCTTTTCCAAGAAGAAACCCTCAGGTTTTGTAGAGTTCTTACTCACAATTTCAACAACCTATTTCATGCCAAAACATCTTCATTTTATAGGCAAAAGAGAGGAACCAAACATCCATAACACCTCCAACCAAACCAATTAGATTTAGGGAAATGAAAGGCCAATAGCCACAACTCAGCAGCCCCCATTCGGTACAGGAAACAGAGAAGAGAAGGCCACGGGAAACAAAGCAGGCAACCACGGGAAACCCAGCCATCAAGGGAACCGAGGAGCCAGCACAGAGAACGGAACATTAGCATGGGAAAACAGCCAGGGGCCACGGGAACATCAAAGGCCAAGAGGAAACCGAAGAGACAAAGCGAGAAGAAGGGGCAAAGTCCTCTCCAACATGAATCCAAGATTTAATAGCAAACCTTTTTGAATTAATGAGCTAGGAAGTGCAATAAATCCCCCAATCATTGAGCTAAACTTCAACTCAACATTAATGAGCTAGCACCAAGTAGAACCCATCACTTTTTTGAGCTCAACACCAAGTAACCAAGGCCATACCCGAGAGCAACCACCACACCAAAATAGAAATCAGCAAGCAGCTCAAAGACGAAGTGGACCCAAAAGAAAGCAAACCCATGGTTCGCCATGCCAAGCACCTTCCTACCATGATCATTGGAAGCCCAACCATCATAGGATAGCTAAGTAAAAATAAAACACCACTAATATTGTTCAAAATACAATAAAACATAAATAAACCAAAATAACTGAATGCATCAGATATTGGCTTACCATATGAATGTGTTATGCCTCATATCATTCATCCTAGATAGCCTGGGTTCATTAACCACAGAGTCTCTAACAACATCCTCCTTGCCTCAGAATTGCTTGGGGAATTTAAACAAAATTCTAATAGTAAGTTCTATGCAAAATTTGATATTCTCAAAGCATTTGACAAGGTGTTTAGGGAGTTTCTTTTTTAATAGAATAACTCAGACAAGTATTCCGAATATTTTCATTAATTGGGTAAAAGGCTGTGTTGAAGATGTAAGTTTTTGTGTTTGCCTTAATGGTTCACTTCAAGGCTACTTTACCTCTACATCTGATATAAGGCGGGCTGCCCTCTCTCTCTACTTATTTTGCATTATCATGGATGCTCTATCAAATTTATTGGATTGGGATAGCTATTCTCATACTTTTGCTGGAATCATATCTGTGAATTTTAGTATTTCTCATCTGGGTATACTAATGACCTTCTGGTATTTGGGAATGCTACACCTACAAATACTGATCATCTTAAACTCATTTTGCAGCGGTTTGCTAACTTTTCTTGATTTCTTATTAACTACTCTAAAATCTCGATTACTTTCTCAAACAACTGTTATAATGCTGACCTTCTTCCAAATATTCTTAATTCCCTATTTCTTTTTCTCCCTTTATATATATGGGTTTTCCCATTTCACTTAAAAAACTTTTTATTGCAGATTTCTCTCCTCTTTTACAAAATATTTCTGTATATTTTGATGGCTGGAAATCCAATTTTCTATCTTTTGGTGATCGCATTCATTATATTAAGTTCAATATTTGTAACATGCTGGCTTACTGGATTAGGAGATCTATCATTCCAAAAACTTGCTATGAGTTTGTGGATAAATTTTGTTCAAGATTTCTTTTTCATTGCGACTCCTCTGCTGCCAAAAACTGAATATTATCTCTTGGAAAAACACTTGTAAATTTAAGCATTTTGGTGGGTTTGGAATTCCCTCCATCCCTGCTCTTTATCATGGCTTTTGTTGGTCCTTAATTTGACATATATTAAGTAAGGAATGCTTACTTGCTAATTGGGTTATTCAAAAGTATGTTTCAATCTGGAAAGCCCCTAATTTGCTGGTTTACAAGAAGTTGATTTGATTAATTTTGTTTGGCATAAGAGTTACGCTTTGAGTTTTTCTTCTTTTATGTGGCTTGCTATGCTTGATGGTCTTAAAACTGCATATGTTTTGGGTAGAAGGAGCATTCAAGTAAATCAAATATGTGCTCTCTATCATCTTGAGGCTGAATCACATGGTCATATGTTCTTTGAATGTGATTTTTCTCATTCTATCATCACTACCTTTTTGCCTTGTTCTGTATAATTTCTCCTTTGACCAAATTTGAAGCAACTGTTTGAATGTATTGCTGAACTGCAGAGTATTTCGAAAGTTTCTAAGAAATTTTACTTTCTTATTGTTTGCTGTGCATTTACTATATTTGGAGGGAGCATAACAATCGTAAATTCAGCGACAATTCATGTTGTTCTTCTACTGTCTGTCACAGTATAAGAGAAGCTTTAAAACATAAAACTATCTCTTGGAAGAATTATCTGGAGATTATGCTCTTTTATACAATTTACTTTGAGGAAGGTATTTGCTTGCTGACTAGTTTTGTCTGAGAATTCTCATATGGCTTGCCTTGAGTTGTTGTTTCAGGCTTTCAGCTCTATTGGGTACAGATTGGTGTGCTGGGGCATTTCCATCTTACAAAATTTTTGGGTTTTTGCTTTTATTTGTAATTGCACCTTTGTTATGCTTTCGGATGCCTTCGTCTGATCTTCTTAAGTCTAAACATTCAATTTTGGCTGGGCCGATAATGAATGGGAGGCATCCTCCGCCTGGCTTCTTAGAAATCTTCTTAGGAAACCAGCTCAGGTTATTTGGAAGGCTATTGCAGCAACCAGTTATGTTTCTCGGATGGCTGCTTTGGCGACTGGTTATTGTTTCTTTCTTGGATGGTCTTGGACAGCATTTAAGAGATCCTGGCCTCTAATTATATGACGAATTTGGATGTCTTTCCAAAGTCCATTTTGAGCCCGCTTATTTCATCTATGTTTTATCTTTTCAAGATTTTCTTCTTTACTTTCTGATCTTGTATGAGATATAATTTTTCCTTTATAGTTTCAAGTTTATGTAATTTCCTTCTTCCGAGCTTTTTTTGCTCTTTATCCCCCCCCCCCCCCAAAAAAAAAAGTCATCCCACTAATTCAATTTAAGCAATTCTAACTTTTTCAAAATCAAATAAATGATAATTCTAACTATACTCTTAAATAGAAAAAATGAGAATCGAGACATTTTATCTTGATGATTTGAGGTAGATTGAGGAGTAATCCTTGAAATAAAAAAAAAGAAATACTCATAAATTTATAAATAATTCATAAAAATGATAAATGAAATAAATTATTAATATATTTACTTGATTCATTATTATAAACGTATGAACCACAAGCAACTAATAAAAGAACTCGACGGCCAATTGACTATCCATTCTGATGCAAGACGACCGGGTAGTATTCTCTAATGCAACTAATATCATGTATAATATATATTCATGCGAAGGAAAATTGAAGATTCATTGAGCACAAATATTTAGATAATTTAACAACTCATTTCCTTTAAATAAAAACAAATAATGGTTGTATCGCAAGTGAAATAAATGAGGTCTCATACTATTATAAGATGATTACTTTGCTTGGAATCAAGCAAGCACACTTGCATCGCACTTGAAGGAATTAGAAATCTAACTTGCACTCATAAGATTAAAAATTAGAAGAGAGAAGTTTTATTTAAGACAAATTTTTAAATTATGTGCCTATGATTATTAAATTATAGACATTTAATATCCCCTCGTATATATGGTTGGCAAAACAACAGTTCTGTTAGGTTACTGGAATTCCAGCATACAAATCTTTATTTGATCCCAATGCTTGCAGTTTAAAAGGATTATAACATTCGCTAAAAAAACCACATCCAATGTTCATCCTGACAAAGTTAACTCATCGATTTAGCAACTGTAATAATCAGTGCACACAGTGAAGACAACAAAAGCCATCGTATTTTGATAATTACGTGTCAAATAGCAACCAAAATCCCCAGATCACGTCAACCTTTCCCATCATTTGCAGACTTTAGGAATAGTTAATAGGAACCCAATTAATTCCCAACAGAAACTGGCATTTTGCACCTCTTTTTGGAATTTTTAAATGACCACAATTAAACTAACTTGAATCCACGCCAAGCCATATGAACCAACCTATTCCTAGGAATCAAAACATAGCCTTTCTGAAGTCCATCATCACAGGTGTGCTCTAAACTATCAACTAATAAAAATTAGTTGAGTATGGGCAATTTTTTGATGCATTGGTTCCTAAAAAAATGAAAATGCAAATTTTTTTCATTAGTAACATTAAAATTGGGTTGGCACCATTAGCTTTTGATTCTCTTGAACGTCTGCTTTAGCCGCAACTTTAAATAGGTTATAGGCACATTAAAAGTTTTTGTTACCTTTACAGTGTATTGGTTAGATTAAATATATAATTTCATCCATGCCTGTTTTGGTAATCTTCATGTTATTTCAATGATGCATCCTTTCATTCTTATGATCCATGACTATTTGTTCATTTTAATGATGGCTGAACAAAAAGAAAAAAGGTTACCCTTGTATTCCCGCTGTTGAATTCTAAATGATTTTAGGTTTTGTTTTCTTGAGAATTAATCTATTTTTTGAGTATCTTCCACTTCAATGATTTACGTGTGCTCTATCTTCGTGCTTCAGGTCCAGATTTGCTCGTCTAAATTATCAAGGATTTTATTCTGTTATTCTAGAGAAGGATGATACACTTATCTCTGTGGCATCAATAAGGTAGTACAAGCTATGTGTGTTATTATCTGAATTTATCCCTATTGGTATCCTGAATCTACCTGCAAAACTTTTGATATCATATTTTTATGCCAATTAATTATGAGGTTATTATTAAGCATATAATTTTGCTATTTTCCACCATTCAGATTCAAAATTTACAGTTTTCTACTGGTGGTTTTTCAAGGTGTGTTTGCTACAAAGTGATTTCTGGACAAAAGAATTCTTACCTTGTAAAAATAATGTTATGGAAAGCAAATCAAAAGTTTATTGAGCCTCGTCTGTGTTTTACCCTTTTTTTCCAATAACATGACAAATATGCTGAGCTGGATTGGGATGATTGAGTTGACTACAAGAAAATCATGATGAATGTCTTAGCTATATATTCTATTTTTGGGGTATTATACAAGTTCTATATTCCTCTATTCATTGTCACATTGAGTGTCTCGACCAAGCCTACTCAGTGTCACATTAAGTTTCTCGACCAAGCCAATTTTAGTTTCTTAATCATATTACACTTGTAGGAAAAAATAGCATTGTTAAGCAGCCATTATAAGCCTCTCACAAGTACACTGGCAGCAAGCTTTTATGTGCTTCGAAGTCAGAGCAACCCCGAAATAATCCCCCCACTCCCAACATTTTTCCTGTCTAAAAGCTTTTATTAAAATGATTCCTGGTGCCCTCTTGTCTCTGTCTAAAATTGTTAGATTTGGCATAAGAAAAAAAACATAATTTGTAAAGTTCATCCATGAACTTTAGATCTGACGGAGGTTGAAGAAATGCTTCTCTTGCTTGAAATTGTCCGCGACAAGATAGATATATTTATGTAATTATAAATTTAGAGAGAAAGAGATGTACTCCAACAGAAACAAGTGGGTTAGAATGAGTGAGTGAGGGGGTTGGTTGATGATAGGAGGGAGCCATCTATGGGGGGAGGGAAGCCTTTTGCTGCAAGTGCAAATGTTCATTCAATAATTCTACTGTTTTCTATAGCACATGCCATTTATGAAAACATTCTCATACGTGCCTAAAGTAGTAATATTGGTAATGACTGATGTGTCCAAAACACACATGAAACTAAAAAAGTAAAGAGGCGTCATTCACAATGAACTATCAAGTTGGGTTTTGAATCTGGTAAGATAATAATGTGGACGGTTCTGCCTTAATGTATACTGCATTATCCAGACCCTAGTAAAACCCATACTGTAACAATGACTTTTTTTATTGAAATCTACAGCCTTCATATCACAATAGAGGTCATCTGATTGTGGCGTGCAAACCAACCCATTGGGCAACATAAAATAAACATGATAATAAAAGAAACAAAACATGCTATCATTGATCTATCTGTTTTGAACCTTAGAGAATAAACTTGGCTGCATCTAATTCAATGAAACTTTATTCTGGTCTCGGTAGTTTCCACATTTATCGTTGCCAGACTCTGTCCTTCTCTTTTTCAAAAACTTCATCTCATATTAACTAAAAAAAATTAAGGATTTAAGCTAATAACTAAAAGCATATTTAATGTACATGTAACATTATTTTGCAGGGTGCATGGCATAAAAGTAGCAGAAATGCCTTTCATCGCAACATGTGGTCTTCAACGTCGTCAAGGAATGTGCAGGCGTCTTATGAATGCAATTGAAACGGTATCATATTTCTACCTTCTTAAACATAAAGTTAAAATAGAATATGCCTCTCCATGTTTATTTCTTCTGATACTAAAAATATCTATTAAATTGTAAACCATTTCATAATGCTTTGAGACGTGACAATGCATTATAAAGCTGAGTTCTATTTTATCTGAATGCTCTTGTTGAATGAATGTGTAATTTCTATGAAACCAGGTCTCCATGTGTTCCCCTACAGTTCTTTGGGCAACCTGAGTATGTGAGTTGACCATAACCTTATGTAGTTTGGAATCATTGATCTTTCTAATGATTCACTCTCGAGCAAAGAAAGTAGTTTATCAGAACTCTTCGTTTAAGGAGTGCACTTCAAATTATGCAACTGCTCTAGTGTTTCGATCAGTATGCTTAGATTGCTAGAAGTGGTTTCGACTTCTATATAGCATTGTAATACTTATGTGTTAGCCAGGTGTGAGTTCCCAAAGGGATCTTTAACTTTGGTTTATTGTTTGATGGTGATTTCAAGAGGATGATTGATTAGTTAGTTTTTCCTTGCGAGTAAGGGTGTGCTAAGATTTGGATTCAAAACTTTCTATAGGTGCAATCCTTCATAATTAATTATATTTTCTAACTACAAAAGGGCGCGCAATGAAAGATGTCAATTAGACTTTGGCTTAGATTAATTAAATAGGGGAATGGACGGTGGGAAGGCTGTAAATTTGATTAAAATATCTCATAGTTTCATGGTTTTGGTTTACCAGTGAATCCTAGTTTGAAGGGTCGGGAGTCTTTGTTGTAACTTTTGACTCCCTGTTAGCAACATGAGTCATCTCATCCAAGGTGGTTCTGGGGCTGAAGATGTAAAAAAATGCACTTTGCAAAGTCAACTCTACCTCATATACTGACAGACCGAGTGCTGTATCAGTTTGATTGAATGTTTTTGCGTTTTGCAACATGGCCACTTGTGGTATAGAGATTTTAGACAACCAAGAAGAGCTTGGATGCATGGAATAACCATTAATTTTAAGTTTTGATTCAATTTCAGGAAGTGTTTGACTTTATGGATTGGTGGTTGCAGTGCCCTTGAAGTGTTATGATACCTTAACATCTATTTGAGTGCATTTAAGGAGCTGCTTTTGCATTGACATGCTTATGGAGGCGATTTGCATTCTTCGGATATTTGGCACATTTTTTGTTATTTCTCTTAGGGAGACTTGAAGTTTTTAGTATGTTTTTTATTTTTTGTGGATGTGCATGTTACTAACACGTTTTTATGGTTTTTTGGGCCGCCAAGGGTGTTCTCTATTTCTTAAATTCTTTTGAAGAGGATTTAGTTTTTTTTTGGGGTGCACTTTCCAAAATGGATTTATATTTTTAGAGTGCTGGCAGGCTTTACGATTCACTGACATGAAGATCAATTCACTATCACAAATATTAAAGCTTAAAATTGATCATGGTCCTTTGGTTTAGCTAGGAGAGTTGTATGCTCCTTAAATGTATGTAGAAATGCTAGAGCTTCTTAGCAGGCTTTTTTAGAGCAAACTTTAACATTTAATGTATTGGCGTGCTTTTCCAGGCAAAATACTGAAACCAATCCAACTTTGGTAAGGGGTCGAAGTTGAAATATGAAGGCCAGACATGTTGATCTTGATCTCTGAGAATTTTTATATTATATTTTATATGTAGATATTTATATTATTTGATTTTTTCATTATCTTTAAGGCCCATTAAAATTATAAAATAAGAGCAAATTTTTTGTTTTTTTAATTTTTACCATGGCCAGGATAATTTCTATATTGCTCTGACTGTTTTATAATTTAAATAATATGCTTATCAATCTTCAATTAAATTGAACCTTTAGATATTTAAATTGAATTAAAATTAATCTGGAAATATTTCTACAAATATGACTTGCAGTCAGGGTATTATTCTATACTTTAGATTTCGACTAAAATTTGCTATCAAAATTTTAAATTATTGAGAAGGTTATACTTATGATTAAATGTTCTAAATGTTTTGATTTGAAATCATTAAATTGCTTTAAATCTGTTTGGTTTAGTTGAAGAGGCTTATATGACGCATAACTAGAGTTACTAGCATATCACCATCACTTTGACAGACAAAGTTCTATTACAATTTGGGTGGAAAAATAAGCTACGAGTCTTGTTTGGTGGCTTAAATGGTTGCGAGTCCCATGCATTGAGTGAGGGAAAATAGTAGCATGGGATTAGGGATTCTTATAGTTAAGGTTCCAACATGAATAAGTGGACGTCATGTAGAAAGAAGTGATTGGATTATTGATAATAAGCCATATTCATGTCAAGTGGTAATTGGTCATTGTTGATGGTTTTGGAAGCAAAGCCCTACATGAGGTCCTGGTTGGGTACCCATTGGGTACCCATGTTTTACTCGGACGGGCTTCGCCAACCCACACCCACCCATGTTGACTTTCGGGATTTCGTACCCACCTATACCCACCCACTTTCCATGTTTTTTGAACACAGTCTACCACGGACTGATTGGCCTTGAGGCTTGTTGTCATTTGTTATGATGAAAAACTTTCAAGTTGCATATCAAAATTTATCATACTCGTAGCGTGGTTAAGTGCTAAACAATACTTAGTGATGATTGAAGTAAGATATACAATGAATAGCAATGTAAATTGATTTATCCCTCGATGTTTAGTGCCCACCCATACCCACCCACAAGGTCATGGGTATGGGTGGGTATATGGGTGGGTATGTGTATGAGTACCCAATGCAGGGCTCTGTTTGGAAGGGATATTTATGCATTTTAGTATAATTTAGTTCTATGATGAGCCTATACTAGCTGTATTCCATTGCCAACAAAGTTGCTTCCTATGAACATAGTGTGTGATCAGATTGTTATTTGCTTATTACACCTTTTCCTGTCTTTGGGGTGTCAACTCAATTATTGAATTTTATTGAGATAAAAAGGATTAATATGTTTGTGGTCTGTTGAGTTGATTGGGGTTCAGAAAATCCTACCTCCTAGGCTTGCCTAGTTGATGGAGTTTTGGTTGGTGCAACCATAGGCTTGTTAAGCTGACTGTTTGATTAGCTTGAGCCTTAGGCTTGTTGGACCAGGTGAGTTTAATTGGCACAACCCTGTAACTTTAATGACCACCAAACGCATGCTTACTTTGCTATTAGAGCTCAATCAAGCTTGCACTCATCTCTTGAGTTATTTGAAGTGGCAAGATTTAACCAATTTACACTTATTGAATTATTATTATTTTTTTATGGTTAGAGAGAGTCGCCTTAGATGATTTGGCACATAAAATGGTGGCATTCCAATAACCCGGTTAGGAAAGTAGATTTATTGGATTTGACTTATGCTAAGAAAGGTAGAGGTAGACCTAAAATGGCTTGGTTTGATAATATTAGAAATGACCTTTTTTTTAATTAGATTTAAATGAGAATTTAACTCTTAACAAGACACAATGGAGAAAAAAGATTCATGTAGCCGACCCTACATAGTGGGATAAAGGCTTGATGTTGTTTTTGTTGTTGGACTTCAAAATTAGCCTTCCTTTGAATCTTATTAACTAAATCATAAAATCAAGGCATTTAATTCTCTTTAACCTTGTAAGCTAGACTATTTCTTTTGTTCTTTAACCAATGGATTTCTTTACTGATTTAGAATATGGCATTCTCTCTTTCTTTTCAATGGTAATGTTTTATTATATTTTCTCTGTATCTATTAAAATTGTGTTTAAATTCTAGCTTTGTACGAAGATCCAGCACACAGATTAAAAGAGGTGCAAGAATTATAAGAGAGTTTTTTATATGAAAAATCTTGAAAAGAGAAAAACTTTAGGCTTGGCTCAGTTAAAAAGATTTCAATATTATTTGTATTTGATTATAAGTGAAGCCCTTCCTCGAGGGAATGGATTGATATAATGCAAGGAACATATCATTTGGTTGATGTTTGAAGAGCTATTTGATAGGAATTTATCATAAATGAAATTAGGATTCAAAGTAGATGTTGACGACATGCCTCAATTCTAAAAGTGATGGCATGTGGGCATTATTAGTGATGGTGCGTGATGAAATTAGTGGGCATTGGAGAAGCCAATCGATAATATCCAAAAAATTATTGGTCGAAGGGTTGAAGCCATCAGACGATGAAGGTTGGAGGGCCGTATTTGGTTGGTTTCAGAGGATCGTAGTTGGCGGGCGGTGAAGGTTTGGTGGATCGTAATTAGGTGATGAAGATCGTAGGATCGTTGTCGAGAGATAGTGGTCGGAAGTGTAATCACTGGCTCAGCTGAACTAGCCTCTATTTAATGCAGCGAACAAAATAATGAGCGAATAAGACAGAATTGCGGTCCTCCAGTGCCCCGCATGTGTGCGGGAACTCTCTTGGATGGCTCGGATCGCACCGTCGAGTGAATTTCATCGATCAAGCATGAAGGTAGCGACTATTTATGAGAAATAAACTCCATTCACATGCTCATGTGGCAGAAAACACATGTTTGTAGTTCTGTCAAGAGGATTGAGTAGAGAGGAAGAAGGAGAAATGAAGTTTGTTTATTTGTATTCATTTTTTTGTCATTTATCCAATGATTGAAACCTAAGGGAGAGTCAACATTTAATTTGAATGCAGATGAAGAAATATGAAGAGAAAGAGGATGAGATTTGAGAGAGGAAAATCACACACAAAAGGGGCAAAATTGGCGAATTTAGCAGCGTGTGCATTGACGCGATGCATCACTTGAATGGTCAAACGACCTCTGATTACCAAATAGACTGCTTCGTTGCAATCAGGACAGCCAGTTCCCCTAAGTGGGGATCCCTTGTAGTCAAATCAGAAGAGATCGGCTTAAAGGGATGACCGACACATGAAATTGACACGCGACATTGCCCAAACGATGTCCAATCACAAAACAGACTTCGTCGTTGTCGCTGGAATGTCGTCAATACCCAAAAGTGATAGTCAATTTGATCAATTAGAGTTGCGCGAGAAAATAGTCGCGGGTCACGAGACAACGACGTGCAAATCAAAGAAATTGAAGCACGATGTCATCCAAATGATGTCCGATCACAAACGGACTTTGCCGTTGCGCTCGGAACATCGTCAATATCCAAAAGTGACTATTAATTCATCCAATAAAAATTGCGCGGCAAAATCCACACTCATTCTGAGGAAAATGCATGAATTTCAAGGTTGTGCTCAAATCGAGACATTTTTGTGTGGCTGGCTTATTTCTGTCACTTCAAAATTGATTATTAATAATAATAAATTATTATTAGTGTTTTAATTAATTAAAAAAAATCACCAATCAAATATCAAAATCAAATTTAATGCTTACCTCAAATCAGCTATGTCAAAACCTCTACTAAATCCCGTAAATCCCACTGAGAGCTGTCTCTGCAAATCAATTGCTCTCACGTCTTCTTGTTGTTAAATCAGAGCAGAATGAAAGCCCAAAGTTTTTCTCTACGCACGAAGCCTTTTCCTCACACGCCTCCTCCTTCAGAGCTCCCGTCCTCCACTCACGATTGATTTCTATGTTCGTTTTCCCTTCCTCCTTCAAAGCCAAACTCCTCTAGTTGCACGTTAACCCACGATCGAATCGTTCCATGCCTTCGCAGCCTAACCACCGCTGCCGACGTGGCTGCCTCTATCCAGTCTCTTCATTCGTCCTCCCTTCTCTACAACAATGAAGTCAAAGGGCAACACGTTGAAGACCCGAACACAAAATCCTAGAGCATAGCTAACTGATCCTACTGGACGGTAAAGATACACACTCTCTCCTTAACCCTAGGCTAGATCGACGCCGCTCTTCGTCTCACCCTCTCCATACTCCATCCTCCGTCAACTGCTTCTTGCTAAGCCGGCCTTTGTTCCTTCCCTCACCAACTACAACCGCCTCATCGACCAGTGTTGTTCTCTTTTAGATCCCTTCGAAGCTTATAGTCTCCTCCTTGACATGATCATTCGCAGACGCTACCCGAATGCGGTGACATACATTGCCCTTATTGATGGGTTTGGTCGGGTTGGTCTATTGGATGATGAACGAAGAATGTTTGATGAAATGTTGCAGAGAAATATTCAGCCGAATTCACTTATAGTGTTTTCATAAGGTTGTTGATGAGAAAGAAAAGTGTGCAGGAAGGAGAGGAAATGATCGGGAGGCTTTGGATAACAATTCAACAAGAGGAAGACAGAGCAGTCAACAGCGCTGCTTTAGCAATTCTTATTGATTCTTGTGCGTTGAAGGGTTTTTCCATGTGTTTTTCAGGATAGCAGAGGAGATGCCACAGGGGAAGTGGGTTTGTGAGAAATTTGCTTATGGCCAAATGGTAGATTCCTTGTGCAAGGCTGGACGGCATCATGGGGCGTCAAGGATTATTTACATAATGAGAAAGAGGGTTTTTATTCCAAGTTTGGTTTCGTATAACAGTATTGTTCATGGCTTGAGCAGGGAAGGAGGTTGCATGAGAGCTTACCAGCTATTCAGAGAAGGGATTGAGTTTGGGTATTCACCTCCAGAGGCAACTTATAAAGTGCTTGTTGAGGCTCTATGCAAGGAGAAAGATCTCTGGAAGGCTAAGGATGTCACAGAATTTATGATAGAGATTGAAGGGTTGACAAAATTCGAATTTACAATATATTTCTAAGTGCACTTTGACTCACAGACAATCCAACTGGGCAGCTGAATATGCTGGTATTGATGCTTCAAAAGCAATGCCATCCCAATGCTGTTACGCTTAACACAATTGTCCATGGTTTCTGCAAGATTGGCAGGATTAATGAAGCTATGAAGATCTTGGATGATATGATGGAGGGAAAGTTCTGCTCTCCTGATGTTTTGACCTTCACCACTGCTATTTATGGTCTAATTGATGTTGTTCTGCGTGGGTTATTTAACTCGGGAAGGTGGATAAATCAATGGAGATATTCCATGAAATGGTGGGCAAGGGGGTACATGCTGATTGTGTGACTCATATTGTAATTATTGAAGGACTTTGTGATGCTGGTCAGTGATCAGGCGAAGAAGTTTTGGGATGAAATTGTGTGGCCTTCGAACATGCATGATGACTGTTTATGTTGTGATAATGAGAGGCTTGTGCAGGGAAGCAGGATGTCGCTTGTGATCTCTCCTATGAATTGGTGGATTGTGGGGTTTCTCCAGGGATTGTGAATTATAATATTTTGATTGATAGTGCTCGCAATCAGGGTATGAAGAAGCAGGCTTATCAGATTTTGGGTGAGATGAGAAAAACGGATTGAAACTTGATTCAGTATCTTGGATGATTTTAAACAAGTTGCATGAGAGGGAAAGCACAAATCTTCCTGATACCAGTCTAAAAGTGAATGGAACCAGAGAGAGTATCATTGATGTCAGAGAGGCTTAAAATTGATGAAAAGAATGAATGCATTGAGAAGAATGATGGAGAGCTTGGCGACCAATTAGAAGTGAAAATTTGTCAGCATGGTTCTATCAATGAGATTAAGCTGATAGAAAGAAAACGAAAAAAAAAGAATGAAGAAAATGAAAAAAAGAAGAAAATTAAAAAAAAAGAGGGAAAGGGAGATTTTTGGTGCCTTGATTCACGTGCGCATTCGGCACCATTATCACTTCCCTCATCGCACAGGTATAATGTCTCCATCTCAAAAGCCCACTGTTGTTGTTCGCAACGCACCGAAAAATTACCCATAGACATTTTTCTCTAGTGTGGTGGGAAGGAAACCCGGTGCGTCGTCTACGGCGAGGCAGGTAGGCCCTTTACACGCTTTTCTCTACCGCGGCGAGGACGAACATAAGTACCCGTAGGCGCCTTTGTGTCTACGGGGAAAGCAACTACGCATTTCAAAAAGCTACCCTAAATACCCATACATGTTTTTCTCTAGCGTGGTGGGATTGAAGATTTATAGGCGCGGTGTCATCTGACACCTACCGTGCATGCTTTTCTCTAGAATAGTGGGAGGCCCGGACTCTTGAAATTTTCACTAAATGGGAGAGGCTGCCGAAATTTTGATTGAACAATATTCTTGAATTTGAAATGTGCGCTTGCACAGTGAACTTGAGTTGAACGACCATTGCAAAGAACTTGAAATTGTATGAACCACAAGGAATATAACATATTGCACAAAAGTAAATTGTAATTTACAAAACAATAAACTCCTGATTAAATGAACATAAAATTTGTTGTGAACCAAAATTCCAAGCCTGATTTGCTTGTTGGTGATGATGGGGATCATAAGACCGTGACATGGATCTTTGGAACAACGACAGCTAACTTAAGGTGTCCATCACTCCATGTTGATCATACTTACAAATAAGCGGAGGTGATCTTAATAAATGGTGTAAGTGTTGACAATGTATGATGAACACAATAACACCTTTACAATAAATATCAGCATGCAAACAAGTGGAAATCCGCAAGTAATGAAAATTGAAAGGTATATGCGGTCGATTGAAAGTGAATATCAATGATGCAAGTTCATCATGCAAGCTACAATTTATTCCGAAGGATGTTGAAGGCAAATAAATTATAGGCAAATGATACATAATAAATACAAATGTTACGAGTTGCTGCAAGAGACATGTTTTATTTTTAACGTATCGTTCGCAAGCAAAGATGAAAGATATGTAGTGGACCCGTTGTGCACTCAACAGATCACCTACAATCAAATACAAAAGGGCTACGACAAACACAAGCTTCTACGAGCTGCTTTAGGAGACCTATCATACATACAAAAATGCCCCCACATATACACTACAATATGTATACACACAGACACAAAGAAATCCATGTGCAATCATATACCCGCATGGGCCCCAACGAGCGTGTTCTAGGTACACATATAATATCTGAGGATGCTGCACGAGTCAAAACGATAAATTCAAGTTTGAGCCAAATCCTTCTATACTGGTAAATAGTAGTCCATATGGCTTGAACCATCAAACAAATATACGGTCACGACATAGATCGAGATATTTGTTTTAATACATTCATATTAGGCCTTTAAGGCCTATGAACAATGTAAATCCATTAATAAAATCATACAAATGACAATAAACCAATTCTCTGTCAGCAAATTGACAGAGTCGATAAGGTTCAACCAAACAAAATTGCCAATGAATACCCCGATGATGGCCGTGTTGAATGAAGATCTCAATCGGAGGGGTCTTCAAATGTTTCAAAACGCCACTCAAATGCGCACAAAATTTAAAATTCCAAAAATACTAAAATTCAAAAATATTTAAAATTGAATTCAACAATCAAATACTTAAAGCAAAATTCATTCACCCTTCACAACAATTTGCCAATGTGAATTCAAATTTGTCCCCTTAGCAAATATTCACCCTAGGTCTATAAGATTCTCTACGACGAAGCAACCCATGGCTGCCGACAAGGATTCTTCTATCAGGTTGGGTCATCTACCTCCTCTGACTAAGTAGACCAGGGACCATGATAGCTCGGGATGACGAAACTTTGGGATCTTGATTGGGCTCATCATCACTTCCCCCACCATCCGCTTTACGTGCAAGATTATGTAGTTTCAAATTTTAAATATCAAATCTTAAAACACTTTAACCCATGTTGCTACTATATACTAGATACACATATATCTATGTATCAAATTGACGACTAGCCTTAATTGAATGTTCTCTCTTTTTATCAGGAGGGGTAATTAACTATAAGGGCTTGCGCCTATATGAAACCAGAGCTAAGATTATAAAGTTCTCGCAAATTGAGGGCGAAATCTCTGGGTAGTATCTTATTTCAAACCCAATCCGCCTTTTGAAAATTTACCCCGGAACTTAATCCGTTAAATGCCCCTCGCAAGGAGGGGAGACCAGAGAGCAAATTTTAGAAGCCCACAAATGTCACCAAGGTATTCGGATGTAATTACCTTTAATTTATAATTTATTTATGTTCAAATTTTAGAAATTTAGGATCGATTGATGTGAATTCAAATGTTGGGTAATTTTTATAAATTAAAAAATGCAGCACAAAGAAGAGAAAAAGTGAATTTAGAAGTTGAAGTTCTTCCATTTTTTGACAATGGAGGAAAGGATAAGTGATCTAATTATTATTTTACATTCAAATTTAATATTTTGAATTTCATTAATTGATGAAATAATAAGTAATTGTCTAATAGGGAGAGGAGAAGCAAACTAGTGGTGAATTTGAACTTCAAAAAGGGATTTGAGGTAAGATTATATTTGTGAAATTTTTATGGGAAATTTTTATGTGAAATTAATAAAATTAAGGATGGTTATAGTTATGTAATTGGACAGTAACTTTAGGTTATATTAAGGAAGGCTATGTCACGGATCAACTATTTGAAAGTGATTGAAGTACCGAAGCAGATAAAGTGGATAATTTAATTGTGTTAAATCAATTTACAATTTCTTTTATGTTTGTTTTATTTTATTTATTGCAATTATTATATATTATAGTATTATGTTGATGAAATGATTATTGTATAATGAAGACTTTGAATATAAATAAAAAATGAGTATTATTCGCTATATGAATAAAATAACTAGACAGATTATTATAAAATGTAAAGGAAATAAAATACTGATTGATGATTTAATTGAAATGGAAGAATTAAAAGATGGAAAATGTGCATGCATGTAAATTGCAAGAGTTCATCCCATATGATACTAGCTGGGGAAGCAACGCATCCGTGCACGTTAAATGGAGATGAAAAAGAAAATAGAAATGATCGTACCTTTATTGGTATATTTAGATGGTGTTCCTGTATTAATGAAAATGGAAATGGAATAAATGTTAGATGGAAATTGGAAATAAAATAAATGTTAAATGAAAATGGATTTATAAGAAATTATAATTTTATAAGTTGATTATTGAAGTTGAATTGATAGAAATTATGAATTTATAAGAAATTATAATTTTATTTCAAGACTTAGGATGATCTTGAAGAAGATATGGAAAGTGTAGCACCTAATATTGCTGTTAATCCAGCTGCAAGTACAAATGATGACAACTATGACACAATTAGTTCAGGACTTAAGAAATCAACCATCAGGGAGTGGTTGTAGTGGTGGTATGAATATGGATAAATATTTAAAGTTATTTCAGGATATAAGACCACCGTTATTGAAAGGGGTAAAGGGACCAGTTGAGGTAGAGAACTGGTTATTACGGATTGAGAAGATTTTAGAGGAAATGTTCTGTTCAGAGGAGAGGAAAATTTCATTTGCGACCTTTGTACTTGATGGCGAGGTTGAAATGTGATGGAAGGGTCAGCATCAGGATGAATTTGGATGCCCACCTAGTATTTAGATCAAATGGCATGAGTTTACTCAGGTGTTCAGAGACTGATTTGCACCTCTTATTGCGAGGAGGTAGATACATAATAAGTTTCTAAGATTAGTGCAGGGAGATTGATCAGTCATGTAGTATGTGGTTAAATTCACTATATTATTTAAATAGGCTCCTCAGCTTGTAT
The DNA here is from genome assembly GCA_022539455.1 of Dendrobium nobile. Lineage (NCBI taxonomy): Eukaryota > Viridiplantae > Streptophyta > Magnoliopsida > Asparagales > Orchidaceae > Dendrobium > Dendrobium nobile. The sequence goes on from CM039723.1 coordinate 36,195,647, forward strand.
ATAATGCAGAGGAAAAAATATCATTGATTCTTATCTTGAGTGAAAGATGCAATAAGGTGGCCTTTTGTTCCTCTGGAGTGAAAATTATGTTGTTCTGATGGAGAGAGCTAGAAGGGTAGAAATAGATATGCAAAATACCCAAAAGAGGTGTGAATTTCAGAAGAGAAAGAGTGCTAATGTTGTGGGAGCTTTCCAAGATTCTCATAGTAGATCAATGTCATAATCTGTGAAGTCTAATTGGAAGAAGGCAAAATTCAGTAACAATGGGAGTTAGATGAGTTTAAATAACTGCTATAGGTCTAGAAAGCAACATAAGGGAGAATGTCTATTTGGGACATTTACTTGCTTGTGGTGTCATTAACTTGGACATATAGCTAAGAATTGCCCTACTCTAGGGCAAAAACCATCGGGAGAATCAAGGATGAATGTTGGACCATCTTAGAGAATTGTTGGTAGGTCAAAGAAGATAGAATCATCTGTTTTCACTTCTGGGCCAAGTCAAAGTAGACCAAATACTCAACCTACAGTATGTGCACTAACTCAGCAGGATGCCAAGTACTCACTTAGTGATTATATGTATGTTTTTCAATTAATGCGAATTTAAATTACTTCATGATTCTTTAAATAGTTCATAAATATTAAATGATATATATATATATATATATATATATATATATATATATATATATATATACATGCATATGTTAATTCCAATTAAATGTTATAGTCATAATAACAGTTCAAGGAAAGCTCATACAAATTATTTTTAATGCAGGAGCGCCTCACCTTCATTTCAGTAGAATTTGTTAAATATGTTTGGTTGAATGTTTTTGAAACTACAACTTTAGAAGTTTTGATGCTAAATGGATCCATAATGAACATTAATGGTATATGTCAAGTGGTTTTCAAAATAAATGAAAGGGAATTTGAAGCAACCATGAATGTATTACTATTATAAGAATTTGATATTATATTAGGAATGGATTGATTATCAAATCACTTTGTGATCATATAGATAGTAATAGAAAGATAGTTAAATTTAAATTCCTAGATGAAAAAGAATGCAAATTTTATAGGGATTGAGGAATTTCATCAATGGTAATAACGAATATGAAAGCTTGCAAATTTGTATCCAACGGATATCAGTGGTTGTAGCTCAAGTAAGGGATACAAATAAAGAAGTTAAAGAGTTAAAGGATATACTTGTAGTTAAATAATATTCAGAAGTATTTCTAGATAAATTATCAGGATTACCACCAAAAAGGGAGATAAATTTCACTATAGATTTTTTACTAAATTCAGAACCAGTGACAAAGGCACCATATTGAATAGTAAAGGAATTGCAGAAGCGAAAAAGTCTACTACAAAAATTGCTAAATAAAGGGTTTATAAGATCAAATTCCTTTTCATGGGGAGTTCTAGTGCTATTTGTAAAGTAGAAAGATGGGAGTTTCAGAATCTGTATTGATTATAGGGAATTAAATAAGTTCACTGTTAAAAATAAATATCCATTACCCAGAATTGATGACCTGTTTGAATCAATCTGAGGGAGCTATAATTTTCTCTAAGATTGATTTGCACTCTATGTATCATCAGTTATACATTAAGGAGGAGGATATTGCTAACATTGCTTTCAGAACAAGATATGACCATTATGAATTTTTGATGTTATTTGGAGCGGTCAATGCTCTAGGTATATTTATGGATTTAATGAACAAAATTTTCAAACCCTTCCTAGATATTTTTGTGGTTGTATTTATAGATGATATCTTGATTTATTCAAGAAATAAAGAAAGTCATTTCAGTCATCTTAATGTAGTGTTGCAAACACTTAAGGAGAACAAGTTATATGCAAAGTTTTTAAAATGTGAATTCTAATTGAGTAGTATAAAGTTACTTGGGCATGTGATTGGTGGTTAAGGCATTTCTGTTGATAAAAAAAGAATCCAAGCTATTGCAGAATGGCCAAGGCTGACTTCAGCTTCAGAAGTAAAAAGTTTTTTGGGTCTTGCTGGCTATTAGAATATATTTGTAGAAGGATTTTCTTATATTGCAATGTTGTTATCTAGATTAACTCAAATGGCAGTAAAATTTGAATGAAATGATCAATGATTGGGAGCTTTTTCAGAAGCTGAAAACGTGCTTAATGTCTTCCCCCATATTAACAATTCCTTTAGGCACAGAGGGATTTCAATTTTTCTGTGATGCTTCATTAAGAGGTCTTGGATATGTACTGATGCAATATGGTAAAGTAGTGACATATGCTTCAAGGCAATTGAAAGTTCATGAAAGAAATTATCCCGCCCATGATTTGAAATTTGCAGCTGTGATTTTTACACTCAAAATTTGGAGGCATTATTTATATGGAGTCTGGTGTGAGGTTTTACAGGTCATAAAAGCCTTAAGTACATATTTAATTAGAAAGAAGTCAATCTAAGGTATAGACGATGATTGGAACTTATTAAAGATTATGATTTTAATATATAGTATCATATACCTTTAATTGAATTTGCATATAATAACAATTTTCAATCTAGTATTGAAATGACATTATACGAAGCTCTTTATGAAAAGAAGTGCAGAACACCTTTCTGTTAAGTAGAAACAAGTGAAAGGAAAATAATTGGTACTGAACTGGTGGATGATGCTTCCAATAAAATCAGATTGCTCAGAGATCGATTAAAAGTAGTATATGACAGACAATGATAATATTATGATGCAAAGCACAAACCAATTGAGTTTGAAGTGGGGGAATTTCTTTTCATTGCAATTAGTCCAATGAAAAGTGCGCAGCAATTTGGAAAGATAGGAAAATTTATTTCATGATTCATTGGTCCTTTTGAAATTATTGAGAGAATTAGAAATATGACCCATAGATTTGATCTGCTAGTACATATGCAAGGGATACACAATGTGTTTCATATATCAGTGCTTAGGAAATATATTTCAGATGAGTCAAAGAGAATCTAGTTAAAATCTATTAACTTGCAACCTTATTGAAATATGCTGAAAAACTTGAAAGAATACTGGAATATGATGTGAAACAATTAAGAAATCAGGAAATTCCTTTTGGGAAGAGTTTATGAAAATATGGAACAAAAAGAGATGCTACTTAGGAGAAAGAAGCAGAAATGAAAGTTCAATATCCCCATCTATTCAATTAATGTATTTCTAATTATTCTGGATTTAAAATTTCAATGACAAAATTTTTTATAAGAAGATGAGATTGTAATCGCCGGCTCAGTCGGTTCAGTTGAACCAGACTCTATTTAATGCAGCGGATGAAACATTGAGCGAAGAAGGGCAGAATTGTGGTCCAGGCGGATCATAGGCGGCTCGTATGCATGCGGGATCTCTCCTGGACTGCTCGGATCACACTATCAAGTGGATTTTTGCAATAGAGCGTGGAAGATAGCGACTCCTTGTTAAAAATAACCTCCTTTCATGCAATCCTATGGCAGAAAACGCAAGTTAGAAGTTCTATTGAGAGGATTGAGCAGAGAGGAAGAAGAAGGAGAAAGAAAGTATGTTTGTTTATTTGTATTTATTTTTATTTGGTCATTGATGTATGCAAGGGGGGGGGGTCATCACAAGTTGAGTTTTTCTTGTAATTTCTTACCTTGTGTCTTTTCATCTTCCCCCTCTCTTTTTCTTCATCTTGTCCTTTCATCTTCCATTTTGTCCTTTGGTTGTTTGCTGGTTTCATGAGGGCATTGGCTGTTTTGTTTCGGTTTGGGCTTTGGTGGTTGAAATCCAAGTAGTGCAAGCTCATTAATATCTTGTGAAGTTGAGCTCATTATAAGCTGAAGTTTAGTACTACTTTATGGCAGATTTTGGTGAGTGGAACTTGCCTTTTCCTATTCTTTTTCGCCTCTTGAGCTGCTACAATTTTCCTCATATTGGCTGTTGGAGCCGTGGCCTTCATTGTAACCTTTGGGATTCTCTGTGGTGGAATCCGTAGCCTTTATTCCTCCTTTTGCCGTGTCTTTATGTTGGCTGTTGGGGATTAATTCACTCCTTTGGGAATTGCTGATTCCGTGTATGAAAAGGAGTGCTGTATTCATGGCTTGTGCTTGTTCCTGGCTGGTTCCGTGGCTTTATTTATTGGAATTGTGTTGGCTCTTGGATTCTAGCGGGATTGGCTCTTGGCTTTTCATTTCTATATAGAAAATTGAGAACTTTTGGCTGTTATGTTTCCCCTCTATGGCCTATAAATATGAGATGTTTGGGTAGGTTTAAAAAAGGTTATGTGAGTAATTTTTGGAGAGAAAACCTGAGAGGTTTTTGGTTTTTGGAAATCCTGCGGGCTCTTTCCAATCCTCTTCCCCTCCTCCTATGGAAATCCTGCGGGCTCTTTCCAACCTTCGTCTCGTCTCCTAATCTCTTTCTTCTATCCGCAAGTGCCACCTCACCTGTATCCCTCTTCTCAAAGTAAGCAAGTTTAGGGTGTCATTTTGTTGGTGTCAAAGTTTGTAAGCGTCCAAATTATAAGTGTCATTTGAGTCAAAAGTTTGTAAGTCGTTTTTATTATATAAAGTTGTGTTTTATAGTATTTGTGTTCTTTTAAGCATTTTATGTCTTTATTTTGTTCTTAGAAAAGTGTTTTGTTTTTGTGATAAAAAATTTGGGTCCCTCCCCAAATTTTTGATTGCATCAGTCATTTATCTCATTATTGAAACCTAAGGGGGAGTCAACATTAATTTGAATGCAAATGAAGAAATTTGAAGAGAAAGAGAAAGAAATTTGAGAGAGGAAAGGGAAGGAAATTGGAAGAACCTCACCAAGGAATTCATATGTAATTACCTTTAATTTAATATTTATTTATATTCAAATTTTAGAAATTTACTATGTTTTGATGTGAATTGAAGTGTAGGATAATTTTTATAAATTGAAAAGTTAAATGTAGTACGAAAAGAGAAAATAGAATTTATAATTCGATTCTTGCATTTTCTAACAATTGAGGAAAGGGTAAGTGATCTAATTATTAGTTTACATTCAAATTTATTATTTTGAATTTCTTTAATTGATGAAATAATAAGTAATAGTCTAATACGAAGAAGAAAACTAGTGGTGAATCTTAACTTCAAAAGGGATTTGAGGTAAGATTATATTTGGGAAATTTTTATATGAAATTAATAAAATTAAGGATGGTAATAGTTATGTAATTGGATATGTAACTTTAGGTTATATTAAGGAAGGCAATCTCAGGAATCAATTATTTGAAAGAGATTGAAGTATTGAAGCAGATAAAGTGGATTATTTTTATTGTGTTAGATCAATTTACAATTTCTTTTATGTTAATTTTATTTTATTTATTTCAAATATTGTATATTATATTATTATGTTGATGAAATGATTATTGTATAATGAAGACTATATGAATAAAAATGAAAATGTGAATAATTCGTTATATGAATAAAATGACTTAGACAGATTACTGTAAAATGTCAAGGAAATAAAATATTGAATAATGATTTAATTGAAATGGAAGAATTAAAGAATGAAAAAGATATATGCATATAAATTATAAGAGGTCATCCCTATATGGTACTAGCTGGGGAATCTACATGTGTACGTTAAATGAAAATGAAAAAGTAAATAGAAATAGTTGTATCTTTATTGTTACATTTAGACTGTGCTCATGTAGTAATGGAAATGAAAATGGAACAAATGTTAAATGAAAATTGGAAGTGGAATAAATGTTAAATGGAAGTGGATAAATGAAACATAATATTATGGGTTTGTTGGAAACTATAGTGCCTTGTTTAGTAAAAAGATATAGATCTGCTAATAGGAGCATGTTGGCATTTTTTCCAAGTCCCCTCAGTTGGTTTATCTGGTGGAATCATGGTTCTTTGGAAATCAGAAGTGGCTACTTTCAAAGTTTTGGAATCTTCAAGCCAATTCATCATTGGGGAGATAGATGTTCAAAACAAGGGAAGTTGGAGAATAGCTACCATCTATGGTAGCATAGATGTATACAAGAGGAGAATGCTATGGGAGAAATTGAAGGTATAGTCTACAAAGGACAAAGCATTGATCATTGGAGGTGATTTCAATTGTCTCCTCAATAAGGATGACAAAAGAGGTGGGAAGAGATTCATTTATTCATTGGGCGCCAAAGAAATGGAGTCTTTTCTTATATCCAATGATCTTCACAAGGTGAGGTGTATTGGACCCAAATACACATGGTGCAACAATAAAACCGGAGCTGATAGAATTCTTGAAAGACTGGATAGGTGCTATTTGAATTCAGTTGCCTTAAGTTCTCCTATTCGGCTAGTGGTAAGGTAGCTAGCTAGAATTGCCTCGGACCATTGTCCAATAATTCTAAATATGTTGAATTACAATGCAGTCCTGAAAAAAACTATTAAATGTGAAGATGTTTGGATCTCAAATCCAGCATCATTTGCTGTGGTAAAGAAAGTTTGGAGCAGAAAAATAGTGGGGGACTTTAGCCAAATTCTCAATTGTAAGCTGCAGAGGACGTTGAAGGCTTTATACTACTGGGGCAAAGATAAACACAAGGCTCTTACTCAAAGAAATGATTGTCTGAATAAGGAGATCCTGGAGCTACAAGAAAAAGAAAGCAGAGAAGGGCTCTCGAGTGATGATTGCTTAATTCTCAAAACAAAGGTAGGAGATTTCAATTCAAATTTAGCTCGACTCAACACTTGGTGGAGACAACGTGCCAAGGTGAAACGGGCTACGGAAGGAGATATCAATTTCAAATTCTTTCATGCTTATGCAAGTGCAAGGAGAAATGCAAATTTTATAAGTAAACTCAAAAATGAAGATGGAACGGAGACGGAAGATTTGCACCAAATTGAAGATAGTTTTTTTTTCAATTTTTTCAGAAGAAATGGGAGTACAAGAAGTGCATACTGGATGGATGGCCGAAGTCTTCTTTTTGTTTGGAGGAGGAGAATGTCAGCAGACTAAACAGAGAATTCTCTGTTGATGAAGTCGAGTTGGTCATTAAGAATTCTGGGAACTATATAGCTCTGGGAAATGATGGAGTCACTTACTCATTTCTTAAAGGCTATTGGGACATCATCAAGGAAGATCTGTGGAGAGCTTTAAATCAGTTTTTTCTAACAGGAAAGATGAATTCAAATTGGAAAGAAACTCTAATCATTTTGATTCCAAAAGTTTCTAACCCAATATATCCATCCAATTACAGACCAATTAGTTTGTGTAATGCAATTTACAAAGTGGCGGCCAAAGTCATTCTTAACAGATTATCTCCTATCGTTCACAAAGTAATTTCAATTGAACAAGCAGCGTTTCTGAAGGGCAGGGCTATGTCGGATCGCATCATGATAGCCCATGAAATCTTCCACAAATTCAGGTATTCAAAGAACTCTAGTGGTTTGGTTTCTTTCAAGCTAGATTTGAACCAAGCCTATGACTCCATGGGATGGCCAACATTAGAAAAATCTATGAGGTATTTCGGGTTTACTTATACAATTTCTTCTTTAATTATGGAATGTGTTACAAATCCAAAATTTTCTCTATTGATTAATGGAAGCTCATCAAAATGGATTAAGGCTAAATGTGGATTTTGTCAAGGTTGTCCCTTATCACCTTATATGTTCATTCTTTATTTCTCAATTATTAACAAATGCATTTAAACAAAGAGGTGAGAATTATGGTATAAGCATTTCTCCAAATGGGCCAGGGATCTCACATTTGTTATATGCGGATGATATCATTATTTTTTCTAAAGCAAATGTGAAGGAGGTCAAAAATATCAAATGTATAATAGATGATTTCTGTGGTTAGACTGGGCAAAAGGTGAATGCTAACAAATCCTGTATGCTTTTCGGGAAAGCTGTAAATAGAAGGAAGAAGAAAAAAATAAACCGCATTATGGAGATTAAAAGTGTTAAAGAATTTCATTATCTTGAGACAAAGATATCTTTGAGGAGGCTAGTTGCTCAAGACTTCCAATTCATTATTGAAAAGGCTCTAAAAATGATTAATATTTGGGGAAGCAAATTCATTTCTTTGGTTGGAAAAATTAATTTCGTCAAAACGGTTTTGCTTTTTTATACTATTTTTCATAGTACTCACTCCATGATTCCAAAAAGTATTCTTGAGGAGATGGACAAATTGTGTAGAAGCTTCATTTGGAATAAAAAAAATGGGAGTCATTGTATGCACTTTATTAGTTGGAAAGTAATGTGCTTACCGGTAAAATGGGTTGGAAGAGGACTTCACTCTTGTTATGATAAAGTTGGACTATTAAGAGCAAAACTTGCATGGAAATATAATCAAATGGAAGAATCCTTATTGCATAGTCTTATTTCCCAAATATGGATTTATTTTTGAAGACAGGTTTTCAAAAAGAAAAGGCTCTATCGCTTGGAAAATAATTCAAAATGGAGGAGATTTCTTAAAACCAATTGTAAGATGGAATGTTGCTGATGGGGAATCTATAAATGCTCTTAAAGACACTTGGGTATTGGATAAAAATCTTAACAAATGGCCAACTTATTTGATTCCTCAAGAACTAGAAGAAGCCACGGTGGATAGATTTATTTCAAATGGAAGATGGAATACAGAGGAACTAAACAAAGTTTTCGGTTCAGAACTTGTTAGTTTGATTATGCAAACTAACATATCTTCATATTTGTCGAAAGACTGTTTGGAGTTTATATACAGATCAGGCAAATCAATCTCTGCCATGGCTTTTGAAGCTTCAGTTCAAAATTCTCATCAAAATTGCTATTGGAGTTGGATAAAGAAGGCAAAGCTCTTACCTCGAGTTGAAGGATTTTGGTGGAAACTTTTTAACAGAGCAATCCCGATCCGACATTTGAATTCTTATGCTATAGAAGATTGCAAATGCAAAATGGATGTCCTCAAGATTGCAATATGATAGAAGATATTGAGTACATAGTTGTAAAATGTAAAAAGCTGTATGAGGTGTTCCAGCATCTAAACCGGTGGGGATTCGGAATTCCAACCTTCAACTCATTCACAAAATGTATATTCTGGATATCAAATCAAAAATTCTGGTTGGTAAACCTGTTTTGTAATTCTATTTACTTCACTTGGAAAGCAAGGAACAATCTTGTTCATGAGGGAAAAGAGGTTGGTTCCTTATTCATTGCAATGGAGTCACTCTCTATGGATTTAATTTCAACTTCAAATGCTGTGGTTTTCTCGGGTAAATGGGGTGTCAATCAGCTTTGTAAGATGTTGGATGTTCATTGGCATCTCCCTCCACCCGGTTGTATCAAGATAAATGTTGACGCTTCTCTACTTCAAACTTATAAAGGTGGAATTGGTGGAGTATTTAGAGACTTCAAAAGCAGGTTTTTATTAGCATTTGGACATTCTTGTGTTCATTGGGATGTCTCAAGGCTTCAAATGCTAGCTATTCAATCCATCAAAGAAGTTTTTAAAGATTGGATGCTGAATTATGATGGCATCATCATTGAAAGTGATAATGTAAATGTCATCAAGGATCTGCAAGATGAGCTTTTTTACAAGAATGCTGATTTGAGAAGTATGTTCAAAGACTTTAGAAATGTTATCTTTACTTGTATAGATAGACAGTGCAATAAGTTAGCGGATCTATGTGCTAACTATGCTATTGTTAGTTCGTTTATTTGGGATGATTAAGCTTTAAATAAGGTTCCTCCTACCTTTATTTCCTTGTTAAAGGAGAAATCTAAAGTTTTTTTTAGTTCTTTATTTCAGTTTTTAATAAAATTTAAATGCATTTGGTTGCATTTTCTTCAAAAAAAAAAAAAAAAAAAACATAATATTAAGTAATTTATGTGAAAGATGAATTATAAAATCTATAGTATATGAAAGAAAAAATATATGTTAACCTTATAAGAAAAATACAGAAATATGTATGTTTTATTTTATATGTCTAATTATTGTATATGAAATGTTGATTCTTCTCTGAGTTTATTTTATGGACTCTCTCCTATAAACTAACTTTTTCAGATAAGTGTTTTGATAAGTAGAAACGGCTGAAAAGATAATTTTGTGTGCAGAAAAACGCGCTTGAATGATAACATGTATAAGCTGGTTTGTACTCATGAACAAATTTATAATTTATTTGTGCCTCTTCAGTGTTTGTGCATTGTTATTACTGTTATGTGTAATTATAATAATCATATTAACCGCCTGGCTATCAGTTTCGGTCTCGTTAATTTGATTATCCGGGTTGTGTCGTGATAGAAATATCATATTCAGATGGAGGTCATACTACTATAGTGGGTGATGGTAGTCGGACAACTATAGTCAGACGATGATGGTCAGAGAACTATAGTTAGGAGACCATGATTCAAGGACTGTGGTCAGCGGGTGATGGAGGTTATAATTGCTATAGCCAAGTTATGGTGGTTTGATGACCATAGTTGGTGGGCGATGAAGGTCAGAGGATAGTAGTTGGTGGATGACAGAGTTTTGAAGACCATAGTAGGCGGTAGAAGGAGATTGAAAAATCATAGTTAGAAGACCCGACAAATGTCAGACGATTATAGGAGGACTGTCAGGTGATGGTGGTCTGAGGACTGTGGTTAGCTGGAGATGGAGGTTAGAAGGGGGTTTTAGTCTGACTACGGTGCTCGAAGGATTGTAGTATGTGAACGATGTAGGTCGGTGGATAGTAGTTGGTAGGCGACGGAGGGCGTAAGGCCTATAGTTAGTTGATTGTGGTTCGAGGACCATAATCAAGTAATGGTTATTTGAGGATTGTAATCTTCTAGCGATGGAGATCTGAGGATTATAAATGGCAGGCGATGTTTGTTTGAGGATCATAGTTGAGAGATTGTGGTTAGAAAGATGGTAGTCGAGTGACAGGGGTTTGAGAACTCTACCTCCTAGCTACTCTGCTGGGCAATTTCCTTTCCCTGAAATGTTAGAAAATCTACGGAATGATATTAACTAGCTTTGTAGATTTCTTTCACTATCTCATCGCAGATAACAATCTCCAATTTGTGGCTCTTCAGTGTTTGTGCATTGTTATTACTGTTATGTGTAATTATAATAATCATATTAATCCCCTGACTATCAGTTTTGGTCTTGTTAATTTTATTATCCAGGTTGGGTCGTGATAGGAATATCATATTCAGATGATGGAGGTCATACTACTATAGCCGAGCGATGATGGTCAGAGAATTATAGTTAGGAGACCATGATTCAAGGACTGTGGTCAGCGGGTGAAGGAGGTTATAATGGCTATTGTCAAGTTATGGTGGTTGGATGACCATAGTTGGTGGGCGATGATGGTCGAAGGATAGTAGTTGGTTGGTGATAGAGTTTTGAAGACCATAGTAGGCAGTAGAAGGAGATTGAAAAATCATAGTTTGAAGACCCGACAAAGGTCAGATGATTATAGGAGGACTATCAGGTGATGGTGTTCTGAGGACTGTGGTTAGCTGGTGTTGGAGGTTAAAAGGAGGCTTTAGTCCGACTACGGTGCTCGAAGGATCGTAGTAAGTGAACGATGTAGGTCGGAGGATAGTAGTTGGTAGGCGACGGAGGGCGTAAGGTCTGTAGTTAGTTGACGGTGGTTCGAGGACCTTAATCAAGTAATGGTTACTTGAGGATTGTAGTCTTCTGGCGATGGAGATATGTGGATTGTAAATAATAGGCGGTGTTTGTTTGAGGATCATAGTCGATAGATTGTGGTTAGAAAGATGGTAGTCGAGTGACAGGGGTTTGAGGACTCTACCTCCTAGCTACTCTGCTGGGCCATTTCCTTTCCCTGAAATGTTAGAAAATCTACGGAATGATGTTAACTAGCTTTGTAGATTTCTTTCACTATCTCATCGCAGATAACAATCTCCAATTTAAAATACTAATAACAATTCATTTAAACATGCAAAAATTAGTAAAACATGAGTAAAGTACTAAAAGAACACAATTTCCTTAAGTTATCAAAGTGTACTTATTTTTTGAATTACTAATCTTTTTTACAGTAGCATCAGTTCAACTTTCTAGAAATACTAGAGTTGTCATAGAACACCTGCTATTAGAGTCTTGCTTGCACATACCTTTTTCATTTCATCAAGGTGCATATAGAAAAAGGAAATTATCATTTGTACTTGATTTATTAAGTTATTAAAATATATAATATGAGTATAATATATATGTCCCAATGTCTGCTTATAACCACACTTTTACTTATAACTCATTTTAACTTCCCACACCTATATATAACGAGTGAGGCCAAAACTTAATATAATAAAATAGAGTAACCTCCTACTTCCGCTTTTAATAAGTTGGGACATAATCACTCCCACATCAACTTGAGCCAGCTGTGGTAATAACAGAATATATAAGCCCTTGTATCATTTCATAGAGTGCACTTTTCATATGTTAGAATTTAGAGTTCCTCTAATGTCATACTATGAATTATGCAATTTGAACACAATTATTAGTATGATTATAATATATAATTTAGGTGATGCATGAATTGGTAGAATTACCTACATAAATAACTTTACATATATAAAGGCATACTCACTAAACTTTTTTCATTTCAATTATAACTTCAAAGGAGTATTCAAGATAACATATTGAGACTTTTATATAACTATCACAAATACCAGAAAAAATTTGTTTGTTTTATATACTCAGAGATTTGCATAGGACAAATTAATCGGTAAAAATTCAATTTCTTATAGTCAAAACATTCAGAGTAAAACATGCAACAACATATTAAAGGATACACGGTGAGAATGTTGTAAAACTCAAGAAAACACAAATTTTGTTCATATATTTTTATTAAACAATTGGAATTGAAAACAAAGACAGGTGTTTAGAAGTCTATGTTGTGCTCTACGAATTCCTCAACTAGCCCGATGGACAAAACCCGAGTTTTGGCCATCGATCCCTCTCTTACTTTCTCTCTCCTCTCTTTCTCCTTTTTCTTCTTTCTTTATTGACAGGCAATTGGGTTGAGAGTTTGAAAAATTGTTTTAGATATTTATATGAATAAAACTTCATTTTTGGTTGAGTGTTGCGGCACCCATTACGCTAGCACTATTTCCTCTATAGAATATTCTAGATTCTGCTAGATTCCTCAAACCCGAGAGTAGAGCATCGTGGCAGCACCACCTAGCAACGCAGTGCTCCCTCAAAACCTTCTCTCAAATAGAGAAGACTATGCGTAGTGCTGGACATCTCATTACATTTGTGTGAGTAGTGTTACTCTGATTGGTAAGGTTATATTTCACCCTTTTTAATCGGGGTGGTAGGAACAGATGTGTTTATGTATTGACGTCACGGACGCTATAAGTCTTCTTTGATTAATGGTATTGAACCTTGGCAGTAAATCCCATGGTACGGGTAGTTAGTCCTGGATGGTTCATGTTTTTATTCAAACTGACTAATACCGTTTGTTTCTTTCTTTACTAAACCATTCTCAAACTGCCTCCTCTATTAAAAGGTTGAAATATAAGCTTACCAATTGAGTCTTATCTGTATGGCATCTTCATCTTCTTCATCTATCCTTAATAAGGGTAAAGTACCCTCTTTTCGTGATGTTAAAAATTCTAAATTAATAGAATATCCTCTAAATGAGGAAGACCTTAATAAATGGTCTCTACCTAAGGCAGATAAAACCTTAATTTATCAAATCGGATCCTTTGACTTCAAAGGAAAGACTACCATTAAAATGGTAGAACAATCTATTACAATCGATTCAACGGAGAAAACTATTTCTCTATTATCTTATGACGATCTTAGATCTTACATGCAAGATTATAAATACTTGCATATTGATTTAATCCAAATCGCTTTTAAACCTCTAACTTTAAGAGGATTGAATGCATCTATCCTAGCTTGTCTAAGAGATGGCCGATGCCTTAATTGGGCACAATCCCTTATGGGAGTAATGGAAACCAGTCTTTGTCATGGACCGGTTTATTTTAATACTTTTCCAAATCTCAGTTTATCATTAACTGATATACATTTATTTGAAGCAATTAAATTACATCTTCAACTACATGGATATAATTTTCTTCCAGGATCTGAAACAATAGCATTAATTTATAGAATCCATTTTAAGGTAATGAATACCTTAAGTCCAAAAGTTAAAAAGATAGTTCAGCCAAATAGTAGAACTACTCTAATAGAAACAAATCTATTAGCCTCAAATATAGCTACTAACAGAGTGATTAAATGGAATGAAGTAACATTTCCAAATCAATGGATATTACCTCAAGTAATCACACCTAAACTTATTATTAATCAAGATATAGATCAAATCATCCAAACGTCGGATGGAGATGTAGAAGTAAGATTTAATCCAAGAAGATCTATAAATCTCCCTCAAATTTCTATTCCTTCAACAACAGGAGATGAAATTAAAACATCAAATTCAGATGAAACTGGTCTAGCCTCTAGTGCAGGATTAACTCTCAATAGAAATAGAATATTTCATCCAGTCAGGGACAATCAAGATTTTAGATCCCCGACTCCTTCCGAAATGCAATTTCAATGATTTACGGACTCAATACAGCCCTTAGAGAGATGGTTATCCGTCACTATATGCTAGAAAAATTCAAACTATTTAGAATCTGGTATAGAAACATGTTCTCAGAGGAAGAACGAATAAAATTCTCTGATCAATATTTCAACGAACTTGAGTATCTAAATCAAAATGGAAAAGCTACTATTCCATTCGTATATTGGTTTGTAACAAATATAGCTTCTAATATCCGAATGCTTCAAGGACAATCTTCAAAATCAGATATTTTAATGAGTCAATTTGGAAATATTCCATTCGATCAAAATGCTATAAGAGAACTAGCTATCATAATTAAGCAACTTAATTTCACTAATCAAACAATACAGACTATTACTTCATATTTAGATAGTATTGATAAAAAATTAGATCTATTACATGATAAAATAGAATAATCTAAAGCTTTAACCATTGACAAAAAATCAAATCTATTCAAAGCAATAGAACCAGCACAAATCGAAACTTCAAGCTCTGGTATGATTATTACAAAACCAATCATAAAGCTTCCACCACCAATTAAAATTAAATTTGATGAAGATCTAAATATGTCTGAGGTAATAAAACAAATTAAATCTCAAAAAATAACCACATTAGACGAAATATCTTCAGAAAATGAAACTTTAGATAGCTCCTCCAGTGAATATGACATTGATCAATTAGAAGATCAATTCAAATCAACAACTTTAAATCATCATTCAGAAATACCATTATTATTAAATAGAATCAAATACCCTAAAAAATCTTTAGGAAAATATTACTATCAAAGACCATCTCCTAATGATCTTCTATATGAAGAAGAGTTAAATGAACAAATTTCATATGACCCTAGACAGTTATATAAATGGAATTTTGATGGTTTATCCGACTATCAAATTCATAAAACTGTTCATAGAATGTTAATATATGCTACTGTAGCACAAAGTAAAAACAATAAACCTTGGGAAGTAGTCCAAATTATTGTTAATGGTTTCACCGGAATCCTTAAAGGATGGTGGGATAATTATTTAAATTAAGCAGAAAGAAATGATCTGCAAAGTGATAAAAGTTTAGTAGACACCTCAAAACCAAATGATGAGGCAGTCTATACACTTATTCATAATATTCTAGAACATTTTCTAGGATATATGTCCGATAATAGAGAACAAATGCGCTCTCTATTACAAAAATTAAAATGTCCATCTTTATCGCATTTTAGATGGTATAAAGATGTATTTATAACTAGAGTAATGAATCTTTCAATTGCAAGTTCAAGTTATTGGAAAGAAAAATTTTTAGAAGGACTACCTGCTACCTTCGCTACTAAAGTCAAAGAAAAATTGAGAACTGCCAATGGCCAGTTAAGTTTTGAATATTATACGTATGGACGTATAATAAGCGAATGTATCAAAGTAGGCATTACACTTTGTAATGATATTAGAATGCAACAACAACTTAAACGAGAATGTATATCAGATCGAAAACAATTAGGAGCCTTTTGCGAACAATTCGCATGTCCGGGCCCCTTAACCAAAAGAGAACGAAATTTGGCAAAACAAAGATCAGCCAAAAAAGAGAAGCTAAAAACTCACTCAAAGAAATTTCATAAAAAATCATTTATACCTAAAGAAAAACCTAGTCAGTCTAAATCTAAACCCTCAAGAAAAGCTATTAAATGCTTTAAATGTGGAAAAAATAGGACATTATTCTAATAAATGTCCTATGAAAACAAAAATAAATCAATTAAATTTAGACAATGATACAAAAGAATTATTAATGAAAATTCTTTTAAACTCAGATGAATCTGAGTCAAATGAGTCCAATAACTCTGACTATGAAATTGAAGAATCAGATTCTGATTCTTCATCATGTTGTAATAATTGCTCGAGTAATGATTACTACAAAGCTATTGTAGAAAAATCAGGCTTATTTGTTCTTACCAATGAACAAAAAGATCAACTTATAGAAATGTTAGCAAACATTCATGATCATAAAACTAAAGAACAAATTATAAAATTACTTGGTTCTTCTGAAGATCCTCTTCTATCCCAAACACAGAAATTTCCCAACTATTCTATGAAAGAAGTCCTCGATCGCTTTAAACTAAAAGAGCAAGAGACAAATCCCTCACCAGCAACATTATCTGATTTAAAACTTGAATTAAAAAACTTAAAACGAGAAGTTCAAACTTTAAAATCAGAACAAGATAAATTATCTGTTCGAATAACAAACCTTGAATTAGAACAAATTCTTGATCAACCCGATCCAGAAGAACTTAATCAAAATTATGAAAATAATACCCTTATAAATTTCCTACAAAAAGCAATTATCCATAAGTGGTTTATTTCCATCACTTTAGTAATTAATCACTCACTAGTACTTAAAAATTTAATCGCCTTAGTAGATAGCAGAGCAGATATGAATTGTATTCAAGAAGGACTAGTTCCTTCAGTCTACTTTGAAAAAACAACTCAAAAGTTAACCTCCGCCAGTGGAGATAATATGAAAATTGAATATAAACTTTCTCAAGTAGCAGTATGTCAACAAGACTACTGCATAAAAACTCCATTCTTATTAATTAAAAATCTATCTCAACATATTATTCTAGGAACTCTATTTCTATATAATATAATGCCTATAACTACTAACACTGAAGGTATTACTTCTCATGTATGTAATCCTCCTATACAATTTAAATTTATCACAGATCCTAAAGAAATCATATTAAATGAAATTAATAAATTTAAAGGAAAACAATTACATATAAATTTCTTATGTAAAGAAATTCAAAATGTCGAAATAAAAAATCAATTAGAAAAATCAATAATAAAAAATAAAATCCTAGAAATTGAACAACAAATTAAAATTACTATCTGTGGAGATAATCCTATTAGTTTTTGGAATAGAAAAACACATTGTGTAAGTCTTCCATATGTTGATAATTTTAATGAAAATCTAATACCGACTAAATCTCGACCTTCGCAAATGAATCTAGAATATTTAGATCTTTGTCACAAAGAAATAACCGATTTATTAAAAAAGCAAATTATTCGAAAATCTAGCTCTCCTTGGAGCTGCACAGCATTCTATGTTATGAATGCAGCCGAAAAGGAAAGAGGAAAACCAAGATTAGTGATAAATTACAAACCACTAAATCAAGTATTAAAATGGATAAGATATCCTATTCCGAATAAAAGAGATCTTCTTAATAG
This sequence comes from Dendrobium nobile, assembly GCA_022539455.1. Lineage (NCBI taxonomy): Eukaryota > Viridiplantae > Streptophyta > Magnoliopsida > Asparagales > Orchidaceae > Dendrobium > Dendrobium nobile. Next base: position 36,213,335 of record CM039723.1, read on the forward strand.
ATTAGCACAAGCTAGTTTATTTTCCAAATTCGATTTAAAATCTGGATATTGACAAATTCAGATTAAAGAAGAAGATCGTTACAAAACTACTTTCACAGTCCCATTTGATCAATACGAATGGAATATTATGCCATTCGGATTAAAAAATGCTCCATCAGAATTCCAAAAAATCATGAATGAAATATTTAATTCATATAATAAATACATCTTGGTTTACATAGATGATGTATTAATATTCTCTAAAACTATTGATGAACATTTCAAACATCTTAAAACCTTTATTTGGCTAGCAAAGATAAATGGCCTTGTAATTTCAGAACCAAAAATAAAATTATTTCAAACAACTATCAGATTCTTAGGACATACTATTACAAATGATACTATCATTCCTATACAACGCAGTATTGAATTTGCTGATATCCTGACAAAATACTAGATAAAAAACAACTTCAACGATTTCTTGGTGCTTTAAATTATGTTTCTGATTTTTATCAAAATCTGGCAAAAGATGCTGAACCTTTATTTAAAAGGCTTCGTAAAAATTCTCCCCCTTGGGACGATGAATGCTCCAAAGCCATTCAAATTATTAAACAACATGTTAAAAATTTACCCTGTATCAATTTAGCTAATCCTGACTACTTAAAAGTTGTAGAAACAGATGCTTATGATATAGGATATGGAGGCATTCTTAAACAAAAAAATTCGCATACTGATAAAGAAGAATTAGTCCGTTTTACTTCAGGACTCTGGAATTCTACTCAAAAGAATTACTCTACTATTAAAAAAGAAATGTTAGCTATAGTAAAATCTATTACTAAATTTCAAGATGATTTACTTAATACTACTTTTATATTAAGAATAGATTGCTCCTCTGCTAAATTTATTTTGCAAAAGGATGTTCAAAATCTTTCCTCAAAACAAATATTTGCTACCTGGCAAGCTCAACTTGCTATTTTTGATTTCTCTATTGAATATATTAAAGGTAAAGATAATTCTTTACCCGATTTTCTAACCCGAGAATATCTTACAGGAACACCCACTCAGCATGGACAGTGAAGGGTGGCGCACCCCTAAAGGGCGCTCCATACCACCCGTCCCTAATCGAGGACGAGGTTGGCCGGCTCTACGCGGTTATCCCCGCGGCAGAGGACGTGGCCAAAATGGTCGCGGAAGAGGAGAAATTCTTCCTCCAAAAATGATTCCTCTCAAAACTTATCTATATGGGGCAACTGAGCCCACACCATCTGAGCAACAGCTAGAAAAAATCCCAGAAAAAGCACAATCAACTTCTCAGCAAACCTCTGATATGTTTGAACCAATACTCAAAGTGAGTGTTGAACATTTACTGTATTTAAACAGTGAAGACAAAGATATAACTTCACCCTGGGTTATATTTAAAAAATATCTAAACACTAATCCTCTTCTTCAAGATTCTAATTATGATAGGGAGACCTACGAATCAATCCTTATTCACCTTCAATGCATCGAAGTTAAGCATCACTATGATGATAAAAGAAATATCATCTACAGTTGGGCAAATATTCTCACTTTAATTCACCCAAAAGATTGGGGCATCACTCCATTCCAAATACAAAAATTTGATATTTCACTCCAAGATGGAACCTTCAAAACATGCTCTTTTAATTATTGGACCTATGTGCAAGCTATGCACAAAGCTTTTTATATTCTAAACCCCACTCATTCCCATTCATGGATGTTCATCATCAATCCTGAAATCCTTGAAAATCCAATTCCTTTATGGTTTTACAAATGGTGGGAAAGTAAAGGAGCCATTATCTCTATCCTTCCACCTGAATTACAACAATGTTATAATCATTCGGTAGATTCTTCCCCTCATCTTCAAATTATCAAAACTGAAGATTTTATTGATGGAATGAGTGAATTTCTCTTTTTTAATCAAGCCCAAATTCCCTGGATCTGGTCCTGGAATATTGAAATCAATACTGATTCCTTAAATTTAAAAAATCTCATGCGCAATTTTTCAGTAAAATGGTGGTCTGCCATAATCGTTGATGATAAGAGAAAACAAATTGATAAGGTTATTCAAAATAATCTTATTAAAAATCAACGGCAACCTATGAATGCCGAATTCTCTTTAAAAAATCTGCAGAAAACCCTTAAACAACGATACCCTCATGAATCGCCAGACCAGATTAAGGTACGAGTACAAAAAGCCTATTGGAATCAAATGAATCAACTTTTCCCGGAGGATGAAGATATGACTTCTCAACACTCAAACGACACTATCCCTGACACTTGGGATAAGCATGAAGAAGCCGGACCCAGTCATCGTCCTGGCAAAGCTCCTATCAACGAAGAACCCGATGACTTTTGAAAGAAAGACTCCTAGTGGAATCAATAATGGAGTCTTTATTTCCTAGCATATAGTACGTGGCATATTCTCCAAAGTGGGACATCAGCTTTCCATACGTGGGACATCAGCCTTCCACAAGCTAATGGAGAAAGAATATAGCTTTTACTTTAATAATTGTACTAGTTGTAACTTTTGCTTTAATTATTGTCCTAGTGCGTGTACTAGTTAACTTCTCTTCTAAGGAATTTCTCCTATATAACTACATGTAACCTGAAGAGAGGAGTTATCAGTTTGTATTACGAAGTTTGAAGTTGAATAATATTTGGTTTTGAGCATTGTAAGTTCTGATCTCTAAGCTGTTTCCTATTTTCTGTCTACCTTATTTGCGGGACATCTCAACACCACATTGCTCTCATTACATTTTTTGACATCTTATTTTTCTTTCTTCTTTATTTAATTTCTTGTCATATTTAGAATAAATTAACTGCAATAAAACTTACAATTACTAATTAAGTTGAGATCATACAAACATTAATTTTTATTTAGTTTAATTATCTTGGTTTTGAGATGGTGGATGTTATAGAAAGGATAGTCATCATGCAACAGTAGTTTCAGCATCATAGTCAGCAGGTGACTATGGTTAGAGGATTTTACTTGGAGAACGATGGTAGTCGAAAGATTGTAGTTGGTGGGCAATGTATTTAAAAGATCGTTGTGGGTAGGCGACGAAGATTAGGGTGATCGTAGTTTGTCGTTGAAAGTCGAAAGGATCATAATTGAGCGATGAATGTCAGGACTATAGTTAGGCGACAGTGGTTGAAGGACCGCAATAGGACAATGTTGGTTTAATGGAGTGCAATCGAGCAATATTGGTCAAGGGATCGTAGTTACGCTACGATGGTTGTAGGAACGTAGTTAGGTGATGATAACCCTAGGATTGTAAATGGTGGGTGACAGAGGTCAGAAGAATTGTAGTTGGGCGACAGAGGTCAGACGGGTCATAGCCGGGCAATAGTGGTTCGAGGATCATAGTTGGGCGACATTAGTTTGAGGAATGTAATTGGCAGGAGACGGAGGAGAGAAGAATCGTAATTAGATGATGATGGTAAAAGGTGTAGTGGTCTAAGAGACCATAATTGCGCGATAGGGTTCCAATAGTGGCAGTTGGTCAGCAAAAGGTCTTACATTGGTGTTTGGGTGGCAAAGGTCCCACAATGGATATTGGTTAGTGAAAGTTCAAGTGTGTTGGTTGGTAGGAAAATATTTGGCAGTGATGGCGTGGCGGAGGTCTAGCTACGACAGTTAGGTAGATTTTTTGCGGCTATAGCAGGCGGAGGTTTAGTGGTGGCAGCCAAGTGACGAAAGTTCGACAAGTTGGTTTGACGAATGTCTGGAGGTGGCCTAGCAGAGGTCTGACAGCGATGGCTGAGTGGCGAGGGTTCATTGGTTTTGGTTTATGTTGCACAGACATGGACACGGCGACATAGATATGACACGACACGGAATGGGACACGTCAAATATTGAAAATATAGGACACAAACATGGGTTGAACACACTATTATAGTTTTTATATTTTAAAAAGTGTATAAAAATTAAATATGTAAAATTTTAAAAATAATTTAGAAATTATAAGTCATTTAACTAGAATTTGTGCTTAAAATGATTAATATTGGGATGTCGAGAGTCGGGTGTCGATGCTATTTATCAGTCATCAAGAGAGGAGGTGAAAAGACCTTCACTGCCAAAGAGAAATGAAAATGAGAATATTTTATGAATGAGATATTAAGTGCGGGCGTTGATTTAATGTTGTAGATATGAAATAAGAAATATAGTTTTTATATTTTAATTAAGTAAAAATTTTAAATACAAGAAATTATATTTAAAAAAATTTCATAAAATATTTAAGATACGTGTGTCACACGCGTGTCCAATTTATATTTAATATGTTTTTAATCAGGCATATTTTCGGCGTGTCTGACACATGTCGGAGGAGTGTCAAATGTGTGTCGTGTCGGAAATGTGTTAGACACTGCACACCTCTTTGAGGAGAAGTGTTGGTGCATCATAAGTTTTGGTGCTCAACTCGAGGTCTAGGATCCTTAAGAGTTTCGGAGCTCTCTTAAATCACAAGCTAAGGGTGTTCAAGCTCCCCCTCCTATATAGAGTGGATGCCTATTTATAAATTTGAGTTCACATATGACACTCCAAGATCCAATGAAAGGATTGAATTCTTAAACCTAATTTTTTTTCTTAACCATCATGCAAAATAACCAGCGCTAACTATATTTCCAAAACAATAATAACAGTTTAAACACCATTTGAGTTAATTTCTCAAATTTTTTTTACAATAATCTAACTTACATAAAATTTATACATTTAAAAAATAATAATCTAAAAAATAATAATCGATTGCATAAGTACCTCAAAAACTTGCTCCTGACAAACCTGCCCTTATCAACTCTACTCTACAAGGCCATTTTATATTTCTGAAATATCAGAAAAATATAAAAGAATGAGCACAACTATCTCAATAATTCTTTCGCATTCCCATCATAGATATCAATATCTATTAAAATATCAATAACAATTTATTCAAATATTCAACTAGCCAATATAATATAATTTAAATGCCATAAACAAGTAAATGTCTTAAATTTATTAGAGTACACTTGAATTCAGTATCATTGTTTGTACTTTCATAGATAAATTCACAGATTTCAAAGATATCAGAATATACTTATTATCATAATATCACTTGCACGTAAACCTTCTTGATTTATTATAATATAAACAGAGGTTTCATAGATATCAATGCATGTTCTGAATATTACTAAATTCATACAATTTTTAGGATATGTTGTAAACCTTTTAATAGTATTTTAGAATATCACACTCATAAACATAATATTTTTTCTCATTAAAGATATTATACTTTTCATCATTTGAATATTTATATAAAACATCCAATAGCTTTATATTTGTATAAATGGAAGCATCTAATGACAACAATTATATCAAATAAATATTTACAGTGCCATTAAAGAAATCCAAATTAATTCATTATTGAACTATCTACATACCTCAAATGTATACTTAAAAATAGAGCTAAACACTAGCGTACAAATGAAATAATTATATTTTTGTAACCAAATGCATATCTCAAATACAGACTTAAGTACTTATTTTAAGCTTACATGATTAATTTATGTTAAGTGGTTATTCATACTTGAAAACTTGGATGTATTATCCTTTTCTAGACATTAAACAACTTAATATCATTTTTTCCTTTAGTGTATTCAAAATTAGCTCTCGATGCTTATAATGAAACTAATTATATTTTTAAGATAATTGCATTACTTACCTCCTTGTCGAGGTGTCTCCTTCAATTCTGTACTTCGTACTCCTCTACGATTGTAAGTTACCTACAAGTCATCTCTCTAATATTATAAATACTAAAATTTATGACTCAAATAAATTGTATAAAAAACAATGCATACATATATAACCATTTATCTCGAAACTTTCTCTCTGCATATAATCTGATAAATACTTTTTTTTTTAAATACAATTAGGATTATCATCTTTAGAACTTCATTGACTTTAGAAAATTAAAAAAAGTAACAATAAACTTTATAATTTTTTATCTCATTTCTTCCAATATTCTTTCTTCTTCTTCTTATTCCTCTCAACATTCCTTTGTTGCTTCAATAAGTTTGCACAGTTTTAACCGGACTTTTTCCTTCATTGTTAGTTGCTACAGTTTTAACCAGACTTTTCCTTCAGCCGCTGCCTGCACTGTGCCAAAATCCACTATGCTGAACTCTGCTGTAGTAATTCTCGAATTGTGGCAGCTCTTGCTACAGAAATTTCTGCTTTCACTGTGCCGCCTCTTGCTATAGGAGTTTCTGTGAATTCCTCTACAGTCCCATTGTCGAACACTCAACAGTAAATGCTTGCATAAATTTCGATCAAAGGTAGGGATAGTGGACCCCACTCAATAATTGCTCTTGTACAAACCTCCTATAAAAGCATCTATTCAAAATTTTAATAGGAATTTATCTAATTTAATTTACTTAACTCTTCACTAATAGTAAATACTACTATTTACTTATTTCTTTTAGAATTCGTAATTACTGTTAATACTAACTTAAAAGTAAATTAACATTAAACTTTAATATGAGTTTTAAGATATCTTTAATTAATAAAAATTTCATACCTATTATTTCAGGTTTTACATATGCAATGCATGAATATGATGCGCATGTTCTGATGCCTGCTTATAACTTCACTTTCACTTATAATAACTTTTTTTTCTCCGACACGGATATGACAAGTGGGGCTAGAATATGATAGAATAGGACAAAACAACCTCTCAAAATCGCATATAGTAAGTGTGGTCTGAATTCCTCTCACATACAATAAGGTAGATAGGGTCATAACAAAGTATATAGGGCCCTTATATCATCTCAAAAAGTGTACTTGTAACATTTTAGACTTCTTAACTTCTCTAATGTCATGCCATGAATTATGCAATTTGAATGCAACAACAGATAATTATGACTTTGAACATGATAAATTCATAGTCATATTAGAGATATTAGAGATATCAAAATATACTTGCTTTTAGACTATCACTTAGAACAAAACCTTTTTGATTTAATAGAATATAAATAGAGGTTTCGAAGTTATCAATATATTCTCATAATATAACTTATATTAAATTCATATAGTTTTTAGAATTTGCAATGCATGAATATGATGCACATGTCCTGATGCTTGCTTATAATTTCACTTCCACTTATAACTTTTTTTTTACCTCTCACACCCGCATATAGCAATTGGGGCCAGAACAGAACCAAACAATCTCCCACACCGGTATATAGCAAGTGAGGCCATAATTACTCACACATCTAATAAGGTAGATGAGGTTAGAACAAAACATGTATGACTTTCTTGTATGATTTTAGAAAATGCACTTGTCATATTTAGAGTTGAGAACTTCTCCAATGTTATGTCATTAATTATGCAATTTGAGTGCAACAACACATAAATATAACTTTAAGCATGATAAATTCATAATGGTGTCAAAGATATGAGAATAGACTTGCTATCAGATTATCACATTCATGATTTATTAGAATGTTCATAGAGGTTTCATAGTCATCAATTTATGTTTAGAATATCACTTATACTAAATTCATACAATTTCCATAATATGCAATGCATGAGTATGATGCACATGTCATGTTGCATGTTTATACTTCACTTCTATTTATGCTCCTTTTTATCTCCCACCACACCCGCATATAGTAAGTGGGGTCAGAACAGAGTAGAACAGAACATAACAACCTCCAAAACTCATATATAACCCGTGAAGCCATAACTTCTTCCACATCTAATAAGTTAGATGGAGTCAGAACAGAACATGTAAGCCTTTGCATTATTTTAGAGAGTGCACTTGTAACATTTTAGAGTTCAGAACTTCTCCAATGCTATACTATGAATTATGCAATTTAAATGCAACCGCAGATAATTATAACTTTAAACATGAACATAATAATAAATGAGCTATCAGAATTAGTAAAGTAGGGTATTATTACACGCGTAGAATCTTCCATAACATTTCCTTTTCAATTATAATTTCAAAAGAACATTCAAAGTAGTATTTTAAAATTTTTGGAGAACTATCATGATTCACAAAAATGCCTCATTTATTCGATATATATTAAAATCATCACAGAAAAAATCAACTTATGATAGTAAAAATATTCAGATTAAAACAGGCTATAATATGCAAAAAAGTTACATTGTGAAGACATCGCAAAACCCAAGAAAATGCACTTTTTTATCAATATCTTATTACAAAATCATTGGAATTGAAATTACAGATATGTATTTAGAAGTTTACCTCGTGTTTGACGATTTCCCTAATTGGCCTGTTGCACAAATTCGGTTCCTTAGCTTTCGAATTTCCCTCTCCTCTTTCTTTCTCATCTTTCTCTCTCCCATTCTCTTTTGTCCTCTTCGACCATCGATGGATATGGTGCTTGGTGGGTTTACTATTTTTAGGAAAAAATTTAGAAATTTCTCTTTCTCTCTCTCTCTCTCTCTCTCTCTCTCTCTCTATATATATATATATATATATATATATATATATATATAGTAAGCTATAAAATAAAATTTTTGGGTATTTAAAATTTTTAGTAAAACTCTTTTCTGTATTTTACTGTATAGCATACATGCTTCTGATCATAAAATTATGAGGAAATTATAGATTAAGCATTTTTGCAAACATTTTTAAATATTTTATAAAAGTCTAATAGATAAAAAAATTCATCCTTATGAAATTAAGGATATCTATAGGGTCTTTTGCACCTAGTATTAAACACCCAAAATGATTTTTGTACACAGGGCAGTCAATCTCCTACCTAAAGCCTAGGCACCGCTAGCTCCTTTCCCCTTCCTGCAATACATCAACTAGTGAGCAAGATGCTCAATGAAATACACAATCTTAATATATGAACAAGAAGCAATTAACATGTATGCTGATAGGTCAAATTAATATAAGAGTCATAAGTTATACACATGTATAAAAATAAATAAATAAATTGTATGTCATTATAGTAAATGATCAATGCATAAAATTGTGCAATTGATTTTGTGATTGACATATCTTGTAAATATGAAGAAAATTTGAAGCACTCTATCGAACGAATAGTGTTGATCCCCTCAGTCATAGATAGTTATTTAAGTATTTGAGTGCCTTAGTTATGTTAGAATCAAGTGATCGTGAACTCGTTGGACTCATCTCGTTAAGCTGCCGATCTGTTGGAACTGGCCCAAATGGCCCTTGCTAGACTGGTTCAGTTCTATAGCAGGTAGAATAATACCGCCTCCTCTATTGTTGCCGCCCAAAATAATGGTGCCCACAAATTGAATTGATCTAAAAATAGTGCCGAGGGGGGGGGGGGGGGGGTATGGCGTGGGAGGGAAATTTTGAATTAGAAATAATGTATTAAATAGGCATGAGAGGCTAGGGTTAGTGTTTTGTTGATTATTGTATTCTCTTGGAGTTCTTTTGTGTTTTTTGAGCTCTAGATTCATCTTCTAAGGATTGGGAGAGAACGATCCTCCTCTCGAATTGAGGATCAATTGTATCTTTGCTTTGATTCTTCTTTTCATTCGTTTGCTTTTTTCAATTGAACTACTACTTTGTGTGATTTTTCCTTAGATTTTTGGTAGTTTGTTCGTTGATTTTGTCTCTTTTGATAGAAAAACTTGAGATCTATAAGTATTTCCTATCAAATTGGTATCAGAGCTGTTCCCGGACCCTTGTGGGTTGATTTTTTTTGAAATTTCATCTTGAGATCCTTGTCCGGTGGAGGAAATTCTTGTTGATCTTTGGATCAAAATCTAGAAATTTTGATGGCGGCCAATAAAGTAGATGCGTTGGAAGAACATTTTGAAGGAGAGATGAGCCAAATAAAAGCCACGATGGAGGATCTAATTTCATCCATAAAAGACAAGATCTCCTCCATGGAAGATAAGGTTTCGTCCATGGAAGACAAAATTTTTTATTTTCATTTGATGGTGAAGAATTTTTTGGAAAACCAAATCCAAATGGCGAAATTGGAGGCAAACGGGCCAATGGGAAGAAATACGAATTCTGATTTTCGTAGGAGAAAAAATGATGTAGAAATCATTGAGGAGAAAAGGGGAAGGTATGGAGGAATAAGGGGAAATGAGGGAGAGCCAAAGGTGAGGGAGCTGAAGATGCCAAATTCTGAAGGGAAGGATGCTTATGGATGAATCTACAAGATGAAGAGGTACTTCGCTATCATTGGTTGACGCATGAGGAGAAATTGATAGCAGTGGACCTATATTTGGAGGGGAAGGCGTTGTTATGGTTCTAGTGGAGGGACCAAATGAGACCTATATTGAGCTGGAGAGCATTCAAGGGCTGTTTATTAGAACATTTTCAAACCGACCGGGGAGGGGACTTCTATGAGCAGTTTTTTTTAATTGGTGCAGGATGGATCAGTGGGAGACTATTGGGAGCGATTCAAGTACCTAGCCAGTCGGGTGGAGTGATTATCATAGACTGCATTAGAGAGAAACTTCATAAAGGGGCTCAAGGCAGAGATCAGAGAGGCAATGAAAGTCATGATGCCTCGTGACTTGGGAGAGGCCATGAAGTTGGCGCAACTGTTGAAAAATTAGAAGAATCTAGAGAAGGGAGCATGGAGCAGCAGCTTAGGAGGCTCTTACAAGATGACAACCACCCACTTAGCACCCAAGGGTCCTACAACAGGAGGATTTTGTGAGACCACAAGAGAGAAGACAATAGGAGGGAGCGGGGGAAATTTCAAAAGACTGAAAGAGAAGGAGATGCAGGGAAAGATGGCAAAGGGATTGTATTTCACGTGTGATGAGAAGTATACTCTGGGGCATAGGTATAGGGACCGAGCTTTTCAGGTTCTCACCATCTGTGATGATGAGGAAACTTTGGAGGGAGGTGAGGGAGAGATAGAGGAGGAGAGATGAGAAAATGCATCTGGATCTGGCAGAGGTTTCTCTGAACTCAATGGTAGGATTCATAATGAATCATATCATGAAGGTGAAAGGGGAGATGGGGGATAGGGAGGTGGTGGTTCTGATTGACAGTGTGGCTATCCACAATTTCATTTCCACTCAGGTCGTTTACCATCTGGGAGTGAAATTGGTGGACACCAGTTATTATGGAGTGATGATGAGTACAAGGAAGTTGGAGAAAGGCTAGGGGATCTGTAAATGAGTGGTGTACCATCCAGGGGATTCAGGTGAGGGAGGAATTCCTCCCACTAGAGTTAGGGAGTACAAATGTCTTCCTGGGGATGAAGTGGTTGCAGACCTTGGTGGACACCAAGGTTAATTGAGAAGCACTTACGATGGAGCTGAGGGTGGATGGAAGAGAGGTGGTGATCAGGGGAGATGCAGGGCCGTCCAAAACCATGATGTCACTCAAAACCATGGTAATGGATACAGGAGGTGAGGGAAGGTTATTTGGTGGAGCGCACAAATTGGAGGGAGTTAGCTTGGAGGAGGGAGGGGACATACCCCTCTCCATATAGCTATTGATCTAGCTCTTCTATGAGGTGTTTCACCCGCCTCAGGGATTGCCATCACTTAGGGAGTAGGAGCATACTATCACCTTGAGGGAAAGTGTGTTGCCCATCAGCGTCAGACCCTATAGATATCCTCAATTTCAGAAGGATGATATTGAGAAGTTGATTAGAGAGATGCTGGAGATAGGAATCATCAGATCCAGTATCAGTCCTTTTTTTGGTCCAATATTATTGGTGAAGAACAAAGATGGCAGCTGGAGATTTTGTGTGAATTACAAGGCGATCAACTAGGAAACTGTGCCAGACAACTTTCCTATACCAGTGATTAATGAACTATTTGATGAATTAAGTTGGGCAATGATGTTCACCAAGATAGATTTGAAATCAGGATATCATTAGATTAGAATGAAGGTATGCCAAAAACTGCTTTCAGGACTCACGAGGGGCATTATTAGTTCCTAGTGATGCCTTTGGCCTCACTAACGCTCCAGCTACATTTCAGTTGTTTATGAACAAAGTCTTCAAGCCCTATCTCAGGTGATTTTTCTTGGTGTTTTTTGATGACATCTTAGTTTATAGCAGGACAAAGGAGGAACATTGAGAGAACTTGAGGAGGGTGTTAAAGGTGTTGCAGGAACATCAGTTGAGGGCCAACCTGAAGAAGTGTTGCTTTGCTCAGACCAGTGTGGAGTATTTGGGCCATATTGTGTCCAAAGAAGTAGTGGCCACATATCAATAAAAAATTGAGGCTATGTTGAGATAGCCATTACCTAAGAATCTGAGGGAGCTAAGAGGATTTTTAGGACTGACGGGATACTACAAGAGATTCATGAAATGGTACAGAGCTATAGCATGGCCACTAACAGAGTAGCTTAAGAAGGATGGGTTCCTATGGGGGGAGGAGGCCATAATAACTTTTGAGGGTTTGAAGGTAATTATGACTACTTTATTAGTCTTAGCTTTACCAGACTTCACTCAGGTCTTCATAGTGGAGACAAATGCTTTAGGGTATGAACTGGGTCAGTGCTCATGCAGAATTGTCGACCCATTGCCAATTTCATCTAGGTGTTGACAGCTAGAGCAAGGCTAAAATCAGTATATGAGAAGGAGTTGATGGTCATCGTCTTAGCCATCCAGAAGAGGTGGCCTTACCTGCTAGGTAGGCATTTCATTGTTATAACAGACCGGTAGAGCCTAAAGTATTTATTGGAGCAGATGATGGTGACAGAGGAGTATCCGAGGTGGCTGTATAAATTGCTGGGGTATAATTTTGAAATCTAATACAAGCCTGGAGTGGAGAATAAGGCGGCAGACGCCTTGTCCAGGTGCATCGGAGAGTTGCAGGCGATGGTAGTATCGATTCCTTTGATGTTATATTGGGATGCCATCAAGGAGGAGAGTGTCAGGGATGAGTTATTGGGAAAGATCAGGTTCGATTTACTAAGGGAAGAGAGTAGCCATCCGAGGTACTCATTGGAAGAGAACGGATTGTTGTATTAAGGGAGGTTTGTGATGCCCCCAATATCATTACACATTCTACAGTTACTCTAGGAGTTTCATGGGAGCGCTGTTGGGGGTTACTTAGAGATGCAGAAGACATATAGAAGGCTAGCTTCAGAGCTATACTAGAAGGGGATGCATAAGGATGTAGAGGAGACGTCAGCCAAATGTGAGGTATGCCAGAAAAATAAGTATTTGGCCATGTCTCTAGGAGATTACTGTAGCCATTGGCTTTACCCCAGGTCGTGTATGGGAGGAGATCTCCATGGATTTCATAAAGGGCTTCCCCGATCAGAAGGGCTCACAGTGATCTTAGTGGTGGTAGATCGCTTGAGAAAGTATGCCCATTTAATTATCCTATGCCATCCATATACTGCAGTGACAGTGACATCAATGTTCATCAGAGAAGTGGTCAGGCTGCATGGAGTACCAGAGGCTATAGTATCTGATAGAGATAAGGTGTTCCTCAGCTACTTTTAGAAGGAGTTATTCAGACTACAGGGGACAGTATTAAAGAGGAGCACCACCTATCACCCACAAACAGATGGCCAAACAGAAATGGTCAACAGGAGCTTGGAGACCTACCTAAAATATTTTGTGTCTGAGTCACCCAAGTTATGGGCCAAGTGACTAGCATGGGTGGAGAATTGGTACAACACCTCTTATCATTTGACATCTCAGATGATACCCTTCAAGATGTTGTATGGAAGGGATCCACCTCACCTGGTGCACCTTGGGCATATCAGTACTCTAGTTTCGTCAGTGGAGGAGTATTTGGAGGAGAGGGACAGAGTGTTGGAAGAATTAAAAAGGCATCTGTTGAGAGCTCAACAGATTATGAAAAAACAAGCAGATGGGCATAGGAAGGACATTTATTTTGAAGTAGGGGAGAAGATGTTCTTAAAGCTCGGACCATACAGGCAAAAAACCGTCACCAACAGGAGAAATGAGAAGCTTCGCCCAATGTACTTTGGATCTTATAAGGTATAGGAAAAGATTTGAGCAGTGACATATCGGCTGAAACTACCACCAACGACGACCATACATCTTGTGTGCCATGTATCCCAGCTGAGGAGAGCCATTGGAGATCATGCAGGTATTGGACCATACATCTTGGCCCAATGTACTTTGGATCTTATAAGGTATAGGAAAAGATTGGAGCAGTGACATATTGGCTGAAACTACCACCAACGGTAATCATACATCTTGTGTGCCATGTATCCCAGCTGAGGAGAGCCATTGGAGATTATGCAGCAAGTTCTGAATTACCTGTAACATTAACCGAGGATTTGGAGGTGATGTTAGAACCCTTTGAGCAACAAGGGGTGCGCCAAAAGGCGGGAAAGGAAAAAAGGGTGTTGATCAAGTGGAAGGATCTTCTAGATTATGAGGCGACATGTGAGCCTTATGAGAGGGTGAAGTATCAGTTTCCCTCCTTTCACCTTGAGGACATGGTGATTCTTTGGGTGGGCGGTATTGTTAGGCCGGTTCAGGTGGAACCGGCCCTGGTTTGGCTAGTTTGGTTTTATAGGAGGCGGAATAATACTGCCTCTTCTATTGTTACCACCCAAAGCAATGGGGCCCACAAATTGAATTGATCTAAAAAATGCAGGGGGGTTGGAGGAAATTTTTGAATTAGAAATTAATGTATTAAATAGGCATGAGAGGCTAGGGTTAGGGTTATGCTGATTATTGTATTCTCTTGGAGTTCTCTTATGTATTTTGGGCTCTAGACTCATCGTCAGGGATTTGGAGAGAACGATCCTCTCGAATTGAGGATCAATTGTATCTTGTTTTGATTCTTCTTTCCATTGGTTTGTTTCTTGCAATAGAACTACTATTTGGTGTGATTTTTCCTTATATTTTTGGGAGTTTGTTCGCTGATTGTCTCTTTCAATAGAAAAACTTGAGATCTACAAGTATTTCCTATCAACTACTTTATTTGACCATAATCATGATATTTGGAGATCATATGGTCATTAAATCAATGTATTGAATTTTTTAGTTATGGTTCAAGCCCTTGATGTGGGCTCATATCGGACCATTCTTGGCTTCGTTGGATTTATCTTGTCAAGATGTTTAGTGAGACTTAAGTTTGTTGAAGTAGGAGTTCAGACGATCCTATATTTAATTTTGAAATTTTCCAATTCAAATGTCTCGAGATTTATGTACAATCATGGCAGTTTTTTGTGATGTATCAATGTTATAAATAACTTACAAATAATGTTAAAATTACAATTTTTTGGTTTCTTTCACGTAGACATTTTTTCTTTAGTGGAGTTGGATCCAAATTTACTCGTGGGTGATATCAGAACTTTAAAAGTAATTATGTACCAAAAAAGAGAGAGAGAGCTTAGAGAGAGAAGCTGTGTGAATTGCCTGTCACTATTAGAAATTATGAAGTTGGGGATATCACTTAATGTCTTAGTCCTATCCTTTGACCCTATATATATTTGGGCTATGGTACCAGCATACCCCATTTTGGATTCTCTTGGTCAAGCAAAAGTTCTGATAGAGATTAGCGGAAAAATTAGGCACATTTCCTGCTAAGACACATTATGACTTTAAGTAAGATCAAGCTGGTAAAAAATTTATTCGCCAAGATTGTGACAAAACTTAGAACTTTTTTATAATTTTTTAATAGATCCAACATAACCATTCATAGGGAAGTGAATACAATCAAAATCATTAAAATAAATTAGAGTTTCTAATTACCATCATAGATAATTAACATCCATGTATTTCCATTGGAATTCTTATTTCTATTTGCTGTTTTATTTAGCCAACAATCTCCATGTCATACTATCTACAATCTGAGAATTACTTCTGGATCCTGTTTCATCATTTTTTGGGATGATTTAACCAGATTGTTCAGCATATTAAATATATAAGGTTGATCAGCTGATATAAAGAGCCCCTTTAAAAGT
Source organism: Dendrobium nobile (assembly GCA_022539455.1). NCBI lineage: Eukaryota > Viridiplantae > Streptophyta > Magnoliopsida > Asparagales > Orchidaceae > Dendrobium > Dendrobium nobile. Next base: position 36,229,202 of record CM039723.1, read on the forward strand.
CTAGTTGTGCACATACAAAATATTAACAATCCATACATTAATTTCAATCCATTTGAAAGTCTTGGCACTTGAAATCACAAATATCATTTCATTCAATCTGAACTGTATATTTGATGCATCTAATTGATGCTTAAACTATCCTAAAGTTTCTTCAAATCATGTGTTCAACCAGTTTAAATGATGGTAAAAGGAATTAAAAGTTTTTATCTAACATTTGAAGGTTCTAAAGTTAAATCAAAATGGGAGGAGAATAATGCTTCTCCTCTAAAAGTTTATATATATATATATATATATGTGTGTGTGTGTGTGTGTGTGTGTGATGTTGCCTGCTTTAATCATTATTTTTTGTGAGAATAGTTTCCAAATGGTAACAAAATTATCTACGTTGTTTGATAACCATATTTATTTGTGATCTTTTTGGCCATTAGATGTTAAGATCTTTCAAGGTTGAGATGATTGTTCTCTCAGCAATTCCCAGCTTGGTTGAAACTTGGATGGCTGGATTTGGTTTCAATTGTATTGACGCTGAAGAGAAAAAACTTTTAGAGGACATTAACTTGATGCTGTTTCCTGGAACAGTTCTGCTGAAAAAGAAACTATATGTTGCTTCAATAGAAACAGGTGGGCTCTTTCTTTGGCCTAATTTTCAGTATGGAGCTTTTTCTATTTTGATTTAGTATATTTGGGTGTTGGTTCATTTTCCATAAAGATCAAAATGACAAATTTACTAATAATGCAGGGGGAAATGATCAATTTTGTTCAACACAAGATGAATCTCATATTTTGGTGGGTTTTGATGGAAAGAAACATGTGGAAGCAAGTCAATGGCCTTCTGAAGATGGTGGATTGGAATTGGATCTATAATCCGTTCTCTCAACTTCATCAAATCTTGAACAACTGGATCACTGTCTGCGCAAAAGTTTAATAATACCTTCCCGTAAACCCTGTTCCAACAGCTAAGTCTACGAGGCGGGCTGATTTTTCCCTTGCTACATACTGAAATATAGATGACTGATCCAGTTGGCTTCAGAAGTGAAACGTGGTTTTGCTGATATGCATCTGATATCAGGTCAATGACCCAGGAACATTTAACGCTTAAAATCTTCCTGAACTGCTTATCTGAAGTCTTTTGATGATCCTTTACAAAGCCGTAGCATTCTCAATTAAATCAAGATTTCTTTTGCTAGTGTTGATGCTGTTATGATGTTTGAAGATGAAACCCTGAGGTAGTTTTATGTGCTTTTATTCCGTGAAAAGCTGCAATGAGCTGATGATATTTTGTGGGCGTAGAATTATAGTACTCTGATAGAAAAAAGGCTACGGTATCAGTTTTCCAAGAGTACGACATGAAAACCTTGATGCGATTATCTAAGTTGGAGTGAACTCTAGCGGTGGCCAGTTCTATTATGTTACTATAATTAACAAAAAGATTCCAGCAGATAAAAAAATTTCCGGAGGTATATTTGTGAAATTCTAATTATGCTTTAATGGAGGTGCATTTCTCTTCTGTGGTTAAAAAAATCAGTTGATTAGTGATCAACCATCTGGGGTTTCCTGCATTTTGTCCATATGGAAATTTCCGAAGTAGTTGAACTATCGAAGCTTTCAAATACTTGCTTCGAGACCTAATCTTACTTTTTACTTTACAACGCTTGATCAAATAGAATGTTAATCTTCAGCTGCCGGAAATATTTGAGAACAAAAATCAATTCAGTGCCAGCTATCAACTTTAGCTTCTGACATTCACATGGTTCTGATGACTTCGTGATTCCATTAATTGTAGCAAATTCATTCAATTCTTTTGAAGGAAACTATATAGAGTGCATAACTGTTAATTTTCTTTTCCATCATTAAGGTAGCCTGTATAAGTTACTTTTCTGATAATGGCGTTCTGCATATGTTTACTGGATTTTATTTTTGTTATGCTTTGTTTGGGTACTGCGGCGGCTGTTGATTGAAAATAATTTTTGTTTCTAACTTTTTTGTTCTTGTTTGTTTAATTTTCTTTAAGTTTCAAGGCAAAATAATAGGATTTTGACTTTAGCTTCGTTTAGTAAAGTTTTGTTACACTACAACCCATTTCTCGTTGACATAGAGCCCATCAATAGGTGCAGCAAACTTATACTAGAATCTATCGTTGATAGAATCAAGATATCTCTATTATATGCATTAGTCAACAGCATTTTATATTGGCAGTCTTTTTTATCATATGTGATTGTATTGTCTTTGTAAATCTGAAGATCAGAAGATTGCTACAGAAGTGCATGTTGAATGTGTGGTGCTCACCGATTCGACCCTAAAATAAAGTTGGAGATTAAAAGAATGAGATATTATTGGCCTTTGATGATAGATAATTACATGAATGTTGCATATTATTGTCATAAATGTTTGGTGTACGGTGTAGTGTTGCGATCAATGGTTGAATGTTTCTACATCTGAAAGTTGGAGTATAGATATCATTGATTTGATCGATCCAACGTATCTCGAAGGTCATTGATTCATATTAGTGACAATTGATTACTTCTCAATTTAGATTGAAGCTATCCCATTATGAAAAGTTGGGGCTTACCATGTTCTTTATTTCTTCATAGACCATATCTTATATTGATTTCGCATTTTTCATTGAATCGTATCTGATAATGATCAATTTTTAATAAGCATTAAAATAAATAACTTTGCAAGACATTATAATATTAATCGGAGATATTCAAGTATCTATTACCCTTGAGTAAATAAATTGGTTGAGGCAATCAATAAAATATTAGCGCAAATTATAAAGAAGATATGAAACAATAATAAATGTCAATTTTATGAAATTTAGGAGAAGCTTCATGGGTATATTGATCTATATATATAGAACTCCAATTTAGTCTACACCATTCGCTTTAGTCTTTAGGGCAGAATTTTTAAGTACAACTTTCCTCTGTAATTGTTGAAGTGAATTATGGTATAATATCTTAACAAAATGCCAGACTTTAATTAGAAGACCTCGAAGGTTGAGAAGAAAAGCATTTGTTGGCTCAGTAGAATCTTGAACTCTATTAAACAAGCATGATTCAAGCACAAGATAAAATGGTTCATCCTCTAGTATTTCAAGTAGGAGACTTCATCTTGGTTCTATGAAGACCCATATTTGTCTAGAGAAAACCTATATGGAAAGCTCTATTTGTGGTGGAGAAGGTCCACCAAGGAGGTTCATATTAGCTTGTTGAATGTAAAGGAGATCATGTTATGTTGCTTGTTAATTGACGATATCTTAAGAAGTATCATGTAAGATTGTACTTCAGAATAAGATTTTTAATAAATACAACACTTGATATGTGAATTACCTTTATTGTTAAGGCTTTCATATCGAATTGAGTCCGAGTAAAAGAGGTTTAGTTTTGAAATTTTGAATATAATCAAAATTTTTGAATTTGTTATAGTAATTTTCCTACTAAATTTGCTTCTCTTCAATTTCCTGCTTAAAATTATTTGCTTGTTCTTAAGGATAGATAAAAGTTTCAATCCTTATAAACTCTAGTTGGCTGGGTAATACCATTTCAAGTATTTTCTTAGTTTAACCATCCTACCTGCTTAAAATTGCTGCTTCTTATTAAGGATAGGTATAACTTTCCTCATTGACATCCTTTCCTTAAAACTTTGATTAACTAGATAACAGCTTCCCAAGTACCTTCACCAATAAAACCATTTTGCGTACTAAGTTTTAAAATTGTCTTGCTCTTTAGGATAGGCAAAGTTTCTCCCAATGACATCCTTTCCTTCAAACCTTGGTTGACTGAATAATAGCATTTTAGTTATTTTCTTAATTTAAGCATTAATGCTGTTAAAATTGCTTACATATTCTCTAATATGGTTATAAGTCCTTTGTTTAGCACCCTGATTAACTAGTGTCAAATAACGCCTTTTAGGTACTCTCCTAATTTAACAATCATTGCCTGCTTAAATATGCTTGTTTGTGATACCATCCTTTCAGGTACTTGTTTGCTTAAACTTGCCTACTTGGGATGGTACGCTTTCAAGTACTTGCCTTTTTAAATCTGCTTATTTGGGATGATACCCTTTCAAGTAATTGCCTACTTAAATATGCCTATTTGTGATGATACCTTTTCAGATGCTAGCTTGCTTAAATATGTCCATCTGGTATGATATCATTTAAAGTATTTGTCTGCTTAAATCTACCTATTTAGGATAATTCCCTTTTAGGTATTTTCCTGCTTAAATCAGCCTATTACTTGCTGAACAATTATTACGTCCTCTGACCTGACGTAGAGGTACGTTCGGCCGCCAATAACATGTCGCCACGTGCTCTTACTCTTTACCGCGCGGCCCGACGACTTGACTCGGAGCGGAACCCGGGAATGCTATGTTCGCGATTTTCTCGGTATTGCTCGGTATTGCTTTGAAAAAACGAGAAATACCGCTCTGTGAAGATCAAAACTATACAAATACCGAGTTGTACTGAGTTTTTCTACAACTCGGTACAACTCGGTATTTGCTCGGTATTGCTTGGTATTTGCTCGGTATTGCTAGAAAAAACTCGGTACAACTCGGTACAACTCAGTATTTGCTCAGGATTTGCTCGGTATTGCTAGGGATTTGCTCGGTATTGCTAGGTATTTGCTCGGTATTGCTAGAAAAAACTAGGTACAACTCAGTACAACTCGGTACAACTCAGTATTTGCTCAAAATTTGCTCGGTATTGCTAGGGATTTGCTCAATATTGCTAGAAAAAACTCGGTACAACCCAGTATTTGCTCAGGATTTGCTCGGTATTGCTAGGGATTTGCTCGATATTGCTAGGTATTTGCTCGGTATTGCTAGAAAAAACTAGGTACAACTCGGTATTTGCTAGGTATTTGAAATATATCCAAAATGTGATGAGATGTTGTTCGGCTCGTCAAGGATTTAAAAAAACGCACAGGGCGAGAACCCAAAAACAGCGGGTCGGGTCGCCGACTTTGGCGCTAAAATATTGGTGGCCGAACGTAGAGGAGCGTACGTTCACCGGACCAAATAAAAGTTCATTACTTGCTAAACTCAATTGCCTGCTTAGTTTATTTCTTGCTAAATTCATTGCCTACCAAGGAGTATCAAAAGTAAATTTTAAATAGTAGCGTCAAAATTGAGGTTCAAAACTAGCTTCAAACTTTTTTTTTTTTTAATTTTAAAACTAGCTTCAAACTTAGTTTTGAAACTTTGAATATTTGCTTCACAATAGAGGTTTGAAATTATGTTTGAATCAGGTTTGAGAATTAGTATCAAACTTTTTTTCATTAACTTATATATAATTGATTCAATTGATTTATATTATTATGTTTGTAAATGTCTATAATAATTATTCCTATTAAGAGGCATTACATTATTAGGATCACATATAGAGCTAGGATGATGAATAAACAAGTAGTTTGAAGCTTATGGCCTTTTTAGAGGGCCAATAAATCTTCCTTCAAGCAACATTTAATTTTACATAATTGTCATTTTTGGTGTATTAACTCATCTACTTCTCTTAAAGAAGTAGGATGATATTAATTACTCCTAAAGCATAATATTTTGAATTAGATATTTTTATTACTACTCAAGCATATTAAGTGTAAATTATGTATTGTGTATAACATTTTAATTTCAATAAAAAATTATTATTTTAGCTATTTTTGCATAGAAAATACTCATAAATTGTGAAAAATATAAAGTATAACATAGCGCCGTGGCACCAGATAAAACAACGCTACTACTTTAAAATCAACTCCGCCAAAGTACCATTTTTATATATTACAGTGTTATCCTCTCTGTTTGTGTCACTGCAGTTGCATCACAGGCAGTGCCGCTACGTTAAGTGCTCCGCTGCATTAAACATTCAGCTTGGCAGCATCGGGTTCTCAGGAAAATGAATGTCGCAATGCTATAATTACAAGAGTATATTAAGTACTAATGTAGACTCTTGTTCTCTAAAGAATTTATGGATGTTTTTAATATATCTCGTTCTTCATTTAATGCATATAATGGTCATGCGTATAGTTAAAATTTTGTGTGAAGTATAGCCTCGACGGAAGAATTTAAGAATGATCAAAAGTATTGAGATAGAATGTTGGCATGCCTAGACATATCATGTTTGAATATTCTAAGTTATATGGAGATATTTAAAATACAGGGGGTCAATAAATATCATTTTCACCCCTACAAGATTGATAGAAATCTAGGGATGCACATGCTCTGATTATATCTAAAATTAAGAGTATCATTAGAAAAAAAATGATATTTTTATGCATAAATCCAAACCATTTTATTAAAATTGTATCAACTAATTTATTCATTTTTATTCAGTGGTAGGATCTCAAAAATATCTTTTTTATTTCAGTAGGATAACTAATGAAATTTGAGTAAACAATAATAGTTTTATTAAGAAAGCATAACTCTTTCACATGAATTCGACGCTCTAATTCATCACTTTATTACTTGATTCGACACGTATATATATTTAAGTGCGCTTTAATTATTGACATATAAAAAAAATTGATCATATTTAAATCTTGCATGTCACATCTAGCTAAGCGTGGATAGAATCAATCTCGATAATTTATACAAGCCCCTTCATATCAAAGCATCATATTGATATTTTGCTTGATCAATGCAATTTTATTTTTGATGCAGGGCCATTCAAGCATCGTAATGCTAGATCTCCTCAACACTGCAATGCTATCTTGATCACCACAGTGTTGGGGTGGGGAATCTTTTTTAGAAACTTTGATGAACTCAAAAGAGATGTGTTACATATGCTTTGATTCATAGTACAAAATTAGGAGCTTGATCTTTATACACATGAATTCTTACGTATCATAAGGTTAAAGTACTTTAGAGCATAGTATTTTCTCTAGCCATTTTTAGTTGCTTACTTCATTTGTATAACCATTTATTTCTTTTGGTAAGATAAATTTTGCAATCAGTAAAAGTATTAGAAAAGTGAATATTTTTTAAGTCATTCTATTCCTTGTGGGAACGATACTCAACTCATCCTAGACTACTTGACACGACATAAGCACTTATGTAGTAATAATTATAACCCATACGTGTAGGGTGTAGTGTGTGTCATTATTACAAGCATGATATTTTTTATGCCATTGTTAAGGATATAGTCATGTTTCCTCTGTATTTACTATTTATTACTTGGAGAATTACAAAATTGTTATTATTTATGTTCATGTTTAATTTTTTCATGTTTTTATGGTTATTTTTTGTTGCATTACAATCTTAATTGAGTGTAGAAGTTATTCTCATTATTCGTGAAATTTGCTATAGTCATTTCTTGCATGGCAGAAACTGATTATTAGAATTATTGTGTGAACCTAAAAACAAAAAAATATATAAAAATTAAAAAAAAAATTAAAGAACATAAAAAAGGTAGAAATGATAAATCTAGTGCATGAGGATGAACAACACAGACCCTTAAGATATTATACTAATCCATTGATAGATGACATTCAATAGAGTATTAGTAAACCCAATATTTCAAGAAAATAATTTTGAACTTAATCTTGTGATTAATTAGATGATTCAAAACTCAATTCGGAAGGACTCTTATAGAGGTTTCTAACATGTTTATTACAAGTTTCTTAGAAATATATACAACCTTTAAGTATAATATACTCTCATGATGCTGTTAAACTTAGGTTGTTCCCATTTTCTTTAAGAGACAATGCAAAAGTCTACCTAGGTTCATTTGTGTCTTCATTAATCTTGAGGGAAGCTCCAGGGAAAAACAAGGCACAATTTGGAAATTAAAATATTGTGGTTCAATAACCTTTTTTAAACTTTTAATTGGCATCAGAGTGGGTTTTTGAATTAGTGATTTAAAAATTTTTAAGAGAAAGATCCATGGCACAATTTGGAAATTAAAATACTATGGTGGGTTATTCAATAACTCATCCACCATTATTTGATAAAATTCTTTTTGATTTTTAGAAAATTTGCATGTTTATATTTCTACAATCTATTGTCTATCACATGTGGCATATGATTCAAGTAGGAATTTGTCATTTGACTAAGTTGGATGATTACTATTCTTCAATTGGGTCGCATTTGTATCTATCTCTTTTTCTTTAGGATTAACTTTAGTGTTAATAGGAAGAGATGTTGTGGGTCTACTACTCATAAAGATTGCAAGCTTAGTTGTGTTTCCAAATTCTAAATTGAAGAAGCTTGGTTTTATAATTGTGTTCCCAATTGGATGACTACATCTTCTAGATTTGTCTTCCTTATTCCATATTGATTGCTTTGATTAAATCTAGGAGGATATGCTAGTCTTGGATTATTGTTAGCTTAATTTTGATAATTCCAATTTTTGCCTTGGTTATTTTAACCAGGATTCCATTAATTTCCACCATTATTATTTGACCAATTAAAATATGCTTGATTCCTCCAGCCTAAATTATATGTATTTGAATAGGGATTGTTTAGTATGTTAGTCAAAATTATATTTTAAATCTATTGGATATCATTTTATTCTATTGAACTTTTATCTTCAAAATGTAAAGATGAATTAGAATTTAAGCTAAAAGTGCTCAACTTCTTTGATATTGCTGTAACTTATGCTGTCAAAATTGATAAAAAAAAAAAACATTTTCATAAAGTCCTTTCACTCGCTGTAACTTATGCTGTCAAAATCGATAAAAAAAAAAAAACATTTTCATAAAGTCCTTTCACTCACTTAGGATTTACCCTATCAGCATGCCACAAAAAATTTTTTATTTTCATTTCTTCATTTAATTCATAAGCCTCTTCAAAAGGCTTTGACATCAAGGAACCTTCAAGCACAGCATCAATTATGGCTCTAAGGGATCCTACCAATCCATTGTAAAAAATTTGAACTATCAAACAATCAGGTAAGGCATAGTGAGGGCACTTTCTAAGCATCTACTTGAATCCTCCTAACTCTCATGAATATATTCTCCTTCTAACTACGTAAAAGAAGTAATATTATTTCTAACCTTGATAGTCCTAGAAGGTAGGAAATATTTTTCTAAAAATTTGTGGGCCAACTCATTCCAGGTGGTAATAGAGCACGGGGGTAAAGAATTTAACCATATTTTTTTCTTCTCTCATAAAGAAAATGGTAACAATCTAATTCTAATGGCATCATCTTGTTTGGGTTGAAAAGTTTGAAAAAGGGGTTTTGAAAATTTTATTTTTCTTTAGGAATTTAGTCTCAAAGTTGAACACATCATTATAAATGATATATCACCTTGGGAAATGAAAATATCATTAATTAATTGGTTCAGATAATGATGGTAAAAATTTCATCTGTGTTATAATAGTTAAATTCAAGGAAGGATGACATATAACCCTAAAGGGTTAACATGACGTTCTATCAAGCATCTAACTATAATAGTATGAATGGGAGATCATTAATTTCATATTCAGGGTCTTGATAAGAAATTATATAACCTCCCAAAGAAAGAAAATACCATTTACTAATCGATCGTATGAATATGGATAATGATCACCGTTGATTTAATTTTTCCAAAGAAGACTAGTTGAATTTTGAAAATTAATTTTTTGAAAAAGTTAGTGTGGGTTCTAAATCCCCTACGGGTGAAAGCCCTCATAATTAATTACATCGTAGGGGGGGGGGGGTGGTTGAATTCCCTATTAATACTCATGATTAAAATAACAACATAATTTATGTTTAGAGATTTTTCAGGAGTGATATCAAAGGAAGTGGATTTGGAGTTTCAACACAGATTTAATTGAATTTTGAACACTTATTTTTGTAGATCAAACGAGGAGAGGTACGAGACACTTTGGGATTCTAAAGTAATCCAGAAGTGTTGCAACCTAAGCAAAGTCTTAGGCTTTAAGTTTTGGATTGAGAAAATTTTTAATTTGGGTTGATTGTTTTATTAAAAATTTGGGGACTATATTCCTAGAAAATAAGGTCTAAAGGCATAAACCTGCCTTAGAACCTAAATCTACATTGGGCACTAGACAATAGTTACCTGAGCATGGATAATGTGAAGCAAGACTAAACTTACCCCGACCTAGATTAGGGAGCCAACTAACTACCTTGTTGATTAAAATCTATGAGTCCAGTCATTTTTGTGAAAGAGTGATGGGTTATTATTGATTAAAGTTTTGATAATTTGGACTAACATTTAGAGCATATCCTAACTGGTCTCTTGACTTATGCTAGGTGAGAATGAAAGAATCAAATGTAATTAAAATTTTAGACTCATTTTTAAATTGATTTCTAATGCGATGAATGCTCATCAACTAAATTAAATACTTAAAATGATATGTAAAAGTTTTTCATAAAATTAGTTTTTTTTAGAGATAGCATAACGTCCACTTAATAGGAATATGTTAGGTGGCCAGCCAGAAACTATAGGCTGGGAGGTGTCAAATAAGGAAGAGAATTAAGTTAATATGATCATATAGACTCTCAGTGGTCCTGAGCTTACTTCTTAGATAGTTGGAATTTCTATATCACCTTAAAAATTTTAATTGATTTAAGTAAAAAATATTTTTAACGTATCATCATAAGCCTCCAATCGTATCTAGGCTAAATAAAAACTCAACATGAAAATCATAAAAAAAACTAAGAAAATAAGTAGTATTAATCACAATTAAATTAAAACAATTAGATCAATCAATCAAATTAATTAAAGAAAGTAAATGTCCATAGGCGAATTGCTTGCTTATTATAACCCAAAATTTATAGAAATTAAAAGTAATCGGTATCAGTGACAACAACCCCGGATTATAATCCTAGGATCAACACATGTTTACTTTGAATGGGTTACTCTTTGTCTTTAACTTTTCGAGCTCCTTGGATTCATCGTATATGGATACTCAAATAAAAAAATTCTTTCCCTAATGGAGATCTTTTTCTTTTCACTTTGGGTATTAAAATTATCCATATTTGGGCTTTCAAATGGAAAAGGACTGTCCCCGTAAGGGGTATCATTTCTCTTTGGAATCTAACTTTTGATCTATGTATTACGACTCAAAGAAAAACTTTCACAACTTAAGACTATCAAATTACATCAAAATTAAAAAAAAAAAAATCTAGATTTCTTGTAAGATTATCCTAACCAATTTAAAGTAAAATACATTCCAAGGAGTTATATATATGTGCATTAAATTAAATCTGACTCATACTTGGCCACGCTCTTTTGATTTCAAGAGGGACTTGAGTAAACACCGACCTGGCTTAGATTATAGTTGGTTGTCCTAGCAAACCATCTAAATTGTGTGAGGCAGGCTGTGTAGCTTGGATATGTCTTAAACTAGGTAATTTATTGATGTTTTTTAGTGTTCAAGTTTTTTATATATCGAAAAGGGAAATTTATGTTTTAGTATAAATATTAGTGTATTAAAGATCAACTTAGGTATATTTTAATTATTAAATGATTACCACCTTTGTTGCTTACTGAGACCCTAAAATTTATTTCACCTTCTTTGGGGCTAAGCTAATAGCCTCGTAAGCCCGTGTTACCTAATAGTAACCGGTGCTAGTTAAATTAATTTAAGTAGTTAAAGATTAATGGTTGATAAATTTTTATCAATTAATTAATTTTTGATTTGAAAGATTAAATTAGATTTTTTTAAGTTTTAAATAAATTATTGCATTTTTAGAATTTTGGAATTATTAGAATTATTTAAATATGTTAATTAAAAGATTAAAAGTTGAGTTTTAAAATTTAAGTGATTTTTGAAATTTAAATTTTTTTTCTAATTATTAGACTTTAAGATGAGTAATTAGACTCTAAGTTTGCTCATTTTGGAATTTTCTACATTAAGTTTTGATTTTTTTAAAGTTTTGACCTATTTTAAACTACAGTTTGATTGGAGAGTTGACTTTTTGAGTTTGACTTAATTTTTGAGGTTTGAAATTTTTAGAAAATACTAGATTTTGATTAGAGTTGAATGACACAAATTTTGAATAAATTGGATTTTTTTGAAGTTAATGGCATTTTTTAAAAATTTAGATATTTTTGGAATTTTAAATATTGTTTAATTTGAGGAGAGTTTTAGATTTTGATCCAAATTATCCGCAAACCACTTGTAATCACCTCCAAAGGTCAAAAATGACCCAAAGGGATGTTTCCAAGTATTTAGAAATTTTTTAGAATTTTTAAATATATTTAATTAATTAATTTAATTAATGTACATTTCTTTTATAGATTAAATTAAAGTTAAATTGAAGGTCTGATCATAGGACATTTAATTTTCATTGATTATGGGTTTAATTATGAACAATTAGAAGTTTTATGTAATGTTTTTAGGTTTAATATGAATTAATTATGAATTAAATAAGCTTATGTGTTAAATCTTCGGTGTGATTTTGGGTTTCCTAATTGATGGACAAAATGGACACCAATTCTTGTAAAACTTGGGCCATTAGTTCACCTGACCTAAGGGCCCAAGCCCACTAAATTTTTCCACAAATTTATCCCACTAAGGTGGTCAACCAAATCACCTAAGGTAACCACTAGGTTACCTTAGAAAAATCCAAGCTCACTATCTTAGGCTTGGGAGGGGGATGAAACTAGTGGCTCTAACCTCCCTATCTTAGATAGAATTAACACATGAAAACACACAACCTAAGTCTCATTGGAAAGTCCACTAAATCTATTTGAACTTAAGGGTCAATAAATGACCCTTAAGCCTAAATTGACTTAGACATGTCTTTAATCAAATCAAACAAGGGAGTTAATTTTTGGACAAGTCATAGACATGCCCAAAATCAATCCCCCAAATTTCAATCTTTGATGAGTTGTCCTAATGCCATAATTGCAAAAATATCCCTAGTTTTCTAACTATTATAAATTAAATTTCATGCATGCTCAGGAATTGAGACCATATGGCTTTTGTAGGGCTCCTCAAACCCTTTCCAATGAGCCTAGAAATACCAAAATCGACAAAGTGGATGGGGTGATTTGATTTTTGAAATTTTAAACATGGTATTACACACTCAGCAGGTACTTTAGATGCAGGCGCCATTTGATTGGTCAGCTAATCATTATGGTTGATTATGTAAATACAGAAATGAATATAGCCATCAGATCATTGATCGAATGGCTGCGATCAAATGAGCTCTAAAATGGCAGGATATAATTTAGACTATTGATTGAAATCAACGACTCGGATTAGGTCTTCAACCTTTTGCAAGGGCCCAAAGTTGTAGACCATATCTAAGAGATCACGTTGGCGAACTCCTTCAAAATTTCACAGGAAGGATCAAGATAATGTAAACTGTTAATCTAATTGTAAGATTTTGGTGGTTTGATGGTTTACTTCACACTTGACCAACAATACCTAACTAAGAGCTCAGGCTTAGGTTTATACCTCAAAGAAAGTCTCAACAAATGGGTTTTTCTTGTGGAAAGATTGAGGGGATGAAAAGGAACAATTCTCCTTCAGACGCCAAGCCTGGAGGATTTCCAGAGGTAGGACTTCGAATCGAGGGTAAAGAGTTTTTGCAGTAGTTCACTCGGGATGATAGCTAGAGATGGTTAGGGAGCTAGGGAATGTTATAGGATTACTTAGAGAGCTCTGGGGACGGAATTCAAAAAGCTAGAAGTGAATGATGCTGTTGAAAGTTCATGAAGGTTATTAAACCTTCTGAAACTAGTTTGAGGCTCAGTAAGAGGGGGGGGGGGGGTGAATTGGTTGTTTAATAAATTTCTTAACTTCAACATAATAATAAAAATATTCTTAAAAAACTTTACTGTAATTGAAAAATACCAAAATCTAATTGATTGCAAAGGTGAGAGATTTTTATCAAAGATATTAAATTTTGCTACAATGAAATTTTGATCTACGTGAAGGAGCAATAATTAGCATTTTTCCCAAGCAGTTATTAACGAAATAAAAATGCAGGACATGTGAAAGTGAAAAAAAGAAAAAAAACACACACCATAGATTTTTATAATGGTTTGATCAACTTTGACCTATGTCCACTCCCTAGAGTCGTATGCTCTGAGAATTTATACTAAAATAAAGTGACTTTCCTTGTACTTCCACAATAAAGGGGGGAAGCCTTATAGACTCACTTTCACCAAATCTTTGATATGAAGGAGTGTCGAATGCTATGTCACCCTCCCGGTGATGGTAGCAGACCTTGACTCATTTTTCTCCATCTTGGAGAAGGCAGAGAACCTCAATTGCTTTTTCTCCCTCCTAGAGAAGACAGAGAACCTCAACTCCTTTTTCTCCATGCTAGAGAAGGAAGAGAATCCCAACTCCTTTTTTTCTCTCCTAAAAAAGACAGAGAACCTTGAGGACTAGACTAAGAAGCCTATCTACCTAGAGAGCTTCCAAAATACTCACCAAGGACACAGGGGATCATGGGCACAGCTAGCCTGGAGTAACCATGTGATCCCCTCACATTACTTCTCACTCACGCTCAAGCTCACCTTCTCCTTCTTCTCTCAAACCCTGATTTTCTTCTCAAAAGCTCCTCTCTCAAAATTCCTTCTTCAATTACACATTCCTCTCTTAATTGTCAAAATAAACTTAAAATATAGCTTAAGTATTAGGCTTCAAGAAACCCTAAAAGTTCAAGTTAGTCATCACTATTCATATAATATGATTCAAGTTCATATAGTACGATCAATTAAAAACAAGTCCTGTATAGTTTGATGTAAACGGTCATTCAGACAAATTGCTTAAATTATATGAAAACATCATACAGTACGATCAATAGATTTTCTAGTATGATCTATTTTATTTTCTATATTTATATTGGATGATTCCTGGGATTATTGAAATTCATCTTTGTTGATCGTCCTGTATTACTCTCTTCATTCAGTACAGTTAGTTTATTTCAAGTAAGTCATTTAGTATGATATGAATATTATATTGTATGATTAGTTCAAAATTCTTAATTTCATTTGATACGATCTTTGGGATGACCAAATTTTGTCTCTGCTAATCATTTGATATGATCAATATCATATAATATAATTAATTATCATTAATTAAACCATGATTTGATTAACTAATTGCAGGGGCTAATTTTAGTAAGATTTCAAATGTTTGTACAGTATAATTGATATCATACAAAATGATTTATTTAAAAATTAAATTTTAAAATCTTACTTAAATTAATCTAGTGACTAGGATTTTCATATTGTAATGAATTGTACAGAACAATCAAGATCATACAGTATAATTAGTTCACAAAAACTAATTTTTTCAATTAGTTATTAAGACTATTTTGAGATAACACATCATACAGTATGATTGAAAATTATGCAGTATGATTAACTAATTTTTTTTTTTTAAAATATTTCTCTCCCCCTATGTGTTTGTGCATATTCATCCAATTTGCATACACTCTTATGTTGGTAGACTCAATAAGTAGAAAATAAAGAAAATAAAATTATAGACTCATTTACATCCTATGCTCCAAATGTTGAGTATTCAACAATCTTGACCAGTGTATATCTTACATGAAATGTTAGTGCTCATAGACAAAAAATATCTGAAATATTTAGTCATAAAAGTAATAATTCAATTAATGATATTTGTCATTATCAAAATTATAGACTAGGGATAATGGATTTCAACAACCATCTAGGTGAGAGAGCCCTATTCAAGTCATTCCCATGGGCATGGATGGCCAGGACCGATCAGGCAAGCTCTTGGATGACTACCAACTAGGAGGGGACACCTTCTCTAAGCCTCGTGAGCTTGAGGTAGTCAAAAATAGGCTATGAAATGCTTTGGATGAGGCCCAAGATGTAGGGGACCATCAGAGCTCCAATGTGCTTGCTCCAGCTGCCGCCAACCTCTAGATGGGTTGGGATGATATGAAAGGATGTTGGGGACATGAAGAGCTTGAATTAAGGTCATGTTGGGTGGGTGCGACTTGGGTCAAGCCAAGGGGTAGTTTTGATATGGGAGATGAGTCGAGTCAAGGAGCATCCAATGTAAGAAGTAATTGGATATGATTCAACCTATGTAAAGAATCGACTTAGGTCAAAGTGGTTTTGACCACTTTGGGAAAGCTTAGGTTTTGAACCAAGTTAACCCAAATGTTGGTTAACTAGGGTAGGTATGTTGAACCTAGGGCCACCCAATAGAGGTATTAATAGGGTTTGATTCATTCTATGGAGGGAATTAGTTCAATTAAAAGTGTTTTTGACTACTTTAAGCTAGCCTAATTGTTGAATCAAGTCAACCCAAGGGTTGGGTTGACTAGGTTAGGTACATTAGGTCTAGGGTCACCCAATGTAAGTGTTGAATGGACTTGGTGGGGCCTAGGTTAGAAAGTGGCTCATGGGAGACTCTATTTAGACACTTGGGTCAAGCCATGTAGCTAACCCAAGTGAGTCCAAAGCCTTATTAGCTCAAGGGACTTCCTTAGATACTTAATGGGTCATCCAAAGGGTTTGAAAAAGCCTTGGTCAAAGGGTTTGAAAGGAGTGCGAGTGTATGTGAGCTTGGTCAAACTTGGATGACTTAGTCAACCAAGTTGACCTAGGGTCGATGGTTAGATTCATTGAGTTCAAATTTATCATAGAAAATTAATGGAAGTGGTTTTAAGTCAAGGGGAGTTCATTTGGTTTGAAATGGGAGTTTAAATCCTTAATGGACACTTTGATCAACCATTGTAGACTTGGTCAACTAGGTTAAACTAAGGGGTGGGTTTAGGTTCAATGTATTCTTAATGATACTTAGGATTCATAGGAATAGGTTTTGAGGTTTGATATGGTTAGGCCAAAAAACCCCCTTAGAGGATATTTTGGTCATTTCGATCGCTAGTCAACTTTGGGTTAATATGGGTCAAATAAAGTGTGGAATATTGATAAAAAAGTAATAACAAAGGTCATGAATATGGTTAGAAGATTTGGGGATAGTTCCAAGGTCAAATTTCACAAGGTGGCAAGTCTAGTAGCACAAGCTATAAATATTTAAAGGTTTTATAACCTTTGAAAATAATTCAATTTCTTGGGCTAGGAGCCTTGGATTGAGCTCAAATTTGGTGGGCTGATCTCGGAGAAATGTATAAATAACATTCAATCAATAAACTCTAAATCAAAGGTCATTTGATTGAATTTCAAGGTGGTACAAAACCACCCAAAAAGGTTTTCGAGACCTAGGTCCTTAACCCTGAAATTTGGTTTGGATCTTTAATTTGAATTGGGTTTTTGACTTGAAAGGTTGATTTTGAAGTATCCACATCAATGAAAATCAAATAAATGACTGAGATTGATTGGATATTACTTGACGGTTGATTGAAAGTTGATTGAAAATAAGACCGAAGATTAAATTGAAAAGTGGAATTAGATTTGATCAAGATTAGATTCGATTTTTACTATGACCTATATGATTGGAAAGTGGACACCTACCAATCATTGGGTACTAGAAAAAAAATTAGGTGGGTCCTAGTGATTTCATAAATAAATGAGGTCAACACATCACTAACACTATTGTACTTAAATGTCGCGTAAATTTCTTAAAAACATACTAAATATAGGTTAGGGTCTTTAATGGGCATTCCCCCAAACTAAGAATTTTGTACCATATAAATGATTGCAGGTCTGAATTCAAAATTATTTTCTTAGATGGTGGGTTTATTTATGTTTTAGTGAATTTTGTCTACTAAAGGATTTACAAAATCCGTAAGAGGTTTAAAATAATCTAAGTTTTGAATAGGGTCAGCCATTTTAAAAATATTTTTAATGGTTTTTATTTTAGAAAAGGTTCTCTCAATTTCAGAATCAAAACATAAATGTGTCTCTCTTCTATGTCTTGCAAGCAGGCAACCATAGATATGAAATCAGTAAATAAAAATTAAAGAATAAAATAATCTAGTTTGAGTAATTATACAATTGATTAAAAAATATAGTAAATTTGTAATTAAAAAATTCTTCCTTGATAATAACGTCAAAAACTTAATGGAGGCAATGGAGTAACTTAAAGAATTAGAAAAATAATTTAAGGTTCCATCAATCCCTAAATAATGCTTAGATTTTCTTTAATAAAAAAATTATAAAAACCCCACTGAATATATATAAGTATACATGCCAAATCTAGTAATATAGTGATAGAGTAAAGTATCAATCCCATAAGGAAGAATGTTTACTTGCAAATACTAGTGCTGTCTACTTCAACTATAATAATTATCTTACTAAAAAAAGTAGTAGATATTCAATAACTTTTTTTAAAATTAAAAATAATTAAATGAAACACTATTAAAATAAATTATTTTTGATTGATGGAATGTACATACAATATGTTTCATCGTGATTCTCTTTTATATTGATGCTATTTAGAGCATATGCATCACCGATTACTCAGTCAAGCTTAAAGAGACAAAGGATAGATTAAACTCCTCTAATCTCAATACCTCTCTAAACTCTCATAGTTTTCTACCCTATGAAAATCTTATTAGAGTAAGTAAAGCATGTACTATTAAAATCTCCACATGAAAATTTATCTCTATAAATTTGATACATAACAAGCATTATGCCTATGCATACATCATACCAGTTCAACATACCTAATTGTTCCTTCTTTTCTATTCCTTGGCTCCACATTACACCAGATATTAACTACATATATGGCCACTATGTACATTAAATAAAGACCTAGTATATTGAAAATATAATGAAATTATTAATAAGAGAACTCATTAGTACTCTATATTTCATTTACATCATCAATCCAAAACTAGAGAATTTAGCTAGATAAAAAGAGCAAGTGAACATATTCATTTTCATTAATTGCACAAAAGAAAGAAAGTTTATAAAAAAAGATATCAACTGATGGGTTCGAAGATATAATATATACTCATCCTGAAACTTACTGAATTGCTTCCACAAACACAAGACAAATACTCTAATGGAATATATAAAGTACTTCTCTGAATTCCATTAGTTGTTACTCCTAAGAAAAAAAATCAAAGAAGCACTATAAGGACTAAAATTAAATTAATGATTGAGCTGCCTTATTAACATTATACACAAAGTATATATATATATATATATATATTCTAGCACCACAGTGTAAGAGAAACTTAAGCTATGGTGCTCATAAAATAAACTAATGCCACAGTGTTGAAGGGTTTCCTATGCTGCAGTGCTTGCTAACATGGACTTGATGTTTAATGAATCGACGCATTGCTTTGCTGGTTGATCATGGCCTAAATAATTATAACTATAGCATTATTGCACTACTAATGGTTGAGCACTGTGATGTCCTCGTGGCACTTCCTTGACTTAGTAGTGTTGAAATTTGGCACTATGTAACTCTGCAAGATAGAGATTGGACTTTACAACACTGACTCCTCCGACATTGCGACACTACCAAATAGAGACTAAGCACCACCCTGTCCAAATTTAGGCACTATGAAGGTGTCAATGATTGCATCATAGTTATATTATGGCCAACGATGTGGCATTGTATGATACTTTCTAAATTTGCTCCTTTCCTATATTTTATTGTACAAATGAAACTAAAGTAATACATTTTTATTAACAAATTAACACATAAAATATAGCATTATTTACACTTAATAGATATACATCTCCATCTCATATTATTAATAGCATCAAAGAAAAAATTCTTTTTAATAAATGGAGTTTTAAGAATAGAAACTACATATAGCCTAATGTGAAATGTTTAATTTTTTTTTTGTGCACTTATATCAGAAGACTATATAAGAGTATTTACTTGTACAATTAATAAGGAAATTTGGGATAGACTATGCATTACTTATGATGGCACAAATGAGGTCAAACACTCTAGTTTAAATTTATTATTACATGATTACAAACAATTTCACATGAAGCTAAATGAGACTATCTTTAATATGTACACTAGATTTACTAAGATAGTGGCATTCTTGTATGCCTTAGGTAAAGAACTATAAAATTTTAAAGAGTTTACAAAATACTTCATTGTCTGCCTGATAATTTTGATGCAAAGTTCACTACTATCTGTGAATCAAAATAATTAAATGTTTACTCAATTGATAATTTACTTGGCTCTCTTATTAGAAATGAGCAAAATGTAAGCCAAAGATTATATAATGTAGGAGAGAAAAGGAAGGGGAATATTGTGGCACATAAGTTCAGTGACTCAAATAGCTATAGCTCAAAATCAGATAGCAATGCTGATATAGCCCTTATGATGAGGAAATTCAAAAGCTTCTTGAAGTGCAAATAAAAACATCATTGTAAAAAGGGAAAAGGTAAGGGCGGTAAATTCAATAAAAAATAATTTGATGTAATTTGTTTTGAATGTAAGAAGCCATTGAATTTATGGTCTGATTGTCCCTCTAAAAACACTCCTTACCAAGGAGAAGGGGGAAGAAAATATTAATTTTAAAAAGGGGAAGCCAAGGATGTAGAAGACTTTCTGGGCAGACTTCACCTCAAGTTCATTAAAGCAAGAATCAAAAGAGGAGGTAACAAATTTGTGCCTTATGGTAAGTGATAATCTTGATAAAATTGATAAGAAAGAGGTATGATAACTATCCTATCATGATCTATTTATTATTTCTAAAAAGATTCATAACTCATACAGGAAGCTTAAGAAATTGCATGCATGTTTAAAGTTGAATTTTCTATTTAAATAAGTAAGCATGACATTATAGTTAGGGAGCATGAAAATCCCAAAGTTGAACATTCTACTTTAGATATGGAGCATGCTTCTCTACTTAATTAATTTGATGAATTAAATATGAAGCATATTGAATTAAACAAGTCATTTGAATCAATGAAATCTAAGCATCTTAAGTTAGAAAAAATATTTGAATTATTAGACATAGTGGGAATGGAACTATACTCTAATGAGCATTAGTTATTATTTAAAATTAAGAGTTATAGGAGTGCAAATTAACTTTTGAAAAAGAAACTATTTGCACAATTAAATAATACACCACTACCTATGTTAGCACAAAATCCTCAACCTACACTATCATAATAGGCACCCACTAGGGCACAACATGCATCATCTTATATCCCCAGGAAGGGGCATAATAGTCTACTTTGATTAGTGAATCCATTCCCAGGGTTAAGTGTTACTCATTTTGTGTGGTAAGACACATAACCTACACTTACATTGTACACCATATAAAACATCTTATTCGGAGGCCCAAATAATTTGAATAACAAAATAACATGTATTTTAATCATTCATTAAAACATACGATGGAACCTAAATTCACTTGGGTTCCCAAATCTAAGCAATGATTGATCTAGTATGGATGCTCTCACAAAAGACCTAGTAAGAGCATATGGTACATGAATAATGGGTGTTCAAGACATATGAAGGGAGGCATGAAGCAATTCATCACGCTAGAGGTCAGGGCAAGAGGCAACGTAACACTTAGGGATAACGCTAGGTATGATTTGAAATTCAAAAAGTTTTATAATTGAAAATATTCTTTTAGTAGATAGCTTAAAACACAACTTTCTTAGTATTAGTCAATTTTTTGAGAAGGGTTTTTATGTACAATTTTTATCTACTAAATACACATTTAGTTTAAATAGAAAAATGGTAAATAATATTTACATGCTTCATCTATCTTATACTGATAATTCAAATACTCTTCATTTTAAAATAATTGTTTATGAATTGTGGCTATGGCATAGGTGATTATGTCATACAAGCATGAATACCCTTAGGAAGATCACTCAAAAGGACCTTGTTAGGGGCATAACCAAGTTAGACTTCTCTAAGAATCATCTGTGTTATGCCTATCAATTAGGAAAACAAATTAAATAATCTTTTCACTCCATTACGAACATCACCACTAATAGACCACTAGAAATCTTGCATATAGATTTGTTTGGTCTTATTAGTTTAGCCAGCTTAAATGGGTTGATATTTGGATATGTAAGTGCTAACACAATTTCAAGAGTTGACTCAGCATTGGGAGTGGCTCCACCAGCATTATGAGCTACTCTGGTAGCAGAACGAGCTGCTTTAGCAGCAACATGATTACCATCAATAGCATCATAAGTTAGATAGAGCATGATTCAATAATTAATTCTCTACTCTTCACTAGTACTTTCAGCACGACCACCATCATCACTACCTAATAAGGGTCCTTCCTACTTCTGAGTGTTATGTGTTGTGTTGTAGTTAATTTTTTCTAATATTATGTCTTGTATTTTCTTTTATCTTTATCCTTATTTTTCCTCCTTTTTTGGTGATATTAGAGGGGGGGGGGGGGGGGGGGGGGGGGGGGGGGGGGGGGGGTAGAATGTTGGTGTATGATATTGACAGTATGTATCTATATATTTTATGTTTTTAGTTTAGTAATTTATTTTTATATACATTTTCTCTTGTTATTATATTTTTATATATTAAAAATTATTAAAAAAAACCTCTATCTATTTTCACAAGAACTCAATCAGTAAGGGGGAGATTAGGAGGAAATAAACTAAACTTGAAAATTCATCTAATAATATTTGCCATCATAAGAAAGTGTGAGATTGTTATAATATGGGATCTCGAGCATTGGATTTTGATGATAACAAACATTATTGGATTGCTATTTTATTTCTTTTAGTGTTATTATTACATACCTTTCATGTGAGCACTAAACATTTTAGGAACATTGTACATCGTGCAATAAAGGGTCAACTCAAGACTGGGTAGAATATATTTGATGTTTTAAGAAGAGTTTGTATTTTCATTTATTTATTTTTATATTTCTTGAATAAAATTTCCAATAAAAGGTGTATGTTAGCTTAGCAATACACACACTGGGGACAAAAATTGAATTTTTTTATTTCTGTAAAGTTTATATTGTATGATTTATATAAGATAATTTAAATTTAAACTAATCATAATTTATGATCCAAATCGTACAAGATGATCAATAGAAATCAAGAACTTCATCTTTAACCAAAAATTAGGCAATATTTTGAAATTCTAAAATAGAACTAATTCTATACGATTATGATTGTACCGGATGAAATAGTTAAATTTTAACTATTTTAATCCTATAACTAAGTAATCTAATCTGAATTATTTTAGATTTCATATCGTACTATGTGATGGACTGATTCATATAGTATGAACCGATTAGTTCCCTAGATAATATTTAACCACCAATGATCAGATGGAAATAAAATCCTATTCAATTAAATTAATTGTAATGTATAACCCTTGATATAGTATTGGATGATTAGTTCAAAATTTTAAATTAATTATATAAACCCTTATTCATCATACAGTACCAATAGGATGTATTGAACTAATCATAATGTATGATCCATATCATACTGTATAATCAGAAATGACTAACTTAAAGAATCAGATTTTTTGGAAGCCTTGTATTTAAACTTTCTCAAGAGCATCTAGAAGGGTGTTTTGGGTGTTGAGAGAATTCTATGGGAGATCTTTAGAGAGAATATGGAGTTTTGAGAGAAAGAGGTGGAGAAGGAGAGTGTTAGGGAGAAATAGTGTGAGGTGATCTCATGCGGTTGCTTCAAGTAAGCTTCTACCTATATTTCTCCATGTCTTCATTAATTTAGATGGAATACCCGAGGTGTTAAATCTTGAAGGACAAATATTATATGTTATATGGCTCACTATGAGTGCTAAAATGATTCCATGTTCTCTACCTCACTAGGAGGGTCAAAAGGATTCAATTTCTCAGCTGCACCGTGAAAGGGTGGAAGAGATTTTGTTTAATTTGATTTGCTGTGGGATAAAGGAGAGTCACTAAAGGTTTAATACAATACCTAGAGAGGAAAATTCTGAGGAGTGTATGTAGGTCAAGGTTGACCGAGCCACCATGAAATTTATGATGTGCTTGTTTCTTTTCTTTAGCACTTTTATTTTTTGTATTTTAATTTTTGTAATATTAACTTCTTGATAATCTATGATGATTGTATTAAGATTATTTTTGATGGATTTCTATGAGTATGGAAAAAATTTAGTGTAAAAAAGGAAATAAAAATATTTTTATGATTATTTTTATAAAATAAAAAATGTTAATTTTATTTGGTTCATTTATATTTGCTTATTCTTGTGTTTTTCTTTAACATCATTAGTAAAATAAAAAGGGTTTTAAAAAAAAATTAAATTAAATAATCAATTCACCCCCCTCCCCCCCTTCGTGTGCCTAGGGTAGTTTAACAAGGTTAATGGCCTCTTTTGAACTTTCAATTGGTATCAAAATGAGTCTCTGAATTAGTGATATAAAAATCCTTGAGAAAAAGATCCATGGCATAATTTGAAAATAGAAATACTATGGAGGGTTATTCAATAACCCATTCACCATTATTTGATTACATTCCATATTTACTCTAGTACTAATTTTATGAACTACATAATTTTTCTTATCAATGGAATAAAAAGGGCATGCAATTTAGAATTAACAAATACAAATTATAGAACTAAATTTTATAATTAAAATACTCTAAACGTATAATATTTTAAACTCATATTTTCATTAGTTAGATTTTCCCTAATATTATTATGAATCAAAACATAATTTATCCTCATCTTTATTAAGTTCATTGGAGTTATATTTATGATTCCTCTCAACTACAATTTTAATATCTCCTTAAGATCGCTTAACCTTATCCACAATTTATCTATGCTTAGCAAAGTGACATTTTAAATCTCTTATTTATTTTTCTACTTGTTAATCAAGGAAATAAATCACACTATATTTATGGTCATGTGAGGCCTCTATATAAACTAAATTATGCATGGAGGATTTAAAAATTACATTAAATAATTCTTATAATTATAAATTACATAATAAATCTAGGAATTTAGAATTACAATAAATCACACACACACACATAATATCTACTTATGGCTATTACTAATTTAGTACTTTACTGAAAAATCTACTTGTATCAATTGTGATCGTTTTGCGAAAGTTTAAAAAAAAACTTGACTTGCTTTAGTTTAATTTAATCTTTATATTTTTTTATATATTCTTTATTAGTAGTATTAAATTCTTCAAATTAATCCTCTATTAAAGATTTTTCTTTTATTATTCTATTCATAGAATATATGATATGGTATTTATATGGTATATTATGGTATAAATGCCCATACGATTCTTACTACATTAATTCTTTCGAAGGGCCCCCAGATCCATATCCATAAGCATAAGAAGAGATAGGAAAAATTAGGAATTCAAGCTATTGAGCATGCAACTCTTTTGGGTTGATTGAAATGCATACAAATGGGTGTAGGGAAAAAGTAAAAAATTCGAGTGCTATTTTCTTTTGATGTATGTCTAATATATATTTAGATATAGAATAGATATCTATTGTAAATTTCTCTATATAAGATAAAGCTTCTTTCTGTATACAATACAACTTTATGTTTTATGTACTAAGAATATGAATGAATATGAAATATTCTACTATACTCAATTGTATAGTGTGGTAGAAAGAGCTATATATAGCTCTTACTACCATACTATCTCAGATACTTCTGATTCTTTAATACTTAAATAGAGTTTTAAACCTTTTCATTTCTTCAATCATTGATAAAAATGAATAATTCATGTTTCATTCAAATTAATCATTTTGGCTGACTGTTTTGACACATATGATAAGCAAAAGGCAGTTGGAACTAAAATGAACAGTGCAGTAGCAATAAGCACAAGAATATTGACTTCCATAATCTCTTTGTTTTCTTTTTTCACAATAATTTGGGATCTAATCCCATAAAGATGATAAAGTGGACTCCTAACAATTCAAAGGTATGAATTACATCTTGATGATACTAATAATATTATGAGTAAAAATATCAAATCAATTTATCGTCATTAATCGAATAGTATAACATAATATAATGTAAGAAGATTTTTTATACATACTCAATATAAATTAAATAGAAAGAAAGAAAATTAGGATTCTTCTTGTTATTGGATCAAAAAATCCCATTTCATTTTCCCTCTTTTCCTTCCCTATCACCTACACTTATCCAATTCTTATTCCTTTACTTATATATAATAAGTAAAATATACATAACAA
Source organism: Dendrobium nobile (assembly GCA_022539455.1). NCBI lineage: Eukaryota > Viridiplantae > Streptophyta > Magnoliopsida > Asparagales > Orchidaceae > Dendrobium > Dendrobium nobile. The sequence goes on from CM039723.1 coordinate 36,255,172, forward strand.
ATACAACGTGTAATTTGGATGAGAATAAAATAGATTATTTCCAATTAGTCATTGTAGATACTCAAACAAAGTTTGTTCAGAACTAAAGAAGGTGTGGTTTAATTAGAACTCGAAAAGTACTCCATCGAGATAATTATGTGAAGTTCATTGTTTATCATATAATAAACAAAGACAATTTGTGTCTCTATTCTTGGTCAAAATAGGGGTACTCTATTTCATTTTGTTGATCATGATAATAACAATTGAAAAGAAAATAAGGCTAGTATGATCGCTCTTCAAATATTGAATATAGTCTTTCTTACTCTAGTAATTAGTAAGAAGTAATTGTTTTACAAATCTACATATGTTTCTCCCTTACCAATCAGTGCTAGTAGAAGAAATCAAAATTTTCATATTTATCTGATGAGAAATGTGAAACAAAAACAAAAGAAAGAAATAAGGATTCCCTCCAGAGATTAGACTTCATTCCCCATCTTCCCTTTCACGAAAAAGGGAGATATGAGTTGATCAATTCATCGGATTAGGACTGACGGGGCTCAAACCCGCAGCTTCCACCTTGACAGGGCGGTGCTTTGACCGATTGAACTATAATCCCAGCCATATACAAGGCATACATAGTCTTAGGATTTCAGAGGAGCATTCTATTTGTCGTGTTGCAATAAAAACATGAATTATATAGGAATATCCTATTTATATAGATATAAACTTGAGTGAGAGTGGCATAGATTACTAGTAATCTATGGTTATTTTCTTGTATTTATTGTATTGCAAATGAAAATAAAAAGAATGGATGAGAAAAAATGGACTTTTTCTTTATTTTATACGGATATGATATTTCTATTTCTAGAGGACAATTTCTTTAGATCTTTTTTCATGGAGCGATGAATTCTTTGGTCGATCTAGATTTGAACCATCGTAGATGTCTCGCTAAAAAATTTATAGTATGTTCCCATTAATCACTCGGGCATCGACCCAGGAAGAATGATATCTAGGTTTCTTGATAATCCATGACCAACTTCCTTTTGTATTTCACTACCACCAGGAGAAGTTGAATCTTCATTGCCCCCTTGAAAGAGAGATGTCCTGAACCACTAGACGATGAGGGCATACCCGCCCTGACTGTCATCATACTATGATAATAGTATGAGTACTTTTTTGGAATTATCACTATATAATTAGAATCAAAATTATAACTAGATCAAAGAAGTCTTTCCTACTTTTATTTTATCCTCCCATAGAATTCTTTGGATTTTATGATTCATTCATATATTAGCTATCATAATTTAGGAATTCCTGAAATGAATTGTATCTCTATTTATTTTTGGTTGGATAATGTAATCTATGTATTGAATGTAAGGATTATTGTAAAAATATCAGGAATGGTTTAAGGCAATTCCTGGAGCCAGGCAATTAGTTAACCATATACACATTTTAGTTAATGGTTGTATAGTGGATTTACCAAGTTATCATCATAAACCCCAAAATATTATTACTATTAAGGATAAAGAAAGATTGAAAGCTCTGATTCAAAATATATTGTTTCATCCCCCCACCAGGAATTGCCAAACCATTTTACTATTGACTCGTTACAATATAAAGTATTTGTAAATCAAATAATAGATAGTAAATGGATCGGTCTGAAAATAAATGTGTTGTTAGTCATAGAATATTATTCCTGTCAGACTTGATTTTAAAGAAAATAAAAAAGCAAGGTTCATATCAAACTTGACTCTTTTCGTTGAAGTAAATAGAGTACCATGTTCCCTGTCTCATTCTCGTATAAAAAATGATTGGCAATAGGATTCTTTTTCTTTTTTTCTTATTTTCAATATCAATACAATATTTTTATTTGTATTTTACTTATCACAGGGATGGATTAGGGCTATAGAATCTCTATTAAATAAGTAAATGTAAATAAGTGTCTTACCATTAGAATAATGATATCAATTTTGATTTGATTTGATACATTGTAGCCTGTAACGTTGATGAATGAAAAGAAATAGAGAGAGAGGGATTAGAACTCTCGGCAAACAAAAGTTTACATAGCAGTTCAAATGCTACACCTTGAACCAATCAGCCATCTCTCCTACAGAATGTTATTCTTGACCAAAACCCAGGAAAGTGTTCAATTGGAACATGAAAACATGAATGAATTGGTCTAAGTTACTCTTTGGGATGGAGAAGAAGAAAGGAGGAGATTCTCGAATGAAGAAAAGGATCCAATTACATTGAAAAGAATTGAACGAGGAGCCGTATGAGGTGAAAATCTCATGTACGGTTCTATAGAGTGACATTAAGGGAGACTTATCTATGCCTTATGTAAAGTTGACAGAGTATAATTAACCTCTTGATTTCAAATCACTGCTTATATACATACTATTGGCCATAATTCAGAAGAACATTCTATAGTATTAGTAAGAGGAGGAAGGGTTAAGGATTTACCCGGTGTGATATATCACATTATTTGAGGAATCCTAGATGATGTTAGAGTAAAGGATTGCAAATAAGGGCGTTCTAGTGCGTTGTAGATTCTTATCCAAGACCTGTATCATTTGATGATGTTGTGTGAATTGCTAGAAACATGTGAAGTGTATGGCTAACCCAATAATGAAAGTTTGGAAAGGGGACTGGAGCAAGCTACCATGAGACAATAGATCTTGGTAGAGTGAAACCATAAAGTACCAGAGATGAGATAGATCTTCCAAAAAATAAGACTTTTTTCAAACAAGTCAATTCATTTGGGACCTTGCAGATCCATTCTTTTCCCTATTCAAAGATCAGTCCTCTCTCTCTGTGTTTTCACATCGAGAATTCTTTGTGGATGAAGAGATGTCAAAGCGATATATATATATATATATATATATATATATATATATATATATTTGTGTGTGTGTGTGTGTGTGTTCTGGTTCATTAAGAATACATAAGAGAAGCACTTTGAATTATTGATTCATCGCCAGAGATGGTTTCGAACCAACAGTTCATTATCTAATGGATCTTTTTATTCTATTACTCAATTCGAGAGTTATCAGCATTTATCAAAATTTTTCCTATCTAACGGAACATTATTGGATGAAATGACAAAGACATTGTTGAGAAAGAATGCATAGAATATTTATGGGAGTATGGGATAGCTAATTCATATTGATTTCATGAATGAATAGAATAGTTATTCTCAAAGGGACTAAGCGGAGCAAAAAAGGTTTTCCATGAGGAGAAGGGGAATAAAAATTATTAGCCCCACATGAGGTTTGTGAATAAGTTATTGTCTGATAATGAGCAAGGAATATTCGTCATTCTGCTAAAAAGGATCTATTGAACTCATAATTCATTAGATCCCTTTGATGAATGTAAACTAAGTATCATAAGGAAATTGATCCCGATTGTTAAATAATTTGATAACTAGAGTCATTCTTTGATAAATGATCACTATGAGTCAGACTCAATAGAATTTAATCAATCCATTTTTTTTTGTCATTAAGGTGGAGAATTGAACCTTTTGAGATACTTAGTTGATATTGTATGAAAATAGAATTCTTGATTGCACGCGCGCGCGTGCGCGCACACACACACACACACACACACACACACACACACATGAGAATAAGCTTCCTAATAATGGCCTTCACCAATAGCCAAACTATCGCCATGACATTGACTAAATAACATCGAAACACTGTTGAACTTACATGTTAATTATCCATTCATCGTATTTGTTCTCCAATTCAACTATCTTTCACTGTATTGTTGTGTAAATTTGGCACTATGATGCTTTTCGTGTAGCACCTCAGTGCTAAGCTCTTAGATGAAATTCAATATTTTATTACTACAATGTCAAATTGGTAGCACTCCAACATTGGGGTAAATTTAGCGTTTTGATTGCTCTTTCAATTTGAGAATGTTAGGTTATTTTTAACATTAAAAAGATAAAGTTAAATGGCATTCTTATAAAATGTTGCAATTTGGACTATAGAACTTTTCTCTTATCAAATTTCCATAAAGTTTAAGATATAACTTAAAGTTCACATGTGGGTTGTTAGACCAACTTGAACTACAAATACATACCAAAAGGGGAGGGGGTGAATTGGTGTTTAGAAATTCCTTTTAAAAATTATCCCTTTTGAAACATTATAATTCAGTGAAAAATAATATGATAACCCCAATCTAAATAAAAGTTTGTTTTGATTTTAAACAAAACATGCAAAGAAAAAATAATTTATGCTTATAATTTTAAATTTTTTCCTTTTTTTGGAGAAAAAAATAAGATATAAGTTTGATGCACAATGAAACTAACAAATTATAGATTTTGCAATAATTAAAAATGCAAGAAATAAAATGTGGAAAAGTAAATGCAAAATCAAGAACACATACACCAGAGATTTATAGTGTTTAGTCACCCTTGACATGCATGTTATGCTGTGATGCAAATGATTTGGGCATCCACACTAGATGTGTTCTATGATGTACAGTGCAAGCGTGGACTATGTGCCTAACATACCACAAGAATAACCCAAAGAATGGATTCACAAATCTAGGTGGGGTGTTGTGCCTCTTTTTAGGGATATCAGATGCACGTTGTGTCCTAGGATGTGGATATATATGAATTTGCCCATGTGTGTTCTATTAAAGTACATTTATTTTCTTGATGAAATATTCATTTGCACTTTTCTCAACTCCTAGTTTAACTAGTTACAAGCATTTCTAGTTCTTTAAATACTTCTTCTAGTTCAACATGCTTAGATTTCAAGGATGTATGTTACTTGCTTAATTCAATATAATTTCATATTCAAATCATCAGATTCATTTAATAGAGATGCATGTTATTTGTCTAATACAATATGTTTAGATTTTAGATCAACATGCTCTCTAACTAACAAATCATACTGACATTTTAGACTAAAAAGTTCATTTTTCAAACATGTATTATACCTTTTCAATTTTCTATAAGAGTCAAGAATTTCCACATATATAAAATAATTCATCATAGGTTAGCTTGAATACCTCATCTTGATCAAAGTTTGTAACACAATCATTTACTATTAAGCACAAATGTGTTACCTCCTCCTCAGGTTCTTATTCTAAAGAGTCTAAAGGTGAATCTGCATAAAAGCCTTCTATGTCCTTTTCCTTTCGAAAGTTTTATTTTCTTATCCTTTCTCCTTAGTAGGGTGTGTTTTCAAGTTGAGGAAGATAGATCTTTAAGTGTCCTAACTTCTTGCATTCAAAACAAATTATTTTAGATAAGCTTTTATGAAATTTTCCTCTACCTATTCCCTTTTCAAATTTATTTTTTGGTTTTCTATTTCTGAATAGTTTTCTTTTTATTTGCAAAAAATAACAAGTTTGATGAATATCAAAACTAAAAAATCATAGATTTTGAAATAAGTAAAAAATATAAGAAATAAAATGTGAAAAATAAAATAAAATCAAGAATAAGCACACCAGAGATTTATAGTGGTTCAATCACTCTTGATCTACATCCACTCCTCGGAGTCCTCCTCTCTAAATATTGCACTAAAATTTAGTGACTCTCCTTTTTTCCCATAGAAAGGAAGAGAAGACCTCACAAATCTCTTTCACCTCCTCAGTGCGGCGGTGTAGACGATTCCCTTTCACCATCCCAATGTGATGGAGTGGCCAAATTCATTTTAGTGTAATGGAAAAGCTAAGTCCGTTTCACCTCCTCTATGCGATGAAGAATCAAAATCCCTTTCACCTTCCTGGTGTGGCAGAGGAGTCAGATTCTTCACATAAATTGACTCTTCTCAGAGTTTCCCTTAAGCAAAGATAGCAACCTTAGAGGAAGAAGGTGCAAGATCATCGAGCAACCATGTGTAGAAAACCCCTCTCACATACTCTCTTATTCCCACAAGAATCTTCTCTCTAAAGACCTCACCTCTCTTTATACAAAGTCAATGCTCCCTCTTTAAACCCTTCTCGTAGAATCTCTTCCTCACTCAAAATATCAAAAGATTCCTAAAGAGAAATTTGGGATAATATTTAAACAAAGGCTCAAATTCATCCTAAAATTGAAGTTAGCCAAATATGTTAGTATAGTACGATCAAGGATCATATATCATGATTAGCTTAAGAAATACTAATTCTTTTAATGCATCCTAAACACTATTAGGAGTGCATAGGAATCAAACTGAGATCCTTGGTCAAACTGGTTGACTAAGTCAACTAAGGTCGACCCAAATACCCCTTAAGGGCTCTATAGGTCAATTTAATTGAAATGACTAATCCAAACAATGGAGCCACATCTACTGGTCTCTAAATATCATTTCAAACAATTTAGACCCAAACTGTGACCCTATGTCAACAAGGGTTGACCCAATATCCTTTTAAGGTTCCATATAGCCAATTTGAATGAAATGACCTTTCTAACCTAGAAAACCACCTCTACCATACTCAAAATATCAAATTAAACCTATTGAAACCTATTTAACCAAGTCAACTTAGGTTGACCAAATTAACCCTTAAATCGTTTTATATCCAATCAAACCCCAAATCATCATTAAACCCGCTCAAACTCCTTTGGTCACATCCCCCAATAATTTGGAGTGATTGGACCCATTAACCTAATCAATAGTTGACTTGGTTAATGGAGCCCAAACCTAGTCAAACTTGACCCATTTGGGTCAAATTACTTTAAATATACAATTCAAGCATTTCCAAACTTCTGAGCTATCAAGTTCATTTCAAAGTATGGTTCAAATGCATTTAAACATATCATGAGTCAAATCATATTTGATTTGACTTGGTCAAACTACCAAGTTTGGTTAAAACATAAGTTCAATACATTCAACCATTCAAACTCTAATCCCATTGATTTGAAAATCCTTGAATTTATTCCATTTGATACCATGAGTATCTTTGAGTATGCCATGAGTCAAATTATCATCAATTTGACCAAGTCAATCCATTAGAAAATTGGTTACATTTAAATGGCTATGTTTTGACAATTCAAATCACTAATGGGTTTCCTTACGCCTCCTCCAAACAATCTCATTAAGGTTTCCTCATTGCCACCTCAGTAGTACACTTAGTTGTTGACTAGTTAACATGGTCAAGAAGCAAGTAATGGGGTCAATAGTGGTCAAATAACCCCCTAAGGCTAATCCTTTCGAAACCCAACCATTTCAGCTACTTATAGAACTTTTGGAATGTTCTTAAAATAGTTCCCAATCTTTACATTAAGTCTAAGCTAAGCCTTGTGGTCCCAAAGGGCATATGAGAGGATAAAGAGAACTTTCCAACTCATTGTCCTCTCAATTATCCTTGCCTTTTTCTCCTGCATACCCTAGGGCACATGGAGGACATCAGGGACTACATCCAAGCTATCCTAGCCATCCCTTTAGCTTGGAGACATTTGAATAGGGTAAAGAATTCAAAAGCACCATCTTTCTAACATAATCAATCTCTCTCTATTCTCAGCCTCTCAAGCCTAGCCTCCAAGTTTCATAAGCTCTCCATAGCCTCTTCTATATTCCCCTAATTATATATAATCGATCAAAGCCAGGACGGCTAGTTTCCCTGCCAACCAAAGCCACTTTTCATCCAAGGCTTGTAGCATTTAATAAGGAGCTTTTTAGACCAAAACTCTTGAAGAGAAATTGAGCGTTGATCCCTTACACTATTTATTCCATCCTTAAATCAAGGTGAAAAAGTTAAACCCTTGTTTAGGACACCATAGGTTAAATAGATTTTCAATAAGTTTGTTTATACCATGAGATATATACCCCATTATTTATGTTTATGAATACAACACCTATTTAAATTTTCAATCATTTTGGTTAAGCAAATTGAGAGAGCGAGCATTTAATCATTCCTAGGGCGTAGTCAGCAGTCTAAGTGCATACACAAAATATGAACCATTGATTTTTTTTAATCAACTATTCAGATCGAGTTATTCTATCATTTGATCCACCTGTATATATGCCTTGTTCATTTTGAATCAGCATTCAGCTTGATATGGGTTGTCCAACATAATAGCGGTCGATTTAACATTCCCACATCGTGTTGGCGTGGTTAAGTAAATCGCCTATGCACCACCTTCATTAGTTTATAATTAATACTAATGATTATTGATGGAATAATAATTAGTAATAAATGTGCCACGGCTGGTGCAAGATTTTTTTTTTAATTTTAATTATTTTTAAATACTTTTTATGAATAGAACTTAAGAAAGTATTAAAAACAAATTTTTGATCTAAAAAAATACATATTATATGTCAAATTATTCATATTTTAGTCCTCTATAATTTAAAATTAATATCAATTTTAAATATTTAATATATTTAAAATTATTTTAAGTATTTATGTATTTAGATTTTAATTAATATTTACTTAAAAATTATTTAAAATATACTTTAAAATCAAAATTGTTATTTTAAAATACTCTAAATATTTACATAAAATATTTAAGACGTTTTATTTTAAAATTAAATTTAATTGAAAATATTTTCCTTAAATATTTTAAATAATTTCAAACTTCAAACAATTAATTAATTTTAAAATTAATATTAATTTAATTAATTTTCAAAAAATAAGTTCAAGGTTTTAATTTTAAAATATCTTAGTTAAATCATTATTTAAATATTTATATTAAAAATAAGTCAAAATATTCAATATATTTTAGATAATTTAAATTTTTAAATCCCTTAACTATTTAAATAATATTTAATTAATTAAATATTTTCAAAATTCTAATGTTTATTTTTAATATTTTAAATAATCAGAGAATAATTTAAAATATTTTGAAATGAATTTAAAATTAATTTAAGATATATTATATACTTTAAATAAATTTAAAATTTTTTATTACTTAAATATTTAATTATTATTTAATTAAGATAAATTCAAATAATTTAGAAAATTAAAAAAAATTAATTCAAATTATTTTAAATTTTTAGATATCATTTAAACCTTAATTTAATTTGATTTACAAAATTATTGTAAATATTATTTTTATATTCATTATTTTAAATGCATTTTAATTACTAGAAACTTCAACAATATAAAAGAAATTCAAAAGAAATAAAACAATTCTATATAATACCTCAAAATTTTTAGAATTTCAAATATTTTAATTTAAAAATAATTTTAAAATAAAATACTTAAGAAATTTTAAATAATTTCAAATATTAAAGTATTTGATATTTATTTAATATTTAATTGAATATTAAGTCAAATAATTTTAAAAGTTTAGAAATTTTTTTTTTGAATTATCTCACATTTTTGAAGACTAATCCAAATTATTTTTAAATTATTTTAAATAATATCTTAAGTTCTCTAAAATATTCAAAATTGATCTATTTTTAATATAAAATTTAATTTTAAAATTATATATTTTAAATATTTGAGTGTTTAGAGATCCCTTGAAATTTCAAACATTAATTAAGCTTACTTGAATAGATTTGATGGGGATTATTAGTGAATAATTATCCTAATTATTTACTAATGATGTTGTTAATTATTCATATTATCCTGGACTTTTACATGTGTAGGATGCACACACTCACCCAGTTTTAAAGCTCTCTAAGATAGGAGTTGATTGTGATATTAATGTGATGCATTTGTACATGTGTCAAAGGGTTAGTGACAATGATTCAAATCTACCTAACCTAGTGACACCTGAAGGACAAAAATTTAGGAAATATTTTAAATAACTTAGAAAAATTTTAGAAATTAAAAATGCACATGTAATATGCATGAGATTTGAACCCTTTAAACTTAGCAACATCTCCAGCCTTATTAAAAATTCTCACTAATTTTAAAAATTATTAAGCTATTTAATTAATTAATTCAAAATTTATGCATTAAATAAGCATGAAAACTTCTAAAAATTATAATAAGTCAATTTTAAATCTAAAAATCATAAATAATACCTAAAAATAAATCTAATTCAACCCATAATCATAGAAAATTAAATCCCTTTGATTTGATTTTAAATTTATGATTAGTTTAATTTTAAGTGAAAATAAATATTTAATTAAATTAATAATTTAAAATATTTAAAAATCTAATAAATTATCAAACACTTAAAAAAACCTTTTTAGATTATTTTTGAGCTGTAAAGGAGATTTCAAGAAGTTTGGAATTTATTTGGATTCAAACCATTAAAACCCTTTTAATTAAACAATTAAAAAAATTAATTAAAAATCCAAACTTTGAAAAATTATAACTAATTCAAAAAATTTCAAATTCAGCAAACTCAAAGGCATTAGATTTCATTTTGGGCATAATATTTATTAAAAATATTGAACTAACTAAAATATGTTAAAATCAAAATGTCAAACATTTGGTCAACTTTAAGTCAATATTGAGGTCAAAATTTTAAACATACATAACTAAGTGTAGAAAAGTTCAATTCCAGAAAATTTAGAGTCCAATTACTTATCTTAAGATCTTATATTTAAGAAAAAATTTAACTTTCTAGAAATCAACCTTAATCAAAGTGTAAATTTTTGTCCCGTTTAATTAAAGCATTTAAATAACTCAAATAATTCTAAAAATTCAATAATTATTCTAAAATTCTAGAAAGCATTAATCCAACTTTAAAATAAGTAATAAATAAATCCTAATTAAAATTTATCAACCTTTAAACCTTAATCAAATAAATTTACTTAACTATGCCAGTTACAACTATGTTATTAGCTACTTACGTGGTTTTTAGCTTAGCCCCAAAGAAGGTGAAATAAACATCACGTTCCTAATGAGTAATAAATGTGGTGGCCATCTAACATTTAAAATATACTTTAAAATTAATTTTAAATCATTAATATTTAAACTCTAACTAAACTTTCCCTTAAGCCTTTCAACCAACTAGAATATTAACCAACTTTAACAAAATATCCTACATAGGACATATCCAAACCACACAACCTACCTCGCATATTTTAGATGGTCTGATAGGACAACTAACTCTAGTGCCAGGCTAGGCCGGTGTTTATTTTTTTGCTACTTACGTGCGTCAAATTTTTTGAGTTTTTACTACAAGCAGGTTGCTAGTATAAATTGATTGATTATTTATTTAATAAATAATATTAAATGTTTGGGCTGTTGATTTAACTATTAATTATTTAGGTTAACCCTACAAGTTGTTTGAGTTTAAATTTTTATTTTAATATTCAATGTAATTTGATGTAATTTGAGTTATAATTAAGATTTGTAAAAGTGTTTTGCAATGGGATGTTATACATCTAACTTTGAATCAAAAGAGGAAGGAACATCCCTTAGGGGAGAGTTCCTTTTCATTAAGAGATCCAATTTTGGATGATTTCAAATGTCAAGGTGAAATGAAAATACCTCTTCAAGGAGGAGTTTCTTTTCACTTAGATATTAAGATTCAACAAATCCAAGAAGTTTGCAGAAGAACAAAGAAGTGAAGATCAAGAAGATCCCATTCTCAAAGTCACTTAAGTATTTAGAGTAGAAGCTGGGTTATTGTGAGTGGTACCTATCCACATTGCTTTTTCTACAACCCTAGGATATACTATTAAGTGGAACTTACCACATGGATTTTTAATTTGAATATTAATTTTAATTCATTTATTTAATTAATTATGCAATAGAAATTGCATGTCTTTTCTAGCCTTTTATAATTACATTTTTATAATAAATTTCGCTTGGAATGATTAGAGGCTCGTGAGAGTACGAACAAAACTTTTCTACTTTAATTAAATTTAAAGTATTTAAGCTTAGATATAAATTCTAATTATTTTAAGAACTAAGATCGAATCACCGAGGGTCTAATGTATACATTTTGAATCTGTTGCAACTTAGTTTTCATAACTATGTTTTAATATCATGTGTATTTTTATTAATTCCAAAATATTATTTTATTGATTACTGTTTCTCCTAACATATATTAGAAATATTGCTTTTATTATTTGTATATACTAACATTTCAGGAAAATCATACTCTAGACAGTTGAAGACTTCAAGACAGATTAGACTAGGATTAATTTTATATAATGTCTGTACTTTTAATTCTTTTTTTGAGTCTGAGAGAATGTGTTTGTAATTGGATAACCATACACACACACACTAGCGGGAGTGTAAAAACTTAGAACTTTTTAAAACTAATTATATTGTACAATTATAAATCATACGGTTCCTCCAGAAGAAGTTAATCAAATTATGGATGGAAAAATTTTTAAGTACTATTCATATTATATGAAGTTTCCCTCGTACAGACAATATCCAGAGTATGAAATTAATGCATATATTTTTGTCCATACGAGCAGGTAAATTTTTTGAACTGTTCATCTGGGACAATCTTGGGTTCGTACATATGATGTCTAGAGTCTGAAATTGATGTGTACATTTTCATCATATGAATAAATACATTTTTTTAACTATTCTTCTGGGATGATCTTGGATTCTTATAGACGACATCTATAGTACAAAATTGATGTGTACATTTTCATCCATACGAACAACAAAATTAGTTGAACTATTCATACTATATAAATTAAGGGTGCATACGAGTTGAGTGGAGCTCGAGCCAAAGGCTATTCGAGCATAGCTCGTTAAATGTGTAGAAGGCTTAAACTCGAGTTCGATCTCGACTCGAATCAAGAACTCAAGCTCGAGCTTGACATGTGTGTCAAAACCCAAGTTCATATTAAGCTCGTTAGCTCGAGCTCGATTAGTCAGCTTGAGCTCAATTAAAGCAAAACCTCAATTACAAGCTTAAATTAAAAATTTGTAATGAATTTTTTACATTAAAAATTATATTTTTAATAAAGTTTTTTAATTTTGAGCCATTAAAAAAGCTTATTATAAGTTACTTAAAAAATATGACAATCTCTACAAAAATTATTTTAGAAGATATAAAAGAGCATATGAAAACATACAACAATAATATATCTTCCATCAACTCTTCTCATAATCCAATATAACCTAATTTATAACACACGTGGAGATCGATAAAAATTTCATTAAAAAATATCTAGAGAATGAATTATTTTATTCTCCATATATTCCAACAATAATCAATTCATTCGCATACTCATCGAATGACTTTACAATCTCATGGTAACACTTATATATATATATATATATATATATATATATATATATATATATATATATATATATATATATATATATTGAAACAAGAAAGAAATAGTGCTTTATTAATGGAAACTAAAAAATGGCTTTACAAACCTAATAGCATCTGACTCCTTCTCTAACAAGTTAATAAAGGAAGGAGGGATTTTGCTCATAGGTACATCATCCCAAAGAAAGGAACTAATATAAGCATAGTTAGAACAGAGATCTGCTAACTTATTGCTCCCCTTATCAACACAATTAATGACAACAAAACAAAAATCTTTTATGAAAGAGAGATCTATAGATTCATTATCGCCTTTCTCCACCACTCCATTGATGAATTTGATTACATTCTTGTTATCCCCCTCAATTATTAAACCTTTATAGTCCAACATCCAGTCTTTTATCACTTGCTTTAGTCAAAGGATGGTCTGAAGTTCCAAAGTGGATGGATCCCAGTGAATTAGAGCATTGCCGAAAGCCAATAAGAAACTCCCTTGGTGATCTCTAAAAACTCCTCCAATTCTGGCCTTGTAGGAGTTGTGTAGAGCAGCATCTATATTGACTTTGATCCAATCAAGTGGAGGAGGGTTCCAAGTATTAAGCAACCTTGACGATTGATTAGCATCCTCGATACCTGAGATTGAGCAGTTGGAAAATTTGAAGCCTGCAGTAGTACTTACCGCATTTGAAGCAATCATCACTGGACTGGATACTTTTCTTTCATGTACAAACAAATTTCATGCCTTGCAAGAGAGGTAGATTGTGTTACAGAATAAATTCACCATCCATAAGCTTTAATAATAAGGCTATCTATAGCAATCTTCCAGAGAACAGAATCTGGGAATTCTGAACCCCCATCTATTTAAGACTTTCACCACCTCAATTAAATTCATGCTTCCATAGACAATGTGATCAAGATCTTCTACCACCTCACACCCTCTAGGACATTTATCAAATCCTTGTAACCTTCTATAACACAGAAAATGGTTTATTGGGATGGCATTATTGAACATCCTCCACCAGAATAAATCCACTCTAGGATTTAGTTTTGCCCTTCCAACCCATCTCCAAAGAACTTGCTCTAAATTGTCTGGTTCTAAGGCTTCAGATGCTAGAGTTGTTATAGTCTTTCCAGAAAAATTATGAATAAGCTCATATGATCTTCTCCTATAATAGCCTGTATTTGAATTGAAGTGATTAGATTCACTAACTCTTCCCCAAAGAAATTCTGAAGCTCACTGATGTTCCAATCTCCATTGCTGATAAACTTGTCCACTGATAAATTGCTTCCTTCCAATGGATTGACAAAAATAGGCCAATTCAGCAAACTTTTATCCAGTAAACAAATGTCTTTAAATGCTTTAATAGTTCTGCCATTACCAACTATCCATTTGACTATTGGCCTAAGAAATTCGCCTCCATTACAAATGAACTTCCATGATACTGAACCTCCTTTTTTAGTTGAATCTTCATCTGGTATTGGGCTATATTTTGGGTAGAGAATCTTATGCATAAGAGACTCTCTTTCTTTACTATACCTCTAAGCTAACTTGGCCCTTAATGGTCTAGCTTTCTTTGAACATGAATTGATACCAAGACCACCCCATCTTTTCAATTTGCACATTAAATCCCAATTAACATAGTGAAGACCTGTAGTTCCATCACTTTTGTTACAAATGAATTTCCTACATAGCTTATCAATCTCATACAGAACTTGCTTAGGCACCATAGAAAGGGTTGAATTAAAAGTAGGAAATGATAGTAAGACAGATTTAACCAAAGTAATACTTACTACTAAGGAAATTAGCTTTCTACCCCAAGCACTTAACATACTCAAAGTGTTATCTATAATAAATTGGAAATCAGCTCTTGTCAACCTCCTCAAAGCCACCTTGGTCCCCAAATAAGAAAATTCTTGAATTTCCCTTAATTTCATGATTTTACAAATCTTTTTCCTCCTTTTCTTCACTGATTTTCCAAAAAGAATTCTATATTTTTACAAATTCATCTTTTGTCTCGTCCATCCAGAAAACTCCATAAGAATTCCATTGACTTCTTTAACTGATTTAATATTTGCTTCAGAGAATATAATGATATCATCAGCATAGAGTAAATGAGAAACCTTAGGGCCATTTGGAGAAATACCAATTCCAACTGAACTTCATTTATGTAAGAAAGCATTAGAGAGAAGCTAAGCACACATAACAAATAAGAAAGGAGAAAGTGGGCACCCTTGAAGAAATCCACACTTAGCTTCTATCCACTTAGAATAGATACCATTTACTAGCAGAGAAAACTTTGGGCCAATAACACATTCAGCAATTAAATTGGCATAATTGATTGGAAAATCAAAATACTTCAAAGTTTTAATCAATGTAGGCCATCCCATGGAGTCATAAGCTTTCTCCATATCTATCTTGAAGAATACCAACCCCTTCAAGGATTTGGAATGCCTAAACTTGTGAAAAACTTCTTGAACTACTAAAACATGATCCGAGAGTGACCTTCCTCTCATAAAAGCCACTTATCCTCCAAAATTAGCTTAGGGATAACAAGAAATAGTTTATTAAGAAGCATTTTTACCACAATCTTATAGATTGAGTTGCATAAACTTATGGGTCTATAGTTGGAAGGAGATAATGGATTTTTATTTTGGGAATCAAAACTATATTAGTATTCTTCCAACTATCATTCATCTTTCCATTCATGAAAAAATGATCCATAGCTTTCCAGAAATCATGCTTGATGATATGCCAATAGTATTTAAAAAAGGTAAAAGACATACCATCTTGACCCGGGGCATTGTTCCCACCAAGATCCTTAGTGACCTTCTCCAATTCTTCAAACAAAAATTCTTTACACAGCAACATCTTGTCTTCTTCTCTCAAAGCTTTCAACGATAATGGCCAACCCTCCAAAGCACAGTTTCTATCTTCCCATTTATTGTTGTAGTACCGAAACAGCACATCTTCCACTTCTTTTTGGTCTTCTACCATCAAGCCTTATTCATTTTTTATTTTGTGGATATAGTTTGCATTCCTCCTAGCACTAGCATATGCTTGGAAGAATCTTGAGTTTGAATCCCCCTCCACCAGCCACTTGACCTTGGCTCGTTATTTCCACCAAGTGCTAACCCGAGCCAATACTGAGTTCAGCTCTTCAATTTTTACTTTCAGAACCCATTGATCCTCCTCTAAAAGGTTCCCGTCCTCAGCTTCCTTCTCATGTAATCTTATAATTTTTGCTTTCACCTCCTCTTTGGAAAGATTTGATGCTTTGACCTTAGCCTTGCTCCAATAAAATAGATCCTTTAAGGTCCTCTTCATCTTCTGGTTAAGAGTTTAAGAAGGATCTCCATGGGCCTTTCTCTTCCAGGACTCTCTTACGACTGCCATAGAAGCCAAAATCGAAGTCCAAACTTCTTCAAATTTGATTGCCTTCTTTTTTGGAGGGCAGAATTCCAACAAATTTAACAAAATCAGACAGTGGTTCGATGCAATCCTCGCTAAATGTCTCACCATTAACCTATGAGAAGAGTTAAAGGCAGCTGAGTTAAGGAGACACCTATCCAGTTTTTCAAGAATTCTTTCAGCCCCTTTTTTGTTATTGCATCATGTATATTTGGGACCAACACTTGCCACCTTATCCAAATCATTGCAAGAGATGAAAGTCTTCATCTCCTTCGGTCCAAGGACAAAAACAAATTTTCTCCCCCCCCTTTTTTTTTCCTCCTTAGACAATAAACAATTGAAGTCCCCTCCTATAATTAGAGGGAAGTCTTTAATCATGTGATGCTCACATCTCTCCCACAAAGATCTTCTCCTATAAACATCCTTGCTCCCATAAATCGTTACAATTCTCCATGTGCCTTTATTGATCACATTTAGATCACCTACAACAAGTTGGGATGAAGCTTCCAACATGTTGAATGCAGCCATGCTTTATTTCCATAACACCAAAATCCCTCCCGATAACCCTTCAGAGGGAACATGAAAAAAAATCCCAACCTTCACCAATCAACGAATTAACTAATTTCTTGTCTACCATAGACAACTTAGTTTCAACCAAGCCAAGAAAAAACAACCCATAATCCCTTATGAACTCCCTCACATATAGAGAAGATTTACTTTTTTTTGGCTCCTCTACAGTTCAAAAGCCAATGGAAGACATTAATGGTCTAAGGGGAAAAGGTTCCCTACCCTTCCCTTTGCCTCACCTTCCAATTTTCTATTTCTCGGAATCAACTTGATGGGAACTAAGCCCTTCAGTTGCTTAGATCCTTTTTTCCTCCCCTTGTTAGACCCTTCCTCAGACTGATTGAACCTAACCTCCTTAGATTCATTCTCTAATGATTCAGCATTTTCTCTGCATACTGAGATAGAGCCTAAAGCTTTAGTAGATTTTGGAGCTTCTTCTACGTTAAAAATTATTTCCCCTTCCTCCCCCAACTTATTTAAAACTTCATACTGATTGAGAATACTTAGGTTGTCATCAGAATCAATCCCAATGACCTTCTTATTAACTTCTGAATTAATAGCTGGGATATCTTCATCATTAGCAGAAGTAACTAGTATTACCTCCACATGCTTCTCTCCTCCCTGAGAATCAGCATTCTTTAGACTTGTTCTATTCATACCAGAAACTTCTCCTTCCTTCTCAGCTTGGCTTCCAACACCATCATTGATTAACTTCCTCTCAGTAACTGCTTGCCGAGTCCACTTATTCTGAAACTTAAAGATTTTTCCTCTCTTCTTCCCATAGTCCACATGAATCCATGGACCATAATTATCCTCTTTGGCCTTAGTTGAATCTTTCTCCACAGAATTATCCTTTGGAATCTCCTTTATAACTGCTGCCCCACCTTCCACAGAATTTACTTTAGGTTTTTTAGGAACCAAGATTGATTCCATATACATCTTTGGATAGAATTTATCCAAATGCCTGATCTTTCCAAATACCCAATCTTACCATATTTAAAGCAAATGTTTGGCATTTTTTCATAATTGATTTTCTGGTAAAACTTGCCAGAGACACCTTCTACCCAAACTCCTAAAGGTAACTTGTCTTCCAACTTGATTCTAACACATACTCTAGAAAATTTGTGCCTTCCCCATTTGAACATGTTTTCATCAATCAAAAAAGGAGTTCCAACCTTCGAAGTAATCCTACATACATTGATTTTATTACAGCTTTGTAGAGGGAGATTAGGAAGCCTAATCCAGACCTGAGTCATCAATCCTTTCAATGAAGAAGGATGAAAATCAAGGGACCATTTATCTAGTCCAATTATACTACCATTAACGTACCATGGTCCACTATTTAGAACTGAATCCATAACCTCTGGGTCTTCAAAAGCACCTAAGACCCAACCACCACCAAGCAAGGTCATATGGAACCTACCATATGGATTCCATTGTCTCCTTAATTCCAATCCAGTGATATGGTAAGGAGCAGTGTCACCAAGCACCTTAACCACCAAAGATTTGTGTAACTTGTTTGTGTTTTCAACCTCACTTTGCAAATGAAGTTTCACCACTCCATTTTCAGTGAAATTCTCCCCATAGTCAAAATCAATAGATTTAAAGTTTGGCTTCAAGTTCCAGATACTAACCACTGGCTTGCTCAGTTGAGGTGGAATAACTGAATCCATTCCTTCCACAATTTTGCAATTTCCCAAAACTGCAGACTCACAAACTCGAACATTATCCCAGCCCTCCTTGGCCTGTTGTACTCCATGATCAACAGCTCCATCTATCTGCAAAATAGAATCCGGTAAACCAACTCCAGCTGACGAGTTCTTCTTCATTTCTTCAGGCTAATGACATCCATACGAGGACCCTTTAAATATTCAACCTTTCTTCAGTAATCACATCACCGAAAGATTCACGAACAACCTTATCAACCCTTTAATAGTAGTCCTTACTTTGAATGTTAGATACATCCAACATTACTTTCTTCCCTTTCCCAATACAATCTATTTGCTTTTTCGGAGAAAGAAAACCCCCCTCATTAATCACCAAAGGTTTAGCAGGTTTAAACATTAGATTGGATTCTCGATCAGTCACCATGTTAGCATCACCAAAAGCCGAGGGAGATAAACTTTGATTCATGCGAGGAAGAATGCTAACCGTAGGAGTCAAAGAGATACGACTATCTCCGACGCCGGAGGATGGAGGCCGTCAGCCCTCCACCGTCATTGGAAGAGTGCAAATTGCGGGAAGTCAGGAATTCAAAAACTTGTTATTTTCTCTCACTAGAACTCTTTTGGGAGCTTCTCTCACTAGCTTCCCATGGTAACACTTATAAAACAGTTAAGAAGATGGAACTTTTAACATCACCATCATGACTTGTATTTTTCTCACATCAACACTAGCTATTTCTTGTGAATATAATGTAAATATTTTATGGTAATTACTTAATAAAAAAAAATCATATGGAGACACAATTTGCATGTTACATTCACAAGTGCAACTCAATACCTGTATATAGATACAATAAACCGGATTAATAAAACATCTACAGTATGAGAAAATTTAAGTAAAAATATTCTTACCAAATTAGATATGGATGAAGTTTGTAATCATTAGATTTATTTTGAGATGAGTGCAAAAAAATTAAATTTTATATTGCACTTATTTCAACACGTACAATGACTATAAAACCCATTCTATCTAAATTTGGTCAGCATATTTTTACTCTTTATTTTTCTTCTGAAGTATTAGCCACATTAAGTCTGTAGAAGCATGCCACCTGATACAAGCTTTGTGCATTTAAGCAATCAGACAGCCATTTTAATAGCAAGTCACTTTCCAAATAAAAATACTACAAGGAATACAACCAGCTTTATAAAACATAATAAAAAAAAATTTCTGAAAGCTGCAAATTGATGTAGCTGCTACAATAACTTTTACGGTATAAAGGATGGAACATGAACAAAATAATGGTCTGTGACTTCCAATTTGAATCCACATAATATCTTGTGACTACCATATAAGATATTCTTTAGTTCTTTGACTTCCAAATGTCTGTTGTAAAATTGATTCTATTTATGCTTTTCAATGTATTCTGAAGTTTTTTTCTTTTCCTTCTTATAAACTAAAAAAACATCCTTATGAGCTATTGTTCTTGAGTATTTCAAATAATAGGGAGACATTGTCCTGTAAATAAAATTAAAACCAAACTCCTCAACAACTGAAAATGGCTTTTCATTGATCAATATGTAGTGTGCTACACTTTTTCTAACTTTAGAATTATCATAAGAAAATATTGTCAAACTATCACTTTCTTATGAGTTCTCAGCAACAGAATCAATGTCATTTGGTTGAAAATGAAGTACGAAATCAATTCTTGCTGTACAACGATCTAGATGAAACCTAAATTGTGTTGTCGACCCAATACTTACTATGGCTAGGGCCCTCTTACATTGAATGCATTCTTCTTTATTATGACCATTAGCAAGTTTCACTTCCTTAAACTCATCCCTAACAAATGGTATTTTCTTTCATTTTTTTAATGCAACAGGGTTAGCATCATCATCATGCTTACTTGCACCTATAGCATTTTCTTCTACACTCTTGTTTTCCTCCACCACAACATCATTTTCAGTCAAAAGAACATTTTGCTTCTACACTATCAGATGGTACTTCATCAACTGTCTCCAAAATTAATTTTTCACTAATGTTATCTTCAACAATGGGTTCGGGCAACATTTTGATGGCCGAAGTGTGAATGATATGCAACAAATAAAAATTAGGAATGAAAAAAAGATAATATAAGGCAAGAATGAGGAGTAATAATATTATAACCTAGAAATCATCGAATATGTGATGCAAGAAGACCTTAATAAATAGTTAATTCCACAAGCAGAAAACCATTGAATTAGAGATAATTTATTTTATATGGACTCATTGATCAAAACAATCAAAAACCAATCAAGATTGATTTTACTAAAAATAATCCCTCCTCTCATTGAAGATGTTAGTTATGCCATCATATATGCAAAAATATAAATATATCCATATTGGTTTATAGTTTATAAAAATATCTTTTTTTTTTTGAGGAAATGCAAATTGCATTAAAAAGAAGAAAAACCTATTACAAACTAGAAAGCAAAAGAAACTTTCATAATGGATATGTGATCCTCTAAATTCCATTTTAGATCCATTGGGGTGATGGGGATACCAAATATTAAAACAACCTAAAAGGTTTGTTAGTATCCCAGCTTTCCCAAAAGATGGAAAATGTAGCCTAGTAAAAATAAAAATCTCATATTTCATCACAATGGTTTTAAAAAGGCAAGAGAAGCCTATAAGCAAAACAAGCAAATGATAACTAGTAACAAGAAAAATAAAAAGAACTACTAAACCAGTTAAACAAACATCAACAAGACCCCCATCGATCTTAGGGCCCAACAAGCTCCAATCAAGAGTAAAATTAGCTGTTGCATCAACACAACCGACAACAGCCACCAAGAACAAGCCAATCAACATCGACAAAGCAATAACACCAACTCCCCCCTCAAAATTCCAAGAGTCAGCCTCTTCACAAGCAAAGTCATACGAACTGAAAATCTACATCACACCCATCATATTGGTAAGTGCAACACCAGTAATATTCCATTCCTTTGAGTTTCCAAGAAATAAAACTTGTTCTTCACAGACCAAAATAATAAACATCTTAATTCTAGATGGAGTAAGCCTCCATCTACAACTAGCACCAACTCTTATGTGATAGTTCATAAAACAAACCAACAAAAGCATAATAGCTTCAATGACTTCGGCTTCATCAGAGAATTTATTCGGTCTTAGAAAATTAGATTTCCTTTCGTACAACAAGAATTCACACACAGTATCTATTTCTTCAGAATGCTTGAAGAAAAAATAAAAAAAGCTGCTCAAAAGTTCTTCAAACTGATCAATCTAATTCTGCATCGCATACTTCAAATGAAGCTTTTCAATCCTTAATTCCAAAAGGATCAAGAAAACTTTCATAACCAAATCTTGAAGACAAAACCAACCACATATATAAGATAAAAAGCAACACCATAGCTCCTTAATTAACAGCTAAATCCTCATCAAGAAACTCCTGAGATCAAACGTCAAGCCCCAAAGAATACCAGCTCCATGAATTGATTCGAGGTTATTATAAAATCCATACAAAATCAAGTAGACATTACCACAAAACTTCGCAAATCTTATCAAAGAAAAACAACCACTCCATAAGCTAGCTCCGGTAAAATAAATCACCGCCAGATTAACAAAATCGGCCACCAAACAGATATCTCATCCATAAAAAAACTGAAACCACTGTCGAACAAATGAAAAACCTTCTCAAAGATCACATCTAGAATTGTAAACTTACCAACTTCAATCAAGAAACTAAAATCTGGACAATAGTTCCAGATATTATCCAACTCCGGTTGATGGAGAACCACAATCAGTCTAAGGTCTGCCAAAACCATCTTGAAATCCATCACCTCTCTAACCAGATTCTTCAAAGATCCTCCGTTAGCCATACCAGGCCGACGGAGAACCACCGATCTCCAAGGAACTACCAAAATCTCCACTCTGATCGCTCTCCGCGCTCTCTCCACTCCATATTTGAAAACTCTTTTTTTAAGAGGACTAAAAACTTTTATTTGACCC
Organism: Dendrobium nobile; assembly: GCA_022539455.1. NCBI lineage: Eukaryota > Viridiplantae > Streptophyta > Magnoliopsida > Asparagales > Orchidaceae > Dendrobium > Dendrobium nobile. The sequence goes on from CM039723.1 coordinate 36,277,881, forward strand.
TTCCTTATAGATAATCCATATTGGGCTTTATCGCTAATGGAGATAGAAAGAGTATTCATTCTAATATATATAATCAACTTAATTGAAAAAAATCAGCAAATAAATATGAACATCCTAAACACAAATTGACGAGCAAATAAACGCGCCAATCAGAACAGCCAAAGGAAAAAAATTATACCTATCATATTCTCGTGCACAAAAATAGTACCTCTAAATGCCATTGACAACTAACCAAAAGTTCTCCTGCTCAACCATAAGAAGAAGTTCAGCAAAAAAAAATGACTAGAGAATAAGCAGAGATTAAAAAAAAATTGAAGATTGAAGAACAAATGAGAAATTAATAGGACTCCTAAAGTACTTACAGACATAATCGAAGCAACTTGTAGCTCAAGCACTGAAGGAACAAAACCAAGAACCGTGCCCTAGCTCACAAACAGGAAGGATGCCTCACGCTGCAATCACACTCTATGTATTATGAACCAAGCAGTAGCAGACTGAGTTTCATTATGTATTTACTTAACCAACAGATGACGGATGTCCAGTTCAATTTTTTGCCAGGTCTTAAAATCCCGCTTAGACTTAATTCGTAAACCACCCACTCAGACTGAATCCACAAATTTCAAATCAACAACTTTTAATTGAGTCAGCTCGACGAGCGCTCGAGCTGAATAAGTCCTGACTTGAACTTGAGCTTGATAATACATCGAGCTTAAAATTATGCTCAAGCTCGATACTCGATAAGCTTAACTCATGAGCTCATTAACAAGTTGATCTTGAGTCAGCTCACAAGTCATCTTGACTCATTTGCACCTCTAGTATAAATATGGGTTCATACAAATGATTCTAAGTATACGAAATGGACTTATTCATTTTTGTACCAAACAAAAGTTATTTTGATTAAAGTAGTTTATACTGTATGATGTCAGTTTATACAGACAACATTATGCGTATGAATATTGTTTTAATAAGATCATACAAGCAAATTTTGTATTGTTCATACATATGATCGTCGACCGTACTATACTATCGTGGTTGGTCATAATTGAAATTTTTAGTTTTCAGGATGGTTTTTGGTGCCTTTCAGATAAATAGTCCTTAAACCTGATTAAGGATGACTCCTTTATCATCAAAAGTATGAGAGTGTTTGAGAGAGAATTCTTGCAAGTTGAGAGTGTGAAGGATTCACAAGGTTACTCAAATGTGAGAATCTCATTATGTTTGTAGCAAATCTCTTTCTTACGTCTTTGAAGATGCTCGAGGGAAGATCTTTGAAGTAGATATGGTTCTCTACCAACACTTGGAGAGTGTGAAAGGATGCTAGTTCTAAGTCGACAATAGGAGGATGTGAAAGGATGCAAGTTTTCTACTGACACTAGAAGGGTGGGAAAGGATAATGGTACTCTGCCAACACTTGGAGGGTGTGAAAGGATGACAGTACTCTACCACACTGGGGATTGATGGAAGAGTGGGTAATTATAAAGGCTTCTCCACTTTGTTGTGGGATAAAAAGGAGAGTCACTCTGGTAATAGTGCAATATCTAAAAAGGGAGTCTTTAGGGAGGAACATAGGTCTAGTTTGACTGAACCACTATAAATTTTCTATGTTCTTTTTATTTTTTTGCACTTTATAATTTTGTGATTGAAAGTTTTTATTTGGAAAAATTTTCTTTATGCAAAAAGCATAAAATGGTTTTCTAAATTTTCAAGAGGACTTTAAAATAACCAATTCACCTTCTCTTGGTTAGCATTAGAACAATTATTATAGGTCTAACAACCTATACAGACTTTTTAAGTGGTATTAGAGCCTACTTTCAAAAATAAAGATTTAGACAACTTTTTGAAAATGATCATGGCTACTTTTTGAAACTATAGCACACCTAAAGGCTATTTGATCACAAGATCCCCATTATTTGATAACATCCATTTTGATTTTTAGAAAACATGAATATCTATTTTTCTTCAATTGCTTGATTATCACATGTGAATTTTAGTACAGGAAGGATACATTAGGCCTACTATTGTAGATGGCATTAGAACTAAAACACCTTTTGTTGATTGGATTGTAGAAGAACAAGACTTTACTCAGTTAAATGCTAAATGTTTGAATAATTTTTTCTGTGCACTTAAATTTGAAGATTATATATATATATATATATATATATATATATATATATATATACATATCTACTTTTAAAAGTGGAAAAGAAATTTGAGTTAGACTTTATATCACATATGAAGGGACTAATAAACTGAAATAATCTAGATTGAATATTTTTCTACATGATTACAAATTATTACACATGAAACCAAATGAATCAATAACTGAAAAATACACTCATTTCACTCAAATAGTTACTTCATCACATGCCTTAGATAGGGAACTAATGAATGCTGAAAAAGTGAATAAAATAATTAGTTGTTTGCCTACTACTTATGATGCAAAAATAAATGTTATTACAAAGTCTAAGGATTTAACTGTTTAATCTATTGACAATATTCTTGGATCACTAATTGTTTATGAGCAAGGAATGACTTAAAGATAGATTGATACAAGACAAAAGCAAAAGGAGAAGAACATAGCATTGAAAGTGGATGACTCGGAGAGTCATCAGTCTAGCATGAGGATGAATATGACATTGCTTTGATGATAAGGCAATTTAGAAGTTTTCTATAGAGGAAGAAAATGAGAGGTCAACAGTGGAATAAAGGTAAATTCCACAAAAATGTTAAGGCTTTTAATGATGTGATTTGTTATGAATGTAGGAAGCCTGGATACATCAAATCTAAACGCCCTAATCTTAAAGTCAATCATAACAAGGAGAAGGTGGAGGAGAAAATAAATGTGAGGAAGGGTAAGAAGATATTATAGAGAGTTTTTTTGGCAAACTTAGCTTCAGATTATTCAAAAATCAAAGTAGAGAAAGAAGTCACCAACCTCTGTTTGATGGCCGACAAGCTTGATCAGTCGGATCAAGAAGAGATGTGACTTAACTTATGAAGAATTATTTGATGCTTCTAAAAAGATTCATATAGCACATAGAAAACTCAAAAAGATACATGCTAGGATGAACTTGGATTTGCTTAAATTACAAAAAGTGCATGAAATCCTTAAGAAAGATCATGCATTGTTTGATAATAACCACATCAAACTATTGGATGAATATGATGAATTGAATAAATAGCATGAACTATTAAAACATCCCACAATGAACTTAAAAATGATTTTAAAACATTTATGGATGAATCTGATAATAGATAGCATTATTTAAAGTTGATAATACTATGTTAGAAAGTGCAAGCTCATTTTTTAAATCTTAATTAAAAGCACTTTAGAGAACAATTTTTTAATCTTGATAAAAAGATAAAAATTTTAAAACTTAGGAAAAGATAGTTTAATATGCATAGATTATTAAATCCTTTTCTTGGAGTAAGATGTTTTTCTTATGGCTTACTTGGGCATATCTCACACACTTATACTATTCATAGTAAAACTCATTTAGTGTGGAGACCTAAGATACATAAAATAACTTATATCAAATGCGCATCTAATTTATTTTTACTAAGAGGAGAACCCAAACTTGTTTGCGTTTCCAAGACTAACATTTGATTATCTTATATAAATGCTCTCATATAATACATCGTGAGAGCATTTGGTACCTAGATAATGGATGTTTGAAGTATAGAACTGGAGACATTACATAATTCATATTGCTGGAAGCCAGGAATAGAGGAAAAGTTACATTAGGTTATAATACCACTAGGAAAGTTATATGTACATGATGCGAGATTTTATTAATTCAAAGTGGTTATGGAGGTGAATTTGAAAATGAAAAATTTGAAGATTTTTGTAAAGAGAAACGAATTGATTATAATTTTTTAGCACCTAGGACCCCTCAATAGAATGGGGTAGCTGAAAGAAAAAAGAGAATATTTATTGAAGCCACTAGAGCTATATTGGCAGAATACTCACTTCCAAATTATTTTTGGGCTGAAGCAGTCAATACAGCTTGTTATGTTTTGATTAGGGTGAACATTAGATCCAGATTAAATAATACAGATTATGAACTTCTTAAGGGTAGAACACCAAATTTGTAACATTTGTATGTGTTGGGATGTAAGGTGTTCATTCATAATATTATGAGAACTCCTTTAGGAAAATTTAATCCCATATCTTATGAAAGAATTTTTCTTGGATACTCTAGTATTTGAAAATCTTATAGAATTTTTAATAAGAGAACTTTGGTAGTTGAGGAGACCACACATATTATTTTTCATGAATCCTACATTTTGGAAGAATAAAGGTTGGAAAATGATCATATTGAAAATAACTCTTAAGGAATTGAAAAGATGAATTTGAAAAGAAAATGTAGAAAATGAAAACCCTTTGTCTAGAAAATGGAACTTTTCTAAGAATCACTCAAAGGAATTAATTTTAGGTAAACCTAGTGAGGGTGTTAAGACTAGGCATGTACTTAGCAAATAGCTCACTCATTATACTTTTAAATTAATGGTTAAACCTACAAATATAACTCAAGCACTTTTGAATGAATTTTAGATTTTGGCCATGCATGAAGATTTGAATCAATTTTTAAGAAGTGATGTTTAGGAATTAACTAAAAGGCTTATATTGAAACTAAATGGATGTTCAAAAAATAAAATGAATAATTCAGGAGTTGTTATTAAAAATTAGGTAAGATTGGTAGCTAAGCGGTATAATGAAATAGAAGGGATTGATTTTGAAGGGACTTTTTCCCCTGTTGTAAGACATGAAGCAATTAGGATTTTGTTAGCCTTTGCATGTTTTAAAGGTTTTAAATTATTTCAAATGGATGTCAAAAATGCTTTTTTGAGTGGGGTGATACAAGAGGATGTTTATGTTGAGCAACCTCCAGGTTTTCAAAATTCTAAATTCCTTAACCATGTGTTTAAATTAAAAAATGCATTGTATGGACTAAAATAAGCACCTAGGGCTTGGTTTGAGAGGTTAAACACTTTCCTATTAGAAATATCTTTTGTGAAAGAAAGTGTGGACACCACTCTCTTTTTGAAGAAAATAGTTAATGATATACTCATTGTACAAATATATATTGATGACATCATATTTGGATCTACAAATAAAAATCTTTATGATGATTTATTAAAAATAATGAGTAGTGCATTTGAGATGAGTTTAATGGGAGATTTGAGTTATTTTCTTGGCTTTAGCATTAAGCAAAACGAGGAAGGAACTTTTCTTAGTCAATCAAAGTATATTAAGGACATCCTTAAGAATTATGAAATGGACAATGTTAAACCTGTAACTACACTAATGAGTTCCTCAGTACAGTTGGATAAGGACCCCAAGGGAAAATCTATTTATCTAAAGGTATATAGAGGAATTATTGGATCATTACTTTACTTGACTACTAGCAGACCAGATATAATATTCAGTATTTATTTATGTGCTATATTTCAATATTATCTAAAAGAATCACATTTGATTGCAGTAAAAAGAATTTTGAGATATCTTTTGGGAACTCAAAATTTAGGAATTTGGCATCTAAAGCATAGCTCTTCATTTAAAATTATTGGATATTCTGATTTAGATTTTGTAAGTTGTAGGGTTGATCAGAAAAGTACATATGGAACTTGTCAATTCATAAGAAGCTCTTTAGTTTCTTGGTCCAATAGGAAACATAATTCAGTAGCCCTATCTACTGCTGAAGTATAGTACATTACCTTTTGTGTAGCCCAAGTTCTTTAGTTGAAATAATAGTTGATTGATTTAGGATTTTTAATTGGCACAATTCTAATCTTTTGTGATAATACTAGTGCCATTTGTATTTCAAAGAATCCTATTCAACATTTTAGAACCAAGCATATAGCATTAGGGAGAGATTGAATTAATCAAGTTACTAAGGAAAATAACCTTGCAGATATTTTCACAAAATCAATGGCCTTTGACACTTTTAGCACCTTAAAAACCAGGTTAGGTGTGATTGATCTTAATGCTTAAATTGAAAATTCTGCAAACTTGATTTATCGTATATATGTGTCTATTTTGTTTTTCTCTGTTTTCTTATGTGTATTCTATTTTTGTATTTTTTTATTTTTTTTGCTTTTAGATTGGTGGCATGTCACTTGATGTGAAATGTTTAATTTTGAGAAGATTTTCTAATTGTCATATATTGCTTTTTATGTGTTCTATTCATATTGCATAAATATTTTTCATAATGTACAAATTTTGTAGCATCTACATGATTGTTTTTGGAGTTGAGCATGCAAAACTTTTTTTTTAGGTTTCATACTATATGATGATGTCATCATCCTGTATAATTTGCATAGTTTTGTTTGTATGCATGGGGACAATTTTCTAAAAAATGTCAGTTCTTTATTGTTGATCATACGTACAAAATCATTTTTGTCTGTATGATATAGATGTCTGTTTTTATAGGGGAGAAACCTAATCGCTTTTAAAACAATCTTTAATATTCTAATCATCCCAGATGAACACCTATTTATCTGTACGATTGTGTGCTTAAGAAGCTTTTATGAAAGGATGCCTCAGAAATGGCATTTTATGAAAAGTTGTTTCATTTTTGGTCATTTCTGTTCATCCGTACAAAAATACTTTCATCCCGTACAATTTTACAATCATACATATGATCCAAATTTCATACAATATCATTGGTCATTTTTCTTTAAATAGAAGGATCTTTGAAATCATTTTCATTCACTTTCATATCCATGTGAAAACCCTCTAGAGCTCTCATCTTAGAAATGGCTAGTTCTAGCAAACATCCTCGTGGATCTAAGTATTCTTCTTCTAGAAATGGTTGGGATGACAACTTACTATCTAAGAAGAATGAGGGTACATATTTTAGGTATATTACTGCAAAGATCACCCCTCTATACTTCTCATTCAGGGTGATCTTCACTTTTCTTTCATGCCTTTGTTTTCCTCGACTCAACTTTCATTCATTCTCACTCTCATTTATGCTTACCATAAAGAAATTTTCCAGTTCTTCTTGGCTAATATGAGAGTTAATGAGGACTACACTAGGATAACTTCTTATTTGTAGAAACAAAATGTAGAAATAACCAAAGAAGATTTAGGCAACTTTCTTCATCTAAGAAACCATGGGATTCGAGCCCACATTTTGACCTTTAGAGCTGACTTTGATTGGTCTAAAATTAATAAAGTTCTTAGAGGTATCTCCCAAGTTAGTCATTTTCCTCGAGTTTATACTTTGAATCAAAATGTCCGAATCATCTAGCATGTTTTAAGAACTTCAATTATTCATAAAGCTGATGATCGGGTAAATATGACTCCACTTTTATCTATAGTCACCTATCTGATTATGACTTAAAAACCCATTGATGAAGCCCAACTCATTATGGACTACATGTATAACCTTTTGAAATTGGACTTATACACCATAAGAGGAAGAAAAATGTAGCTAGAAGTACAATCTGATTCATTCTAATCTTCCCACTGAACTACCATTATACTTTATTGATGCTTCTTTTCAAGCACTTTTTGGGAGATATTAGAATTCTGATAGTGATGATTCTAAGGGAAAATGGGGAGATCCTGCACCTGCACTTGGGCCTGACCAAAACTTCTACCAAGAAATGGACTAGCATTTTGATAGATTAGATACTCATTTTGATCAAATTGAGAATCACTTGACTCAGTAGGATGCTCCTTACAATGAAGACATGGATTGGATCAGTGGTCAATTTGATATGGTGAACACGAATATAGCTATGATGAATAGCTATTTTTTAATGTTCAACCCACCACCTCCTCCAGATCAGGGCCCCTCTGATTTCTAAATATACTTCGTTGTTATTCTTTCTACTGAGCTAGTGTCTTTTCTATTATGATGTTTTTTTCTTCTATGACTGTGGTGTTTTTTATATATTGTTTAGTTTCTATGTGATGATGTTAAGTGTTATTATGATTGGTATCATTAGAAATAAATGTATGTGATATATTATGGTATCAATGAAAAGTGCTATGTTTTAATGACAAGTTTTATTTCTTGCTTCTTCAAATGTTAGTTCTCTAATGAGATAAACTTTTTGAAATTGATCATTGAAATGTACTATAAATTATTTTGCTCTATAAATTAATTCCTTATGAAATTTAATCTTTCAAAAATTTAAATTAAAATTATAATTGGATTTAGATAAGGAGATCAATTTCATATTCTTTTAGACAAAAATATCTAAAATATAATTATTGCAAGATTGATGTCTTATTATTTTTATTTCTTTTTCAATATGTTTAATTTTGTTATTAGTAAAATTTGAATTTAGATTACTGATATTAGAAAGACCCAAAGAGTAAATCAAAATAAATGCACAATGTGTGTAAAAATAGAAAAGATGTGTAATAGTTTGCTAATTGAAAAGAGGCACAAAATTAACCCAAATAGAAAAGATGCAAAAAGTGTGACACAAATTTTTTTTGAAAAGATGTGCAATGTCGCCAATTGAATTTTTTTTTAATTATTATGTTCTTTCCACTATCATTTAATCTCTAATCCAAATCCATCTAATTAACAAACGTATCCCATATTGAATTTGAAGTTAACTAATCTTCATTTTATCACTTTTGCAATAATCATGTTTAGTTGAATTGTCTAGCATAAATAATTACTTTGATTGACTTTTCTTATCTTAGTTGTTCTTTAATTTAAAACTTAAAATTTTCCTTTTTAGTATTATGAAATTAATATTGTATTTGCAAATGATTTAAAACCCTTTTCTCTTCAACTCTTTTAGTTTATCTTTTGAAACCTTTCATTTCAAGTTGTACTTCCCTTTTATTATTGTCAAAAGGGGAGTTATAATATTGTTTGATTGATTGATTATTGGTATTTGATGATTTGTGTGCATGTATGTGTATGTTTTTGTATGTATATGTTTTGAATACACGTGTCATTATATTTTGAATGTTCATTTGTGAATGTTTTTTTTTTCGAGTTATTTTTTATTTGGAGTCCTTTTATTTTCATGTTTGTTATTTTTTATTTTAGTAGGAATCCTTTGTTTTTTAATTGGTCATTCATTTAGGGCGAACAAAGGATAAAATAGTTTTAAATGTGAACTCAAATAATAATTCTTTTCATCATTAAAAGGGGGAGATTGTTGCAACTTAGTTTTAATAACTATGTTTTAATATCTTGTGTATTTTTAATGATTTCAAAATATTATTATATTGATTACTATTTCTCCTAACATATATTGAAAATATTATTTTTGTTATTAGTGTGTACTAATGTTTCAGGGATATCATACTCTAGATAGTTGAAGACTTTAAGACAGATTAGACTAGGATTAATTATATGTGAATTCTATAATTTTTATACTTTTCTTGAGTCTGAGAGAGTATGATTGTAATTGGGTAACCGTGCACAAACTTACTAGGGGAGTGTAAAAACTTGTAAATTTTTAAAACTAATCATATTGTATGATTGTAGATCGTATGGGATGATTTGGTGCGAGCGTTCCTCCAGAAGCAGTTAATCAAATTATGGATGAAAAAAATTTCTAAGTAATATTTGTACTGTATGAAGTTGCCTTCGTACAGATGATGTCTAAAGTACAAAATTAATGCTTACATTTTTGTGCATATGAACAGGTAAATTTTTTGAACTGTTCGACTGGGACAATCTTGGGTTTGTATAGAAAATGTATAGAGTACAAAATTGATGTGTACCTTTTTGTCCATATGAACAGGTAAATTTTTTGAACTCTTCATCTGGGAAAATTCTATAAGATGGTAGTGAGGCCTGTAATGCTTTATGGTGTCAAATGTTGGCCATTAAAAGAGAAGCATAATACTAAGTTAAGTGTGGCAGAGATGTGGATTCTTTGGTGGATGAGTGGCTTTACCCTTAGAGATAGGATACTAAATGAGCATATACATGAAAAGGTTGGAGTAGCTCCAGTAGAAGATAAGCTTATATAGAGTTGCCTTAGATGGTTTGGTCACATAAAATAGTGGCCTTCTGATGACTCAGTTAGGAAAGTAGAGGTATTAGATTTGATTTATGCTAAGAAAGGTAGAGGTAGACCTGAAAAGTCTTGGTTAGAAAATATTAAAAATGACCTTTCTTTATTAGAATTAAACAAGAATTTGACTTTTAAAAACACATAATGGAGAAAAAGGATTTATGTAGCCGACCCCACGTAGTGGGATAAAGGCTTGATGATGTTGTTATTCGTCCGGGATGATCTTGGATTCGTACAGATGACGCCCAGAGTAGAAAATTGATGCATATATTTTCATCCATTCAAATAGCAAAATTTATTAAACTATTCATAATATATGAACATGGGTACGTATAGACGATTCCAAGTGTACGAACTTGACTCGTCCATTTTTATATCAAACAAAACATGGTTTGATTAAAATAATTTATGCTGTATGATGTTAGTCTGTACATATGACTTTCTGTGTATGAGTTTGGTTTATATAAGATTGTACAAGAAAATTTTATAATGTTTGTACATATAATCGTCAATCATATTGTATGATCGTGGTCGGTCAGAATTGAAATTTTTAGTGTTCTGAATGTTTTTTTGTGTCTTTCATATAAATAGTCCCAGAAACTGACTAAAGTATGAATCCTTCTTCATTTTTCTTGAGAGGAAAAGTTTGAGAGTGATTAGGGAGAGTGTTTGAGAGAGAATTCTTGCAAGTTGAGAGAGTGGAGGGTTCACAAGGTTACTCAAAGGTGAGAATCTTTTTGTGTCTATAGCAAAAATCTTCCTTACTTCTTTGAAGACATTGAAGGAAAGATCTTTGAACAAGATCTAGTTCTATACTGATACTTGAAAACTGTGAAAGGATGATTGTTCTTTACCGACACTAAGAGAGTGTGAAAGAAAGCCAATTCTCTATCGACACCAAGAGGGTGTGAAAGGATGATGGTACTCTGCTGACAATTGGAGGGTATGAAAGGATGATGGTACTCTGCCGCACTGAGGATTGGTGGAAGAGAGGATAATTGTAAAGGCTTCTCCATTTTATTGTGGGAGAAAAAGGAGAGTTACTTTGGTAATAGTGCAATACCTGAAGATAGAGTCTTCAGGGAGTGGATATAGGTCCAATTGGATTGAACCACTATAAATTTTCTGTTTTCTTTTTATTTTTTACAATTTTATTTTCTTGCAATTTAAATTTTTTGGTTGAAAAGTTTATTTGAAAAATTTTTCTTTATATAAAAAGCATAAAATGGTTTTCTAAATTTTCAAGAGGACTTTAAAATAATCAATTTACCCCCCCTCTAGGTTAGCAATGGGATAGTTGCTATAGGTCTAACAACCTATACGGACTTTTCAGAATCTTCTCTTCCTGGTTAGGCACCTACTTGCCTGGGAGTTTTGGAAGGCTACCAGACCTATTCGGGTGTAATTCTATCAAGGGAAAGTTGTATAATGTCTAGGAAAAACCCTATTTTTAAGCCTTTTAAAACTACTTTATATTTTATTTAAGCATTTATTGAGTAGACTTGCATTTATTGCATTAGAAACTAAATTAAAAGAGTAAAAATTTTAATTGTACTTGTATTTTGAAGCTTAAAATTACCCAACATAAGTTAAGGGGCCAATTAGGATCTGTTCTAGATGTCGATCTCGTTTCTTCAAAGTTAACTAAACAATGTCCCTACCACTCTTTCATAAGTAATCAGATTCATGAATTTTAAGTGATTAGGTAGTAAGCTAGCTCCCTAAACTAGGCTAGGGTTAGTCAAGACTTACATTTCATTAGTTAGGTTAGGGCTACTTATTTTTTAATGCCTAATTTAAATTTAGGCTCTAGGGCAGGTTCAAACTATATGACCTTAACCTTCTGAGAATATAATCCTAATATTCTAATAAAATTAATAATTCAAACTAAAAATTCTCCTTAAATAAAAATTTAAGCCCAACACATAAGATAGGTTGGGGTATTTCTGAAATGTTTCATAATCCCAAAAACCTCCTACCTCTCCTCCCTTGACCTTCAAAACTAATTGTTCAAATTTGATCCAATCATAGTTAAATTTTTAATCCTCACTCCTTTGACATCAATTTTTGAAAATTCAAAATTAAAAATTATACCATTATTTTAATCGAGATTAATAGTAAGAAATTTAGGCTTCATATGATGTAATTAACTATTAGGGCTTGAACTCATAGAAGATTCAAAAACTAGATTAAATTTTCAAAATTAAGTTTTCAAAATTTAATTAATTCTCTTTGGGAAATCAAATTCAACTATCATTATTGTTATATTCAAATAATTAATGATAGATAGTATCCTCTTTCTTTAGGAAGATATATCATTTTATTATAATGACTTTGATTATAAAAATTAATGATCCCTTATCCATATTATTATAGTCAAACACTCAATCAAACATCATTTTGACCCTTTGGGACCATATGAGGTTCTTATTTGAGTTTGACTGTGATAATCAGAATGAACACAACATTTTGTAATCTTAACCCATTAGGGAATAATATTTTCACCTCTTGATGCAATATATCATTCATAATGACAATTTTAATTCTAAAATTGAAACTCTAGATATTAAATTCTCCCAAAGATAATTAAACCTTTTCAAAACTTCATCTTCTTTTTAATCAAATAAATGCCCCAATCTATCATATATGTTGGACTTTAAATTTTGGATTGAAAGAATTTTAATTCAAGTCATCAATTTAATAAACAATTGGGATTATATTCTTGACTCGTAAGTTGGGGACTTAAGAATTTGAGTATATCCCAAATCCTATGTCAAAATTAGGCACTAAATAAAAGAAGCTTGAACATAATTAATGCAGGGAAAATATGAACTTATCCCAACTTGGATTAGGGAGCCATCTATAGACCTAAGTGCTTTAAAACCACGTGTCTGATATCTTTTTGAAAGAGTAATAGGCTGTTAATTAAGTTTTGAGGAATTAGGGCTGACGCCATGTAGAAATCCTAATTGGCCCATTAACTTGTGTAGGGTGATTGATGCTTGGTAATAAAAAACCATTAAAATTTTAACTCTTCTTAAAATATTTCTAATGTAATGCATGTTAATTAAGTTTTTGAATGTTTAAATTAAAAATGGAGAAATTTTAAAAGGGGTTAAAAAAGGTTTTATCCTAGAGATTATATAACATCCCCTTGATAGAATTGCACCCTAATATGCCAGGTGGTCTGCATAACTAACAGTCAGGGAGGTGACTAAAAAGGAAGAGAAAATTCAAAATGAATACATGTGAAGTCCCTAGTCATTCATGAGCTTACTTCTTAAAATTGTTAAATTTCTATATGAGCCTGATATTTTTTAAATTAACTAGAGTAGAAAATTTTTTAACGTTCTCGCACAAGCCTCTGGTTGATTATAAGCTAAAAAAGCTTGAAATGTAAGAAAGAAACTTAGAAAATAATATAATTTATATTGCATAATTAATGTAAATAAATTAATTAAATTTAATGTCCATTTGGTAAATGCCACTTAATATTACAACCCATGGAATGTACAAATTAAAAGTGACCCGGTACCACCAAAAACAATCCCGATTCAACTCTTAAAATTGACATGAATTTGAGAGTGACATTCCTCTTTATCTTCACTTCTTAGTCCTTCTACGAGCTAATTTGATTCATCAAGTATGGATATTCAAATGAAAAGAAACTCCTCCCCAAAAGAGTACTTTCTTTTCTCTTTAGATTTTTAAAGTATACTAACCTAAATCTCTAAATAAAGAGGAACTCTCCCATATGGGATGTTCCCTTCTCTTTGGTTCTTAAGTTAGATATTTGGTCTCCCTCCTCAAAATCACTTTATATAATAGTTAACTTGAATTAAATTACATTAAATCTCAAAAATTAAAAGATTAGAAAACATCAAAATAAATATGCAAAGCAGTTATATATATATATGCATAAATTTTAATCACAGTTATACTTGGCCATGCTCTTTCAATTTTAAGGGGGCTTAACATCTTGCACCTTTAGAAAATTTATCAGTTTAAAGATTTTTAATTTTGCTCCATTTAATTTAGCTTTGTACGAGCATGGCCTCCTGCAAAAAATCATGTGAGCATCTACATTTTTCCTAGCTTAGGAGTAATCTAATGACCATCACATCAATTCACAGATCATATTATCATTTAAATAAACAATCACATCAATAATTATGGAAACCAATATGTAGTAAAAACCATAAAAACATCTGGCACACAAGCAGTATGAAAGTATACACCGGACTATCCTAAAACTAGAGTTGGTTGTCATAGCAAACAATCTAAAGTGTCTGGAGCAAGCTTTGAGGCTTCGATATATCCTATATTGCGTAATTTTTTAAAGTTGTCTAGTGTTTTGATTTGTTGAAGGGCTTGAGGTATTTTTATTCAAGTTTAAGACTTAATATTTTGGAGTTGATTTTAAGATGGATTTGAAGTGTTGAGTGATTACTATCTTTATTTACCTAAGGGCCATAAAGTTTATTTCACCTTCCTTGGGGTTAAGTTAACAACCTCGTAAGCTTAGGTTTCCTAGTAGTTCCAAGATTAATTGATTTAATTTAATGTGTTTACATTTAATGGTTGATAAATTTTAAGTCAATTGATTGGTTGTTCGTTTTGATTATTAAGTAAAAGTTTTTTGGAATTTAAGTTAATTATTGATTTGTTTTGTATTATTTTAATTCATTAAATTAAGAGGTCAAAATTTAACCTAATGTGAGTAATTAGGAACTAAGTTTGATGGAATTAGACTTTTCGAGATTAAGTTATAATTTTTTTAAGCTTTGATTTAAACTTGAACTATAGTTGACCAAAATATTAAATTTTTGACTTTAACTTATTTCTGATGGTTTGATATTTTTAATAAATGTTAGACTCCAAGTGGAGTCTATTGCCATTGAGTTTATTCAATTTGGATTTTTCTAGAATTAGTTATGCAATTTTTAAGTTTGAATATTTAATTAAATTATTAATTGATTAATTAAAAGTGTTTTTAATGGTTTTGAACCAAATTGATTCCAAACTTCTTGAAATCACTCCTAATGGTTAGGAATGACCAAAGGGAGTGTTCTCAAGTGTTTCAAAATTATTTAGACTTTTTGATTAATTAAATTAATTATTTGTTTATTTTCAAAATAATCTCAACAAATCTCAATAATCTCTCCCTTTTTGATGATGGCAAAATAATTATTGTTTGAGTTAACATGTATACCATAAATTTCTCCTTAGCTCCCCCTAAAAGAATGAACATGTGAATATAGGGAGATTTCATGAAAAAGACCCAAAATGTTTTTTTATTTTTTTTAAAACATAAACATAAAAAATTCAAAACAATAAAAATAAAAACATATACATTACACAATATTACTCCCCTTTTGACAACATCAAAAAGGGAAGAATAAAAGTGAAATGAAATATGTCAAATGAGAAACCAAAATAATTGATCTTGAAAGTGATTGGAATATAGTTTCAATAACAAAATTAATTACATAAGATTAAAAAGAAAGATTCAAAAATCTTAAATTAAAGAACAACTTACATAAGAAAAATTTATCAAGGTCATGAAGCATTCTAGATAATTAGATAAGGAGGATTATTTTAAAAGTGATGAAATGAAAATTAGTTAATATCAATTTTCAATATAAAATATAATTGAAACTTAGATTGATTTGAATTAAAGATTATACAATAGAGGAAAAAACAAAAATAGTTCAATTGGTAACATTGTGCATCTTTTTCTATTTGGGCTAATTTTGTGCCTCTTTTCATTTTGCAAACCATTGTGCATTTTTTTTTCCAATTTTTATACACACTGAACATTTGTTTTTAATATATATATATATATATATATATATATATATATATTAATATTTCCAAAATTAATTATAAAAAAATCAAATTTCTCTAATAACAAAAGTAATTATATTGAATAAAAATAAAAAAAATAATAAGATGTTAAAATTGTAATAATAATATTCAAATTATGCTTGTCTAAAAAGAACATGAGATTGATATGTTTAACTTAATTGAGTTTTAATTTTTTTTTTTGAAAATTAGATTTCAAAATGAAATTAATTTTATAATGCAAGTTCATTTATAACACATTTTGAGATCAATTAAAATAGGCTTTTTATATAGGAAAACTCACATTTTAAATTAAGAACAAAAGAGACATCACAAAACATGACATTTTTATTGATATAAAAAAGATCAGATATATTAAAGACATTGATACCAATAAATATAACATCTAAACATCTGAACCTAAAACATCATAACATTAACACAAGTCTAAATAAAAATAATTACTACTTAAAGAAATAAATAAAGACATCAACACATCATCACATCATCACATCATAAGAAGAAGTTTAATGCAAATAACATCAGGGAAGTACAACTAAAAGACAGAGGGGCCCTAGTCTAGAGGAGGAGGTTGGTTGAAGACTAAGAAATAGCATTCATCATAGCTACATTCGTGTTCACTGAGTCAAACTGACCTTTGATTTACCCCATATCTTCTTGGTATCTTGCATCCTGCTAATTTAGATGAGTCTGAATTTGATCAAAATGTTGATCAAAATGAGTCTCTAACCGATCCAATCATTATACCATCTCTTGAAAGTAATTTTGATTAAGTTCCTGAGCAAGTGTAGGTTCTCCACCTTCTCCTTCAGTATCCTCACTAGAACTCTCATTTCTCCCAAAAAGAGATCAAAGGAGGCATCGATGAAGATGATTGTCATTTCAGTGGAAAGATCAGGATGAATAATGTTGTACTTCTTTTCTAAAATGTAGGTCACTAAGTGTCCTAGAACAATATTTTTCTTCCTCTTATGATGAGGAAGCCCAATTTCAAAAAGGTTATGAATGTAATCCAAGTTGAGTTGGGCCTCATCAATAGGTTGCCCAATCATAATCAAATAGGTAACGGTGAATAGAAGAGGAGTCATATTTATATGATCACCAGTGTTAGGAATGATTGAAGTTTTTAAGACATGCTAGATGGCCCTGACATTTTGATTCAAACTGTAGACTCTAGCTAAGTGATAAAGTTGAGTTACACTTCTAAGAGTTTTATTTATTTCAGACCAGTCATAATCCGATTTAGAGGTCAAAGTGTGTGCTTTAGTCCCACGAGTCCTTAAGTGATGAAAAGTTCCTAGATCTTCCTTAGTGATTTTCATACGTTATTTTTTTAATAAAAGATGTTATCCTACTTTCATCTTTACTGAATCTCATATTTGGTTGGAACTAGTGAAAAGTCTCTCTGTGGTAAGCGTAGATCAAAGTTAAAATGAAAGAGAACTGGGTTGAAGCAAAAAGAGGAATAATAAAAAATGGATTTCATCTTGAATGAGGAGTCTTGAAGGAGTGATTTTGGTGGCTATATACCTATAAAAAGATTCGTCATTATCTCTAGATAAGAAGTTATCATCCCCAACCCTGTATGACGATCACTTAGCAACTCGAGAGCGCTTAATAGAACTTGCCATTCCTAGGTTGGAGCCTCTAGATGGATTCAAGAAGGGTTTGGAAGTGAATGAAAATGAGTTTAATAACCCTCCTATTTAAAGAAAAAAAGACCCATCGTTTAGTATAAAAATGGCTTCGTACATATGATCTGAGATCGTACGGGACAAAAATTTTTTTGTATGGATGAATGATAACATACAAAATAAAACTAGTTTTTATAAACACACAATTTATGAGACATCCTTTCATACTGACTTTTTGACCATACAATTCTACAGACAAACAAGTGTTCATCCGAGAAGATCAATTACTTAAGATCATTTTAATGACGGTTAGGTTCATCCCCCACATAAAATGACATGTGGATCGCATAAATAAAATTTGATTTCATATATATGATTAGTTATAATGACTGATTCTACCCAGATAACCATCTACATACATATAGACAAATGTATACATATTGTACGGGATGATGACTTTATTGTATAGTATGATCTATGTGAAAAAATCCAAATTTTACTCATTCAACTCCAAAATAACCATAGACATGCTACAGAATTTGTACAGTATGAAAATAATTTTGTATAGTATGAATAAAACAATTATATAATGAAATCTAGAAAAATTTCTCAAATTCAATCAACCTTACACAAGTGACAAATGTATAAATTCTTTGAAATGAAATGGCACTAGTGTTATCACAATAAATTTAAATTGTGCCTATTATAAATCCTAAATTAATCAACTATTATTTCAATCAAAGAACTTGTGCCACACAACTTCCTAAGGCGATGTATTCAGCTTCAACAGTAGGTAGGGCTACGGAATTTTATTTTTTATTGGACCAAGAAACTAAAGAGTTTCTTATAAATTGACAAGTTTTAGATGTACTATTTCTATCAACCCTACAAACTACAAAATTTGAATCAGAATATCAAACTATTTCAAATAAAGAGCTATACTTAGGATATCAAATTCCTAAGTTATAAGTTCCCAAAATGTATCTTAAAATTATTTTCACTATTATATCAAATGTGATTCTTTTGGATCAGATTGAAATCTAGCACACAAAAAATACTAAACATTATATATAGTCTTCTAGTTGTCAAATAAAGTAAAGATCCAATAATTCCTCTAAATTTCTTTTGATCAACTAATTTTCCCTTTGGGTCCTTATCCAACTGAACTTAGGAACTCATTAATGTACTGACTAGTTTAGCATTATCCATTTTATACTTCTTGAGGATGTCCTTAAAATACTTTGACTGACTAAGAAATGTTTCCTCCTCAATTTTCTTAATACTAAAACCTAGAAAATAACTTAAGTCTCCCATTAAACTCATCTCAAATTCACTACTTATTATTTTAGAAAAATCATCAAAAAGATTTTTATTAGTAGATCCAAAAATGATATCCTCAACATATATCTGAATAATGAATATATCATCTCCTAATTTCTAAAAAAAGAGAGTGGTGTTCATACTTCCTTTTACAAAAGAACTCTCTAATAGAAAAATGCTTAACCTCTCATACCAAGCCCAGGGTGTTTGTTTCAATCCATATAATGCCTTTTTCAATTTATACATATGATTAGGGAATTTAGAACTTTGAAAACCTAGAGGTTATTCAACATAAATATCATCTTATATTACTCCATTCAAAAAAGCACTTTTAATATCCATTTAAAATAATTTAAATCCTCTAAAATAGCCAAAGGCTAACAAAATCATAATTACTTCAAGTCTTACTATAGGGACAAAAGTCTCCTCAAAATCAATCCTTTCAATTTGATTATTCGCCTTAGCCCCTAATTTAGTCTTATTTCTAATAACAACTCATGTGTCATTCATTTTATTTTTAAATACCCACTTAGTTTCAACTACACTTTGATCTTTTGGCCTTTCAATCAATTCCTAAACATCACTCCTTACAAATTGATTTTACTCTTTTTGCATGGACAAAATCCAAAATTTAGCAGAAAGTGCTTGATTAACATTTGTGGGTTCTATCATTGAAATAAAGGCTGAATGGTCAACCTTTTTGTTAAGTTCATGGCTAGTCCTAACACCCTCACTAGGTTTACCTAAAATTAATTCCTTATGGTGGTTTTTAGAAAATTTCAATTCTCTAGACAAAGGGTTTCATCATTCTAAATTTTCATCTAAATTAATCTTTTCAAATCCTTGGGAGTTATTTTCAATAAGATCCTCTTCCAACCTTGACTCTTCCAAAATACCAGATTCATCAAATATAATATGTGTGGCTCCTCAACTACCAAAGTTATTTTTCTAAATACTCTATATGATTTTTTAACACTAGAGTATCCAAAAAAAATCCTTCATTTGATTTTGGATCTAATTTTCCTAAAGGAAATTATTCATTATTATGAATGAACACCTTACATCCAAATACATACAAATGTGACAAATTAGGTGTTCTCCCTTTAAGAAGATCATAGGGTGTTTTGTTTAGTTTTGATCTAATATTCATCCTATTCAGAACATAACTTGCAGTACTATCCACTTCAGCCCAAAAATATTTAGAAAGTGAATATTCTACCAACATGGCTCTAACAGCTTCAATTCAAATTTTGTTCTTTCTTTTGACTACCCCATTTTGTTGAGGGGTCCTAGGTGTAGAAAAATTTTGATCAATTCCATGTTCTTTATAAAAATCCTCAAATTTTTCATTTTCAAATTCACCTCCGTGATCACTTTGAATTGTTAAAATTTCATATCTTAATTTTTTATGAATCCAAGTCGAAAAATCTCTAAATTACACAAATGATTCACTCTTATGAAATAAAAATTTAACCCACATGAATCTCGAGAAATCATCAACTATTACAAATTCGTAAACCTTCCCTCCTTCACTTACAATGCTAATCGGTCCAAAAAGTTCCATATAAATTATTTCTATTGATTTTCTAGTTCTAAGATCCTTAGTGGAATGAAATGATAACTTTCAACTATTTTTCTAGTTTACATGCATCACTAAAGTAATCCTTAGTAAAGTCTAGTTTTGGTATACCTTTAACTAGTTCCATTTGGGTAATTTTCCGAAGATTTTTCATGCTAGCGTGACAAAGTCTCCTATGCTAAAACTAAAATTCATCAAAAATTATTTTTAAACAAAAAGCATTAGGAGTTTTAATTCAGTTGAAGTCTAGCATACAAAGATTATTTACACTAGTTCCATGTAATATATCATTTCCCTGTAGGCTTAATATATAGCTAGTGTGAAAAAATTTAACGTTATATCGTTTGTCACATAGTTAGCTAATACTTAACAAATAATGTTTTAAGCCTTCTACAAGTAAAACATTCTCAATCAAAAAATTATTAAAGTTTCTGATCATACCTATGCCAACCACTTTTCTAATGGTATTATCACCCAGTGTAACCTTGCCTCCATTCTTGGCTTTCAGTAATATGAATTATGTAATGACTCCAGTCATATGCTTCGAACAACCACTATCTAGGTACCAAATACTCTCACGAGGTTTTGTATGAAATCGTACCTACAAAATAATCAAACATTAGACTTGGAAACCCAAACAAGTTAGGGTTATCCTTTTGGCAAAATTAAACTAGATATATGCATGATATGACTTATTTTATAAATCTTAGGTCTCCACACTAAATGAATTTTTCTATGTAAAGTACAAGTATGTGAAACATGTACAATCATCCCACAAGTAAAACACTTAACTCCGATAATAAATCTGCCTCTTCCTAGGTTTTAAGATTTTTGCCTTCAAAATAGGATTAGTAAAATCTTCAAGTTTGGGGGGTTTCTTCTTTTTCTTGAGAGCTTTCACTTTCAATTTAAGAAATGTGTTTATATCTTCTAACACATTAATATTATATTTCAGATAGTGCTATCTATTTTTAGATTCATCCTTAAAAGATTTAAATTCTTTTTCCAATTCAGTGTAAGATGATTTTAATAATTCATTTTGCTTATTCAAATCATCAAATTCATCTAGTAAGCTCATATGGTTATTGTTAATTAATGCGTGATCTTTCCTAAGGGTTTCTTGCTCCTTGTATAACTCTTACAACTCTAAGTTCAATCTTGCATGCATTTTCTTGAGTTTTCTATATGCAGTATGAATTCTATTAGAAACTTCAAGCCATTCATCATAGGTTAAGTCACATACCTCTTCTTGATTAGACTGATCAAGATTATTTACCATTAAGCACAAGTTGGTGACTTCTTGTTCCTTTTATGTTTCTAACAAATCCAAAGCTGAGTCTACCTAGAAAGCTCTATGAAATCTCTTCTTATCCTTCCTCACATTTTCTTTCTCCTCTACCTTCTCCTTGCTAGGAGTGGCTTTAAGATTAGGGAAATCCATTTTTATATGTCCAGGTTTCATGCATTCATAAAAAATCACATTATTAGAAACCTTAACATTTTTGTGGAACTTACCTTTGTTCCACTGCTGGCATCTCCTTTACTTCCTTTTAAGAAAACTCCTGAATTGCCTTATCATCAAGGCAATGTCATCCTCATCCTTAGGTTGTGACTGATCACTCTCCGAGTCATCCACTTTCAGTGCTATGTTCTTCTCCTTTCACTATTCTCCTACATCAATCTTCCTTTGACTCACTCCTTGCTCATAAGCAATTAATGATCCAAGAAGATTATCAATGGAATAAACATTTAAATCCTTAGACTCTATAATAACAATTATTTTAGCATCATAAGCAGTAGGTAAAAAATGAAGTATTTTATTAACTATTTCAGCATTCGTTAGTTCCCTACCTAATGCATGTAAAAAAGTGACTATTTGAGTAAATCTTGTATACATGTCAGAAATGGATTCATTGGGTTTCATGCTAAATAATTCATAATCATGTAATACAATATTTAATCTAGATTGGTTTACTTCATTAGTTCCTTCATATGTAATATAAAGCCTATCTCAAATGTCCTTTTTACTTTTGTAAGTAGAAACCCGCATGTAATCTTCAGACTTAAGCGCACAAAAGAAAATATTTAAATATTTTGTATTTAATTGTACTAAGTAACATTCTTCTATAGTCCAATCAACAAAATGTGTTTCAACTCTAATGTCATCTACTAGTCTAGTTGGCCTAGTATATCCTTCATAAACTAAAATCCACATGTGATGGTCAAGTGCTTAAAGAAATGTGGACATTCGTGTTTCCAAAAATCTAAAGGGATATTATCAAATAATGGAGCTCTAGTGATCGAATACCCTTCAGGTATATTTCGGTTTCACAAAGTAGCCATTTTCCTTTTCAAAAAGTATTATAAACTTATAGTTTTGAAACAAAGCTCTGATACCACTTGTTGATTCCGTATAGGTTATTAAGCCTATGCTAATGTTCCAAGGCTAACCAAGAAGGGGGTGAATTAATAATTTTAAAATTTTCTTGGATTTTTTAATAGAAACTTGATTTTTGTATTTTTGCAAAAGTAAAATTTTCAACCACAAATACTAAAGTGCAGAAAATAAGATTGAAGAAAATAAATTGAAACATAGATTTATAATGGTTTGGTCCAACAAGTTCTACATCCACTCCCTGAAGACTCCTTCATGTATTGCACTATTACCAAAAGTGACTCTCTTTTTACCCCCACAGTAAGGTGGAGAAGCCTTCACAATTTTCCTCTCTTCCACTAATCCCTGGTGTGACAGAAAATCCTTTACACTGTTCAAGTGTCTGCAGAGAACCGTCATCCTTTCACACCCTCTAAGTGTCGGCAGATAACCATCGTTCTTTCATACCCTCCAAGTGTCAGCAGAGAATTTTCATCTGTACATACCCTTCAAGTGTTGGTAGAGAACTAGATCTTTTGCAAAGATCTTCTATCGAGTAATTAGAAAGAATAAAGAAATAGTAGTAACCAAAAATAAAAAGACATTCTTACATTTGAATAACCTTGTGATCCCTTCACACTCCACTTGCAAAAACTCTCTCTCAAACACTCTCCCACAATCACTCTTTCACTTGCCCTTGAAAAATCATGAAGAACAACACTTTTTCATATCAGTTTCTAAGGATCTTTTATATGAAAGACATGATAAACTATGCATAAGACTAAAATTTTATATTTTGAGTGTGTACAATCGTACAGTATGATTGTAATTTTATATGTTTGAATAGTTTAAAAATTGTTGCATACAAAACTTTGTGAATATGTATAAAATATTTTCATACACGATCATCGTCTAGTATAAACCATGATCATACTGTACGAACAGTTACAATTTTTTTTTAACTTCATCGGATGTCATCTGTATGAATAGGAAATCATACAATACGATTCATTTAAAAAACTATGGGATTTTTCAGGATGAAAAGGGACCCCTCCAATTCGTACTCTAGATGTCGTATTTATAAACCTGATATCATATAGTATGATCAGTTCAAAAAACTTTGAGATTTGTTGAGATGAAAAGGGACTCATCCAATTCAAGCTTTAGATATCATCTGTATGTTCATGATATCATATAGTACGATCAGTTCAAAAAACTTTGAGATTAGTCAGGATGAAAAGGGACCCGTCTAATTCATACTTTGGATGTTGTCTGTATGAACATGTTATCGTACAGCACGATCAATTCAAAAAACTTTGAGATTCATTGGGACAAAAAGGGAACCGTCTAATTCATACTATGGACTTCATCTATATGAAGAATCCTTTATATAGTATGATTAGTACTTAAAATTTTCTCCTCTTATTCGTTTAACTGCTCATAGGAGAGTATAACTAAACAAATTCTCCCGTACAAAATGAATTCATACAGTACGATTAGGTTTAAAAATTTTCAAATTTTAAGCACTCCCCCAGTATATGTGTGTGTACTGTTACTCAATTACAATCACACTCTCAGACTTGAAAAGTACAAAAGTCCAATTACAATAAAACCTAATCAAATCTGATTTGAAGTCTTCAACAATATGGAGTATACTTTCCCTTAAATATTTGTACACACAAACAACAAAAATAATATATCCAAAATATGTTAGGAGAAACAGTGATTAAAATAATAATAATAATTGAAATAATCAAAAGCATGCATATTGCAAGAATATCAACAAACAAAAAACTAGGTTGCAACAATCCCAACATCCTTGATCTCAGCCAAGGGTCAAAACACTTCACTAGGAGCCTCAAATATAAAATCCAATATTGTTATATTTATGAACCATTGATGGGTCAATTTAATATGGTTAATCTAGCTCAAACTCAACTGACTATGTATACGCACTACCTTTAATTCAACACGTAATAACCTTTAAACCCTACCAAAATTCTCAAACATTTCCCTTAGTGAAAAGGACCTGACAATTCACCTTAATCCAGTCACCAATTGATTTAGTCAAGTAGACCCAAAACCTGATCAAATCAAATCAAATTGGTCAAACTATTGCTCATGATCCAATCAAAACCATATAAACATCTAATCCTACTCTAATGTAGGATTCCAATACCTCCAAACTCATGAAAGTAAAACTATGATGATTTTGACTTATTCATGTCAAAGTGTTTGGTCAACCCCATTATATAAAGACCTTTTCACTCATGTTAGAGATCCCCTCATTTAAATTCATTATAAACCCTTCCACCAGCAACTTTATATCATTTGATCTCTACTTTATTAGACTTTGACCATGTTGACTGGTTAAGTAAAGTCAACAAGGCCTTAAAAAAGTTCATTTCGTCAACATTTCATTTAAAAGCTAACCCCTTAGTCTCACATGGCTTCCAAACTCTAATATCAAGTCATTAAACCCATTAGGACTCCACCTAAGTTGCATTGATTGTTTTAATGGTTAAGGAGTCAATAAAATTCTCAAATAATCATGTTTTGTTAAACCCACTAACTTGAGTTACCCAACCCAATCCAGCCCCTTTAGCCTGTTTAAATGGGTTCTAGAAACTTCCTAGACTATAGCATGACCCAACCCAAGCACTAGTATGATTTCAAATGGCTTGAATGGTCCCATCTATGTGAGAAGGACAAGCGATCCTTCCCACCTGAGCCAGCTTGTTGCTTGGTGCTCTAACGGCCAGGGACACTTGTCAAGCATCCCAGTCGTTTTTCTAATCCATCCTAACCATCCAAATTGGCTCTAGCAGCTGGAATAGGCTAAAGGAGATGGGACTCTTCATTCTAAGAAAAAATATTCATTCCAATCATTCTCCAAAGTTTTTCTTTTTTTGTTTCATCTTCCTACAACTTCCTCAACACTTCACTAGTGATTTCCCACCATTTGGAATCTCTCAACAGCTAGAGGAGCGAAGGACCAAAGCTTAATTTGTCTTAAACATTTGAGCCCTTATTCCAGTGATCCTCTAGGCTCAAGGTCTTTTACAATTTTGTAGAAGAGCTCATGATGAAGTAATCAATCCCTTATTCATCTTCTAATATCAATCATTTAGAGGTAAAATCTAAACCCTAGGCTTTATATAGATTCTTAAATAGACTTTAAAAAACTATATAAAGGGCCATACAAACTATCCCCAATTGTTCTTATAATCATATGTTATTTAAATATCAATTTTATGCCATTTAAATCATTATATAATGATCTTACAATGAGGTTTGTTTCTAGGGTTTTTGGACGGTTGAGTGAAGAAGACAAGATCATGACCATTTGATCTATTTTACTTAAATTTAATAGTTAGGATCTCATTAGATTTATGGTTTGATCCTACCACTCAAAACACTGATAGATATGGATTATTACAAATCTATTTTGATGACTTATGTTTTGATGATTGACAAACACTATTGATTCTCTTAGACTGTTTGTTACTTCTAACTTTTTAGAAATCGAAGATCGGACGAATGAATGAAGCCAGTACAAGATTGTGTATGTTTAGGGTTGAGTCAGTCTGTACTTTGTTTTTTCTCTTCTTGAGTCTATTTGTAATGGTCAAAGAGACTGATGCTAAGTAATCCTACACACACACACTTGAGAGACTTAGAATTTTTGTTTTTACTCATATCAGCCAGGACGATATTTACATCATCCTAGACGATCAGGCTTAAAACAAAAAGTCTAAATAAGGATTCTAAATTAAGGCAGCCGTCATTAACAGATTGTCTTGGATGATACGTGTATCAGCCAGGACGATAAGCTCAAAATAGAAAGAAATTATTAAAATAGACAACTAAGGTATTCTGTATTTTTAATAATCGGCCAGAATGATCTTTGATCAGCCTGGACGATATTCACAAATTATGCCTTAATTAATCAGGAAATCAAGGGAGTAATTAAGGATGATTGATATGATCATATCATCCTGGACGATCGCAGGATTGGCTAGGACGATCTATTCAAAAACCTTAGTTACTTTAGGACGATAAATATCGGCCAGCTTGAATTCAGGGCGATGCTCTGGATGATTTTCCTCTGATTTGAACTGATCGGCCTGGACGATCGTGAGATCGGCCTGGACGATCAAGCCAATTTTAAATCATCCAATTTGTATTTAGGGCGATGCTCTGGCTGATCTTTTGAGATTTGTACTTATCGGCCAGGCCGATGTCCATATTGGTCTGGATGATATTGTCGGCATCTTTCAATTAATGAGCTCCTTTGAAGCTCTTCTATTTAAGAGCTCTTGTTCATCATTTTGAACAATCTTTTGTTGCTGCCTTGACCTGAGAAGGCCTTGAGGAGAGAAAGAGAGAGGATCTTGTAAGGGGGAGCCTGTGAGGGGATTCACAAGGATTGCTACAAGGATTGCTCTGCTTCTTCTTCGTCTGGAGTTTCTCATCCGTGGAAGGGTCGGTAGAGGTAAGGAGTCAGCATCTGGTTGTGGTTCTCTGCCAGCTTCAGGAGGAAGCAAAAGGAGATAGGTTCTCTGCCTTACCGGGGTGGCAAAAAGGAGGTTCTTTGTAAAGGCTTCTCCGCCTAGCTGTGGGGGCAAAAGGAGAGTGACGATTGTAGTGCAATACTCAGAGGGCGCCTCCGCGGAGTGGACGTAAGTCGAGTTGACCGAACCACTATAAATCTTTGTGTTCTTATTTCTTGCTTCCGCACTTTAACTTCCACATTTATTTTTCTCATGGTGTTATTTTGGTTTATGTGATTTTTGTTCTTTATGAAAAAAAAAATTTTAAAATACCAATTCACCCACCCCCCTCTTGGTTAGCTTGGGCCAGTTCTATAGGGATTTACATCCCTAACAAACTTTCAAGTGGTATCAGAGTGGGATTCATAAAAATTAGTTTGAAAACTTTTTGAATTTTGATCCATGGCTAACCTTTGGAATCGTAACACTATAGAAGGTTATTCAATTACACGACCTCCCTTATTTGACAACTTACCTTTTGATTTCTGAAAAACTCGCATGCCAACGTTTTTACAATCTACTGATTATCGCATGTGGATGCTTATCAAAGAAGGTTATTCTCCACCTTCTCGTGAAATTAATGGTGTTAAAACTGAAGTTGCTTTTACTGAATGGACTTTCGATGAACGAGATTTAGCTCAATTGAATGCAAAATGTTTGAACTATTTTTTCTGTGCTTTAAAGTCTGAGGATTACATGCATGTCTCCACTTGCAAAACTGGTAAAGAAATATGGGATAAATTGTGTATCACTTATGAAGGTACTAATGAAGTTAAACAATCTCGTTTGAACATTCTCTTGCATAATTACGAAGTTTTTCGTATGAAACCTCATGAATCTGTTTCCGACATGTACACTAGGTTTACTTAGATAGTTACTTCACTGCATGCATTAGGAAAAGAACTTTCAAACTATGAAAAAGTAAACAAGATTTTGAGATGCTTGCCTTCGTCATATGATGCTAAAATCACTACAATCATTAAATCTAAAGATTTGAACACTTATTCTATTGATAACTTACTTGGCTCACTCATTGCTTACGAGCAAGGGATGAATCAAAGAAATCTTGATGCAGGTGAGAAGAAGAAGGAGAAAACAGTTGCACTAAAGGAGCACAAATCAGATTCTGAATCTTCCGGGTCTGAAAGCAATGAAGTTGCCTTCATCACAAGCAATTCAAAAGCTTTCTAACGAAGAAGCAAAAGCATCATTGGAGAAAAAGGTAGGGATCATAAACATTCTAAAGGATCTTCTGATGTTGTTTGCTATGAATACAGGAAACCAGGACATGTGAGAACTGATTACCCTACACTTAAAGATCACTCAAGCAAAGGAAAGGGTGAGGAGAAACCCAAGCTAAGGAAGGACAAGATGAGAGTACAAAAAGCATTTTGGACGGATTCGGCATCGGACTCATCGGAGACAAAACCAGAAGATGAGACATCAAAATTGTGCTTGATGGCAGACGACAATCCTGATCAAGAAGAGGTATGTGAACTTTCCTACGATCAACTTCTTGAAGTTTTAGAAAAAATTCATGCATCATATAGGAAATTAAAGAAAACACATGCTAGCCTGAAATTAGAAATTTTAAATCTACAAAAAGAGCATGAAATTTTGATTAAAGACCATCAAACGATTGATTCAAATCATATGACTTTACTTGATGAATTTGATGAGTTAAATAAAAATCATTGTGAATTAGTTGAAAAGCATGATGCATTAAAAGTTTCACATACATCACTTGAATCTGAATTTAAGAAATCTAAAGAGATGAGGAAAAATTTGAGGATTGAAAATGAAGTCTTAAAGAGCACTAATTTGAAGATTCAAAATGAATTAGAAACATGTAAGAAAACTAGGATGACACCTACTTTTGATCAATTGCCAAAACCTAGGAAGAGGCATTATAACTCAAACCACTTAAGAAATCCCTTTCCTGGAGTTAAATGTTTTTCATGTGGCATGCTAGGACACATCTCACACACTTGCACAGTTCACCATAGTACACATTGGGTGTGGAGACCTAAGGTGCATGATCCACAGCATACCACACTTGCATTGCATTCTACTCTTCATAAGAAGGAACCCAAACTTGCTTGGATTCCTAAATCTAACATTTGGTAATTTTTCAGGAGGGCTCTCACAAAAGGCCTCGTGAGAGTATGTGGTATCTGGATAGTGGATGCTCTCAACATATGACTGGTGATGCCAACCAGTTTGTTGTACTAGAGTCCAGGACTGGAGGCAAGGTTACTCTTGGAGACAATACCACCAAGAAGGTAGTAGGCGCAGGTATAATTGGTGATTCCAAGAACCTTATGATTGAAAATGTTTTGCTTGCAGATAGATTGAAGCACAACTTGCTTAGCATCAGTCAACTCTGTGACAAAGGCTTCATCATACAATTCTTTGCAAATTCATGCATTGTAAGTTTAAGTAACAACACCATTTTGCAGGGAAAGAGGATCAACAACGTCTACATGCTTGATTTAAATAACATTGAATGTGCTGCTTCATTTTTCTTAAAAATTGTGATTGATGATTCTTGGTTGTGGCACCGGAGACTTTGTCACGTAAGTATGAAAACCCTTAGGAAAGTGACCAAAAAAGACCTAGTTAGAGGTGTCCCCAAACTCAAGTTTTCAAAAGACCACCTTCGTGATGCCTGTCAACTAGGAAAGCAAGTCCACTCCACCTTTCACCCCATTAAGGACAGTAACACCTCTAATAAGAAATTGTGTGATGATTTTTCTAAAATAATGAGTAGAGAGTTTGAGATGAGTTTGATGGGAGAGTTGTCCTACTTTTTGGGGTTTAGCATAAAACAATTGGAGGATGAAACCTTTTTAAATCAAACAAAATACATAAAGGACATTTTGAAGAAATATGAGATGGACAAAGCTAAGCCAATTAACACTCCCATGACTTCTAGTGCTCCATTGGATAAGGACCCAAGTGGTAAATCTGTTGATCAGAAGAAGTATAGAGGCATGATTGGATCTTTACTTTACTTGACTGTGAGCCGACTTGATATTATATTTAGTGTTTGCCTTTGTGCTAGATTTCAAGCTAACTCTAAGGAGTCCCAGATGACTGCTGTTAAGAGAATTTTTAGATACCTTTTGGGGACACAAGGCTTAGGGATTTGGTACCCTAAACACAGCACTTCTTTTGAGATTATTGGATTTTCTGACTCTGATTTTGCAGGATGCAAGGTGGATAGAAAAAGCACTTTAGGAACTTGTCAATTCATTGGACAGTCTTTGGTCTCTTGGTCTAGTAGGAAGCAAAACTCTGTCCAGTACGAATACAAATCGTACTGTAGGCACCATCTCAATCTTTTGTGACAACACTAGTGCCATATGCATCTTTAAAAATCCTATCCAACATTCAAGGACTAAGCACATCGACATTATGCATCACTTTATTAAAGATCATGTGACTAAGGGAGACATTGAGTTACACCATGTGACAACTGAAAATTAATTGGCTGACATCTTTACTAAACCACTGGCCTTCGACACTTTCAGTTCTTTAAGGACCAGATTGGGTGTGATTGACATAAATGCATAAAACTTGATCTTTTAGTTACTTTCTTTTGCTTTTATTTTTTATTTTTTAGTTTTTAGTGTGTTTTACTTTCTTTTGCCTTTTTTTTCTCTTTTATATAGTTTTCAAAATCATTGCTGAAATGATAACATATTCCATGCCCTTGTTTTTGAAAATTTGTAGTCAATGTGTTTTTCATCTCTCAATCTCTTAGATGGTAAAAATATTTTGTGATTGTATCTCTTTCTCTAACCTATTTTAGTGGCATAGTTTTCTTTTCTAATCAAAAATCTATTTCAAATTAAAGATTGTGTATGAAATTAAGATCTTTTCTTAATCTTACTTAAGCAAATTTATCTTGTATTTATAATGTTTTAAGTCTTTTTGTCACATCAAGACCCCTAATTACTCTTGTCCTTGATTATTGATTCTGTTTGTGGTAATTCTTCCTTATGTTAGAGATTCTAAGAAGATATACTCACAACTAAGAATTTTTTTTAAGAGGTTATAAAAGAGAATGTAGCTTGCAAAAAAAAAAAAAAAAAAAAAAATTGGCCAATGATGCCAACAAAAGAAGCGCAAAGACGCCAAAATTGAAAAATCTATAAAAAGATGCGCAAAGTGCCACTAAATTGAGAAGAGGCATAAAATGAGCCCACTCAAAAGCAAGCTATTCTCTCTTTTTAAATCTTTTAGAACTTAGAAGTTTTGGTTCTCAAAGACTTGATTTCAATTGTTTTGCGATCGTGACAGATTTACTTTGGTTCATTATTTTATAAAGATAGTTTTTTCTTAAACCAAGTGATGGATGGATTCTTTTTCTCATATCCAATTAATTCTTTGAGTTAGGTCATTTATTTCAAAAGATGATTCTACCCTAAGAAAATGACTGAGCTAAGGGTAACCATGACCGGATATTCTACTATTCTATGGATTGTTGAAGTTGTTAACTCATTAACCCACAAGTTTTTAAATCAATCACATGGAATACTACATCATTTTCATTCCTTGGTTTAAAAAAAAAAATTTGTTGTGATTTGCTATTTTTCTTTTATGTTCCCTCCTCCTTTTTGATATGTTAAAAGGGGGAGAAGTTTATGATAGTTTTACACTTGTCGATCCTGAAATTTTACTGCTAATTGTCTTCGTAATATTTTGCCATCATCAAAAAGGGAGAGATTGTTGCAAATCTATTTTCATGACTTATATTTTGATGATTGACAAACACTATTGATTCTCTTGGATTGCTTGTTACTTCTAACTTTTCAGGAATCGAAGATCGGACGAACGAACGAAGCCAGTACAAGATTGCGTAGGTTTAGGGTTGAGTCAGTCTGTACTTTGTTTTTTCTCTTCTTGAGTCTATTTGTAATGGTCAAAGAGACTGATGCTAAGTAACCCTACACACACACACTTGAGAGACTTAAAATTTCTGTTTTTACTCATATCGGCCAGGACGATATTTACATCGTCCAGGACGATCAGGCTTAAAACAGAAAGTCTAAATAAGGATTCTTAATTAAGGCAGCCGTCATTAACTGATCGTCCTGGATGATACGTGTATCGGCCAGGATGATAAGCTCAAAATAGAAAGAAATTGCCACCATAGATAATTAATGTATTCTGTATTTTTTTATAATTGGCCAGGACGATCTTTGATCGGCCAGGATGATATTCACAAATTATTCCTTAATTGATCAGAAAATCAAGGGAGTAATTAAGGATGATTCATACGATCATATCATCCTAGACGATCACAGGATCGGCCAAGACGATCTATTCAAAAACCTTAGTTACTTCAGGATGATAAATATTGGCCAGCTTGAATTCAGAGCGATGCTCCGGATGATTTTCCTCTGATTTGAACTGATCGGTCGGGACGATCGTGAGATCGGCCTGGACGATCAAGCTAATTATAAATCGTCCAGTTTGTATTCAGGGCGATGCTCTGGCCGATCTTCTGAGATTTGTACTGATCGGCTAGGCCGATGTCCATATCGGCCTATACGATATTATCGGCAACTTGCAATTAATGAGCTCCTTTGAAGCTCTTCTATTTAAGAGCTCTTGTTCAACGTTTTGAACAATCTTTTGCTGCTGCCTTGACCTGAGAAGGCCTTGAGGAGAGAAAGAGAGAGAGGGAGAGAGAGAGGATCTTATGAGGGGGAGCTTGTGAGGGGATTCATAAGGGTTGCTTCAAGGATCGCTCTGCTTCTTCTTCGTTTGGAGTTTCTCGTCCGTGGAAGGGTTGGTAGAGGTAAGGAGTCAGCATCTAGTTGTGGTTCTCTGCCAGCTTCAGGAGGAAGCAAAAGGAGATAGGTTCTCTACCTTGCCGGGGTGGCAAAAAGGAGGTTCTTTGTAAAGGCTTCTCCGCCTAGCTGTGGGGGCTAAAGGAGAGTCACGATTGTAGTGCAATACTCGCAGGGCGCCTCCGGGGAGTGGACGTAGGTCGAGTTAACCGAACCATTATAAATCTTTGTGTTCTTATTTCTTGCTTCCGCACTTTAATTTCCGAATTTATTTTTCTCGTGGTGTGATTTTTGTTTATGTGATTTTTGTTCTTTGTGAAAAGAAAATTTTTAAAATACCAATTCACCCCATCCCCCCCCCTCCCCCCCCCCCCCCTCGTGGTTAGCTTGGGCCAGTTCTATCGGGCTTAACATCCCTAACGAACTTTCATGGTCTCATTTGACATGATCTGAACTGTTGAATCCAAACCATGGTATTCAGTTTCTACCATTTAATATCTTCTAGATGAGACAAATTATGAGATTTGATCCTCACAGTTAAATCAAAACAATGCAGATCTGGCAATCGTTAGTTGTCACGGATGTAGTTAAGTCATTAACCACGTGCCGATAAGTGGGTAGCCAGGATGATGACATATGGAAGATGCAGTGCACTACCTTTGTTGCTTACATGTGGACCAATTCAACTTCAATATGTGTAAATTAGCTGCCGCCATTTTAAAATTAACAAAAACTAAATTTAAAATATATATTTAATCCCATAAACTTTTGAACATCATAATAAAGAACTACCAAAAACTAAATTTTTGTATAACCACTTATTTTTCTCAAAATTTAATTTTCTACATTTTAAAAATAAAATTAGAGCTTAATATTTATTATATCAACATTTATTTTAAATATATATTTTTAAATAATTTTTATTACCTGATAAATAAACTTATAATTAAATTCAAATTTAAATGGCATAATAATTTAGGTGTAATACATATCCTATAATTATTTTTGGGAATATTTAGAGCTCAATTTCATTCACAAATGAATTTTAAAATGTAAGACTCATTATTTGGATCAATTATTTGAAAATTCATTGTAAGCTTTATAATCATCCAATCAATGCATGTTAAGGCTCTATGGATTTAGTGTGATGTGCACTTTTCTATAAAAATAAATTCAAGATCAAATTAGGTATAGTTTGGGAGTAAATTAACATTGATGGTGTATGGTTTATCATACGTTACGATCAAAATACATATAATGTTCGTCTCAAAATTGTTTGAGATTTATTTAAGGATGTTTTCTACATCATATAAAGATTTTAATCTGGTTTGATATATGTATTTATTTTTATTTAAATTCTCAAACTTAGTGATCATCAAGTGACTTATGACTTAATAATTCATTATAAATCCTTCCATAGAACATTAGAACACTTTAGTTTGTTGTGATTGTATTTGTGGTTTTATCCAAACTAACCTAGTCTAACAAATTTTTGATAGAATTGACCAAGTTAACAATTGATAAGGTCAAGCTGAACAATTATGTCAAATCCATGAGGAACAAAGTTTAGAGTGATTTGGTGAAGTTTATATATGAATTAGGGTTTAATATTGAGTGAATTAGGTATTAGACTAATTAAGATAGGTTGAGCTAGCTCAACTGTGTCAATTGGGTCTGTGACTAGGTCAGGGAAATATTACTAATGAATTTACTATGTGAAGCTCCAAATGGTGTGATTTAAATAAAAATTGAAGTCTGGTAGTCAGTGTACTATAGGGTCTAATGCACTTAATTAGTTGATTATGATTCAAATTTTTTATATTTAGATGACCTCAAAAAAAAAATAAGGTTAATAAATAGACCCTAAATATGTATGATGAACTTGAATAGTAAATTACACTTGTTGGCATTCATTGACGCTATCAATTGAATCCAAAATATTGTTTGATATTTGAATTTGAATGCTAACCAATTTGAAGTTTGTTTGAGTTTGAGTTTATATGAATATTGGAGAAGGAAATGATCCTACACAAGTAGATTTGATTAGTTAGATCAAAGGGATAGCTATATAAGTCATATCTCGGATCAATCTAAAACTAAAAAGAAATGGATTTCACTGGGAAAACTTATACCAATCTAAAGATTGCATTATTTGAATTTGAGTGGGAGTTGTATCCAAAACAAGGAGGTTTTGGATGGTTAGACAAGGATAACTACCCAAGTAATAATTTTTTTTTTTTTTTAAAAGCATAATCAAAAGAGGAAAACACTAACATTTATCAATAAAATTTAGAGTGCAACTTAGGTGGTACCATGAGGGCATTATCCACCACTTTGGAGATGAGATTTTAACAAGTATGGTAGCATAAGGGGTTGCTCTACCACTAATAGTGATTATAAGGAAAGGAAGCACATAGACTCATAAATAACTTTAGAGGACCATGATTTTGATTTAAATTAGGATGCTACAATAAAGGGCTTGCTCCTATACTAGTAGATTTAAACTTGGATGGTGTTATGAGGGGCTTTCTCCACTATTAGTTGATTTGAACCTGAATAGGTGATCTATTCCAAATAAGAAATTTTAGGTGACAATTGAGTTTGTAGGTGTTGCAACCCATGACCCCGAGTTTGAGATTTTGATGATGACAAATAATATTGTTTGAATTATCTATTCATTGAATATTATTTTGTTTGCTATTTTCCATGAGTACTAACATTTCAGGAAGATCACAAGCTACTCAGGACGACAGGAAGACTCAAGAATGGGTAGATTAGGAGTATGAGTCTGACAATATATTTTTTTATTTATTTTATTTTTATTTTCTTGAGTCTAGCCACAAAATGCATAGAAGTCTGAGCAACCATGCACACACACAGGGGGAGAGGGTTGTTTAAATGTAAAATCTAGAGATTTTCTTTCTTTGTAGATCATACTGTACGAAGTTATATCGTACCATACGATCTGAGCTTTGTTGGACGATTCTGTGTATAGATTGTGCCGTACGAATACAAATCGTACTGTACGATATGTTCAAATCCAAAACCCTAGCCGTCGTTTTAACTTAAGTAAGTTATTTTACGCCGTTCGTACTGTACGAACACGTTCGTATGGTATGGTGAATTTTAAATACTTGCTTAATTTTACACGTGAATAGTGCAAGAAATTCAGGCTTAATTATGTTGCAACCCATGACCCCGAGTTTGAGATTTTGATGATGCCAAATAATGAGTGTTTTGGAACTGCTTTTCATTGATTATTATTTTATTTGTTATTTTCCTTGAGCACTAACATTTCAGGAAGATCACAAGTGACTCAGGAAGAAAGAAAGACTCAAGACCGGGTAGATTAGGAGTATGAGTCAAACATTGTATTTTCCATTTATTGTATTTTTTACTTTATTGAGTCTGGCCACATAATGCGTAAGAGTAAGAGCAACCATGCACACACACAGGGGGAGAGTTCTTTTTTAACTGCAAAATATAACTAAAATTCTTCTCTGTAGATCGTACTGTACGATTTTAATTCGTACCGTACGATCCAAGATATGTGGGCAAATCTGTGAATAGATCGTACTGTACGAAGTCTTTCGTACTGTAGATATGTTCAGATCCAAAACCCTAGCCGTGTTTTAATTTAAGCAAGTGATTTTGCGCCGTTCGTACTGTACGAACCTGTTCGTACTGTACGATCCGTTTTTAATACTTACTTAAATTAACCCGTGATTAGTGCATGTAATCCAGGCCTAACCAAAATTTGAACATCGTACTGTACGAACTAGATCGTACCATATGATGAACAGAGACGAAGTATGATCGTCCCGGATATCATCCTGGACGATCTCTTGGTTTTGTCACATCGTACTGTATGATCGTACTCGTACCATACGATGAACAGAGATGACATCCGATCGACCAGACCATCGTCCTGTACGAATAGTATCTTATTGGATCGTACCGTACGATAATATATCATACAGTACGAATTGTTTTTGAACTGTTCGTACATCTTCGTACCAGGACGACGTCTGTTTATGAAGATCGTACTGTACGATCCCAGATCGTACTGTACGAACAGTAACGGCTACTTTTGAATTCAGAGGTTTTTGGAGCCTTTTTTTTAGATATCAATCAAGTTCTTTTTGGGTAAGATTGACAGAGGGTGTGAACGTGATTAGTGAGGGATTCCAAGGGAGAAAACTCTAGAGAAATTCTTGAGGGTTGAGAGAGGAAGGAGGAGGTGAGCGTTGTGAGGGAGAAGAGGTGTGAGGGAGATCACACGGTTGCTCCAAGCTTGCTGCATCTTGCTCCTCCTGTGGCCCGAGAAGGATTTGAGGGAGGATCTCCAAGGGAAAGGCTCGTCTACATCCGTTACCTCGAGGTTCTCTGCCTTCTCCAGGAGGGAGAAAAACGAGAAGGTTCTCTGCCGTCGCCAGGAGGGCGAAAACAGAGTTTGGTATTCCGCCACGCCGGGTTGGTGAAAGGGAGGTTTGTACAGGCTTCTCCGCCTTGCCGAGGGGGGCAAAAGGAGAACTATTTTTATAGTGAAAATTCCGGAGTGGAGGACTCCGGGGAGTGGACGTAGGTCATATTTTGACCGAACCACTATAAAATTCTTGGTGTGTTCTTTCTTTATCATTGTTTACTTTTTGCTTGCACTTTAAATTTGTCATATCTATTGCATGTGAAATTTTGTGAAAGTAAAATTGCATAAATCTTTGTTTTAAAATTTCAAAAACAACAAAAAATTAGAACTCTTGTTTAGGGTTAATTTTATTAAGAAAAAGACTTTTACAATTCACCCCCCCTCTTGTCGTTTAGTAATTTCAAATTAGAATTTGAACATCGTACTGTACGAATCCATTCATACAATACGATGAACAGAGACGAATTATAATCGTCCCGGAGATCATCCCGAACGATCTCTTAATTTTGTCTCATCGTACTATACGATGTCAATCGTACCATATGATGAACAGCAATGATGTTTGATCATCCCGGCTATCATCCTGTACGAACATTATTGTTGTGGATCATACCATATGATTTAATATCGTATTGTATGAATATTTTTTAACTGTTCGTATAACATCATACTAGGACGAAGCCTATTTATACATATCGTACTGTACGATTAGAAACCATACTGTACGATAGTAACGGCTACTTTGAGATTTCAGGGATTTTGGAGCCCGTTTTTAGGTATCAAAATAATAATGTTTTTGAGAGGGTGAATTAGAGAGGAGAACGTGGTTAGAGAGGGATTCCGAGGGAGAGAGCTCTTGAGAAGTTCTTTAGGGTTTGAGAGAGGAAGGAGAAGGTGAGCATTGGGAGGGAGAAGAAGGTGTGAGGGAGATCACACGGTTGCTCCGAACTTGCTGCATCTTGTTCCTCCTATGGCCCTAAAAGAATTTGTGGGAGGATCTCCAAGGGAAAGGCTCTTCTACATCTGTGACCTCGAGGTACTCTGCCTTCTTCAGGAGGGAGAAAAACGAGAAGGTTCTCTGCCATCGCCAGGAGGGAGAAAATAGAGTTTGGCACTCCGCCACGCTGGGTTGGTGAAAGGGAGTATTGTAAGGGCTTCTCTACCTTGCCAGAGGGGCAAAAAGAGAGCTATTGCTTGTAGTGAAATACCCGGAGCAGAGGACTCCGAGGAGTGGACGTAGGTCATGGTTTGACCGAACCACTATAAAAATCCAGTGTGTTTTTTCCTTATCATTTTTATTCTTGCATGCATTTTTTATTTTCAATATAACTGCTTGGTGAAATATTGTCATTGAACTGGATTTCATTGTTGCACATTGTTTTTCATGTTAAAACCTTAAAAAACATCAAAAATATTAGAACTCTTATTTAGGTTTTATTTATTGTTATAAATCTTTCACAATTCACCCCCCCCCCCCTCTTGTCCATCTAGTAATTTCAATTGGTATCAGAGCCTATTTTCAAAAATAGTGTTTTAGAAAACCTTGAAAAAAAAAACGATCAAGTCGCATTTCGGTAATCGTAATACTGCGGAGGGTTATTCAATAACCTGTCCACCTCTTTTTGATAACATTCCGTTTGATTTCTGGAAAATTAGAATGTCTATTTTTTTATAATCTATTAATTACCGCATGTGGATGTTAGTGAATGATGGATATGTTGCACCGTTTAAAATTGTTAATGGATTGAAAACTCCTGTACCTTTTAATGAATGGAGCAATAAGGATAGATATTTAGCCCAACTGAATGCTAAACGTTTAAATTGCTTTTTCTATGCATTGAAGTCTGAGGATTATATGAGAGTGTCTACATGTGCCACTGGTAAGGAGATTTGGGATAGACTGTGCATTACATACGAAGGAACAAGTGAAGTAAAATAGTCTAGGCTTAACATTTTACTGCATGATTATGAATTCTTCTGCATGAAACCTAGCGAAATAATATCTGACATGTACACTAGGTTCACCCAAATCGTGACATCCTTGCATGCATTAGGTAGAGAGATTTCAAATTCTGAGAAAGTTAATAAAATTCTTAGATGCTTATCTAATTCCTATGATATAAAGATAACTGCTATCACTGAATCTAAAGATCTTAACATTTATTCTATTGATAATCTCCTTGGGTCACTCATTGCATACGAGCAAGGAGTGAGTCAAAGGCAAAGTGATGCAGGTAAAAAAAAGAGTGAACGGTGGCATTAAAAGCATGCAACTTAGAAAGTGAAAGCTCTGAAGGGGAGGAAGAGGATGATATAGCACTGATGACCCGACAGTTCAAGAACTTCCTGAAGAGAAAACATAAGCATCATCAGAACATTTGGAATAAAGGTAAGAGCTCGAGGTCCAATAAGGTTTTATTTGATATAATCTGTTTTGAGTGCAGGAAGCCAGGTCACCTTCGAGCCGATTGCCCCAATCTAAAGAGCCAACCAGCTAAGGAGAATGGTGATGACAAAGCCAAATACAAGAAAGGAAAGATGAATATACAAAAAGCTTTTTAGGCCGACTCTGCCTCAGAATCGTCAGAAGAAGAAGTAGAGGATGAGGTAACAAATTTGTGTCTTATGGCTAATGATAATCTTGATCAACTGGATCAAGATGATGTATATCAACTTTCATATGAAGAATTGTTACTTATTTCTGAGAATATCCATGACTCGTATAGGAAGTTGAAAAAGATGCATACCAAGCATAATATTGAATTTAGTTCCTTACAAACCGAGCATGCTAAGTTGTTTAAAGAAAATTCTGATTTAGATCGTGATCATATGCTACTTCTTAATGAGTATGATGCATTAAATAAGAAGCATATTGAACTAACTAAAACGCATGAAACCTTGAAAACCACTCATGTTGAACTAGAAGAGGCTTTTTATAGATTAGACAAACTTGCATTAGAAGTAGATCACAGTGAGCATTTGTTAAAAATAAAAGTTCATGGATTGACATATCAAAACAACACTTTTCAAGAAAGAATCAAAGAATTAGAAAAAGAAATTGCATCACTCACATCAGCCCAACCTAGTAAACCCCCAACACAACATGAATCACACAACTTTAGGAAGAGGCACCATCACCCACATAGGTTAGTAAACCCATTTCCTTGTGTTAGGTGTTTCTCTTGTGGCATGTTAGGTCACATAGCCCGCACATGCACAATTCACCATAGGACACACTTAGTATGGAGACCTAAACTGCATCCATCACAGCATATCATGCATACATCTCATTCATGCAAGCATAAGGAGGAACTCAAACTCACATGGGTTCCCAAATCTAATCTTTGAATGAAATTATAGGGATGCTCTCACAAAAGACCTAGTGAGACCATGTGGTACCTGGATAGTGGCTGCTCGTGACACCTGACTAGAGATATGAAGAAGTTCATCCTACTGGAGACTAGAACTGGAGGCAAAGTAATGTTGGGAGACAACACTACCAGAAAAGTGATAGGCTCAGGTACTATTAGTAATGCAAAAAATTTTTAATTTGAAAATATTTTATTGGTTGATAGTTTGAAGCATAACTTACTTAGCATTAGTCAACTGTGTGAAAAAGGTTTTGATATCAAATTTATATCTGATAAATGCCTGATTAGTTAAATAATAAACTAGTTTTAGAAGAAAAATGAATGAGCAATGTTTACATTTTAGACCTTGATTGCATTGATAGTTCAAATTCATTTTGTTTGAAAATAATAGTTGATGACTCATGGCTTTGGCATAGGAGACTATGCCATACTAGTATGAAAACTCTTAGAAATATCACTCAGGAAAACCTAGTTAGAGGCGTACCTAAGTTAGATTTCACAAAGGATCATTTATGTGAAGCTTGCCAACTAGGAAAATAAGTCAAATTTGAAAGTTCGTTAGGGATGTTAAGCCCTATAGAACTGGCCCAAGGCTAACCAAGAGGGGGGGGGGGGGGGGAATTGGTATTTAAAAAATTTCTCTAAGAAAAGTACTAATATAAATCAAATCACCACAAAAAAAATAAGTGCGGAAGATAATGAATGCGGAAGCAGTAAAAAAAAATAAGAACACAAGGGTTTATAGTGATTCTCCTTTAACCCCCGAAGGCGCCCTCCGAGTATTGCACTACAATCGTGATTCTCCTTTAACCCCCACAGCTAGGTAGAGAAGCCTTTACAAACATTTCTTTTTGCCACACCCGACAAGGCAAAGAACCTTCCTCTTTTTGCTTCCTCCTGAAGCAAGCAGAGAACCTCGATCAATTGCTAGAACTTACCTCTCCCAACCCTTCCAAGGACAAGAGACTCTAGGGAAGAAGAAGTGGAATAATGCTTGGAGCAACCCTTGTGAATCCCCTCACAAGCTCCCCCTCACAAGATCCTCTCTCTCTCTCTCCCTCTCTCTCTCTCTCTCCTTTAGGTTTTCTCAGGTCAAGACAGCAGCCAAGGATATTCAAAAACGTTGAACAAGAGCTCTTAAATAGAAGAGCTTCAAAGGAGCTTATTAATTGCAAGTTGCCGACTATATCGTCTAAGATGATATGGAAATCGTCCTGGTCGATCAGTACAAATCCCATGAGATCGGCCAGAGCATTGCCCTGAATGCAAACTGGACGATTGAAAATTAGCTTGATCATCCAGGATGATCTCACGATCGTCCTGGCCGATCAGTTCAAATCAGAGGAAAATCGTCTAGAGCATCGTCCTAAATTCAAGCTGTTTGATCGAGATCGTCAAGCATATCGCCCTGAATTTGTACTGGTCCAGGAGCAACTAAGGATTTTAGAATAGAATGTCCCGGTCGATCTTGCGGTCGTCCAGGATAATATGATCATATCAATCATCCTTAATTATCTCCTTGATTGTCTAATCAATTAAGGCATAATTGTGAATATTGTTCAGACCGATCAGAGATCGTCCTGGCCGATTACCAAAAGTATAGAATATCTTAATTATTTATGGCTGCAATTTCTTTCTGTTTTGAGCCTATCGTCCTGGCCGATACAAGTATCGTCCAGGACGATCAGTTAATTACGTCTGCCTTAACAAGAAATCATGTTTAGAACTTCTATTTTAAACTCGATCGTCCAGGCTGATAATGATTTCGTCCTGGCTGATGTGAGTAAAAACAGAGATTCTAAATCTCTAAAGTGTGTGTGTGTAGGGTTATTTAACATCAGTCACTTCAAATATTTACAATTGACTCAAGAAAAGGAAAAAAGAAGATTACAGACTAACTCAACCCTAATCTACCCAATTTGTAGCTGATTCTGATTTTCGTCCGATCTTTGGGTTCTGAAAAGTCAATAGAGAAAATGATAATTATAGTGAAATAAGATTTGTTTGCTATCATCAAAATTATAATCCAAAAACAGGTTTGTAACAATCTCTCGCTTTTTGATGATGGCAAACATATCAAAAATAAATTCTTAAACAGTAATGCAAAAACTAAACAAGCTTTTAAATTTTTTACCATAATAAGTACAAACATACCAGAACAAGTACAAACATACTAAATAAGTACAAACATACTACTCCCCCTTTTGACATCTCAAAAAGGAGGAGAAAACTTCTAACTAAAGCAACCAACTTAAAAAAAAACATAAAATGAAAGCAATCTAAAAAAAAGAACTAAAACTAAAAGAATGAGGGATCCTGATCATCAGATGGAGGTGGAGGTGATGGAGCCTACTGAAAGTATCCAGCTAGCGTAGTAAACTAAGCATTGAACCAGGTTATGTCCTGGTCGTGCTGCTATTGGTGGTGAGTAATATAGCTATCAAAACGGGCTAAGTCCTCTGTGCGGTGCTGCTCATAGCGAGCCATATCCTCAGAATATTGCTTCTCCTGTGCGGCAACGTAAGCGTCAAAACGGGTCTCCCAATGATCAAATCTCTCTACTAACTGGTTAAACTGTGAGTCCTGGCGAAGAGGAGCAGGATCAGGAACGGGAGCGGGAGCCTCCTCCTCCTCGGCCCCCTAAGGTTCCCCATCCTCTTGGTGGGAACGAGTACTGTGAAGGATATTGAAATAGCTGTTTGAGTAGCAAGGAGGCTGAAGATTGTGACAAGCAGGATATTGAAGATTGTATTTGGTTTCAAGAATATAGGCTATGAGATGTCCTAAAGCAAGGTTAGGTTTCCTCCTATGGCCTGGATCGCGAATAGTTATTAAATGATCAATATATCAAAAGATTAGATCAGTAGCATTAAATTCTCTCCGGGCCATGATGAAAAAGGTAGTCAGAGAAAGCAGAGGAGTGATGTGGATTCGATCTCCGACTTTTGGAATAATGGAGGTGCGAAGGACATGCTGAATTGTCCTAGCATCTTTGACTAAAGAGCTAGTCTCTCTAACATGAAAGGGTGTGTTGGTTTGGCGAAGAAAATGATTTGCCGTGGACCAGTCAAAATCAGGATCTGAAACAATTATATACATCTTATCCCCGGTGGTGGATAACTATAATAGTTCAGTACAGTCCTGATATGTGATCTCGACCGGGCGTCGATTCACATAGGAGGTCAGGGTTGTGAAAGTAGAATTTATACGAAGATTTGCATAAAATTCTAACAGAAGTTCTAAGGAAAAAGGGACAATGAGGGTAAGAATGAAACAGAGAGAAGTGTGAGCAAAGAGATCCATTACCGGATATGAAAGGTGGGCAGG
Source organism: Dendrobium nobile (assembly GCA_022539455.1). NCBI lineage: Eukaryota > Viridiplantae > Streptophyta > Magnoliopsida > Asparagales > Orchidaceae > Dendrobium > Dendrobium nobile. Next base: position 36,322,136 of record CM039723.1, read on the forward strand.
ATTAATGGTTCTGGAAAGGGTGATGCCACATTCTTGGTAACGACGGTAAGCTGCTTGATTCCTCTACTTTCTTGAATCGAGGGTCCAGAGTGGCCCTCGAGAAACTTCCAGAAGCTTGTCAGACTCGCTTCCCACCAGCCATAGCAAGAAATCAGTAAGTAAACACAAGAGAAGAAGTAGGTTGAGATGAAAATAATGGCTGGAATGGCCTGAATTTAAAGAAACGGCCATATCGTCCAGGATGATCGCAGAATCATCCAGGACGATTTGGTTCAATTATTGCGTACAGGCTTATTGGTCAAAAAGGCGGTCCGATCAGCCAATCCGATCAGATATCGGTCAGGATGATTAGACACAGGCGATCGTCCCGAGGAGTCAAGCTGGACGACCATTGAAAAAGTAGATCGTCAGGGCCGATTAGGTGTATCGGCTAGAACGATACACAATAATTGATCGTATCGGCCGAAGTTAAAATATTTTAAATCTGTGCCACGTGTATAGTCCAGGACGAACAGTGGATCGGCCAGGACGATTGTCCAATAATGGATCATCCGGGGCCGATTTTAAGGATTTAAATGTACTAACATGTGGATCGTCCAGGACGATTTAGTGTATCGGCCAGGACGATGACCATAAATGCATCGGCCAAGAAAAAAATGATATCGGCCAAGACGATCAAAAAAGATTAAAATAGAATTTGATCATATCGGCCAGGACGATAAGGGGTCGTCCAGGACGATGAGTTACAAAAAGCTCAGAAAAAGGTTCAGTAGAAGGAATTTTGAAGAGAAATTGTCCTATCATCCAGGACGATATAGGAATCGGCTAGGATGATGTGACAAGAATTCGAAAATAAAAAAAAAATGGAGATGATCAGAGAAAACCCTAAACAAAATGTAAACAAACTAAAAGACAAACACAAAAAAAGAAATGAAGTTTTTGGTTTTTTAATTTTTCTATTTTTTTTGTTTTTAGCAAAGCAAGCATATGACAAATTTCTCAAATAATTAAATTTTAAAGATTTGAAAGATCAATGAGTTAACAATGTCACAATCTGAAAACAGTAGAAAATCCGATCCTGTTTACCCTAGCTCGGACTTCTCTCAGGATAAAACTTGTCTTTTGAAAACAAGAGGTCTTACTAAGAATAAATTGGATAAAAATAAGATCTGTTCAAAACTTGGTTATAAACAAAATATCTTATAAAATAGTATACCAAAGTAAATTGTCTCTATCATGGAATTTGAAATCAAGCGCCTTTGAAAATATCAAATAACCCATGAGTCCTTCTAAGTTTTAAAAGTTTTGAAAAGAGATGATAGCTTGCATTTAGTGGGCTCATTTTATGCCTCTTGTCACTTTGATTGGCTCTTTGAGCATCTTTTGATTTTTGATACACTTCTGTGTATATAGTTTTCTTTTCAATTTGGCATCATTGGCCTCTTCCCTTTTTAATTTTTGCAAGCTAAAAACTCTATAACAAACCCTTAAAAAAGTTATTAGTTGTGATTATATCTTCTAGATATTAGAGAAGAGGGGCTCTCTTTCTAACATAGAGAAGAGGGGCTCTCTTTCTAACATAGAGAAGAACACGCCACAAAATGAAAATCAAAATCATATGATAAGTGCAATGGCAAGATTTCAATTAACTTGAAGAATATATAAGAACTTTGGATCATATATATAAATATTAAATTCTTAAAATAAAACTCTTAAAACTATAGGCAGATATTAGCCAATATTTATATGAGGAAATTTCTCATAGGCCAGACCTCTTTGAGATGTAATTAATTGTAGAGCTTTGTCTTTATAAAAAATATATTGCTCAAATATAAAAAGCCTCTAATTAATTAAATATTCAAGGAGCATAAGAAAGTTTAAACTCTTTTAATTATTCAGTTCACATTAAAATAATCTAACTTTTTTCAATATGATGTATTTTTTAATGCTATAGTCGATCAAAAATATATGACTTATCATCAACCAATTATCAATGTTATACATATTAACTCTAGGGGAATAGGCCTCTAATTAATATAGTCTTAGAAGAAGTCTATAAATACTTTATGCTTTATTTTATTAAAAATTTTTAAATAAAATTATTATTTATTAAAGAAAACATTATGTTAAGAGGATTGAAGTTAATTGCTAAAACCTTAGGACTATAGTGGGTATTTACTTATCCCCTCAATGTCCTCTTATCCTCTCCCACATAAGCCACTCTTCCACAAGCTAGACTTGACCAAATTTTAAACCATAGCCTCCCTAAACCCCAAGACCCCTCCAGCACCCTAAAACACATTTCTTCCACATTCTGCTACCCTTATAACTCCTCAAGGCCTTAATTCACTATTAATCTTAGTAAATATCAACAAAAAGTCTAATATGATGAGACAAATTCTTGTTATGAGCAACAAACTTAAAAAATCTTAAATCCGTAATCCCTATATAGATACTAATTAGAAAAACTTTCATTAGTTTTCTAATAGCTCAAACTTTTTATTTGGAGCTCCGCACCCTTTTCCTTTTCAAAAAAATAAAAATTAAAAATTTACAGACAAATAAGTTTTGCCTCTAAATTGGTATAAACAATAATAATCTTTTTTTTTTCCTCACTCGCATAACCTTCCATGACAATCCTCAAAGGTTAAAAATCAACTTTATTCATTAACCATGTTGAATGGTTAATGCATCAGTAGCATCATTTGTTAATATAAATAGTCCTATATAATAATAATTTTTGCAATAAAAATCATGAGCTCATAATAGTTTTGCTATCAATAAATGACCTGATCCAAACCAAACCAAAAAAAATCATGTTTGATTTGACCTAACTAATTTTTGGGTCGTATTATATTCAAAAGTTTTGACTAGAATAAATTTTTGGGTTGAGTTCAAATTGAGCCGAGAATAAATCGATTATCATTCATGTTTGGGTTAAATGTGTTGGGTTCGGATTAAACATGCCTTTTTTAAGTTAGATAAATCTTTCTACTCTAAAACATTCTATGATACATATGTTAAATAGGTCAAATGGGTTGGATTTGAGTTATTTGGGTTTAGGTTGAGTAAGTTTCAATCAGGCATTTTCGCCCATAAAATAAATGAGTTGAATTTGGGCTAAATTGATTGAAGTCAGGTCAATTTTAAGTCAAAGATGAACCTGAATTGTTAAACTAAATTGACACCCCTAAGAAAAGAACAAACATTAGTTATATGTAAATTTTATGTTTGGCATGTCTTTATTTAAAATATTTTTCAGACTAAATATTTCTTCCAATTTCTTAAAAGAGTTACATAATCATAAACTTCCATTAAATATTGAACTATTCATTAAGACTCTCTAAAAATACTAACTATAAGGTTTGGAATAATACATATAGCATATATACAACGTTAAGTATCTATCGAAAAATCAATAACTACTATTGCACACATCAACCACTAGAACTAAACTAACTTTAAAATCCACATGATTTTATTTTCGTCAATAAAATATTTATTTTCATTCTTCATCAGATTAAACTCCTGACTAGCTAAGTTGAAACAGCCTTCTTCTTTAGGATTCTTAAAAAAAATAATAATTTAAAATAAAATTTTAATAAATTATTAGATAATATCACATAAAATTTATAACAATAAAATTATCAATAAATCACAAAAAAGACATAAATACTTGTCTATTAGCTTGTATCTTTTTTTTTTTTAATTTTTTTTTGTTTTTTTTTTTCTTTTTTTTTTTTATCTATTAGCTTGTATCCTGATTCTTTTATGAAATACATAACTCTTCTTTATTTATTAGTTGAGAATTTTGACTACCAACAAAGAGTTATTATGTTTGTAATTTGCACATATAATATGTGCATGAATTTGATTTAATTGCTCAAAAGTCTATAAAAAAAAAACTTAAACGGAATAATTGGTGATGTGATTCTCCTCCATATGTCGTATAAGGATTCTAGGACAAAGAAAATTGAAGAAACAAATTCTCTTTTTATAAAAAAAAAAATCATAATATTTAGCAGATTGATTTGACGCCACGTCCTTCATGTTCTTCCTCTGACTCTCTATCTTTGCACAAACCCATCTCAGTTTCTTTGCTTCGCATCATCGATGTCAGTTTCCACCTTTAACCTTCTTATCCCCATGAGCATGCATGCTGCTATAAATCCATTGGAGAGCATAGCTTGCTCAACTGCAAAATAGAAGTTTTTTGGGCGCCTTTGTTGCCTTTCTGTGAATTCTTAAATGTCTGAATTGAACTTTTGTAGGTAAAAGGATAAGGTAAACTCGCTGTAATGAATCCAATTGAAGAAGAAGTATTCTTTCTTTTGGTGGAGTGTTATCCTGTTCTTCAAGGCAATCTCTTTCGGTGAATGTAGCTCCGTCGTAGGATCGTGGGAATCCTCTGGACAGTATTGAGCTGTGGGCGAAGCAAATAAAATAAGTCTAATTAGTCAATGAACTATAACATGATTGGGGTCCTCTTCCTTTATATATGCATTAGATCATTATAATATATTTGTAAATTAAATCTAAACATAATCCGATTTAATTTAAAAATTAAATATACTTATTTTTAAGTTTGGTAATATTATAAAAATAGAAAATTAGGATTTTGATTTATTAGTATTTTAAATTTGAAATTATTTTAAAGGAATCAGGATAGGATATTTTTTTTAAATGAGTATCTAATAAAAAGATCGTGATCAAATTTTTTGTTGAATGAAATAACTTTTATCCCAAGGAAATTTATATATATATATATATATATATATATATATATAATAATATATATATATATATATATATATATAACATTTGCCCAAAAAAAAAGATAAAAATATATGTTAGCATTTTTAAAAATGTTGCACACTCATAAATAAATTGAAATTAGCTTCAGGAAAAATAAGCCCATATAGAAATCTTTTCTACTAAAAAATGTTAAATTTCTATCATTAAATTAAATTTTTAATGGAATTGCCATGGACAATCATCTAACACTAAAAGCCCCATAGGGAAATATTACTAAAGGAGTATTTTCTGCCGTTGAAAATTATTTTCAGTGAATTACCAGCAAACATTCTTTCAGAATTATGACAAAGTTAAAAACATCACTGTTGCGGGCTTGAATATACACGACGATAGAGTTAATAAGTTTTCGTCTCAGCATTGTTCTGATATCCCGCACATAAACAGAAGAAAAATAAATACACCAGGATTTTTACGTGGAAACCCTGGAAAGGGAAAAAATCACGGGGCACCCCCAGTTGAAAGAATTCTACTAGTGTTTGCTTGAAATACAAGAGGCTAACTCATCCTTAAAATTTAGGACGATCATATTACAATGATTTACTTCCGGATTGAAATCCAGTTACAACGTCGGGCAGGGTTCGGACGTCACTTGGAGATCGAGCCGAATTTCGGCGTTGCTTAGAAGTCGGGAAGAATTCTAGCGTCACTTGAAAGTCAGGCAAAATTCTGGCATTACTTGGAAGTCAAGCATAATTCCGACGTCGTTTAGAAGTCGGGCAGAATTCTGGTGTCCTTTGGAAGTCGGGTAGAATTTTGGCGTTGTTTCGATGTCAAGCAGAATTCCGACGGTGGTCGAGGAGGAGTTACTTCCCTCCTTTCCTTATTTTCTTATCTTCTCCTTCTCTTCTTTTTCTTTCTTAGGTCCCCTTTCATGAGAAAAGAAGGGCTATTTGAGGATGAAATGACACGTAAATAGGATGAGGATGAAGGACAAATGTGAAGTGGTTCGGATGGACGGCCCAGATTGAATTTCTTGATTGTGAACTATTTGTCAGATATTTTAAGGTCTTAATGATATCGGAACTCGACAGTCTTGGGCTCGTTGGATTTGTCTTGTCGAGCCCATCGATTCAACTATAAGCATGTCATGTTTGGAAATCATTTGGTAACCCAAATTGTGGTTTGAATCTTCCAACAGCACTTCAAGTCTTTCATTCAGACTCAATTGGGCTAAGATTGAGTTTAATTTGGTGTCGTTGCGTTTGTATTTTTTAGATGCTCAATTCCACTATAAGTTTGCTAAAAACAGAGTTCAAATGATCTCGGATTTAATTTTTGAAGTTTCTGGCTTGATTTTGCCTCAGGATTCATGCCCAATCAAGATAATTTTTTAATGATATATCAGTTGCCCCTCTATTTTTGGACTTTGAAGCTCTGAGTGTCACTACTAAAAAATCATCCAATTTCGACAGAATTTTCAAACGACTAATTCTTTGGCAGTTTTTCAGCTAATTCCCCATCTTTTTAAATTGATTTAAAATTTAAATATTTAAATTATTTAATAAAAATGATTTAAAATAATATTAACTATTTAATTAATTTTCATTTTAAAATTAATTAGTAAATATAAATTTTATTTTATGTTAATTATCATTTTTATTTTTATAATTAAATTAATTAGTATCATTTTTCATTTGTTTAATTTAATAATTTTAATTTTAAGTCAATATATAGTTTAAATATAAAAATATAACCTTAAAATCATATTTGCATGTCCAGCCATTTGGTTGGTCCTTTGAGATTTTCCTAGCAACTCGGGTTTGAATCACCTGGCAAGTGGGCTCCTGAGGGCCTGTGTGCGGAGTAGTTCTGGAGGGCCAGGCGGGCTCCCGCGGGAGCAGGCTAGAGTGGAAGAGGGGTGGAACGGGCAGGCCTGACGGGCTATCACAGGTGCGGTGGCTTCTGGGTGTTTGACTCGGCTGGCCGGGCAGGCTCCTGCGGGCCCTGGAGCTAGTTGGCACTAGCGGGAGTGGGGTGGAAAAAAGCAGGTTTTTTTTATAATTATTTTTTCTTTTTAACTAGCGGGTTAATTTCACCAAAAAATGGTCGGAATTAATTTTCATCGAAAAAAATAGCTAGAATTTTTTTACAATGGGGGTTTTAATGGCTAAATTTTTGCTGTCTGAAAACTTCAATAAAGTTAAAAAACAGCAGGAAAATGATCAATTTCTGTCAAAAAATTCTGCTGGAAATGGGTGATTTTCCTATAGTGAGTCCAAAAATACATGTCAAAATCTTTGGAGAACTTTTCATGTGATTTGAAATTCGATCTTGAGTGTAGAGTATTAAATTGATTTAAAAGTGCTGAAATTTAGTCCAAAATGTTGAAAAATGATCTTGAGGACCCAAAAAATATTTGATTTGGCCTATTCGGGCAAAAAATTGGACTTGGATTCACGTAGGAAGCTAAATCGGCCGAACACACTGGCCGGCCGCTGCCGCCTATGCTGGAGGCATGGAACTGCGCGCTGGGCCTACTCGCATGTGGCACAGCCCTCCCATAGCCTGGCTGTGGCCCGATTGCGGCCCGCGCTGTCGGCCTGCCCACACCTAGCCTGCGAGGTTCTGCGCGCTCGTTGGCAGCCAAGCACCGATTCGAGCCATCGCTGGCGGTTAAGAAACTGCCGAATATATATATATATATATATATATATATATATATATATATATATATATATATATATATATATATATATATATATATATATATATATATATATATATATAATTCTAAAAAATCATAAAAAAATTTCCAAAAAGCTTAAAAAATCCAGGAAAATCGAAAAAAATCGGGAATATTCCAAAAAATTCCAGAAGCTTCTGTCCTCCTCAAAAAACATTATAAATACCCACAGGGCCACAGGGAAACTTGCACCTCCTTCTTTTCTTATCCTTCTGGTTTTTTTATAATCAAGGCCTTCTGCTTATTTATGTAGGTGACTTTTTCTACTTAACTCAACGCCCGTCCTCTTGTACAGATGTTAGAATTTTTTTTTTCTTCCTCCTTCTTTCTCCCCCATTTTTCTTTTTGGTTAAGAGGAATTCAATTATTTTTCGTAAGTGACTTTCCTTACTTAAATTCATTGCTCCTCTTTAGTGTAAAAGGAAAATTCTTTTTCTTCCACTATATTCTCCTTTGGCTATCTTTTTACAGTGAGGTATTCCGTTATTTTATGTGTGTGACTTTTCCTATTTAAATCAACACCCCTCTTCTTATTAGAAGTTAGACTTTTTGAATTCATTTCCTTTTTTTCTGTTGCGGATCAATGGTTTATCATTTTGATGATAGCAAATATTTTTATTTCTCTACGACTGCTTTATGTACTAACATTTCAGGTTCACACGGTCGGACTGCAATTTGGAACCAGCTCAAGATTGGGTAGACTAGGTCTGAGTCAGTTTGTACACTTTTCCTTTCTTGAGTCAATTGTATCTATTATGGCTCCTGATGCTTTGTAACATCTAAGAGTTTCTGACTGTTCCATAGAGTTTACTATTTTTGATAACATCGCCCTGGACGATGTTTATATCGGCCGGGATGATCTGTTCAAAAGCAGAAACCCTAATTAGGGCATCCTCATTAAAACAGACGTCATTATGCGAAACACATCATCCTGGATGATTTTGTATCGGCCAGGACGATAGGCTCAATTCAGAAAGAATCTGCCACCAGATCTACTTAGGAAATTCTTATTTTTGGATATCGGCCTGGTGGATCGGCCTCGACTATAAAATATCGGCCAGGATGATCCAGAACAATTTTTCCAAAATTTCTCTGGCAATTTTGGAAAGCAATTAATGGTGATTTCGTCCGGGCTGATTAGAAATCGGCCAGCTTCATTTCAGGGAGATATTCAGGACGATTTTCCTCATATTTGAACTAATCGGTCAAGACGATATTCCTATCATCTTGGACGATAATGTCGGAAACTTGCATTAATGAGCTTGTTTTGAGCCCTTCTATTTAAGTGATGACAAGGTACTTTGTAAGTGTCTTTGGCAGCCATTGTAGCTTCGTTCTTGTGGGGGAGACTTGAAGAGAGAGCTTGAAAGGGAGTGAGGAACGGGTGAAGTCTGAGAGAGAGAAGATCCTTTGAGGGGGGACTAAAGGGAGTGTGGAGGGGATTCCACACGGTTGCTCCGGCAGGCTTGCATCTTAATACCGTCGGATTCAAGGCTTGTCTCGAGGGAAGTTCACCAAAGAAGATTATCTCTTTAGTGTCAAAGGACTCGGCGACTCCGCTGCACCGGGGAAGGTGGAAGTGATTTTGTAAGGGCTTCTCCGCCTAGTTGTGGGGGCAAAATGAGAGACACTTATTAAGTGCAATACTTGGAGGGTGCCTCCAAGGAGTGGACGTAGGTCAATGTTTGACCAAACCATTATAAATGTGGTGTGTTCTTTTCTTATTATTGCTTTCGCATTATTTTCTTCCGCACTTTAATTTTTGTGGTGATTTTGGTTTGAGTTTTATCTTTAGTTTTAAAGTTATCCAATTCACCCCCCTCTTGGTTTGCCTTGGGCCAGTTCTATTGGGATTAACATCACTAACAAATTTTCACTTTCTCCCATACCATTCTAACTTTCTTATAGTAGAGCCATTCTATTATTTTTTGTAGGTGACTTTCTCTACATAGAATCAGTGCCCCTCCTCTTGTTATAGAAGTTAGAATTTTTTTTGCCTTTCCTTTTTCTTCTCCTCTAGTCTTCTTCTTATATTGGAGACATTCCACTATCATAGATATGTGGCATTTCCTTATCAAGCTTAAGTGCCCCTCTCTTATATAGAAAGAGATTTTTTCCTCCTTCTTCTTCACTTGTATTATTCTTCTTATTTTGGAGGCATTCTATTAATGGAGATATGCAGCATTCCCCTATCAATCTTCAGTGCCCCTCTCTTATATAAAAAAAGTCATGATGAGAGGCTATCTTCTTAATAGATAACCCTTAATAGAAGAAGATCAGTTGCTACTTATATGAGAGGGTTATTTGAGAAGATCTGGTAGTAATAGTATCCGGGAGGAGAACCATAAGTGATGAGTAGATGGGGAGAATTTCAACTCCATTTGAGTGGAAGTCTATTTGCGATGGGCAATCTAGTTAAAGTTTGTTGGCAGTCAAGGACCGAGTGTAGGGATGACAGAGAAAGTTTGAAGGTGCACTGAAAGTAGCAATCGAGCGATAATTCAATGATAACATATATAATATGAAGGATCGATAGCGAACATAAAAAAAAAGGGCCGATGGTGATAGGTGTTTAGTAGCATGTTTCTAATGAAATATAAATCTATATTTATTTGTGTGGACATCAGATATCTCTTATGGAAGGGGTCGATGTGGTGTGCACTGTTAGAATTCTAGCAACACACTAATAGTATCAATTGAGTTGAGGCCTGATGAAGATCAAATTATAATCTTTCTTTGAAGAAAAAGTTGTAGGAAATGCATTGATATGTAGTAGAGAAGAAGTCACTTGAATCCACCAAGGATATTTAAATAAACTCATTGCTCATGAGTTTATATTTTTGATGATAACAAACATTATGGCTTCATCTTTATGTTTCATAGTATTTTTAATTTTATACTTATTTTGTGTGTATACTAACATTTCAAAAAAAATAATACTCTAGATTGTTGAAGACATTAAATAAGAATTGATTAAGATTCATTGTAAATGTAGTATGTATTTTTCATTTTATTGAGCTTGAGAGAGTGATTATAATTGAGTAAATGTATACACACATACTGGGGAGTGTTTAAAATTTAAAAATTTTTTAAATTGATTGTACTGTACGAATTCATTTCGTATGGGATAATTTGTTTAGTTATAAACTCCTACGAATAGTTAAATGAATTAAAGGGGAAAAATTTTTTAAGTTTGGTTCGTACTGTATGAAGTGTCCTTTGTACAAACAATCTTCAGAGTATGAATTGGACGGGTCCCTTTTTGTTCTAACAATTTCAAAGATTTTTTTGAACTGTTCGTACTATATGATGTATGGTTCGTATAGATGACTACCAGAGTACGAAATGGGTTTGTACACAATCATATATATTAAGAGAGTTGCTATTTGTATGTTTTACATTCTTGCAACTTGTAAAGTTTTGATGATTCCAAATATTATTATTTTAAAGTTTTATTTTTCTCCTAACACTTTTTAGATAAATTATTTTTGCTCTTGTGCGGACTAACATTTCAGGATAATCGAACTCCGGACTTCTGAAAACTTCAAATCAAAATTCAGCATGAGATAATTTGTAAATTGAAACTTGTACTTTTCATTAAGAGGGAGTGATTGTAATTAAGTAACTTAACACACACACACTTGGGGAGATCTTTAAAAAAATCATACTAATCATACGGGACGAATGAGGTTCTACAGGACGATCAAGTCAGTTATCCCCTCGGAAGAGCAATGGAACGAATAGGGAGCAAGAAAATTTTTCTAAGTCTTGATCATCCAGATGAACTATAATTCGTCTCAGGAAGAAATGCTCTCTGGAAAAATTTTTGTTTAAATGAAACCTATATTTGTGCTAGGACGAAATGCTCTCTGGAAAAGTTTTGTCCAGATGAACTTCTATTCGTCCCAAGACAAAATGCCCTCTGAAAAATTTTTATTTAGACGAACTTCTATTCATCCCAGGCCGAAATGCTCTTTGGATAATTTTTGTCCAGAAGATCATCTATTCGTCCCAAGATGAAATGCTATCTATAAAATTTTTGTTCAGATGAAATCTATATTTGTGCTAGGATGAAATGCTCTCTAAAAAATTTTTGTCTCAATGAACTCCTATTCGTCTCAGGACGAAATGCTCTTTCTCTTAAAATTTTGGTAACGTCCTGCAGTTTATCGAAACCAACCCATGGTATAACTATTCGTTCAAGACAAACTATATTCGTACGGGGTGATAATCGTGTATGAAGTCAGTTCATACCAATATACATTAGGTTTGTATGCATCTGTTTAAAGTAGATTAGTCTAGGATAATCCACGATCGTACGGGAAAATCCAATATGTACAAACTTGAAAATCAACAGTCTTTGGACAGTATTTTTGTGTCTTTCCTATATAAAATCTAATTAGAACTGCGTCTTAGTCTTTTTGCCTACTAATCTTCGTGTCAATTGAAGGAAGAGTCAAGGAGTGAGTGTTAGAGAGTGTTTAAAGAGAATTCTTACTATTGGAGTGTGAAGGATTCACTTGGTACTCAAAGGTAAGAGTCTCCACTTGTGGTTTGTGATTACTTCACTCTTTTCTCTCTTCCATCTAGATTTCATATAAGAAGATCTGTCAAGGAGATCTGATTCTCTGCCGACACTTGGAAAGTGTGAACAGCTGAAGGGTTCTATGCCCACACCAAGAGAGTGTGAAAGGATAGAAGGGTTCTTTTCCCACACTTGGAGAGTGTGAAAGGATGAAGGGTTCTCTACCCACACTTGGAGAGTGTGAAAGGATAAAGGGTTCTCTACCTATACCGGGAGAGTTTGAAAGGACGAACGGTTCTCTGCCAACACTGGAAAGAGTGTAAAAGGACGACGGTTCTCTACCGCATCGGGTAGTGGTGGAAGAGAGTTTTATAAAGGCTTCTCCGCCTTGCTGTGGGTGCAAAAGGAGAGTCACTAGTGGTATTAGTGCAATACTCAGAGGGTGCCTCCGGGGAGTGGATGTAGGTCCTATTTCCACTATAAATCTTGTGTCTTTTTATTTACCACTGCATTTTATTTTACTGTTTAATTTGTGGTTGAAAAATCTTTTTATACAAAATTCATTAAAGAAAATTTTTTGTATAAAATTTTAAAAGAGGGCAATTTTTTAATTACTAATTCACCCCACTCTTGGTTAGCCGCTGGGACATAAACTTAGGTTTAACAAACTAATTCATAGTGAACAAGTTTCAACAAGTGGTATTAGAGCTGTATTTCAAAATCATAAGTCTAGACTACTTTCTGATTAACGTAGATGGCTACATTTGGAAACTGAAAGACATCTGAGGGTTACTCTATAACTACACCTCCATTGTTCGACAATATTCCTTTTGATTTTTGGAAAACACGCATGTCTACATTTTTACAATCACTTGATTATCGTATGTGGATTTTAGTTCAGGAAGGGTATACAAAACAAACTAGACTAGTTGACGGAGTTAGAGTTGAAACACCTTTTGTGGACTGGACAGTAGAAGAACGTGACTTAGCATAACTAAATGTCAAATGCTTAAATGGTTTCTTTTGTGCTTTTAAATCAGAAGATTACATGCCAATTTTTACTTGCAAGAGTGGAAAGGACATATGGGATAGACTTTGTATAACTTATGAGGGGACTAATGAGATTAAGCAATCTAAACTTAATATATTGTTGCATGATTAAGAATTATTTCGCATGAAACAAAATGAATCCATTTCTGATATGTACACAAGATTCACACAAATAGTCACCATTTACATGCATTGGGTATGCAACTAACGAATGCTGAAATGGTTAATAAAATTCTTCATTATTTACCTACTACTATGATGCAAAAATTACTGCAATTACAGAGTTTAAAGATCTAAACATTTACTCTATTGACAATCTTCTTGGATCGCTAATTGCTTATGAGCAAGACGTTAGCCAAAGAAAGATTAATGCAGGTGAACCATGAAGGGAGAAGAACACAGCACTAAAAATAGAGGTATCCGAGAGTGAACACTCACAAGCTGAGGAGTAAGACGAGATCGCACTAATGACTAGACAATTCAGAAGCTTTCTGAAGAGGAAGTAGAAGAGACGCCAATAATGGAATAGAGATAAATTTAATAGAAATGTCAAGATTTCAAATGATGTTATTTGCTATGAGTTCAGGAAACCTAGACATATTAAGATAGACTACCCAAAACTTAAAGCCGCTCGAAGCAAGGAGAAGGTAGAGGAGAAACCAAATGTGAAGAAAGGCAAGAAAAAATTCCAAGGAGCTTTCTAGGCGGACTCATCTTCGGACTCATTAGAGACAGAAAAGGAAGAGGAAGTCACGAATCTGTGCTGAATGGTTGATAGTCTTGATCAGTCAGATCAAGAAGAGGTATGTGACTTAACTTACAATGAACTTTTTGAAGTTTTTGAACACATGCATGATGCATATAGGAAGATAAAGAAAATACATACTAGTTTGAGCTTAGAATTTGAGGAACTAAAAAAGGAACATGAAATCCTTAGGAAAGATCATACTTTAATTCATGATAACCACATGAAATTACTAGACAAGTTTGATGACTTGAATAAAAATCGTGAAAGTTTGAAATCATACTATGGAGAACTTAAAAAAGAATTTAAAATTTTAAGGATGAATCTGAGAGCAAAATTTATAGAATTAATTATACAAATCAAATTTTGAAAGATGTGAATTCATTTTACAAATTGACGATAAAAGCTCTCGAGGATAATAAGATACCCCCTAAACTTGAATATTTCACTAATCCTATTTTGTATCCTAAATTTATGCAATCCCTAAATAAACAAATGAATAGTAGAAGACTTAGGAATCCTTTTTACAAAAGTCAAATGTAATAATTATGGATTGATTGGACACATAGCTCACACATGCACCTTGAAGAAGAAAACTTATTTAGTGTGGAAACCTAAAATGCATAAACCTAGACATATCATGCATGCATCTCTTTATAAATTGCCAAAAGGAGAACCTAAACTTGTTCGGGTTCCCAAGTCTAATGTTTGATAATCTTGTAGGGTCGCTCTCACACAAGACCTCGTTAGAGCATATGGTACCTAGACAGCAGATGTTCAAACAATATGGTTGGAGATATTGCACAATTCATATCGCTAGAAGCCAAGAGTGGAAGCAAGGTTACACTTGGAGATAACACCACAAGGAAGGTGGTTGGGTCAGGTATGATGGAAATCTTAAGAATTTTTACATTCAAAATGTTTTATTGGTAGAAGACTTAAAGCATAATTTGTTAAGTATAAGCCAGCTATGTGACAAAAGATATTGTGTAAAATTTTTTCCTACTAGCTATATATTAAGCCTAAATGGACATGATGTTTTGAATGATATAAGGGTAAATAATATGTATATGCTAGATTTGAATTGCATTCAAACTCGTACTACTTTTTGTTTAAAAACTATTTCTGATGAGTCATGGCTTTGGCATAGGAGACTTTGTCACTCTAGCATGAAAAACCTTAATAAGATTACCCAAAAGAACCTAGCGAGACGTATACCAAAACTAGACTTTACTAAGGATCATATTTGTGATTCATGTCAATTAGGAAACAGGTGAAGTCCTCCTTTCAGTCCAATAGGGATCTTAGAACTAGTAAACCATTGGAAATTTTGCATATGGATCTTTTTGGACCAATTGGAACTAAGAGTCTAGGAGGGAAGGTATATAGATTTGTGATTGTGGATGATTACTCTAGATTCACATGAGTTAGATTTCTATTTCATAAGAGTGAATCATTTGAGAAATTTAGAAACTTTTTGACTTGGATTCAACGAAAGCTAAGATGTGAAATTATGACTTTACAAAGTGATTATGGAGGAGAATTTGAAAATAAAATATTTGAGGATTTTTGTAAGGAGAAATGATTGATTACAACTTTTCTGCACCTAAAATCCCTCAGTATAATGAGGTAGTCTAAAGGAAAAATAGAAAATTAATAGAAGCCGCTCGAGTCATGTTGGTAGAATACTCAATTCCTAAATATTTTTGGGCTGAGGCAGCTAGCACTGTATGTTATGTTCTGAATAGGGTGAATGTGAGATCTAGATTAAATAAAATACCATATGAGTTGCTAAAAGGAAGAATACCTAATTTGTCACATTTGCATGTTTTTGGTTGCAAGGTGTTTATTCATAACAATGGAAAATCTGCCTTGGGAAAATTTGAACCAAAATTAAATGAAGGTATTTTTGTAGGATACTCAAGTATTATAAAATTTTATAGAGTATTCAACAAAAGAACTTTGGTAATTGAGGAGATTACACATGTTGTATTTGATGAATCTAGAATTTTGGAAGAGCCAAATATTATAGAAGATGAAATTGAGATTAACTCCCAAAAGATTGATAAAATAAATTTGAAAGAAAATTTGGAAGAAAATTTGAAAAAAAATATAGAGATAGAAAATTCTTTGCCTAGAGATTTGATATTTTCTAAAAATCACCCAAAGGAATTGATAATTGGTGAACCTAGTGAGGGTGTAAGGACTAGGCATGGATTAAACAAAGAAGTCAATCATTCAGCCTTTATTTCAACCATAGAACCCATAAATATTGATCAAGTACTTTCGGATGAATTTTGGATTTTGGCTATACAAGAAGAGTTAAATCAATTTATAAGAAATAAAGTTTGAGAATTAACTACAAGGCCAAATGATTAAAGTATAGTTGGTACTAAGTGGGTATTAAAAATAAAATAAATGACTCAGGAGTAGTCATTAGGAATAAGGCTAGATTAGTTGCTAAGGAGTATAATCAGATTGAAGGGATTGATTTTGAGGAGACTTTTGCCCCTGTAGCTAGACTTGAAGCAATTAGGATTTTGTTAGCCTTTGCTTGTTTTAAAGAATTTAAATTGTACCAAATGGATGTAAAAAGTACCTTTTTAAATGAGGTAATTCAAGAGGATGTTTTTGTAGGACAACCTCCAGGTTTTGAAAATTCTAAATACCCAAATAATGTTTTTAAATTGAAAAAGGCATTAAATGGATTGAAACAGGCACCTAGGGCTTCGTATGAGAGATTGAGCACCTTCCTACTTAATAGTTCATTTAAAAAAGGAAGTGTGGATACAACTCTACTCTTAAAGGAAGTTGGAAAGGATATACTTATTGTACAAATTAATGTGGATGATATCATCTTTGGATCTTCAAATAAAAATCTTTGTGATGATTTTTCTAAAATAATGAGTAGTGAATTTGAGATGAGTCTAACATGAGATTTAAGTTACTTTCTAGGATTTAGCATTAAGCAAATTGAGGAGGGTACATTTATTAGTCAGTCTAAATATGTTAAGGACATTCTCAAAAAGTATGAAATGGACAATGTTAAACCTGTCAGTACACCTATGAGTTCCTCAGTTCAGTTGGATAAGGATCCTAAGGAAAAATCTGTTGATAAAAAAAAAATTAGAGGGATAATTGGATCTTTGCTTTACTTTACAGCTAGCCGACCCGATATCATGTTTAGTGTTTATTTGTGTGCTAGATTTCAACATTTAAGATTCAACATTCCAGAACCAAACATATAGACATCAGGCATCATTTCATAAGAGATCATGTATCCAAAGGAGAAATTGAACTCACTATTGTTTCTATAGAAAATCAACTTGCAGATATTTTTACAAAACCTTTAGCCTTTCATACATTCAGTGCATTAAGAACAAGGCTTGGTGTGATCGATTTGAATGCTTAACTAAAAATGCTTCTGCAATATTGATGTGTGTTTTTAGTTAATGTTTTGTGTGTATTTATAAGTTTGTTATTTTCTGTATTTGTTATTTTGTGATTTTATATATTTTTCTATTGTGTTTTTAGCGTGTTTGTGTTTTAGTTTTGATTGAGTGCATGTTTTTGAAAATTTGAGTGAAAATCATCTAGGACGAAATTATTTTTGTATGGGACGAATTATGTAGTGTGTGAACTATCCGATTTGAACCGTTTATGTGCAGTTTTATATTTTTCACTTCATCTGTATGATCGTCACGATCGTCTGGATGAAATTTTCAAATGACGGGATGATTGATTGTTAGTTAAACAGATAAGGTCATTTTTATTTTTATATTCATACGTATGAACCTTTGGTTTATCCGGACGAACGCTTGATGAATCGATGTTGGGAATGATTTCAGCTGCCATTGAAACGATCATAAATTTTTGATCATCCAGGATGAACACATGTTCATCTGTACGATCGTTTGGTCAAAAGTCTGTACGAAAGGTCGCTTCGTAAGTTGTGTGATTACGAAAATCCTTTTCATTCTGGACTCATTCGTTTGTTAAAACAAAATTTTTTTGTACAGGACGAACTGAATTTCATACGGGATGAAAATATTTTTGTCTGTACGAATAGTCGTATTTCATTAAATTGACCGGCTATGAACTCAACAGTCACACTCTCACATCCCTTTTCGAACCCTTACTTCCTTTAGATTTTATCCATGGCAAGTTCAACCAAATGACAAAAGGTTCTAGCCAAGAGTCCACACAGAAATTCTAGCGATATCTTTCTATCTAAGGCCAACGAAGAATCATTTCCCAGATTTACCTCCGCTAAGATGACCCCGTCTAGAGTTCTTATGCATGAACAACTGACCTTTCAGGTAATAAACATGTTTGCTTCAATTCAATTTGGTCTCATTCTCACTCTAGTCCACCTCTATAACAAAGAGACCTTTCATTATTTCCTAGCAAACATGTACTTCAACTCCGACCATTCTGTAATCAAGTCCTATATTTTTAAAAAGGAAGTTGAAATCACCAAGGCTGACCTAGTAATCTTTTTTAACTTAAGGACAGAGGGAATTAGAGCTCATACCTTAACCAGTACTTCAAATTTTAATTGGACTAAAATTAATGAGGTGATTAGAGGAATTATATTTAAGGAGCATATGCCTAAAGTGTCCTCTCTTATTTGAAATGCTCGTATCATCCAGCATGTTCTTCGAACTTCCATTATTCCGAAGGCTTGTGATAGAGTCAACATTTCTCCTCTTCTTTCAACTGTAACCTACTTGATTATGACTGACCAACCTATAGATGAAGCCCAACTAATCCTTAACTATCTTTATGGACTTTTTGAAATTGGTCATGTCGCCCATAAAAGAAAGAAGAACATAGCCTTAGGACATCTTGTTGCCTACATTTTGGAGAAGAAGCATGAATTGGTTGATCTAGTTTAAGATTTTGAAGAACCTCTCTACTACAACAATAGATCTTTTAGAGCTATCTTCAATAAAGATGAACCACGTAAAACATATTTTATTAGTGACTCAGAGGAGGAACCTGCACCTGCACCTGCTAGTGAACCAAATTACCAAGGTTTAGAGAGGTTTGATCGTTTAAAGTCTCATTTTGATCAAAGGTTTGATAAAATTGAAACTCACTTATAGCAGCAAAATATTCAATATAATCAGGATATTGGATATATGAGAGAGCAGATGAATGATATTAGTTCCAACGTGCTTATAATAAGCAGTTATTTTAACCTCTTCAGTACTATACCTCCTCCTCCTCCTCCAGATCAGGGACCATCAGAGTGATTCATGTACTTGGTTGTGTTCTTTCTTTAGTTGATGTGATTGTGATGTAGAAGATTGTCATGTGTTACATTATGATGTATTTTATTTTAGTTGTGTTTATTTCATTAGTTGTTTTTGGATTTGAGTTTTATGTGGTATTGATATCATTCTTAGATTGTAATATCCATTATAATGATATCATTATAAGTTATCTTGTTTTGGTTTTAATCTTGTTTTGAAATGTGTGTTAGCCTATATGAAAATCCCTAAAATTTTTGATCCTACAAGTGGTATACCTTGAAGTGCAACTTACAATTAAATTCATTAGAAAATCTAATTTTTTTAAATTTAAGTTTTGTTTATAACTTGATATAATTAAGAATGTCAATTTCATGTCTCTTATTAGACTACATTAATGTCCAATATTGTTATTGCAATTGTGATGTTTTCTTGTTTTGTATTTCACTTATCAATAAATATTAATGCACTTAGAAATATTTAAAATTTTTTATTATTGATTTTGGAAAGATCAAGATTACTCTTGAAAAAAGTATAAATGTACAAAAATCAAAAGGAATGCTCAATGGTAAGCAATTTGAAAAAGAGACACAAAATAAGCCCACAAGTTAAAAGATGCACAAAAATGTGCCAAAACTATTAAAAAAGATGCGCAAAGCGCCACATGTGGTAGTCATTTCTTTCCATAATCTTTTAATCTCTTAATTCAAATTGATCTTCTGTACATTTATATTTCGTATTGAAACTTGAAATATACAAATTTTATATTCATCCTTTATGCAATAATTTTCTTTATCCTAGTGTCTAAATTGATTCATGTTTTTGATATATATATATATATATTATCAATGTTATATCTCTTCTTAAAATCTATGAATCATTTTTATTTACCTAACGATTTGATTTTATTTGCAATATTTATTTCAATCACTTTCAAGGATCAATTATCAAAGGATTATCATACGACTGCTTACATTTCTATTCTTTTTCTTCTTCTCCTTTTGTTGTTGTCAAAAAGAGGGAGAAAATATTGTTCGTATCGTATCTGTGTGCTTGTTTTGTATTGAAGTATTATTTTTTTTAATGTCATCGTATTGTTTTTGTATCTTTGGATCGTATCTGTTTGTATTAAAAAAAAGATAAAAGATAAAATTATTGTGCAATGCCTCCTTATTTTCATATGTTCATCAATTCAGGGGGAGTTTAGGAGATTCTTAGAATTTGAAATTTATACAAACAATAATTATTTTGCCATCATCAAAAAGTGGGAGATGGTTAAGAGAGTTGCTATTTGCATGTTTTACATTCTTGCAACTTGTAAAGTTTTGATGATTCCAAATATTATTATTTTAAAATTTTTTTTTCTCCTAACACTTTTTAGAAGAATTATTTTTGCTCTTGTGTGGACTAAAATTTCAGGATAATCGAACTCTAGACATTTCAAGACTTCAAATCAAAATTTAGCATGAGATAATTTGTAAATTGAAACTTGTACTTTTTATTATATTGAGTTTGACAGGGAGTGATTGTAATTAAGTAACTTAGCACACACACACTTGGGAGATCTTTAAAAAATCATACTAATCGTACGGGATAAACTAGGTTCGTATGGGACGATCAAGTCAGTTATCCCCTCGGAAGAGTAATGGAACGAACAGGGAGCAAAAAAATTTTTCTAAGTCCTGATTGTCTTGACGAATTATAATTCATCCCAAGATGAAATACTCTCTGGAAAATTTTTGTTTAGACAAATCCTATATTTGTGCCAGGATGAAATGCTCTCTGAAAAATTTCATCCAGATGAACTTCTATTCATCCTAGGATGAAATGCTCTCTGGAAAATTTTCGTTCAGATAAACTTCTATTAGTCCCAGGATGAAATGCTCTCTGGAAAATTTTCGTCCAGACAAAATTCTATTTATCCCAGGATGAAATTCTCTCTAGAAAATTATCATTCAGACGAAATATATATTCGTGCCAGGACGAAATGCTCTCTAAAAGTTTGTGTCCCGACAAACTCCTAATCACCCCAGGATGAAATGCTCTTTCTCTTGAAATTTTGGTAACGTTATGTAGTTTGTCGAAACATACCCATGGTATAACTGTTCGTACCGGACGAACTATGTTTGTACGGGATGATAATCGTGTACAAAGTCGGTTCATACAAATATACATTGGGTTCATATGCTTCTGTTTAAAGTAGGTTCATCTAGGACGATCCACGATCGTACGGGACGATCCACTATGTACAAACTTGAAAATCAACAGTCTTTGGACGGTTTTATTTGTCTTTTCTATATAAAGTCCAATTAGAACTGCCTCTTAGCCTTTTTACCTACTGATCTTCATGCCAATTGAAGGAAGAGTCAAGGAGTGAGTGTGAGAGAGTGTTTGAAGAAGAATTCTTACTATTGGAGCATAAAGGATTCACTTGGTACTCAAAGGTAAGAGTCTCCACTTGTGGTTTGTGATTACTTCACTCTTTTATCTCTACCATCTAGATTTCTTTTGAGAAGATTTGTCAAGGAGATACAGTTCTCTACCGACACTTGGAAAGTGTGAACAGCTGAAGAGTTCTCTGCCACCAGGAGAGTGTAAAAGGACGGAAGGGTTCTCAGCCCACATTTGGAGAGTGTGAAAGGATGTAGGGTTTTCTGCCCATACTTGGAGAGTGTGAAAGGATGAAGGGTTCTCTACCTATACAAAGATAGCGTGAAAGGATGAACGGTTCTCTGCCAACACAGGGAAGAGTGTAAAAGGAAGATGGTTCTCTACCGCATCGGGCAGTGGTGGAAGAGAGTTTTGTAAAGGCGTTTCTACCTTGCTGTGGGTGCAAAATGAGAGTCACTAGTGGTATTAGTGCAGTACTAGGAGGGTGCCTCCGGGGAGTGGATGTAGGTCGTGTTTGACCAAACCACTATAAATCTTGTGTCTTTTATTTTACATTATATTTTGTTTTACTCTTTAATTTGTGGTTGAAAAACCATTTTCTACAAAATTCATTAAAGAATATTTTTGTTATAAAATTTTAAAAAAGGATAAATTTTGAATTACCAATTCACCCCCCTCTTGGTTAGCCGCTGGGACATAAACTTAGGTTTAACAACCTAATTCATAGTGAACAAGTTTCAAAAGTATCGGTCAAACTTGTTAAATTTTTGAATTATTTGTACAGTACGATGTTAGTTCGTATAGAGAAATTTGAACTATTAGTATGGGATACTATGTATTCATACGAATGATTCGTTCGGGGTACTATGCATTCATACGAGCGATTCCTATGAGACAATATGTGTTTGTACGAGACACTATGCATTCATATGGATGATTCATATAAGACACTATGCATTTGTATAGGCAATTTGTATAAGACACTATTTATTCATACGGGATGATATGCGATCGTACAGTACGATCATAGGATAGTTTTCTTACAATTTTTAGTTTTTGGATGGTTTTTCATGTCCACTCAATATAATTAGTCTTAAAAGCTATCACAAAACACCTTTGTTGTGAATTTCTCTTTAGAGTGGCCATTGAGTGTGAGTGTTTGGAAGAGATTGTGAGAGTGAAGTGTGAGAGATCAAGTGAGAGGGAGTTATGAGGAATTCACATGGTTGCCCAAAGCGAGCATCTCTTTGACTCCTTCAAGTTTATGGCCATATTCTCTGGAAGCTCTTAAGTGAAGTTCTTCAATATTGGTTGAGGGTTCTCTGCCTTCACTGGGAGGGTAAAAAAGGATGTCGATTCTCTGCCGGTACTTGGAGGGTGTGAAAGGATGCCAATTTTCTACTGACACTTAAAAGGTGTGAAAGGATGATGATTCTCTGCCGACACTTGGAGGGTGTGAAAGGATGTTGGCTCTTTTTTGACACTTGGAGGGTGTGAAAGGATGACAGTTCCCTACAGACACTTGGAGGGTGTGAAAGGATGACAGTTCTCTGCCACACCAACAATTAATGGAAGAGAGGAAAATTGTAAAGGCTTCTTCGCCTTACTGTGGGGGAAAAAGGAGAGTTGCTTTGGTAATTGTGCAATACATGAAGAGAGAGTCTTCAGGGAGTGGACGTAGGCATGTTTGACCAAACCAACATAAATTAAAGTGTTCTTTTATATTTTTGCAATTTTATTTTATGCACATTAATAGTTTGTGGTTGAAAAATATTATGTTAAAATTATAGATCCGTATTTTAAAAACTTTCCAAGAGTTTTTTAAATTACCAATTCACTCCCCTCTTGGTTTGCCTTGGGGAAATTACCTTAGGTTTAACAATATATACGGATTTAACAAGTGGTATCTGAGCTTTGTTTCAAAACTAGAAGTTTAAACAACTTTTTGAAAATGATCATGGTTACTTTTGAAACATCAGATATTGAGCTTTATGGATGCCTACTCTAGCTATATTAAAATAAAAATGGATAAAGTAGATAAAGAGGCAATAACTTTTCAAATAAATAAAAGGTTATACTATTATCTGGTAATGTCGTTTGGGCTCAAAAATATTAGAGCCACATATCAAGAACTTATTAATAAGGTTTTCAATGACTTTATCGGGCACACTATGAAAGTATATGTTGATGATATGTTAGTGAAAAATATTAAAAAATCTTAACATATATCTGATTTGGAACGTTGTTTCCACCTGCTACGATGCTACAACATGCGACTCAACCCAACCAAGTGTGTTTTTGGAGTCGCCTCTGGAAATTTCTCAGGGTTTATAGTAACCCATCGAGGGATTGAGGCCAATCTCAAGAAAATCAAGGCACATAGGGAATGGTTCCCCCAAGAAATATCAAGGAAGTTCAAAGATTAAAAGTAAGGATTGAAGTGTTATCTCATTTTTGGCCTGCTTAGGAGATAAATATCTACCATTCTTCAAAATACTCAGAGGTCCTTGTAGCTCATGATTCCAATGAATTGATGAATGCTAAGAAGCCTTTGAATAGTTACAAAAGTATTTGACATCCCTGCCATTACTTTCTAAACTAATACCTAGAGAAAAGTTATATTTGTGCATAGGTTTTTCTTCCCAAGCTATCAGTTCGATCTTGGTATGAGAGGAAAATGTTTTATAATACCCCATCTATTATGTTAGTTATATCTTATTTGAAATAAAGGGATGTTATACACTAGCACATAAAATAACTTTGGTATTAGTTTACTCTGTTAGGAAACTATGCCATTACTTTTAAGACCATATAATTAGAATCTATAAAATCTTCCTTTGAGAAGTATCATGCAAAAGCCAGAAGTATCTAGTAGACTCATCAAGTGGTATGTATAATTGGGAGAGTTTGACATTTACTACCTGCCTAGACCTAATATCAAATCTTAGGCACTTATAGATTTTGTAGTCTAATGCACCATCGTTGTATCTAATGAGTCACCGAGTGCTTCTCCTTCTCTCCTGTGCTAGACATTATATGTTGATGGTGCTTCTCGAAGTTCTGGTGTTAGGTCTAGAACTTTTTTAATCTCTCCATAGAAAGTTACCCTTGAGTTTGGACTCTGACTTAAATTCCCTACAATAAACAACGCAATAGAATATGATGCCCTTATCGTTGGACTGAGGTTAGCAATTGACTGTGAGGTAAACAATTTAATGGTCAACACTACTTTATAATTGGTCAACTCTCAAGTGAAGGGGGAGTTTGACATCCATTACCCACAACTGGCCCAATACTGTAACATCATAAATTTGTTCTTAGCCCGTAAAAAAGAGCATCAAATTATTCATATTCTCCAAGCATAAAAATGCATAAGCAGATGCTCTTTCTCAGCTTGCTACTTCAACGACGGTAGATGTTTACAAGAGAAAGTGTGTCGTGGAAATTCATTTTCCAAGTATCAAAGGTCCGTGGGTAATACAATCAATTGATGAGCCAAGAGAGGCTTCTTGGATCTATCCCATCTTATCCTTTTTACAAGATGGAGTGCTTCCTGAAGATCCCATAGCAGCAACACAACATTAGAGACAAGCAAGCAATTTCATCATTATTAGGGGTGAGTTGTACAAACGAGCCTTCACAAGACCATACGTCAAATGTCTCTCACCTTCAGAAGCTGATTACATACTCCAAGAAGTTCAATCAGGAGTATGTTTAGAATATCTGGGAGGAAGAGCATTAGCCTACAAGGTCATAAGGTTTGGATTATATTGGCCAATAATGAAATATGATGTACTTGAATTTACTCAACAATGTGAAAACTACCATTTGCATTCTAATCTAACCCATACACTCACTCTAGAGCTTACATCACTTCAGAGCCCCTAGCCTTTTGCATAATAGGAGATTGATATAATGGGACCATTCCCCATAGCCACTGGACACTAAAAATTCATCATCTTGGCTATAGATTACTTCACTAAATGGGTGGAGTTAGAACCTCTATCAAAGATTATTGAAGCTAATGCCAAATAATTCTTATGGAAGAATATAATATATCGCTTTGGCATTCTTATAAGGGTTATCACTAACAATGTGATACAGTTTACTAGAAAAATCTTTACATCTTTTTGTAAAGATTTTTATATTAAGCTAGTTCACATAGTTGCCACCCATCCTCAAGCAAATGGGCAAACAGAAGTTACAAAGAAGACAATTTTAAAAGGAATGAAGACACACCTAGGAAAGGCTTGGGGCCAATGGGCTGAGGAGCTCCCAAATATCATCTGGGTTTATCGAACCATCACCAAAACTCCTATAGGAGAGACTCTCTATAACCTCTACTTTGGAACATAAGTAGTTATGTTAGTTAATTTTGGAGTCTCAAGTGATAGAGTTTAAACTTTTGACTTTAATAATAGTGAGGAGAAGCTCAAAAATAACATGAATCTCCCCTCAAAAGCAAGAGATATAGCCTCACTCAGGACAGCTACATATCACCAAAGAGTTTCCTAACCCTACAACTGAAGGGTGAAACCTTGATGTATCTCAATCGAGATTCTAGTTCTGTGTTGCATCGAACCAGTTGGAAAGGGCCCTCAGCGCAATAAATTGTCTCCCCTTTGGGAAGGTCCTTATTTATTGGCAGCTATGGTCAAGTCTGACACCTTCAATTTAAAGGATACTAATGGAAAGATTCTACTGCAAACTTGGTACATTGGAAACCTTTATAAGTATTATAAATTGTTATTGATAGTAGTACTTATATTATGTTATGTATTTTCTCCCAAGTTATTGTGTAGTCCCTATATGTCTCTTCTTTGTGTTGAGTGTGGTAAAACTTTTTTAGCTTTTATATCCCTAAGTTATACTAGCGAACAGTTATATTATCTTATATAGAACACTAATGTGATGTTTATTTTGTTCTTATGTTCTAAAATTGTCTCCTCATATAAAAGGATAAAAAACCAATAAAGAATTTAATTTTTATATTCTTGATTCAATAAATACACAGTTTGCATTATATCTCAATCAGTGGATGATCAATCCCATGGGGATTAGAATTGACCTCTTCCATACATGTTAAAGTCATTAAACAAATATTTTAGTTAACAACCTCGAATAGGTTAAACATTCTAGGAGGATATCTTAAATCTCAAATCACTGGATGATCAATCCCTGACAAATTTGATCTAACATTTTCCTTACAGATTAGGGTCATCAAGCAAATGCTTTGACCGACAACCTTAGATAAGTCAAAAAATCAAAGAAGGATGTCTCTCACATTCGCTAAAGTCAAAAGAGTCAACTAAAATATTTCTCATCAGTTAAACTAAAATAAAACTAAATAAATTTCATATGCATTGGAGAAAGAAAAGAAAGGAACATCAACAAGTTCTTTATGTGTCACTAAACATCGTATACATCATATGAAAACATCAACACCAAATATATATAATAATCACTAAAATATATAAAGTGGTACAACTAATAATAAAACAACACCAAAAAATTTCAATATCATCCTCCTCCTCAAGGGCAAAGGCATTCTACAATTCACTCTCTACCTGATCACCATCAGAATCTAAAGAAGAGTTAGGAGAAGCCTGGCTAGGTGTCTACCGCTTGATCTTTGCTCTAATCTTGCACTATACTAAATGGACACCCTTCAAAAACCTCTGATGAAGCCTTTCTCCATACCCTCCAGCTATAAGGCCTTCACCTCCATATCATATATATGGTTATGTGCTTTTTATACCTAATCCTGGACAATCATCTTAAAGGCAATAGACTTATTAAATTCTTCAATAACCTTAGAAGTTCGCTTTTCTGACTTGGAATTAGCTTCCTTCTCAAACAATAAATTTTGAAGCCTCTAATTCTCATTTTCAATGGCTATAATCTTCTCCTCAAAGATCTGTTGATCTTTCATATATTGATTGATCACTGCCTGTGCATCCACCAACTTAATATGAAGGAGATCCATCTATTGATTCTATAAAGAGGCTGAAGTAGCCAACTCTACTCTACAATCTACTAGCTGCTCCTCCACTGCCTTTATTTTCCTTATATCTTGTTAATCATATTTATAATTGTACTCTCCCTAGAGATATTTAACCTTCACAAATTTATTATTCAAGTCATTTAAGATCTTAGTCATTTCAATTTCAAGATTAATGCATTTCACCAACTGAAACAATAAAAAAAAACTTTGTAAGAGAGATGTCCTAATGAAAATGTAAAAAGATAAAGCAAAGAAGAGAATGGGGACTCACCAACTCTTCAGCCCACCAACGGCCCACACATTGATGTTTTAAAACATCTTCTAGATTGTATGACTTTGATGGAGAGACATGGTGACCTTTGCTAGTGATTGTTAAGACCACCTCCACCCTTTTCTTCTTAGTTTCGTGTGGATCGCCCTCATTCCCTAATCATTTAGAAGGATCCTTTGAAGCTTAGGTAACTATCTTTGAGAGCTTGGCTAACTTCTTTAGCATATGTGCATATGATATCCCTAGCTGAGTAGAAAGTCCCACTTTGAACAAATACTCTTCATCTACATATATACTCAAATAGCATACCTCATAGTGGAGGGTGTTGACATTTGGAAGATTGAGCATCTTCAGTAAATCCTCTGCTCCAAATGGATAAATCATTCAGTTTTCCCCATTTTTCTTGGAGATTTTTGTCATTTTGCACAAAGAAGAAGTTACTAACCTAGCTTTTTGATGGATCCAGAGTATGAATATCCAACCACTTGGATCTGAATAAGATATGACCCTGTGTATCACTAATAAGATGACCCACTGAGAAAGGCACTCTATAGACAACACCACTCGATAATATCTAAAAAACATGATTAATCCGATTATGATTTACATGGATCTATAATAAAGCTAGGACAAACTCACTCTTTGAACATGGTGGAAATCGTACCCCTTCTTGCAAGTTGAACTCGTACACTGTCAAAAATCGCATAGGACAGGAACAAGCACGAGCGAATTTTTCAATCACTTTTATTACAAGAACACTGGGAAGTGGAACTTCTTCCTAAAAATGATAAAAAAATTGCTTATTATGGTGGACATGGCATTATTAGCTTTCGCCACTTTTTGTGTCTTCCTCAAACCTTCTGATTGAATAATAGGACAATCTTCTTTGGCTGAGGGGATTTTGATAGAGGTGTGGTCACCAATTTGAATTGTTATACTAAAGAGAGTCACTGAATTTTAGTAGGGGTCGCCACTCACCAAAAGCAATTGAATGCCTCTAAAGTAACAAAAGAAAAGGGGAGAGAGAGAAAAGAAAGACTATAAATTTTCAACTTCTACACAAAAAGAGGGGCCCTGAATTTTAGTAGGGGAGGCCACCTACGAAAAATAGGGGAATGCCTCAATTATAAGAAAGTTAGATGGAGAAGGGAGAAGAATAAGAGGAGTAACTTCTTTATAGCCTCAGGGGTCTATTGATAGGATGAAAACGGGGGGGGGGGGATGTTTGTAAAAAGAGGGGGAAAAGTTTAAAAATGAGAAGGAATGAAGCTTCTAGAAGACTTTTCAAAATTTTTAAGTATTTTTCAAAATTTTTAGAGCCTCAAAATGAAAATATTTCAATTTAAAAAAAAACAATTTAAAATGAATGAAAAAAAAGGAGGGTGACTGTGAGCCACCCCTTAAAAAAAATTCGTTGAATTGCAGTGGCAACTGTAGGTTGCCTTGAACCCGCATGCCTCAAACAGCGCGTCTGGAATAACATGCTGATGTGTGGCCACTGGCGGCCGGTGGTCGGCTGACTAGCCGGACGTTTCTGGTGCAAAAGCACATCTGGGTCCATTTGTTTTGGCTCGGATGGTTTAAATCGGAAGTTTTTGGGGTCCTTGAAATCATTTTTGGATGTATTGGATCCAATTTTGGCACTTTTAAACTAGGATCAAGTTTGAGCAAACTTATATTTTTTGGAATGGAAATTTGTAACATTTCTTGCAATCAGATCAATTTAAAATAGGGTGGCAGTTGATATATCATCAAAAATTTATCTTGAACGAGCACGAATCTATAAGCAAATTCCAGTTGGAAACTTCAAAAATTCATTTAGAGACTATCTGAAAATTAATTTCAACAAACTTATAGTCATACTTAATGTCTCAAAAAGGCAAACCCAATGACACTAAATTTAACCCAATCTGAGCTCAAATGAGTTCAAACCAAAGACCCAAAGTGCTTTTTGAAGGTTTAATCCATAATTTGGGTTACCAGATGGTTTCCAAATGCGGCGTGCTTATAGTCAAATCAAGCGGCTCGATGAGGCAAATAAAATGAGCCTAAGATCCCCAAATTTCAACATTTTTAAGACATTCAAAGGCCCAATAAACCATTCATGATCAAGGGATTCAACATCAGCCATCCATTCAAACCAATCCTGATTTACCCTTAATCTTCCTCCTATTTATTGGCTATGTCACTCTTCAAAAACTATAAATAGACCCCAAGAAAGAAGAGAAGAGAAGAAAGAGAGCTCTTACAACCAGACTCCTCCTCCACCAACGACAGATCTCCAACCGACCGCCGTCCAATGCAGGAGTTCTGCCCGACTGCCAACTGACGCTAGTGTTCTATCCAACCACCATCCAATGCCATAGTTCTTCTCGATTGCCAACTGACATCAGAGTTCTATCCAACTGCCTTCTAACGCTAGAGTTCTGCCCTAAACACTAAACATCACTGGATTTTTGATCTCTGCTCATAATTAAAATTTAACTCGAGAGTTAATTATTGTGATATGATTATCCATAATTTCGAGGATGAGTCATCCACTGGTAATGTAAGAAAACACTAGTGATATTCTTTTAATTGGGCGCAGCCCTATGATTTTTCCCATTTTTAGGAATTACACATAAAAATACTGGTGTTATATTTTTTTTCTTCTATTGTGTGCTGGATATCCGTATAGCGCTATGAAAAAAATTTTCTAACTCTATCGATGTGTATATTCTAGTACACAAAAAACTTAAAAAGAAGACATAAAGAACAACTTACAATAATAAGAAGAAAAAGAAAAAGTGACCAACCACCAAAACTAGTGATTAAAAACAAACCAAACAAGAAAATTAAAAAAATCTTATAAGAACAAATAAACCAGACTCATAAAAATCAAAACATGGAAAAAAGTAGAGGTTCTAAAAGCCTCAGAAAGTCTCCTTAAAATCTTCATATAATCAAGATGCAGAACTAAAGACCTATATCAGCTAGAGCAGAAAAAGTAAAAGTAAAGCAAGTAGAAAGTATACAGGTAGAAATTATGTATTCATCTACAGCAAT
Organism: Dendrobium nobile; assembly: GCA_022539455.1. Classification (NCBI taxonomy): domain Eukaryota; kingdom Viridiplantae; phylum Streptophyta; class Magnoliopsida; order Asparagales; family Orchidaceae; genus Dendrobium; species Dendrobium nobile. Next base: position 36,352,920 of record CM039723.1, read on the forward strand.
CCATTATAGGAGTGTTGGTTCATTGTATATATAACATTAGAAGATATGCATATATGATTCAGTGGTCCATATATTATGGCTGAATGGTTCAAAAAACTTATAATATATTACACGTTTTATGTTGATCCACCTTTCTATAAGCTACTCCACTTGGGTTGTATTCTGTACTTTGTATTAACATGCCCACTAAAACTATTGCATCGTATGATGTAATCAATTTGTTAGTAAGGTGCTAAAATATGGGAATTGATAGAAGCTTTATAAATAAGTTTACAATTTGATCTTTAGTAAAGATGCGGTAGACTGTAATAGTTTTGGCTTTGCTGCATTCCCTTATGAAGTAACATTTAACTTTGATATTTTTGGTACATGCATGAAAGAATAGGTTGTTGGTTAACAAGAAAATTCCCTTATGTCAAATTTTCTACTGGACACCAGAATTCTGCCCATCGTCGAACATTCGTCAGACTTCTATCTAACGCTGAATTATGCCCATCATTGGACTTCTACCTGACGTCATCCTTCTGACCTTCATCATTAGATAATAGTCTTTATGACCTCTATTGTCCGCTGAATAATATCCCTTCGACTTACATCGCCTACTGAAAATAGTCCTTCCAATCTCTATCGCCAGCCAACTATGGCCCTTCTGGCCAAGTGAATACGTCAATGGTGATTCTTTGTATTCCCACCATGTAATGTGTTCTATATGATGTACATCAAGCTAAAGCCTTCCCCCAAGGAAGGGTCTCATTTGTAATCAACTACAAATATTAGTGGATATATTCAAAATGGGCTAGGCCCCATAGTTTTTTCCCTTTTTAGGGTTTTTCACATAAATATTTTGATGTCTTTTATTAATGACGAACCCACTCTCTATCTATCTGATTCTGTGCTGGATATTTGTACAAAGCTAAGACGTTAAAGTTTATGTTTCTCTATCACCGCGAATATTGTAAGACGCAACAATGTTGTTCCTATAACTTTGGATGAGGGCTATGTTGTTTTGGATAATGTTAATGTTATTGTTGGAGATCTTAATGGTGTGTCGGCTAACCTTGTTTGTTCTAGTGGGTGTAAAGGTGGTGCTCGTAGCAATTTGGTTACTACGGGGTTAGTTTCTCCTGCTGGGGGTGTCCTTGCTCGATTAATCGTGTTTCTACCCCTATTCCTTCTCCCACTAATGTTGAGGGTGAGGAAATTTTTTTCTTTGATTCTTTGGTGCCAGTTTGTCTGAATCCTAACTCTATTGTCATTCTAGGCCAAGTTGGTGTTATGGATTCTACTTCTAAACCTGTTGGATCGGTTGGTAATTGCGATTATATGGCTAGTAAGGGTTTTGAGGCTTTTATTGTTCATGAAGGTACATTGAGTAAGGATATGATTAGTCCTTCTAATAACTTACTTTTTCATACATCTATTGTGTATATTCCAATTTTTGTTTTATCTAATGTGGAGTTGAAAGCCCATCTGTCAATGAGTAAATCTTATGTGAACCATTCAGATTGGTTGAATGTGTCCGACGATGACTTTGATGAGGATAAAAATGAGCTTTCAGATCCTCAATATAAGCACTATTTCGATGCTGATCGAGTTGTTGATCAAGTTTGTTCTTGTAGTGCTGAGAAAAGGCCTAATAATAAATCTAAGAAAAAAATAGAGATGCCCCTTTCTTGTTTGGCCTTTTTGTTGGTTGCTGGACTATAATGAGGCAATCCTGATATCCCTAGGTTGGCCTTGTGTTCGCAACCTTGGCGGTTCATATGGCTAGTGCATGTGTCTTTGGCTGGATGCTTTGTGGTTTTCTCCGCCAATGGATGGTCGTCTCTTAGCTGCTTGGTGGGTGTTGGATTGCCAAACCGAGTCCTATTGATTGTCATTTTATACGACGTGTTTTGTCTGCTTAGATTTTTCTTTCATTGGGTTAGGCATTTTTTATGTAAGCGTGAGTTGTTAGATTTCTTTAACTGTTGTACTTTCCCTTTTTATTCAATAAAATTTGGGGCTACTCCCTTAAAAAAATGTAGACAACTTTGAGAAAGTGGTTGTAAAATGGCTATCAAACATATTTTACAAAAGCAATTTTTCCAAACCAATTAACTCTTGTTATCTTACCATTTAGAAATTGAAGAAGCATTAAAAATGGATAACCAAATGAGGTTTCTAATAATCGCATTATCCTCAATAAACCATGCCTATAAAGCCCCGCATGCAGGCTTACTCCTTCAATTTATCAAAAGCTGAGTTTCGAAGCTCTACTCTGATGGTGACTTCTTCTCCTGTTATACTCTTCCAAATTCCTTCTTCATTTTGCTTCTTAATACATTATCAAAAATCAAGAGATTATTATGTGTGGAGACAGAATAGAGAGAATCGTCTGGAATTGTCTTTGTGAACAATAAAAGCTAAGCAGTAAATAGTAAAAGCATAGTGATAAACAATAACTGTGTTTTTACTGTTCATAGAGACAAATCCAGATGATTCTCTATGTTTGATCATTGCACGCAATAATCTCTCCCAAAAATCAACTTGATCAGGAATGAATCTCGATGATATATGAATTGGAATCCTCCAATATTAAATTAGGACCATCCTAACTCTGATTTCAACAAACTTACACTCAAATTGAATGTCTCGACGAGACAAATCCAACAGCATCAAAATCGGTCCAATTCAAGCCTAAATGTCCCCAAATAAATTTTAAAGCTTTAGTGTATTAATTAGATAACCAAATGACATCCAAATATAGCATGCTTATAACTAATCAAGTGGCTCAATGAGATGAATCCAATGAGCCTAAGATCTCTTAATTCTGACATCATTAAGGTCCTTAAATGCTACATGAATGCACTATGATTGAAGGAATCGATATTTATCGTCTGATGCAACACTCCGAATTTGTCCTACATCTTCTCCATATTTATGAGGCATGACACTCTCAAAATCTATAAATTAACTTCATTTTACCATGTTAAAAGTATCTTAAACCTTAAAGGTTTTCACAAGAAAATCATATGTGTTCTTTGGCTTTTATAATGTCCTGAAATAATATGATTTCTGGATATTATATTACATCGTACAAGAAAATCCATTCAAATGAAATCCAAACAACTGGCTGCTAATATGTAATGATTAAGGGTGTAAATGAGTCAAGTCAAGCTCGAGTCTGGTCAAACTTGTTCTTGACTCGCAAACCAAATTCTGAGCTTGAACTCGAGTCGATTCTACTAGTTGCACTGGAAATGGCATGTTGAGCCACTCGATTATGCAATTTGAGTACCACTGTCATTCATGTTTCACATGTGAGCTTGCTCTATTCTCGTTCCGCAGTCCGCTTGCGAGCACACTATTACTCGCTTTTCGCATAGAGTCCACTTTTTTTGTGTCCTGCAGTCTACATGCGAGCCCAACAATATGTTTATCGCATTCCACTCATAATCCCATTGTCTTTCACCTTCTATAGTGTGACACAAGCCCACCGTCGTTTGCCAATCTATACACGTCTGTGTCCTGCTTCCCACCCATACATAGTGTTGAAATTGAAATTCCTGCCCAGCTATTCAGAATCCTCTCCCGCATTTCATCTTTTGTTCACGTCTTGCTTCCCACCACGTACTGTCCTTAATATATAAATATTTTTTAAATAAGAATTAATGACGAGCCGAGCCTTAGCGGGCTCGAGCTTGTGGCTTGATAAGCTCAGCTCGTAAGCTTTTTAGAGTCGGCTTGGCTCATTTACAGCCATAATAATCATTAGATTTTTTCCTTATAAATAATTATATTTCTCATTTCCTCCTATTGAAATTTTGGTCATTCAAAATAAATTTAATTCTCTAAATTTCATATACAATTTAGTAAGTTTACGTTTAAACTCAAACTTACTTACGAAACTGTTATTTATTTTTTTTGGTAGCTCTTGCATGTTTTCATTTTTTTTATTAACGCAAGTAGATTATATATATATATATATATATATATATATATATAATCAACTTTGTGAAAATCGGACCGAACAATGAAATGAAAGAAGAAGAGTTCACGGTTCAACTGGTCGAACCGGGTTCAAACCGGATGGCGTAATAAAGAATAATAATATTATTAAAAAAATTAATAAAATTCATATAATAATGAAATATCATAACCATATACTTTAATATAAATTATTGTTAATTTATATTACATATTTAGATATAAATTATATTAAAAACTCACAATACAAATTAATTGTTCAAAATATAGAATTAAATATAAAAATTTAAATAGAACAATATAAAATTTTATTAACTAAAAAAGTAAAATTTCTCAAAGAAATAAAAAAAAATATTATTCATATTATAAAAATATTTTTTTATAATATATAAAATTAAATGGTTAAAAAATAAAAAATAAATATTATCAACTAAAAAAAATAAATATTATTAAATAAATAAATAAATATTATTCATTTTATAAAAAATAATTAAAATACCATAATAAAAAAAAAAGATGTTTAGCTTTGTATAGAGTATACATGAAATCAAATCTAACTTTTTTGCTTTGTATGGTTTAGTCCCACATCACTTGTAATGTTTTGCTTTGCATAGTTTATATAGCTTTTTCGCTTTTGCAGATGATAGGAGCTCATATGGAGCATTGTGATGTCATGTGAGAATGTTGCAAGTACTATATAATTATAGGCTTTAATACTTATTTAAGAGTTTTAGGCTTCTCCGCCTTGCTGTGGGTGCAAAAGCAGAGACACTACTGGTATTAGTGCAATACTCATAGGGTCCCTCTGGGGAGTAGATGTAGGTCTGGTTTAGACATAACCACTATAAATCTTGTGTCGTTTACTTTACTGTTTTTTATTTTTTGCATTTTTTCTTTTGTTTTAAAAAATTTGTGGTTGAAAAACTTTTCTATAAAAAATTTCATTAAAATTTTAATTTCGGTTCAACAAAAATTTAAAAGAGGGTTAAGTTTTAAAAATACCAATTCACCCCCCCTCTTTTTAGCCTTGGGACATTAACTTAGGTCTAACAACCTATTCACTAGACTCAACAGCCCCCATACCAATCTAGGCTCTTGGATCTTCCTAGTCTTCAGTATTTAGAATCTACCCTAACCTTAGGATCTATTTAAACCCTATGATTATTCTAAATCAATCCAGACCCTAGGATCCATCAAGACCTTAGGATTCTTCCAGACTACTCTAGACCTTAGAATTTATCTAGACCCTAAGATTCTTCTAGACCAATCTAGAACTTAAGATATATTTAGGACCTATAATTCTTCTAGATCTATTTAGACCCTAGACCTATCCATACCCTAGGATCAACATAGATTTTAGATCAATCCAGACTCAAACTAAAGATAGACATAAAGCATACCCTGACTTTAAACCTATCATAATCCCAACTCCATTTCAAACCTTGATCATGCCTTTTATCAAACTTCAATCCTATCCAATAACTTTTAATCATCCAAATGATCATAAATGATTTGTATAATTCAACTCCAATCATTCAAATCCAAACTCCAGACTAAATCCAAATTTTCAAACTAAAATTCAAAGTCCATAACTTAAGTCGTGAGAGCCATTTTTAATGATTTTTCAAACACTTCAAACCTTATTTAAATGACCTCTGATTTAGAGTATATCATTTAAATATGTATAACACATGTCTTTAGAGGAACCCTCCAAATTTGAGCTCATTCTGAGTTCTCTAACACCATAAATAATATCTATTTTCAAATGTTATAAAACCATTAATTATTTATATCCTATGCCACTAGACCTATCCCTTAGTGAAATTTGACTTTGGAGCTTTCTAAAAAGCCTCTAACCATTTCTATTCCCTTAATCATGAATTCTTAAGCATTAACCTGCATTTTGGTTGACCCACTTTGACCCCCAGGTGACCAGGGGTCAAAATGACCAAAATGCCTCTAAAGAGAAATTTTTGAGTTTTCTCCATAATTCAACATGGAACAATCAAATCAAACCACAGAACCTCTTCCAAAGAATCCTAACCATCATTAAAAATGAAATGGACTCAAGCCCGGACCCTGCTTAAGCTTGGTTAATCAGGTCAAACCTTTTGACCAAAATACCCCTTAGGGGTTGAATACCCATTTCAAACCAAATGACCTCCAAATTATTTGGAACCACTCCCAATAATTTTCAAAGATAAAGCCAAACCTGTTGGACAAAAAATAAGACCCTAGTTCAACCTGGTCGACCAAGTCAACCCAAGTTGACTAAACATGCCCTTAAAGGGTATACAAATAGTCAATTTAATTGATTTGACCTCTCCAGACTTTGGAACCACCTCTAATAGACTCCAAACATCATTTTAAACCTATTGATCCCAAAGTCAGGTCCTGGGTCAACCTGGTTGACTGAATCAACCTAGGTTTGACACAGTAGTCCTTTAAACCCAAAATGGGTTAGAATAACCCATTCAATCAAAACAATAATTTAAAACCCTTAAATCCACTCCATTGGGTGATTTGAATATTTCTAAGCTTACCATAAGTCAAATCATATATTATTTGACTTGGACAAGCACTCAAATGTGGGTAAACCCCTTTAAAACCCTTTCTAACATAACCAAACTTGAAACACTCTATCTTAAGCTCTTAGGATCCCTCCTCATCAGCTCATAAGCTTTATTCCTTCCATTTTAACAAGGTTTGACCTACTGATTGGTCAAACCAATCAACAAATGGTAAAAATACCTTCAAATATTCAAAATACTAACCCCCATGGCATTCAAATTTCAATACTTATCTTCCAACTCGTCATTCTAAACCTTAACACTCCCCTCCATACCACCTTAGCAATCTAAGTGGCATTGGAGCAGTCAAACAATCAACATAAGGGTTTAAATGGGTCAAAGATGGTGAAGCCCCATCTTAAGCCTAATCCTGTTAATACTAAACCTCTCTAGTTGTTTGAACAACCTCTAGAATTATTATAGCATCTTTCACATCCCTTAGATCTAAATCAAATGGCCTCAAACCATTCCATGTGCTCCTAAGGTCAAAGGGACTTTACACATAACTTCTCATTGGTGTCCATTTATTCTCCTGCATCAACCTACACCCAAGACACATGGCAAGAATCTAGAGCTCAAGCCATTCGATATAAGTTGTCCATTTTTAATATTCAATTTTCAAATATATTAAAAATTAAAAAATTATTTTAAAATATGTTAGTTTGAAAGAAATTAAGTTTAAGATATATTTTACATTTTTAATTAATTTCACAAAATTGAATATTTAAATATTATTTAAAAACTAATTAAAATTAACTTTAAATAATTTTTAAAATAAAAATAAAAATATATATTAAATAATTTAAAAATTTAGAAATTAAATTTAATTTTGATTTAAAAATTATTTTAAATATTAATTATTTTTAAATTAATTTAAATACCTTAATTAAATTAAAACTTTAAAAATTATAAAAAAAATTATTTTAAATCATTAAATTAAAATAATACCTTGAATTTAAAAAAAATATTTTAACTTCAAATTATTTTGAAAATTAAAAACTTAATGTATTTTAAATAATTTTAATTATTAAATTATTTAAATATTTAATTAATATTTAATTTGGTTTTATATTAAATATTTTCAAAATTAAAAATTTAATTTTAAAATATTTTCTTAGATAATCAGAGAGTGCAAGCTTGATTATTATAGGATTGAAATTTTGTTTTAATATTTTACATATTTTAATCAATTTAATTAATTCAAATACCTTAATTATTAATAATTTTAAATTAAATTCATTATAAATAATTCCCATAAATCCAAATTACCTCAAGTTATTTTAAAATTACAAAATATTTTTCAAAATTAGTTTTGAAACTTTTTTAAGATTATTTTGGATTTACTTCTTTAAAATTATTTTGAATTATTTTAATTTATTTAAAAAAAATATCAAAATAAGGCTATTTTTCTATATAAAATTAATTTATAAATTATATAGCTTAAATTTTGAGAGCATTTGAGTGTGTCCTTGGAATTTTAAACTTATGATGATCTTGCTTTAATAGGATTAATGGGGAAAGATTAGTGAATAGTTAATTTCCAACTATTCACTAATCAAAGTATTATATATATTGATCACCATTTTTTGCATGCCTAGGGTGCACACACATTTGCACTTGTCCTAAGCTTTCTTAGATTTATGGATTTGAATGAGTAATGTATATGCTTAACATGTATATTAAGTCCAAGGGTTAGTAAACTTTTATTCAAATCTACTTAGTTTAGTGACCACATTAAGGATAATAATTAAGGACTTAATTAGAGAAATTAGAAAAATAATACCTCTAGTTGATATGAATTCAACCCTTAATCTATGAAAATTAAAACCACTTTTAATTCAACATTTAATTTAGGAATAATTTAATTTTAATTAAAATCAAGTATTTAATTAATTTAATTATTTAAAAATCATTAAAAATTCTAAAAACTTCTCAAACACTTAATAATCCCTCATTATATAATTTCTAATCTTTAAGGATGATGGCAAGAAGTTTGGAATCCATTTGGACTCAAATTATTTAAATCCCCTTAATTAAATTAATTTAATAATTTATTAAATTACCATACTTTAAAAAATCATAACTAATTTCAAAAAATTCTAAATTGATCAAACTCAAATTAAAATATAGTATTTATAAAAAAAACATTAAACCTTAAAAACTCAGTTGAAGTCAAAGTTAAAATCAAGTCAAAACTTCAAACATTCACAATTAAATGTAGAAAAATTCAAATCCAGCAAACTCAAACCCTAATTCCTCATCAAAAATTCTAATAATTTAACTAAATTTAAAATTCATAATTTAGTCCTTTGAACCTAGTTTTAAGGCTGGACTACTCCAGGTTGCGGGATATGTATCCTAAAGAGGCTTTGTTCCTCCAGTATTGTGGCACAACACTAGGAACCAGTTACTGGTAAACTCAAACAAATTAATCTTAAAATTAGAAACCAACCAATCTTAATAAAAAATTCATCAACCTTCAAAATTTAATTCAATTAAATCACTTAATAATACCAGTTTTTACTAGGTAAGCCAGGCCTACGAGGTTATCGATTTAGCCCCAAGGAAGGTAAAATAAACTTCATGCCCCTTGTTTAACAAAGGTAGTAATAACCAAACTCTTAAAATACATCTTAAAATTAACCTTAAGTCATTATGATTTAAACTTCAATTAAATTCTTTCCTTATTCCTTTCTACCAATAAAAACTTTAAACAACTCGAACTGATTGCCATACGTAGGACATATCCAACCCATAGAACCTATCTCACACACTTTAGATGGTTTGATAAGACAATCAACTCTAGTGCTAGACCAGGTTGTTGTTTACTTTTCTATTACTTACGTGTGTCAGGTTTTATATGGTTTTTAGTACATGCTGGTCATTATGATTAAGTAATTAATCTATTTATTTATTTAAATTATGCACCCTTTATTTTGATTGACTGTACGATAGATTATCCTTAGGTTAGTGATGACTTATACTAATGTAATCTTATGTAGGTGGCCATGCTTATTCATGGAAATAAAATAAAGGGGACATAAATAAAAAATTAATATGCTTTACACAGGTGCTCCAGAATGCTTAAGTCCCACTTTAAACTAAGAGAGCATGGCCAAGTGTGGCTGTGATTAAGCTTTTTTAATTTCAATAAATATTAATTGCTTAGGATATTTACTTAAATGTGATTATTATGATAACCCTGCAGGTTGTGCTTGAGTCTAAATTTTAAAATTTAATTGATGTAATTAAATTTCAAGCATTGAGTTGTAAATTATCTAGTACTTTGAGACGGCATAATAGTTAACCAACCTGGATTCCAAAGAGAAGGGTGACATCCCTTTGCGGAGAGTCCCTCTTCATTTGGAAATATTGGTTAGGTTACTTTTAAATATCTAAGGAGAAATGAAGACACCCTTTTGAAGCAGAGTTTTCTTTTCATTTGGAAAATCGAACCTGAGGATCCAAGGATCCCCGTAGAAGGACGAAGAAGTGAATAAAGAGAAGTCTGAATCTCAAAGTCATATGAGTTTTAAGAGTAGAATCAAGTTTATTATCAATGGTACCCAACTACTTTACTTTTCTACAGACCTTGTGTTATACTATTAAGTGGCATTTTTTGTATGGACTTTAAATTTAATTTAATTTGATTTGATTGATTTATTTATTTGATTGTGTAGTAGAAATTATCTATTTTCTAGTCTTTTTAATTGCATTCTATTTTTATTTTTGCTTGGAACAAATTTGATGATCGTAAGGACACGCTTAAACTATTTTTACTTTAATTAAAATAATTTTTTTTAAGATAAAATATAAATTCTAACACTTTTAAGAAGTAAGCCTAGGACTGTCGGGAGTTCGCATAACATATTGATGCATTTTCTTTCCTTTATTAGGCACCTCCAAGCTTGCGGGTTTGGACAGACCACCTAGCCTATGTAGGTGCAGATTTGGCAAGGGGAATCTACTCAATCTTTAGGATAAAATCTATTTTTAAGCCTGATTTTAAAAGTGCTTCATTATTAATTTAAGCATTTAATCGAATCAACTAGCATGTTTCATATTAGTAACAAATTCAATTGAGTCTAAACTTAATTTTTTTTATTTAAACATCTAATATCCAACATATATTAAAGGGCCAATTATGGATCTCCTCTAGGTGTCGGCCTTAACTTCTTAAACTCAATCTAAATAATGTCCCTACCACACTTACAATAAATATTAGACTCATGATTATAAAGCACCTAGAAGGTTAGCTGGCTCCAATCTAGGCAAGGGTAAGTCCAGATTTACACTACATTGGCTAGGTTCAAGACACTAATAATCAGTGCCCACTTTAGGCTTAGGTTCTGAGGTAGGCTCAGACAATAAGAACTCAATCTATAAGAATTGAATCTTAACTTTCTAATAGAATTTATAACTCAAACTTAAATATCTTTTAATTCTCATTTGAGCCAAACAAGTAGGATAGGTTGGGGTGCTTTTGAAGTAATTCAAAATCTTAAACTACCTCGTACTCTTTCCCCTTTAACTCCAAAAATAAGTGTTCAACTTGGATCCAATCCCAATTGAAAATTCTAATCTTTACCTCCTTTGACATCAAACTTTAAATTCCAAATAAAATTTTTACCATTTAATGGAAAGTATTTGTAGGAAACTCCAGTTTCCAATAATGTAATTAACAAAGAGAGCTTGCGGTCATAAGAGATTTAGAAACCTAGATCTAACTTTCAAAAATAAAGTTTTAAAAACACTCAATTAATTATCTTTGGGAAATAAAAAATTGTGACTATTATCGTTATATCTAAATAATCAATAATAGACTATATCCTCTTTCATCGAGAAGATATATTACTTTATTATCTTTACTTTGATAATGAAAAAAATGATCTCCTATCTGAATTATTGTAGTCAAACATTTGCTTGAATTTTGTTTTGACCTTCCGGGCCCATATGTAATTCTTTCCTAAGTTTGACTATGATAATCAAGATGAATTTAAGGTTTTATAGTATGAACCCATTAAGGAATGATATATTCTCCTCCCAAGGTGATATACTATTCATAATAATGTGTTTGATTTCAAATATAAAATTCTAGTAATTAAACTTTTGCCAAAGAGAATTTTATTTTTAAAAACTATCTTTTTCAATCAAATAGTGGCATAGTGTCCCAACTTGTGGATGTCTTCAATCAACTTATAAGAATGTTCTGGAACTAGTAGCATGGCATCACATAAGGGTTATTTACCCCGCTTCATACAGGTAGACTTTCATTCATAACGTGTTATTTTCTATAAGTAGATTTTTGTACACTAGCGAATCTACACATAGACTATCATGCGGTATTTGTTGCTTTCCATAGGTAGATTATTGCACACTAATGAATCTCTTACTATGGCATTTCATAATAGTCATTTTACTATTTTATAACTATAGACTATTGTGCACTACTTATTTCTTTTTACAAATAGATTATTGTGCACTAACCAAACTTCGCTATGGTGTTACACGATAGTCATTTGCCATTTTTCATACATGTAGATTGTCATGTACTTCTTGTTGCTTTTTGCAGGTAGATTATTGTGAACTATTGAATCTCCCTCTATGAAGTTATATAATAGTTCTTTGCCTGTTTCATACAGGCTGGCTGTTATGCAATACGCATTACTTTCTATAGGTAGATTGTTATGTGTTACAAATCTATTTTCATGGCTTATGTTTTGATGATTGACAAACACTATTTCTCTTGCACTGCTTGTTGCTTCTAACTTTTCAGGAATCGAAGATCGGACGAACAGACGAAACCAGTTCAGGATTGTATAGGATTAGGGTTGAGTCAGTCTGTACTTTTGTTTTTCACTTCTTGAGTCTTCTTGTAATGGTCAAAGAGACTGATGCTAAGTAACCCTATACAAACACTTGAGAGACTTAGAATTTCTAATTTTACTCATATCGGCCAGGACAATATTTACATCATCCTGGACAATCAGGCTTAAAAATAGAAAGTCTAAATAAGGATACTTGATTAAGGAAGCCGTCATTAACATATCGGCCTGGACGATACGTGTATCAGCTAGGACGATAAGCTCAAAACAGAAAGAAATTGCTGCCATAGATAATTAAGGTATACTGTATTTTTAAATTATCGGCCAGGACGATCATTGATCGGCCTGGACAAAATTCTTAAATTATGCCTTAATTGATCAGGAAATCAAGGGAGTAATTAAGGATAGTTGATACGATCATATCATCCTGGATGATCGCAGGATCGGCCAGGACGATCTAGTTAAAAACCTTAAGTTACTTCAGACGATAAATATCGGCCAGCTTGTATCTAGGGCGATGCTCTGGATGATTTTCCTCTAATTTGAACTGATCGGCTAGGACGATCGTGAGATCGGCCAGGATGATCGTGAGATCGGCCTGGACGATCAAGCTAATTTTCAATCGTCTAGGAGTGCATCCAGGGAGATGCTCTGGCCGATCTTCTTGGATTTGTACTGATCGGCCAGGGCGATGTCCATATCGGCCTGGACGATATTATCGGCAACTTACAATTAATGAGCTCCTTTGAAGCTCTTCTGTTTAAGAGCTCTTATTAAACATTTTGAAAAACCTTTGGCTGCTGCATTGACCTTAGAAGGCCTTGAGGAGAAAAAGAAAGAGAGAGGGAGAGAGAGAGGATCTTGTGAGGGGGAGCTTGTGAGGTGATTCACAAGGGTTGCTTCAAGGATCGCTCTGCTTGTTCTTCGTCTAGAGTTTCTCGTCCATGGAAGGGTCGGTAGAGGTAAGGAGTTAGCTTTTGGTTGTGGTTCTCTGCCAGCTTCAGGAGGAAGCAAAAGGAGATAGGTTCTCTGCCTTGCCGGGGTGGAAAAAAGGAGGTTCTTGTAAAGGCTTCTCCGCCTAGCTGTGGGGGCTAAAGGAGAGTCACGTTTTGTAGTGCAATACTCGAAGGGTGCCTCCGAGGAGTGGACGTAGGTTGAGTTGACGAAACCACTATAAATTTTTGTGTTTTTGTTTTCTTACCTCCGCACTTTTTTCGCATTTATTTTTGTGGTGTGATTTTGGTTTATGTAATTTTTATTCTTTGTGAAAAAGAAATTTTTAAAATACCAATTCAGCCCCCTCTTGGTTAGCTTGGGATCCCTAACGAACTTTTAAGTGGTATCTGAGCGGGATTCAAAAATTTAAGTTTGAAAATGTTTTGAATTTGATCCATGGCTAACCTTGGGAATCGCAACACTACGGAAGGGTATTCTATTACCCGACCTCCCCTAATTGATAACCTACCTTTTAATTTTTGGAAAACCTGCATGTCAACGTTTTTATAATCTACTGATTATCGCATGTGGATGCTTATTAAAGAATGTTATTCTCCACCTTCTCGTGAAATTAATGGTGTTAAAACTGAAGTTACTTTTACTGAATGGACTTTCAATGAACGAGATTTAGCTCAATTGAATGCAAAATGTTTGAACTGCTTTTTCTGTGCTTTAAAATCTGAGGATTACATGCGTGTCTCCACTTGCAAAACTGGTAAAGAAATTTGAGATAAATTGTGCATCACCTATGAAGGTACTAATGAGGTTAAACAATCCCATTTCAACATTCTCTTGCATGACTAAGAAATTTTTCGTATGAAAACTCATGAATCAATTTCTGACATGTACACAAGGTTTACTCAGATAGTTACCTCACTGCATGCACTAGGAAAAGAACTTTCAAACTATGAAAAAGTTAGCAAGATTTTGAGATGTTTGCCTTCGTCATATGATGTTAAAATCACTGCAATAACTGAATATAAGGATTTGAACACTTATTTCATTGATAACTTACTTGGCTCACTCATTTCTTACTAGTAAGGGGTGAATCAAAGAAATCTTGATGCAGGTGAGAAGAAGAAGGAAAAAAATAGTTGCATTAAAGGCACACTAATTGGATTCTGAATCTTTCGGGTCTGAAAGCGATGAAGTTGCCTTCATCACTAGGCAATTAAAAAGCTTTCTAAGGAAGAAACAAAAGTATCATCAAAATTGGAGAAAAGGTAAGGATCATAAACATGTTAAAGAATCTTCTGACATTGTTTGCTATAATTGCAGGAAACCAGGACATGTGAGAACTGATTGCCCGACACTTCAAAATAACACAAGCAGGGAAAAGATTGAGGAGAAACCAAAGTTCAAGAAGGACAAGAAGAAAATCCAAAGGGGTTTCTGGGCAGAATCTGGTACTGACTCCTCTGAGACTGAACCAGAGGAAGAAACTACAAACTTGTGTTTCATGGGAGAAGATCAAAGTGATGAGGAAGAGGTATGTAAACCAACCTATGATGAATTATTTGAGATTTGTGAGAAAATGCATGCATCATACAAAAAACTCAAGAAAACTCATGATAGCCTAAAATTAGAACTTTTAAATTTGCAAAAAGAGCATGAAGTTTTTCTCAAAGACCATGCAATGATTGATTCAAATCACATGGCTCTTCTTGATGAATTTGATGATTTAAACAAAAAGAATTTGAATTAATTGATGAAAATAATGCATTAAAAGTTTCACACATCTCACATAAATCTGATCTTAAGAAATCTAAAGAGATTGAGAAAAAGTTGAGGATTGATAATGATACATTAAAAAGAACTAACTTGAGGATTCAAAATGATTTTGATACATGTAAGATAAATCAAATGACATCTACTTTTGATCCTAAGCCAGAACTTAGGAAGAGGCATTATAACTCAAACCATTTAAGAAACCCTTTTCCTGGAGTTAGATGTTTTTGATGTGGCATGCTAGGACACATCTCACACACTTGCACCATTCACCATAGTACACATTGGGTGTGGAGACCTAAGATGCATGATTCACAACATACCATAACTGCATTGCATTCTACTTTTCCTAAGAAGGAGCCCAAACCTGTGTGGGTTCCTAAATATGACTGTTGTTAAGTTTTGCAGGAGTGCTCTCACCAAAGACCTTATGGGAGCATAGGATAACTGGACATATAAAGGCTCGTAGCTCATACATGCTCAAACCTGCTGCTTCAATAATTCCTTGAAATGTGTTTTGTTTCAGTGTGTTTTATTTCCGCTTTATTTGTGTTTTTTATGTGTTTTGTTTTCACTTTGCTTTTAAAATTGGCTTTCCATATGTTGAATCTTTTCAAGATTTTAGATTTTGGAGTTTTGAGGATTGTGTTTAGCTTTTCTAAAAAATTGGTTAAAGGAAGAAACACCGTTGATGGTTTTCCTCCTTCCGACCTTGTTTAGTGGTATGACTTTTCTTCTCTAAACAAAATCCTAACTCATTTTAGCCAATGGTTTTTGAAACTAAGATTCTTTTTATCTTGCTACAAAAAATCTATCTTATGCATAATATCCAAAGTTCTTATATATCTCTCAAGTTATTTGAGATCTTGCCCTTGCACTGATCATATGATTCTTTAGTTTTGTTTTGTGGGTTATTCTTTCCTATGTTAGAGAGAGAGATCCTATTCTCTAATATTTGTAGGGTATACTCACAACTGAGCTTCTTTTAAGAGTTTGCAAAAGAGCTTTTAGCTTGCAAGAATTAAAAAGGAAAGAGGCAAATGATGCCAAATTGAAAAAGAAAAATATATACACAAATGTGTATCAAAAATCAAGATGCTCAAAGAGCCAAATCAAAGATACAAGAGGCAAAAAATAAGCCCACTGAAAAGCAAGCTATCCTCTCTTTTTAAAACTTTTAAAACTTAGAAGAACTTATGTGTTATATGAGATTTTCAAAGACTTGATTTCAAGTTTCATGATTGAGAAAAATTACTTTGTTTTATTATTTATGAGATTTTTTTTGTAAACAAATTTTGATTGAATCTTCTTTTTTACCCAATTTGATTTATTCTGAGTTAAGTACTCTTGTTTTTCAAAAGAAAAATTATACCATAAAGAACGTCCGATCTAGGGTTAACATAATCGGATTTTTTTTTTACCTTTGTCTGATTGGGATTGGCTAAACTCCTTAATCTTGTGGAACTCTAAAGTTTAATTTTTTTTTTGAACTTCTCATATGATACCCCCATAAAACAAAAAAAATTAGAAAAATTAAAATTCAAAAATATTCATTTTTTCGTTGTGTTTTTGCTTTCTTTTACTGTGTTTTTTCTGATTTTCTTTTATTTTATTTTTTGTGGGCCTTGATCATCACCATTTTTTCCTTGGTTCCAATTTTTAGTCACATCGTCCTGGCCGATACTTTTATCGTCCTGGTCGATAGGACAAAATCTCTTTAAATCCCATCTGCTGGTCTTTTTTGTGCTTGTTGTAACTCATCATCTTGGACGATCCTATATCGTCCTTGACGATCTGATCAAACTCTGTTGCAATCATGATGATAGTCCTGGCCGATAGAATATTTTATCTAGCCGATGCATTTTATGTGCATTGTCCTGGCCGATACACTGGATCGTCCTAGACATTCCACGTGTCAGCACATTTGAATCTTTAAAATTTGCCTCGGACAATCCATTATTGAACAATCGTCCTGGCCGATCCACTATTTGTCCTGGACGATACACGTGGCAAGAATTTAAAACATTTTAACTTCGGCCGGTATGATCAATTATTGTGCATCGTCCTGGATGATACACCTAATCGGCCTGGATGATCTGCTTTTTCAACGGTCGTTCGGCCTGACTCCTCGGGACGATCACCTGTGTCTAATCATCCTGGCTGATATTTGATCGGCCTGGACGATCGGACCGCCTTTTTGACCAATCGGCCTATACGCAATTATTGAGCCATATCGTCCTGGACGATTCTACGATCGGCCAAGACGATATGGCTAAATTCTGGCCGATCCAGCCATGGTTTTGCACTTTCCACCCTTTCTCCTCTTTTGTTTTCTTACTAACTTCTCTCTATGGCTGGTGGGAAACGTGTTCGACAAACTTCTGGGAGTTCTTCGAGGGCTAGGATTGACCCTCGTTTCAAGGAGGCAGAAGATGAAGCTGTCTATCATCGTTACAAAGAGTGTGGGATAACTGTCTCCTTGATCATCAATCCTGCCAACATCTCATACCCGATAATGGATCTTTTTGCTCACACCTCCCTTTGTTTCATCCTGTCTCTTGCTTTCCCCTTCAATACCGAGTTTCTTCAAGAATTCTTCGCAAACCTTCGTATTAATCCAACCTTCACAGCCCTGACTTCCTATATAAATCGATGCCCTGTCGAAATCACATATTAGGACTGTGTTGATCTTTTACAGCTATCCACCACCGGGGATAAGCTGCACTTAATTGCTTCAAATCCTGACCTTGACTGGTCCACGGAGAATCACTTCCTTCGCCAGACCAACGCACCTTTTCATGTTAGAGAGACTAGCTCTTTAGTCAAAGATGCTAGGATAATCCAGCATGTCCTTCGTATCTCCATAATTCCAAAAGCTAGGGACCGAATCCACACCACCCCTCTACTTTCCCTCACTACTTTCTACATCATTGCTCATAGAGAATTCAATACTGCGGACTTAATCTTTTGATACATTGATCACTTAACCACAATCCGCGATCCGGGCCATAAGAGGAAACCCAATCTAGCCTTAGGACACATCATAGCCTATGTCCTTCAAACCAAATACCAACTTTAGTATCCTATTCCACCTAACCTCCCAACTCCCTTCTACTCAAACAGTTCCTTTAGTACCCTTCACAGTACTCGTCTCTACTGTGGGGATGAGGAACCTCGGGGGGCTAGAGAGGAGGAGGCTCCCGCTCCCACTCCCGTTCCTGATCCTGTTCCGCTCCACCATCACTCACTTGTTGATCAGTTGATAGAGAGATTTGATCATTAGGAGACCCACTTTGATGCCTACGTTGCTGCACAGGAGCAGCAACACTCTGAGGACATTGCCCGCTACGAGCAGCACCGCACTAAGGATTTAGCCCGATTTGATAGCATCATTACTCACCAGCAGCTGCAGCATGACCAGGACATCGCCTGGTTCAATGCTCAGTTCACCACACTTGCCAGCTACTTTCAGCAGCCACCTCCACCACCTCCATCAGATGATCAGGGTCCCTCGTTTCTTTAGTCTGTGCTTTTTGTTGTTTGTTTCCTGTTTTATGTAGTTTACTTTTTAGTCTCTGTTTGTTGTGGTGTTCTTTTCTGTGAATATGGACCCTCTTTTTGTGATAACAAAAGGGGGAGTAGGGAGTGGTAGGAAAAGTTGTTGAGTTTGTAACTTTGAAATTCTAATGAACTTTTCTGAATTTTTTCCTACTTGTGTTTGACATCATCAAAAAGGGGGAGATTATTACAAATCTATTTTCATGGCTTATGTTTCGATGATTGACAAACACTATTTCTCTTGGACTGCTTGTTGCTTCTAACTTTTCAGGAATTAAAGATCGGACGAACAGACGAAGTCAGTTCAGGATTGCATAGGATTAGTATTGAGTCAGTCTGTACTTTTGTTTTTCACTTCTTGAGTCTTCTTGTAATGGTCAAAGAGACTGATGTTAAGTAACCCTACACACACACACACTTGAGAGACTTAGAATTTCTGTTTTTACTCATATCGGCCAAGACGATATTTACATCATCCTGGATAATCAGGCTTAAAAATAGAAAGTCTAAATAAGGATACTTGATTAAGGCAGTCGTCATTAACATATCGGCCAGGACGATAAGCTCAAAACGGAAAGAAATTGCCGCCATAGACAATTAAGGTATACTATATTTTTAAATTATCGGCTAGGAAGATCATTGATCAGCCTGGAGGAAATTATTAAATTATGCCTTAATTGATCATGAAATCAAGGGAGTAATTAAGGATGATTGATACGATCATATCGTCCTAGACGATCGCAGGATTGGCCAGGACTATCCAGTTAAAAACCCTAAGTTATTTCAGGACGATAAATATCGGCCAGCTCGTATTCAGGGCGATGCTCTGGACGATTTTCCTCTAATTTGAACTGATCGGCAAGGACGATCGTGAGATCGGCCTGTACGATCAAGCCAATTTTCAATCATCCAGGAGTGCATCCAGGGCGATGCTCTGGCCAATCTTCTGGGATTTGTACTGATCGGCCAGGCCGATGTCCATATCGGCCTGGATGATATTGTCGGCAACTTGCAATTAATGAGCTCCTTTGAAGCTCTTCTATTTAAGAGCTCTTGTTTAATGTTTTGAAAAACCTTTGGCTGCTTCCTTGACCTGAGAAGGCCTTGAGGAGAGAAAGAGAGAGAGGGAGAGAGAGAGGATCTTGTGAGGGGGAGCTTGTGAGGGGATTCACAAGGGTTTCTTCAAGGATCGCTCTGCTTGTTCTTCGTCTAGAGTTTCTCATCCGTGGAAAGGTCAATAGAGGTAAGGAGTTAGCTTTTGGTTGTGGTTCTCTGCCAGCTTCAGGAGGAAGCAAAAGGAGATAGTTTCTTTGCCTTGCCGGGGTGGTAAAAAGGAGGTTCTTGTAAAGGCTTCTCCGCCTAGCTGTGGGGGCTAAAGGAGAGTCACGTTTTGTAGTGCAATACTCGGAGGGCGCCTCCGGGGAGTGGACGTAGGTCGAGTTGATCGAACCACTATAAATTTCTGTGTTCTTGTTTTCTTGCTTCCGCACTTTTTCCGCATTTATTTTTGTGGTGTGATTTTGATTAATGTAATTTTTATTCTTTGTGAAAAAGAAATTTTTTAAAATACCAATTCACCCCCCCCCCCCCTCTTGGTTAGCTTGGGCCAGTTCTATAGGGCTTAACATCCCTAACGAACTTTCATTGTGCACTAATGAATCTCCTGTTGAGTATTACACAATAGTCAATTCTTGTTTCATAAAGGTAGACTATCATGCACAACTTATTACTTTTTACAGGTTGATTTTTGCGCACTAACAAATCTTCGGTTGTGGTGTTACACAATAGTCATTTACCAATTTCATACATGTAGATAATCATGCACTACTTGTATCATTTTGTAGGTAGATTATTCTATATTAACAAATCTCTTGCTATAGCATTATATAATAGTCATTTGTCCATTTATAATAGGTATATTTTCATGCACCACTTATTGCTTTCTATAGGTAGATTATTCTGTACTTAAAAATCTTCTCTTGTGCTCCCTGGACACTTGCATTCACTACAGTTCTTTCATATCTACTTATAGATAGTGTATTGTGTGTACGGCGAGTTTCCAGCAATGCTCCATTGGTATTTGCATTTTTTGCCAATCAATCACCTTTTCTTGAAAGGGATCTATGTATTTATTTTCCATTGGACGGTTCTTAGCTGTAAGAGTGTTGTAGTATTCACTGCCTACTATCGATCAAGTATAAACATAACAACTTATGATGAGTGTTGAAAAGTTATAACATGCTTGCAGCTTTCCAACGTAATAACTTGATAATTTTTTGATAGTATTCTAACTGAGAATTAAGTTTTGGGTATAAGATAATAATTAGTTAATTAGAGAATTTTATATCAAATAATTAGATTTTTTACCAAATAGAAAAATCTAACTCACAAATAGAACAAATTTTTAGCTCTTTGTAGAATATGATTGCATCGATTAATCATGTTGTATTACTTTATGGGACCTCAATTTGTACCCAATTTTTTTTATTTTTCTAAATTTTGCAAATTTAAGGAACTTGGACCTTTAGATTAGGTGATCTTATGATCCAAACATTAATTTATTTGGGGCCCATTTAGTCCACCAACAAGTAACCCCAAAATCCTTCCATAGGATTGACCAAGAATCTTAACTAATGCATTAAAAATTCATTTTAAATCATAAAAATTAATATAAGCCCTCAAATTTCTTAGAATAAATCCTTTAACAGATGAAAAATAAAATCTCTATCATTTGACCCTTAATTTCATCTTAATTTAATTTTGAAGGTAAATTAATAATTAATTCTAATAACTCGTTAAAAATATTTTAAAAATAAAAAAATCCCTAAATTGTTTAAAACATCCCCTTAGGCCATTTCTGTCTTTTGAAGATGATTTCAGGAGGTTTGAGACTAATTTTGACAAAAATAAAAAAATCCCTTAATTAAGATAATTTTAGAAATTCCAAAAATAACAAATTTTTAAAAATTCATCCATAATTCAAGAAAAATCCATTTTAATCAAACGTGAAACCATTAAACCATAGTTAAAATCTACTATTTTTTTTTAAAATTAATCTTTAAAATTAACTCAAAGTCAGAAAGTTAACTTTTCATTCAACTGTAGCACAAAACTAATTTAAAGCTTTGAATATTTATAACTTAATCTTAAATATTACAAATTGAGTAAACTTAGAGTCAAACTACTCATATGAAGGTTTAAAATCTAGGAAAAATACTCAAACACCAAAATAACCCTTAATTCTAAAAGCCAACTTTTAATCCCTTAATTAATACCTTAAATAATTCAAATTATTTCATTTATAAATTTTAATAATTTATAAAAAATTCAAGAAAATATTCACCTAATTAATGAATTAATCATCAAATATTTTAATATATACTAAGAAATCAAAAGATAAAGTTTTTAGGATGGACTACTTCGGACAGCAGGCTACATGTCTTAAGGAAGTCTGGTTCCTTAAGCTTGGTGGCACAACACCACAAATCGTTTGATGAAAATTTTAAACTAATTCAATCTCTAAAATCATTAATTAATTAAATTTATTGAGATTAATTAACACTTAACTTCTAACTAATTAAACCAACATAATAAATCCCAATTGCTACTAGGTAACCTAGACCTACGATGCTATTAACTTACCCCTAAGGAAGGTTAAAGAAACTTCACGGCCTCTGTGAGCAAGAAAAGAAGTAATAATTTAATTATTAAAATACATCTAAATCAAACCTTAATTCATTCATATTTAAACTCAAACATAAAGTTTCCTTTCAACCCTTGACAATCTTGAACTCTAGAGTACTTTAACAATTTTCCTAGTTTAGGATCTACCCCAGCCACACAATCTCGTACACACACTTTAGATGTTTTTTAAAGATGAACAACTTTAGTCTAGGCCAGGTTGTTGTTTATTTTACTTCTGTGTGCCGAGCTTTTGAGTTTTCATTGCATAGTATAATTAAAATTGATTGATATGAATATTTATTTACTTTAATTGCAATCTATGAATTGATGTGATGGGAGATAATATTTCATTGAGTTAAGACTGCTCTAGTTTATCTCCAAGTTTTTTCTAGGTGGCCACGCTCATGCAAGATAATAAAAGAGGGCTAAATAATAATAATAATAAATATAATTACTACATGTGCTTTAGCTTCTTGGCCCCCAAGAAAAATAAGTGTAGCCAAGTGTGTTTACTTTTTTAGTGTATATATATATAATTTCTTGGGATATGATTTAATTATTAAAAGCTTAAGATAATCTTCCTAGAGAGTCTAGATTATTTATTTTATATTAATGTAATTTATTCAATTATTGAGTTGTGAAAGTTTGTATTTGAGTCGGAATACAAGCACTCAAAATTGGATTTCAAAAATTAAAGGATACCCCTTAGGGGGACAGTCCCTTTCCATTTGGAATCCCAACTTTGGATAGCTTTAATACTCAAAGTGGAAAGAATAACCTCTCATTAGAGGGAACAATTTTCTATTTCATTTGGGTATCTTGGTACGTTAAATCCAAGGAGCTCAAAGAGTTGAAGACAAAGAGCATTGAACTCAAAATCTACTTGTATATAGTTGAGGATTTAGAATATGGGTTTGAAATTAGTGGTGCCTGATCACTATCAATTTCAGCATTTCTGTGGCATAATAAGCAAGGCAGTTTGCCTTTAGACATTTTTTTTATTAATTTGATTATTTGATGTTTTTAATTTAATTTAATTGCGTATAGGGTTGCCTATTTTTACTAGTTTTTTGGCAATTGTGTGCCATTTTTGTTTTTAGCCTGGACTCATATAGAGGCTAGTGAGGTCACAAAAAAACTATTTTTGCTCCAAATTTAAATAAAATATTTGGATAAAATAGAAACTATAATGTTCTAATAAGTAAGCCCACGATCATCGGGAGTCAAGAAAAAGCATATTTTACTTTCTTCTCCTTGTAAGGCACCTCATCTCTTGGGGGTTCTTATAGACCACCTAGCCTTTAAGGGCACAGATTTGAAAAGGGGATGTTATATAATCTCTAGGGAAAATACTTTTTTAAGCATTAAAAAAAAAACTACTCCATATTCATTTTATGCATTTAATCGAGTCGATTAACATGCATTGCATTAGAAATTAATTAAAATAGTGTCTAAAATGTTAATTCCAGTCTCTAGCATTTTCACCCAACATAAGTCAAGGGACCAATTAGGATTAGCTCTAGATATCAGTCTAACTCTCAAAAACTTTAATAAGAATATCCTTACCACTCTTTCATAATGACCAAACTCATAGATTTTAAAAGTTTAGGTGGTTAGCTACCTCCCCAATCTAGGCAGGGGTAAGTCTAGGTTTTACACTATATTAGTTAGGTTTGGGATATTGTGATCCAGTTCCCAACTAAGATTTAGGATCCGGCTGATTTTGAATTATAAGTCTCCAACTTCTAGGAATATAATCCTAACTTCTATTATATTATTTAACACAAATTAAATATCCTAACAATTTAAAACTTAAAGCCGAACACTTAGTTTAGGTCGGGACACTTCTGAACCATTTTCAAAATCTTAAGGTGTCTCTTATCTCTCTTTTATTAACTTTTACAATAACTATTCAAACACAATCAAATCCCAATTCAAATTCCAAATTGAACCCTCCGTTGGTATCACTGATAGGAAATTCTTTAAATAAAAATTTCTCCATTATCTTAATCAAGAGTATTCTTAAGAGACTTCAGTTTCCTACAATCTAATTAACTATGAGGGATTAGCCTCGTAGGATATTTAGAACCCATAACTTCTTTTCAAAAATTAATTTTCAAAATTCAATTAGCTCTCTTTGGAAAAATGAAAAACAATGATGATTGTTATCATCATATTCAAACAATTTATAACAAATGATATTTACTCCCTTTTCGGAGACATCATTTATTGAAAAAACTTCCTATATGAATTCAATGATAATCCTTCTAAATTATTGTTGTTAGATATTTTATTGAACCTCATTTTCACCCTTCTGGATAATGAGAAGTTCTTTTGTAAATCTAACTTCGATAATTAGGATGGGATTAACAATTCTAAATCTGAACCCTATTCTAAAATTTTATTTCCAACTCTCAAGGTGGTATACTTTTTCTAATGGGATGTTTAATTTCAAATCTAAGAACCAAAGTCAATTTTAAAATTCCAAAGAAAATAAGCCCCTTTCCAAAAACCCCACTTTCCAAGAAACCCCGCCAAAACATAAATATCATACCATATTGAATTCATCCTAGCTGATTCTTATACGTGGATCGTTCAGTATGAAGGACGGTATGTATAGTACAAACTCCAATAATTGAACTCATTTGGGCCATTTCTTTAGACAATGGCTATGATTTGTGCATTAAAGATCATATTGTATAGCATGAATAAGGATTGTATATTACAATAAACAAAAATCAATTTTTCAATTATGTGGATCTAGTGATGAGTTTATGTGTGATTATCAGAAAACATTTTTTTAAGTAATAAAAAAAGAATAAAAATGACAACACATGAATAAAAAAAAACACAAACAGTTTAACAAATACAAATTGCTAATTTCAAATGATGACTGAGTTAGATTTATCTTGAGTTAAGTATGAATGTCTATAATACCTAGTCTACTCCATAAGGTAGAAAAGATTTTATAGGCTTGGGGTTTATTAAATATAACAACCAATTAATTTTTAGTAGCTTCAAGATGTAGCTTTTTATCCCATTTTGTCATATGGTCTCTATTGAAATGGTGCCTAATGTCTATGTGTTTGGTCCTTGATTGTTAGATATGATTATTTGATATGTAATTGGCACTAACGTTATCACACATGATATCAATGGTGCCTAGAGGTAGTCCAAGATCTAAGATTTGTTGTTTAAGACATAAGACTTATGCAACAAAACTCCCTATAACTATATATTTAGCTTCATTATTAGATAGGGTTATAGTCATTTATTTTCTATTAGACCTGGAAACTAAAGATTTTCCTATGAATTGGTAAGTTCTAGAAGTGCTTTTCCTATCACGCATATATCTTGCAAACTTTTTGAATCAGAATATCCCATGATTTCAAAGGAAGTGTTATGCATATGATATTAGTTTCCTATGTTTTGGGTTACTAAGAGATATCTAAGGATTCTTTTAGCATCAATCAAGTGAGATTCTTTTTGATCAAATTGAAATCTAGGACAAAGATAAATACTAAATATAATATCAGGTCTACTAGCAGTCAAGTAAAGAAGTGATTCAATTATTTCTCTATATTTCTTTTGATCAGCTATTTTTTTATTTAGGTCCTTATCTAATTATATGGTAGAGCCAATGGGAGGGTTTATTGAGTTAACATTATCCTTTTCATACTTCTTAAGAATATCCTTGATTTATTTAGATTGGCTAAGGAAGGGTCCTTCATCCATCTACTTTATACAAAATTTAAGAAAATAGTTTAGCTCTCCCATCATACTCATGTCAAACTCCTCACTCATAAATTTTGATAATTTATCACAAAGATTTTTTTTTTTTACATCCAAATAGTATATTATCAACATAGATTTGTACAATGAGTATATCTTCTTATTCTCTCTTTAGGAAGAGGGTGGTGTCTACATTACTCTTAACAAAGTTTCTGTCTAGAAAGAATGTGCTCAGCCTTTCAAATTAGGCTCATGGTGCTTGCTTCAAACCATATAAGGCCTTATTTGGTTTGAATACATGATATGGGAATTTTGAGTTATCAAAACCTAGGGGTTGCTCAATATATATATCCTGTTTGATTATCTCATTTAGGAAAGAACTTTTAAAATCAATTTGATATAGTTTAAATAATTTAAAGCAAGTAAAGGTTCAGAGCACCCTAATGGCTAATAGTCTAATTATAGGGGCAATAGTTTCTTCAAAATCAATCCCTTTAATCTAATTGTACCCCTTATCTACTAAACTAGCCTTATTCATTACTACTGTACCGGAGTCATTCATTTTTTTCTTAAAAACCCATTTGGTTCCTATAATACTCTAGTCTTTACGTCTACTCACCAACTCCCAAATATTATTCAAAGCAAATTTATTTAATTATTCTCACATTGCTAAGTTCCATAATTCATCAGATGAGGCTTGATCTATGTTGGTGGATTCTATCATGGAGATAAATTCAGAATGACTAATCTCCTTCCTAACACCATCCATAGTTCTAACACCTTTGGATGGGTCTCTTAAGATAAATTATTTAGGATGATTAGAAGAATAACTCCAATTTCTAGGCAAATCCTCCTAAGGTTCTACTCTATCACTTATAGAAATGGCTTCCACCCCTTGAATGACCTCTACTACTTCTTCTTCATATTAAGATTTAGATGTCCTATCTGATTCATTAAAATCTAATATGGGTAGACTCTTCTACTACTAAGGTCCTCTTATTAAAGATTTTATTGGCCTTCCCTATAGATGAATAACCTAAGAAGATTCCTTCATCAGACTTGGGATCAAATTTTCTTAAGGGTGATTTTCCATTGATTAAGATAAAGCATTACATCTATAGACATATAAGTGGGAAATATTGGGTGTCCTACCCTTATTGAGTTCATATGGTATCTTATTCATATTGGATCTACCATTCACCCTATTCAAAACATAATATAGGAGAGGGGAAACCCTTTCCATCACTGCTTCTTCCAAAAATTGTCTCAGAAGAATGTATTTAGTTAGCATTTTCCCAACAGCTTCTACTAAAGATCTATTTTCCTCTAAACTATTCCATTCTACTATGGTGTCTTAGTGTCCAAGAAATTGTGTTCTATACCAATCACTTGATAGAAGGATTCTAACTTATCATTTTTAAATTCTTCATTATAATAACTATGAATGGTTGAAATTCTACTTCCTAATTTCCTTTAAATCCAAATGAAGAAAGTTCTAAATTCCTAAATGAGTCACTCTTTTTTGCTAGGAATCTAACCAAAGTAAATCTACAGTACTTAATTACTACTACAAATTCGTCTGTCTTCCCTCTTAGGCTGGTTGTATTAATAGGTCCTAACAGGTCCATGTGAAAAATTTCTTGTGGCCTACAGGTGTTGATGCCCTTAATTGAATGAAATGAAGATATAACTTATTTTCCAAGTTGGTAGGCATCACATAAGTGGTCCTTAGTGAAGTATAACTTAGGTATGCCTCTAACTAGGTATTTTTGGGTACACTTCCTAAGAGTTTTCATGCTTGCATGATATAGTCTCCTATGCCATAGTCAGGAATAATTAATAATTGTTTTCAAATATATAGAATTTGAATTTTTTTTAGTTCAAGTCTAGAATGTAAACATTATTTATTCATTTTACTTCTAACACAATTTTTTCATTTAAACAAATTATATATATTTTTAGAATGAAATTTAATGTCAATAACTTTATCACACATCTTACTAATACTTAGTAAGTTATGCTTTAAACCATATCTAATAAAGCATTTACAATGATAAAGATTTTAGCATTGCCGATTATACCTGAGCTCACCACTTTCCTATTAGTATTATCTCTTAGTGTAACCATTCCTCCTAACCTAGGCTCTAGTATGATGAACAGCTTCATACCACCAGTCATGTGCCTCAAACATCCACTATCGAGGTAGAAGCCCAACATAGTCATTCAAAGGTTAGATTTAAGAACCCAAGTTAATTTGGGTTCCACCTTAAGCTTGAATGAATGGAATATATGAATTTTATGCTGTGATGAACATAATTTTTTCCTCCATACTGAAAGTTTGAAAGGGATGTTAAGCCCTAATGAACTAGTCCAATGGCTACCAAGGAGGGGGGGTGAATTGTTTTTTTTTTTTTTTTAATTCTTTCAGCAAAAGCACAATCACAACCAAACCAAGATTCATCACAGAAATCAAAATGTGGAAATTAAATGCATAAGTAAATAACAAAAAAACACGCCAAATTTTATAATGGTTTGATCAACATGACCTACATCCACTCCTAGAGCCTCTCCTCCGAGTATTACACTAAGCGCAGTGTATCTCTTTTTACCCCCACAATAAGGCGGAGATGCCCATACAAAAACTATTTTCCACCAACCCTAGTGAGGCATAGAACCCAACTTCTTTTACTTCATCTAAAAGAAAACAAAGAACCCAACTCCTTTAGCTTTCTCCTCAAGAAGGTAAAGAACCCAACTCCTTTTGCTTCCTCTTGAAGTAGGTATAGAACCTTAATAAGATAATAAAGTAGACCTCTCTAGAACCACCAAGGAACTAGGGACGATGATCGAAGTAAACGATGACACATCCTTGCTTGGAGCAACCTTTAAGAAACCCCTCATAAACTCCCCCTCACAAGATCCTCTCTCTCCCTTACTTTGCCTCTCCTCTAGGCTCTCTCAAGTCAGGATAGCAGTAAAAGATTCTTGCTTGTGAAAATAAGAGATCAATTTAAACAAGGGATCCAAAATATCCCTAATTAGCAACAAGTCAGCAAAGATCATCCAAGACTATATACTACCATCCTGTATGATAAGTTCAATTTGAAAAATATCATCAAAACCATCGTCCTGGATGGATGTCTGGATAATAAAAAAATAACTAGATCGTCGAGGACGATCTCATGATCGTCTAAGGTAATTAGTACAAAATTGCACATATCATCCAGAATATTGCACTGAATGGATGTCTAGATGATGGAAAAATAGCTAATCGTCCAGGCCGATCCAAAGATTATCCTAGAAAATTAGCATAGTTCAATACAAATTATCTAGAGCATCACCATAAATAGAGCTAGAACAATTTTTGATCGTCCAAAAGGAACTAAGGATTGTGGGTTGATCATCCCGTACAATCCTGCAATCGTCCAGGCCGATATGATCGAGCAATCAAACCTTAATTTCTTTCCTTAATTACCAGATTAATATAGGAATAATTTCAATGCATCATCGAGGACTATGTCCTTGATGATATCCAAAAATAAATTATATCTAAATAGATCTAGCGGCTAATTCTTTCTGATTTGAACCTATTATCTCGATCAATGAAATATCATCTAGGATAATGGACTTAATTGCATCTGCCTTAATTTGGATGCCCTAATTAGGGTTTTCTATTTTTAATTGATCATCTAGGATGACTTTTGGATTGTCCTTAATTATGTGATTAAAATAGAATACTCAAATCAAATAGATAACAAAATTTTCCCTCTGAGTGTGTGTATGCAAGATTACTTTGCATCAAGACCCACAATGTTACAAAGGACTCAAGAAAAGGTAAAGGACACATGTCGTACATTACAAACTGACTCAATCCTAATCTACCCAATCTTGAGCTGGTTCAATTTGCAGTTTGATCTTGTGGACCAGAAATGTTAGTTGGCAAGGCAGTCATAGAGAAATAGAAGTATCTGCTAACATAAAAATTATATTTCCTAAAACCAAATTCACAACAATCTACCCCTTTTTGATGACGAAAAATAATCAAATAATCAAAACTAAATAAAACACAAACATAAGTTAAAATAATACGGCACAAATAACCCTAACACTACTCTCCCTTTTGACATCAAAAAAGGAGGTGGAAAAAACATAAAAGAAAAATAAGAACGAAAGACAAAAAAGAAGAACGAAAGAATTTTTTTATCAAAGCATACAAATGATAAAGTCTCCATGTGATTGAATTTAAAGACTTGTAAGACCAATGAGTTAACATCATCGAAATCTGAAAATAATAAAATATCTGATTCTATTAACTCTAGCTCGAATTTCTCTCAGGGCAAAATCACCTTTTTAAAATAATAGACCTAACTCAGAAAGAACAATTAGATAAAAAAAGAGATTAGTTCAAAACTTATTTTTAGAAAAAATATCTTATAGAATAATATACTAAAGTAATTTATCACAATCACGAAATTTGAAATTTGGTCTTTGAAATTATCAAGTGACACATGAATTCTTCTAAGCTATAAAATATTGAAAGAGAAGAAAGCTTACTTTTGGTGGGCTCATTTTATGCCTCTTGTCAATTTGGCACACTTTGCACATCTTTTAGTTTTGATATACTTTGTGTATCTTTCTCAGTTTAACATCATTGCGCATCTTTTGATTTGGCATTATTGGCCTCTTTTTTTTAGCAATCTTGATCCCTTTTTAGAAGTCTTAAATGCTCTCAGTTGTGAGGATATCTTCCAGATATTAGAGAAAAAAAAAAACTCACTCTCTAATATAAGGAAGAGCAAATTGCAAAACATAATCAAATTCATATGATAAATATAATGACAAGATTAAAAAAATTTTGAAAATAATATAAAGACTTGGAATATTCTATATATAAGATAGATTGATGTAGCGAGATAGAAAAGATCTCAATCACAAGGTCCAGTTATTAGGTTAAGATAGATTTTTATTTAGAAAAAAAAAATTACACCACAAAAAGAGGTTAGAGGGAGGGAAACAATCAATGGTGTTTCTCCCTTTAACTGGTTTAGGGATGTTAAAAATTGACTACGAATTTCCAAAAACAAAAATAAGGTATAAAATGTCATTTCAACAGTAATAAAAAAAAATAAATTAGAATAATATAAATAAAACACGAAGAACAAAAGAAGATAAAAACTAAATCAAGTAAATCTAAAATAAATAAAAAGAAAGGAAAGCAATAACACGACAAACAAAATTCAGTAAACATCAAGTTCATACATTTATGTCAGTCACACCTAATCTGATCTTTAAGATGCTGAAAGTGTCAAAAGCTAGTGGATTAGTAAAGATGTCAGCTAATTGATTCTGATTTGTCACATGGTGTAATTTAATTTCCCCTTTGGTCACATGATCTCTAATAAAGTGATGTCTTATATCAATGTGTTGTTGCAAATTTGAGTTTATGGATTAGACTTTTGATGATAACAAAAATTCATAATTATATGAGACTTCCTTGCCTACTAACTTTTCAGATCCACAAGATCAAGTGCAACTCAAGCCAGCTCAAGATTGGGTATATTAAGTTTGAGTCACTCTATATTTTTTTTTTCTTTCTTGAGTCCATTATAGAAGTGGTTCCTGATGCTAAGTAATCTTGCACACACACTCTTGAGTTTTTTTTTTTTTTGCTTTTTGTTTTGAGTACATCGGCCTGAACGATGTCCATATCAGTCAAGACAATCCGACAAAGAACAGAAACTCTAATGAGGGCATCCTGGTTAAGGCAGCTGTCATTAAGCACATCGTCCTAGACAATACTTATATCAGTCAGGACAGTAGGCAGAAATCAGAAAGAATCAGCCACCATATCTATTTAGGTAAGATTTCTTTTTGGACGTCTCAGGCTTATCCATTACATCATCCTGGATGATTTAACACAATTATGCCTAAATTAATTTGGTAATTAAGGAAAGCAATTAAGGCTTAATTAATATGATCACATCGTCTAGGACGATCGCATAATCGTCTGGGACAATCAGTTCAAAAATCCTTGGTTGCTCCTAGACGATCTACATCGGCCAGCTCTTATTCAGAGCAATGTTTTGGACGATTTTCCTCAATTTTGAACTAATCGTCTAGGACGATCATGCGATCAGCCAGGACGATCAAGTAATTTTGGATCATCCAAACCTCCTTTCAGAGTGATTGTCTGGCCAATAATATGTGATTTGAACTAATCATATAGGATGATATGATATCCTAGATGATATGAACAAATTTCTTCTATTCATCCCAGATTGTCCTGGCTGATTAGGCTTAAAATACACTGATCGTAAAGGATGATATTTACATTGTTCTAGATGATAAAGTCGACAAGTTGTAATTAATGAGCTATTTCAAAGCTCTTCTATTTAAGAGCTCTTGTTCTTCACTTTGTAAGATCTTTTGCTGCTATATTCTTTTCTTACTTCGTTCCGTATTTTTTTTTCTACACGTTGATTTCTTTGGGGTGATATTGGTTTGACTTTTATTTGTACTTTGTGTAAAAAAAATTTTAAAATACCAATTCACCCCCCCTCCTGGTTAGCCTCGGGCTTGTTCTTAAGGGCTTGCCATCCCTAACGAACATTCAAGTGGTATCGGAGTAGGATTCGTAAAAACTAAGTTTAAAAACTTTTTGAATTTTGATCTATGGATAACAATGGAAATTATAATACTGTGGAAGGGTATTCTATTACTCGACCAACTTTGTTTAATAATATCCCTTTTGATTTTTTGAAAACTCGCATGTCTACGTTTTTACAATCAATTGATTATCGCATGTGGATGCTTGTTAAGGATGGTTATACACCTCCAACTAGAAAATTTAATGGCATTACTATTCCACTTCCTTTTACTGAATGGACTCTTGATTTGAACTATTTTTTGTGTAATTTGAAATCGAAAGATTACATGCGTGTTTCTACTTCCACTATTGATAAAGAAATTTGGAATAAATTATGTATCACCTATGAAGGTACAAATGAAGTTAAGCAATATCTTTTGAATATTCTCTTGCATGATTACAAATTTTTTCATATGAAACCTTCTGAATCAATTTTTGAAATGTATATAAGGTTTACTCAGATTGTTACTTCTTTGCATGCATTAGGAAGAGAACTAACTAACTATGAAAAAGTTAATAAAATGTTGAGATGCTTTCCTTCCTCTTTTGATGCTAAAATCATTGCAATTACTGAATATAAATATTTGAATACCTATTCGATTGACAACTTACTTGGCTCACTCATTGCTTACGAGTAAGGGGTTTGATGCATTAAACAAAAAACATGCTAATTTATCTAATGCTCATATTTCTTTAAA
Source organism: Dendrobium nobile (assembly GCA_022539455.1). Taxonomy (NCBI): domain Eukaryota; kingdom Viridiplantae; phylum Streptophyta; class Magnoliopsida; order Asparagales; family Orchidaceae; genus Dendrobium; species Dendrobium nobile. The sequence continues at coordinate 36,386,326 of CM039723.1, forward strand.
ATCATCCCATGCTGATTTAGTAAAAGAATATAAAAAATTAGAAAATTTAAAAGCTTTTGAAAATAAAAAACCTTCATTTCATGTATCACATAAAAAGCATCACCATAGATTAGTGCATCATTTTCCTATAATTAGATGTTTTTTATGTGGCATGTTAGGACATATTACACACACTTGCACCATTCACCGTAGTCCTCATTGGGTTTGGAAACCCAAATTGCATGATTCACAGCATAACACACTTGCATTGCATTCCACTTTCTATAAGAAGGGACCCAAACCTATTTGGGTTCCTAAATCTGACATTTGATGATTTTGTAGGCAAGCTCTAATAAAAGGCCTCGTGATAGTATGTGGTACCTAGAAAGTGGATGCTCTCGACATATAACTGGTGAAGCCAATCAACTCATTTTGTTGGAGACCAGGACAGGAGGCAAGGTTACTCTTAGAGACAATACCACCAGAAAGGTGGTAGGCTCAGGTATAATTGGTAATTACAAGAACCTTTTGATTAAAAATATTTTGCTTGTAGATGGAATGAAACACAACTTGCTCTGCATCAATCAGCTTTGCGATAAGAGCTTCATCATAAAATTTTTTGTAAATTCATGCATTATCAGCTTAAATAATAACACTATTTTGTTGGGAAAGCGGATCAACAATGTTTATATGGTTGATTTAAATAATATTGAATGTGCTGCTTTATTTTGCTTAAAAACTACTGTTGATGATTCATGGTTGTGGCATAGGAGATTATGTCATGGCAGTATGAAAACACACTTTGCCTAGAGATTGGAGATACTAAAGGTCTAGAGGTGCTAATGTCCTTAATGGGATGTAAAGTGGAGTGGACTTGCTTTCCTAATTGGTAGGCATCACAAAGGTGGTTTTTTAAAACTTATGCTTGGGGACTCCTCTAAGCAAAATAAAGCAGCACATACTGAAGGAGTAGAAGATGTCACCGAAGGAGTAGGAAATGTAGATCTAGAGGAAAGGGTAGAACCTTCACACACTTTGCCTAGAGATTGGAGATACTCTTCAAGTCACCCTTAAAATCTGATCTTAGATTTTGAGGAGACCATTTCCTTTATAGCTAGATTGGAAGCCATTAGAGTACTATTAGCTTTTGCCTATTATAAGGGAATTAAGCTTTTCAAATGGAGATTAAGAGTGCCTTTTTAAATGGGGTAATAAAAGAGGATGTATTTGTAGAACAACCCCGAGGTTTTGATAGTTCCCAATTTCCAAATCATGTTTTCAAATAAAAAAAGGCCTTATATGGATTAAAGCAGGCACCAGAGATTGGTATGAGAGGCTTAGCACATTTTTACTAGAGAGTGAGTTTATTAAGTGGAGCGTAGACACAATCCTTTTTCTAAGGAAAGTAGGAAATGATTTACTCATTATTCAAATTTATATTGATGATATACTTTTTGGATCTTTTGATAAGAGATTATGTGATGAATTTTCTAAAACAATGAGTACAGAGTTTGAGATGAGTATGATGGGAGAGTTTTCAAACTTTTTGGGATTTAGCATAAGAAAATTAGATGATGAAATCTTTTTAAATGAATCAAAATACATAAAGGATATTTTGAAGAAGTATGAGATGGATAAAGCTAAGCCAACTAATACTCTCATGACCTCCACTATTTAGTTAGATAAGGATCCAAGTGGAAAGTCTGTTGATAAGAAGAAATACAGAAGAATGATTGGATCTTTACTTTACCTAACTACTAACCAACCTGATATAATGTTTAGCATTTATTTTTGTGCTAGATTTCAAGCTGACCCTAAGGAATCCCACCTAACTGCAGTTAAGAGAATTCTTAGATACCTTTTTGGGACCCAAAATTTAGGAATCTGGTACCCTAGGCACAACAGTTCCTTTGAGATTATTGAATATTCTGATTCTAATTTTACAGGATGTAAGGTGGATAGAAAAAGTACTTCTAGAACTTGTCAATTCATAGGACAATCTTTAATCTCCTAGTCTAGTAGAAAACAAAACTCTATTGCACTTTCCACTGCTGAAGCTAAGTATATTACTTTAGAAAGTTGTGTGTCCCAAGTCCTTTGGTTAAAACAGCAGGTACTAGATTTAGGATTACCTGTAGGCACCATCTCAATTCTTTGTGACAACACTAGTTCTATCTACATTTTTAAGAATCATATCCAACATTCAAAGACTAAGCATATTGACATTATGCATCACTTTATTAGAGACCATGTGACTAAGGGAGATATTGAGTTACACCATGTGGCGATTGAGAATCAACTGGCTGACATATTTATTAAACCACTAGCCTTCGACACATTCAGCACTTTAAGGATCAGATTGGGTGTGATTGACATTAATGCATGAACTTGATTTCTACTAATTTTTGATCTGTTATCTACTGATTACTTTGCTTTATTTTTAGTAGGTTTTTTGTTTTTTTTTGTTAGTTTTTACTTTATTTTCTTTTTCAAATTATCACTAAATTGATATCTTATGTCTTGTTTTTGTCCTTTTGAAAATTTATAGACAATATTTTACATCTCCTAATCTACTAAAGGGTAAAAATACCATTGATTGTGTCTCTTTCTCTAACCTATTTTGGTGGTGAAATTTTCTTTTCTAAACAAAAGTCTATCTCAAATTAATAACTGGATTTTGCAATTGAGATCTTTTCTACCTTGCTATAGTAATCTAGCTTATATTTATAATAATCAAAGTTTTTTTAACTTTAAGATTTCTCGTTATCTTATCAATGCATCTCTCATATGGTTTTTTATTCTGTTTTGTGGATTGTCCTTCCCTATATTAGAGAGTGAGTTTTTTCTTATCTAATATCTAGAAGATATACTCACAGCTAAGAATATTTAAGAGTTTTTAGAAAAGAATCTAGCTTGCAAAAATAATAAAAAAAAGTGGTCAATGATGCCAAAAGCAAAAGAAGCACAATGACGCCAAATTGATATATATATATATATATATATATATATATATATATATATATATATATATATATATATATATATATATATATATATATATATATATATATATATAATATATATATATATATATATATATATATATATAGGGAGATTTACATACATACCACTTTATACTTCTCTATTTACATATTTAACACTAAAACCTTTAATATTACATACATAACACCCATAGTTCATTTGCATATCAAATATGAGTGGTAAAAATGAAATATATGAGTGGTAGGAAAGAAGTATAAGTGGTATATTTGATATTAAAATAATATAGAGTGGTATGCATGTAATATTAAAATTTTGGGTGTTAGATATGTAAATAGGATATTATAAAGTGGTATGTATGTAAATTTCCCCTATATATATATATATATATATACACACACACACACACAAAGTGTATCAAAAATCAAAAGATGCGCAAAGTGCTCCATTCAATGGACAAGAGGAATAAAATGAGCCCATCAAAAAGCAAGATATCTTCCTTTCTTTCAACTCTTAAAACTTAGAAGATTTTACATATCACTTGAGATTTTCAAGGACTTAATTTCAAATTTTGCGATTGTAATAAACTACTTTGATATATTATTCTATAAGATATTTTTCTAAAACCAAGTCTTGATCAGATCTCTTTTTCTTATCCAATTGATTTTTTTGAGTTAGGTCTTTTGATTTCAAAAGGCGATTTTTCCCTAAAAGAAGTCCGAGCTTAGGGTAACATGATCGAATATTTTACATTTTTTTTATTTTTGATGTTATTAACTCATTAACTTACAAATTTTTAAAATCAATCACATGAGACTATATCATGATCATGCCTTAATTAAAAAAAAAAAAGAAAAACTTTCTTTCTTTGTTAGTTTTTATGCCTTTTCGTGTTTTATCGTTGTTGTTTTTAGTTGATTTTATTATTTTTGGGCCTTCTCTGATCATCTCCATCCGTCTTATAATTTCAAATTCTTGCCACATCATCGTGGATGATATTTATATCATCCTGGATGATCTGCTCATCTATCTTCAAAAACTCTATCTGTTGAATATTTTGACTTTTTTACTCTTCATCATCCTGGATGATTCATCATCGTCCTGGACGATGTGATCATCCTCTGCTATAATCATCTTTATCATCCTGGCCAATACATTTTAATTATGGATGATGTGTTAATTGGTAATCATTCGGTCCGATACACTTGTTCATCTTAGATGATACACATGTCAGCACGTTTAAAATCTATAAATTCGCCAAGAACGATCCTTTTTTGGACAATCATCCTGGACGATCCACTATTCGTCCTGGATGATACACGTGGTATATGATTTAAAAAATTTTAAATTCAGCCAGCATTATCTATTATTGAGCATTGTCCTGGATGATCAACATAATTATCTTGGACGATCTAATTTTTCAACAATCCTTCGGCCAAACTCCTCGGGATGATCATCAGTGTCTAATCATCCTGAACGATTAGACTGCCTTTTTTTACCAATCATCCAGCCATAATAATTACACCAGATTGTCCTGGACGATCCTTCGATCGTCCTAGATGATCAGGTCGATTCGTTCAAGCGAGGCCAAATTCAGCCATTTTTCTTCACACCTCTCCTTCCTTTTGCTTCCTTCCTTCTGTTCCTTGCTTTTTCTGCTAATGGCTGGCAGCAAGTGTTCTCGTCACATGACTGGAAGCTCCTCGAGGGCTATGCTAGACTCTCAATTTTGGAGGCATACGATTAGGCTGCCTACCACCAATATAAGACGTGCAACATTACTCTCTCCTGATCAATCAATCCAAACCACCACTACTATTCGGTACTTGACCTATTCACTCAAACCTCTCTATGTTTTATTCTTACTCTCGCAATCCATTTTAATTTAGAACTTCTCTTTGAATTTTATGTCAACCTCAAAATCAATTCTACCTACACTGCTCTTATCTCGTATGTGAATTGACGCCCTGTCGAGATCACATACCATGATTGTGCATAATTGCTATAGCTTTCCACCACTGGGGATAATCTGCATACCCTAGTTTTTAATCCTGATTTTAACTTGGCTATGGCCAATCACTTTCTTCTCCACACCAATGCCCACTTTCATGTTGAAGAGACTATCTCTTTACTTAAAGATGCTAGGACAATTCAGCACATCCTTCGCACCTCTGTGATTCCCAAAGACGGCGATCGAATCTATATTACTCCCCTTCTTTCACTCACTACTTTTTATATAATGGCCAATCATGAATTTAATACAACCGACCTGATCATTTGCTACATTGACCATTTAACTACAATTCGAGATCCAGGTCATAGAAGGAAGCCCAATCTTACTTTAGGACACATCATTGCATTATGTTCTAGAATCCAAATATAATCTTCAATATCCTACTCCTCCTGACCTTCAGCCTCCCTTCTACTCAAATAGTTCCTTCAACGTCCTTCACAGTACTCATCTCCACCCAGGGGATGGGGAAGCTTAGGGAGCCGAGGAGGAGGAGGCTCTCGCTCCTAATCCTGCACCTGTTCCTCTCTGCCAGCACTCTCAGCAGGATCAGTTGTTGGAGAGATTTGATCAGTGGAAGACCTGCTTTAAGGCCTACGTTGTTGCACAGGAGCATCAATATATTAAGGACATCATCTGCATGCAACACCAACACGATAAGGACATGGCCTAATTTGGATCTCAGTTTGCCACATTGACCAGTTACTTTTAGCCACTGTTAATGATAGTTGCTATTTGCATGTTTTACATTATTGCAACTTGTATTATTTTGATGATTCTAAATATTATTGTTCTTTGTGTAGTTATCTCCTAACAATTTTTAGAAGTTTTGTATTTGCTCTTGTGTGTACTTACATTTCAGGTGAATCAAACTCTCAAACATGAAGACTTCAAATCAAATTTAGCAAGAAATTCTTTTGAATTTTGAAGTTTAAAAATGTCATTTTTAATTGAGAGAGAGTGATTGTAATTGAGTGAATAAAAACATACACACACATAAAGAGATCATATAAATTTTATACTGATCGTACGGGACGATATAAGTTCGTACGGGATGATTAGAAAGTTATCTTCTATTAAGATCACATGGAACGAATAGGAACTGGCTAGAAAAATTTTCTAAGTCCTATTCGTCCAAGATGAAATTAAATATCATCCAGGACGATTTGCTCTCTGCAAGAATTTCATCCAAACGAATTTAATTATCGTACAAGATGATTTGCTCTCTGTAAGAATTTCGTCCAGACGAACCTATTTTCGTCCAGACGATATAACTGACTTAGGACAATTTTTCTATATTCGTTATGCAGTTTTTGAAACCAACCTGGTTATAACCGTTCGTACCGGACGAACTTGGTTCGTACGGGACGATCATCTTGTACGAAATTATTTGGTACACATATACAAACAAGTTCATTTCAAGGCTTTTAAGTAAAATAGTCTGGGATGATATTCGATCGTATGGGACGATCTTGTACATTATAACTTGAAATCTTCCATTTTTAGTTGGTTTTTCTTGTATCTTCTATAAATAGGGTATTCTAAACTGCAACTTAATCTTCTTGGTCATTGATCTTCGTGCCTTTTGAGAAGAGAGTCAAGGAGAGAGTGTGAGAGAGCAATTGAAGGAGATTTCTTACCATTGGAGCGTGATGGTTTCACTTGGTACTTAAGGGAAAGTGTTTACACTTTCAAGTTTGAGATTACTTCACTCTTCTCTCTTTTCTTTTAGATTGGACTTGTAAAGAACATCTTGGAAGAAGATCTGGTTCTCTGCCGACACTTGGAAAGTGTGAACAGCCGAAGGGTTCTTTGGCCACACTAGGAGAGTGTGAAAGGACGAAGGATTCTCTACCTACACTTGGAGGGTGTGAAAGGACGACGGTACTCTGCAAATACTGGGAATAGTGTAAAAGGACGAACGGTTCTCTGTCGACATCGGGGGAGTGTGAAAGGACGAACGGTTCTCTGCCGCACCGGGTAGTGGTGAAAAGAGTTTGTAAAGGCTTCTCCGCCTTGCTGTGGGTGCTAAAGGAGAGTCACTATTTGTATTAGTGCAATACTCAGAGGGTGCCTCTGGGGAGTGGATGTAGGTCTGGTTTTGACCGAACCACTATAAATCTAGTGTCATTTATTTTTTGCTGCTTATTTACTTTTTATGTTTAAAACTTTGTGGTTGAAAACGTTTTCTAGAAAAATTCACAAACTAAAGTTTTGTTTCCATTAAATTTTTAAAAGAGGGTTAAAATTTTTTAATTACTAATTCACCCTTCCTCTTGGTTAGCCTTGGGATATTTAATTAGGCTTAACATCCTAATTCTTATTGAACGAGTTCCAACAAGTGGTATCAGAGCTTTGTTTCAAAATCATAAGTTTAGACTACTTTTTGATTAACGTAGACGGCTACATTTGGAAACTGAAATACACCTGAGGGTTATTCTATTACTAGACCTCCACTGTTTGAAAACATTCCTTTTGATTTTTGGAAAACATGCATGTCTACATTTTTACAGTCAATTGATTATCGCATGTGGATTTTAGTTCAGGAAGGGTATACAAAACCAACTAGATTAGTTGATGGAGCAAGAGTTGAAACACTTGTTACTGAATGGACTATAGAAGAACGTGACTTAGAACAACTTAATGCTAAATGGTTGAATAGTTTCTTTTGTGCTTTTAAAATCAGAAGATTACATGCGGGTTTCTACTTGCAAAAGTGGAAAGGACATATGGGATAGACTTTATATAACATATGAGGGGACTAATGAGGTTAAGAAATCTAGACTTAATATCTTGTTGCATGATTATGAACTGTTTCGCATGAAACCAAATGAATCAATTTCTAAAATATACACAAGATTCACATAAATTGTCACCTCTTTGCATACTTTAGGTAGAGAGTTAACTAATGCTGAAATGGTTAATAAAATTTTGCGATGCTTGCCTACTGCTTATGATGCTAAAATTACTGCAATTACAGAGTCTAAAGATCTAAACATATATTCCATTGACAATCTTCTTGGATCGCTAATTGCTTACGTGCAAGGAGTTAGCCAAAGAAAGATTGATGCAGGTGAACCACGAAGGGAGAAGAATATAGCATTGAATGTGGAATAGTCTGAAAATGAAAACTCACAACCTAAGGATGAAGATGACATTGCTTTAATGACTAGATAATTCAAAAGCTTTTTGAAGAGGAAGTAAAAGAGACGCCAACAATGGAATAGAGGTAAGTTCAATAGAAATGCAAAATTTTCTAATGAAGTTATTTGCTATGAATGTAGGAAACTGGACATATAAAGATTGAATGCCCATTACTCAAAGCAAATCCTAGCAAGGAGAAAGTAGAGGAGAAACCATTTGTGAAAAAGGGCAAAAAGAAGTTCCAAAGAGCTTTTTGGGCGGACTCGGCTTCAGATTCATCGGAGATAGAAAAAGAAGAGGAAGTCACTAATTTGTGCTTAATGGCCGACATACTTGATAATTCAGATCAAGAAGAGGTATGTGACTTAACATATGATAAACTTTTTGAAGTTTCTGAACACATGCATGAAGCATATAGGAAGACAAAGAAATTGTATGCTAGCCTTTGTTTGGAACTGGAAGATCTTAAAAAGGAACATGAAATCCTTAGGAATGATCATGCTTTAATTGATAACAACCACATGAAATTAGTTGATGAGTTTGATGACTTGAATAAGAACCTTGAATATTATAAATCATCCTTTGAAAAACTTGAGAAAGATTTTAAATTTTTTAAGGATGAATCAGAGAGCAAACTTTATAGATCAAATTATACAAATCGGATCTTGGAAGATATGAATTAATATTATATTTTGAAGATAAAAGCTCTCGAGGATAATAAGATACCTCCAAAACTTGAAGATTTCACTAATCCTATTTTGTATCCTAAATTTATGCAATCCCTAAAAAATTAAATGAATGGTAGAAGACTTAGGTAACCCTTTCCTAATGTTAAACACAATATTTGTGGATTGATTGGTTATATAGGTCACAACTGTACTTCGAGGATGAAAAATTATATGGTGTGGAAACCAAAGATGCATAACCCTAGACATATCATACATGCATCTTTTTATAAATTGCCAAAAGGTGAACCCAAACGTGTTGGGTTCCCAAGTCTAACATTTGATATTTTTGCAGCATGGCTCTCACACAAGGCCTCGTGAGAGTATATGGTACATGGATAGCGGATGTTCAAAGCATATGACTGGAGATTCCACACAATTCATTTCGCTAGAAGCCAGGAGTGGAGGCAAGGTTACACTTGGAGATAACACTACAAGGAAGGTGATTGGGTCAGGTATAATTGGTAATATTAATTTTTTTTTCATTAAAAATGTGCTATTGGTAGAAGGCTTAAAGCATAACTTGTTAAGTATTAGTCAACTATGTGATAAAGGGTATTGTGTCATATTTTTTCCTACTAGCTGCATATTAAGCCTTAATAGTAAAGATGTTTTAAATGAAAAAAGGGTTAACAATGTCTATATGATAGATTTGAATTGCTTTCATACTCCTACTGCTTTTTGTTTGAAAACTGTATCTGATGAGTCATGGCTTTGGCATAGGAGACTTTGTCACTCTAGCATGAAAAATCCTAGAAGAATTACCCAAAAAGACTTAGTGAGAGGAATACCAAATCTAGAATTTACTAAGGACCACCTTTGTGATGCATGTCTATTAGGTAAACAAGTGAAGTCCTCTTTTCAAACCAATAAGGATCTTAGAACAAGTAAACCTTTGGAAATTTTTCATATGGTTCTTTTTGGACCAGTTGGAATAGTAAGTCTAGGAGAAAAGGTATATGATTTGTGAATGTGGATGATTACACTAGATTCACTTGGGTTAGATTTCTATTTCATAAGAGTGAATCATTTGAGAAATTTAGAAACTTTGCAACTTGGATTCAATGAAAACTTGGGTGTGAAATCATTAATATACAAAGTGATCATATAGGAGAATTTGAAAATGAAAAATTTGAGAACTTTTGCAAGAAAATGGAATAGATCACAACTTTTCTGCACCTAGATCCCCTCAACAGAATGGGGTAGTCGAAAAGAAAAACAGAACACTAATAGAAGCCGCCTGAGCAATGTTAGCATAATATTCACTTCCAAAATATTTTTGGGCTGAGGTAGTTAGCATTGCTTGTTATGTTCTGAATAGGGTGAATGTGAGATCAAAATTAAATAAAACACCCTATGAATTATTAAAGGGTAGAACACCAAATTGAGACATTTGCATGTTTTTGGATGCAAGGTGTTCATTCATAATAATGGGAAATTTCACTTAAGAAAATTTGATCCAAAATCAAATGAAGGAATTTTTGTTGGATACTCAAGTGTTGGAAAATCTTTTAGAGTGTTCAATAAAAGAACTTTGAAAATTTAAGAGACCATACATGTTGTTTTTGAGGAAATTGGAAATTTTGAAAAGCCAAAAATTGTAGAAGATGAGAATGAGGATAACTCCCAAAAGATTGAAAAGATAAATTTGGAAGAAAATTTGAAAGAAGGATTGGAAGAAAATTTGGAGATAGAAAACCCTTTGCCTAGAGATTTGAGATTTTCTAAAAACCACCCAAAGGAGTTGATAATTTGTGAACCTAGTGAGGGTGTAAGGACTAGGCATGGATTAAGCAAAGAAGTCAATCATTCAGCCTTCATTTCAACAATTGAACCCACTAATATTGATCAAGCATTACTGGATGAATTTTGGATTTTGGTCATGCAGGAAGAGTTGAATCAATTTGTAAGAAATAAAGTTTGGGAATTAACATCAAGGCCAAAGGATCAAAGTGTAGTTGGAACTAAGTGAGTATTCAAAAATAAAATGAATGACTTAGGAGTAGTCATTAGGAATAAGGCTAGATTAGTTGCTAAGGGGTATAATCAAATTGAAGGGATTGATTTTGAAGAGACTTTTGCCCCTGTAGCTAGACTTGAAGCAATTAGGGTTTTGTTAGCCTTTGCCTATTTTAAAGGATTTAAATTGTTTCAAATGGATGTTAAAAGTGCCTTTTTAAATGGGATAATAAAAGAAGATGTTTATGTAGAACAACCACCTGGATTTGAAAATTCTAAATACCCAAATCATGTTTTTAAGTTAAAAAAGGCATTATATGGATTGAAATAGGCACCTAGGGCTTGGTATGAGAGGTTGAGCACTTTCTTACTTAAAAGATCATTTGAAAAAGGAAGTGTAGATACAACACTCTTTTTAAAGAAATTTGAAAAAGACATACTCATTGTTCAAATTTATGTGGATGATATCATATTTGGATCTTCAGATAAAAATCTTAGTGATGAATTTTCTAAAACAATGAGTAGTGAATTTGAAATGAGTTTAATAGGAGATTTAAGTTACTTTCTAGGCTTTAGCATTAAGTAAAATGAGGAAGGTACTTTTCTTAGTCAATCTAAATATCTTAAGGACATCCTCAAAAAGTATGAAATGGAGAATGCTAAACCTGTTAGTACACCAATGAGTTCCTCAGTTCCGTTGGATATGGATCCTAAGGGAAAAACTGTTGATCAAAAGAAATTTAGAGGGATAATTGGATCTTTACTTTACTTGACTGCTAGCTGACTCGATATCATGTTTAGTGTTTGCTTGTGTGCTAGATTTCAATCAGATCCAAAAGAATCACATTTGACAGTAGTGAAAAGGATTTTAAGATATCTGTTAGGAACTTAAAACTTAGGAATTTGGTATCCTAAGTTTAGTACTTCCTTTGAAATAATTAGTTATTCTGATTCTGACTTTGCAGGTTGTAGGGTGGATAGAAAAAGCACTTCTGGAACATGTCAATTTATAAGAAATTCTTTAGTGTCTTGGTCAAGTAGAAAATAAAACTCAATTGCCCTATCTACTGCAGAAGCTGAATACATTGCATTAGGAAGTTGTGTGGCACAAGTACTTTGGTTGAAACAATAGTTGATTGAATTAGGATTAACAATAGGCACTATTCCAATTTATTGTGATAACACTAGTGCTATTTGCATTTCTAAAAATCCTATTCAACATTAAAGAACCAAACATATAAATATAAGGCATCATTTCATAAGGGATCATATTTCAAAAGGTGAAATTGAACTTACACATATTTCTACTGAAAATCAACTTGCAGATATTTTTACAAAACTTTTAGGCTTTGTTACTTTCAGTGCATTAAGAACAAGGCTTGGTGTGATTGATTTAAATGCTTAAATAAAAATGTATTTGGAACATTGATTTTTATTTTCATAGTTTGTTTTTATGTGATTTTGTGATTTTTGTTTATTTTTGAGTGATTTGTATTTAAAGTCTGTACATTTTCGTTGTTCATTTTGTTTTGTGTGTTTATTTTTATTTGCTTTGATAAAAATACAAAAATAAAAAATTTGAAAGCAGTTCATCTGGGATGAAAACTTTTCGTACGGGACGATGTGTTGAATGCGTGAAACTGTCAGATTTTAAAATTGATTTGTGCAGTTTTTAAGTTCGTCTGTACGATCCTAATATGGTCCGGGACAAAATTTTTAAGTAACTGTACGGAAAAACGAAAAAATGGGTGAGTGGATAAGGTAGTTTTTAATGAACTTCGTCTGTACGGACATGGAGTTCGTCTGGACGAAAATATGGCGGTTCAATGTAGGGGATGATTTTAAAACTTCCATTAAAATGATCACAAGTGTGATCGTCTAGACGAACATGGATTGTCTGTACGATCGGTCAAGTTAAAAGTCTGTATGAAAGGACGTCTAGTAAGTTGTGTTGATTACGAAAAGCCGTTACATTTTGGATGAATTTGATCGTCTGTACGAAAGTTTTTCGTCCGGACGAAAGATAGGATGAACATTTTTCGTCCAGGACGAACGTATCATTTTATTTAAATAAGATGGCTTTCTAACTCAACAATCACACTTCCAAACATCTCTTTCAATCCCTTTCAATTTCTAGATCAACAATGGCCTCCTCTAGCAAGCGTCAAAAGATTTTAGCGAAGAAACCCCATAGGAATTCTTCCGAGAACTTTCTTTCAAAAGCAAATGAGGAATCCTTTCCTCGATTTGCCTCTACAAAAATCACCCCGTCTCGCATTCTGATCCAGAGTGAGATAAACTTCAAGGTAATGCATCTTTTCGCTTCCACTCAGTTTGAATTCATCCTAACTCTTATCCACCTCTACAACAAACAGACCTTCCTTTACTTCCTAGCAAATATGAGTTTCAACTCTGACCACTCATCTGTCAGTTCTTTTGTTTTTAAACAAAAGGTTGAAATCACAAAGCATGACTTAGGTGCTTTTCTCAACTTAATAACTGAAGGTTTTAGAGCCCACACCCTTATGAATGATAACACTTTCAAGTGGTTTGAAATCAATAGGGTGATTAGAGGAAATAGCCTAAATGATCATATTGCTAGAGTTTCTGGACTGACCAAAAATGCTCGAATCATCCAGCACATTCTTAGATCTTTTATTATTCCAAAAGCTGGTGATATAATCAACATTACTCTACTCTTTTCTATTGTGACATTTTTTATTATGGAAAATAAACCAATTGATGAAGCCCAACTTATCTTAGACTACCTTTATGGGCTTTCTGAAATTGGGCATGCTAATCAGAAAAGAAAAAGAAATATTGCATTAGGTCACTTAGTTACCTTTATTTTGGAAAAGAAATACAATCTAGTGCATCCTGATGAAGAGTATGAAGAGCCGCTCTACTACAATGATGCTTCTTTTAGAGAGATCTTCAAGGAGGACAAAGGGAAATCACATGCCAGTGATTCTGAAGAAGAAGAAGAAGAAGGAGCACAAACATCTGCACCTCAACCAAATTATCAGAATTTGATTGAGAGATTTGATAGACTTGAGACTCATTTTGATCAACGATTTGATCAAATTGATGCTCAACTTCAGCAGCAGCAACAGGACATTCGTAATATAAGGAATGAAGTTCATAAAATTAATACCAATGTATTATTGATAAATTCAAACTTCGACTTCTTTGGTGGTGTTCCTCCTCCTCCTCCTCCAGAAGAATAGAAATTTGGGTTTTGATTTTCTAGATGTTTCATGTATCAATCTTTGTTTTAGTTGTGTTTGTTTGAAAGTTCAGTGTATTTTCCTTTTGTATTAGTATTGATAACATGAATTGATATTGTAATCTTTTTATTAATATCAATATTTATTGTGTTTGCTTTAGATTTGAATTGTTTTTTAAATGTGTTTAAAATTTATGAATTTCATTAGTATTTTTAATCTTTATTGTGCCTAAAATTAGATTATAAATTGAGATTAATTTCATTAGAAAATCTAGTCTTTCTAAATTTAAATTATGTTTATAACTTGTTTTAATTAGAATTTTTAATTTCATGTTTTTCATTTAGACTACATTATATTTAATATTATTATTGCAATCTAGATGTTTTCTTATTTTGTATTTCATTTTTCAAATTATATATATGCACTTAGAAAAGTTTGAAATTTTAGATTATTATCTTTGGAAAGAATTTAATTACTCTTGAAAATTGTACAAATGTACAAAAAATCAAAAGGAATGCGTAAAAGTTTGCAAATGTGAAAAAGAGGCACAAAATAAGCCCAATGTAAGAAGATGCACAAAAATGTGCCATAAATTTGAAAAAGATGCGCAAAGCGCCACATGTGGTAGTTTTCTTCTTTTCAGATTCTTTTAATCTCTAAATTAAAATTAATCTTATGTTCATTTATATTTTTATTGAAATTTGAAATATACAATTTTAAATACATCTTCCTTGCAATGATTTTCTTCATCTCAATGTCTAAATTGAATAATGTCTTTGATAAATTCTTCTTAGTTACAATGTTATATCACACTTTAAATTCTGTGAATTTCTATGATTTGCCTAATGTTTTTAATTTTATTTGCATACCATATATCAATCACTTTCAAGATTAAATTAGCAAATGAATTTCATATGATTACATACATTTCTTGTCTATTTCTTCTTCACTTTTTGTTGCTATCAAAAAGGGGGAGAAATTATTTGTTTGTATTTTTTTTTTGTGTTTTTATTTTGTTTGTTTTGTGTTATTGTATTTTTGTGTTATTAGTCTTGTAATTTTTGTTTTTTTTTATTTGTTTGTTATAAAAAAAATTTGAAAAACAAAAATTGTTATTTTTAGTTCAAAATGCCTCTTTATTTTTATGTATTCATCAATTCAGGGGGAGTTTAGGAGATTATTAAAATTTGAAATCCTCTAAACAATAATAGTTTTGTCATCATCAAAAAGGGGGAGATTATTAATGATAGTTGCTATTTGCTTGTTTTACATTCTTTTAACTTGTATAATTTTGATGATTCCAAATATTATTGTTTTCTGTGTAGTTATCTCCTAACAATTTTTAGAAGTTTTGTATTTGCTCTTGTGTGTACTAACATTTCAGGTGAATCAAACTCTCAAACATGAAGACTTCAAATCAAATTCAGCAAGAAAATCTTTTGAAATTTGACATTTAAAAATGTCATTTTTAATTAAGAGGGAGTGATTGTAATTGAGTGAATAAAAACATACACACACACATAAGGAGATCATATAAATTTTATACTGATTGTATGGGACAATATAAGTTAGTACGGGACGACCAAAAAGTTATCTCCTATTAAGATCACATGGAACGAATAGGAACTAGCTAGAAAAATTTTCTAAGTCCTATTCGTCAAGGACGAAATTAAATATCGTTCGCGACGATTTGCTCTCTGTAAGAATTTCATCAAGATGAATTTAATTATCATACAGGATGATTTGCCCTCTGTAAGAATTTCATCCAGACGAACCTATTTTCGTCCAGACGATATAACCGACTTAGCACAGTTTTTCTATATTCGTTTTGCAGTTTTTGGAACCAACCTGGTTATAACCGTTCATACCGGACGAACTTCGTTCGTACGGGACGATCAGCTTGTACGAAATCATTTCGTACACATATACAAACAGGTTCGTTTCAAGGCTTTTAAGTAAAATAGTCCGGGATGATTTTCGATCGTACGGGACGATCTTGTACATGATAACTTGAAATCTACCATTTTTAGATGGATTTTCTTGTCTCTTCTATAAATAGGCTATTCTAAACTGCAACTTATTCTTCTTGGTCATTGATCTTCGTGCCTATTGAGAAGAGAGTCAAAGAGAGAGTGTGAGAGAGCAATTGAAGGAGATTTCTTACCATTGGAGCATGAAGGTTTCACTTGGTACTTAAGGGTAAGTGTTCCCACTTTCAAGTTTGAGATTACTTCACTCTTCTCTCTTTTCTTTTAGATTGGACTTGTAAAGAAGATCTTGGAAGAAGATCCAATTCTCTACCGACACTTGGAAAGTGTGAACAGTCGAAGGGTTCTCTGCCCACACTAGGAGAGTGTGAAAGGACGAAGGGTTCTCTACCTACACTTGGAGGGTGTGAAAAAACAATGGTACTCTGCTAACACTGGGAATAGGGTGAAAGGACGAACGGTTCTCTGCCGCACCGGGTAGTGATGAAAAGAGTTTGTAAAGGCTTCTCCGTCTTGCTGTGGGTGCTAAAGGAGAGTCACTATTGGTATTAGTGCAATACTCAGAGGGTGCCTCTAGGGAGTGGATGTAGGTTTGGTTTTGACCGAACCACTATAAAGCTGGTGTCATTTATTTTCTGCTGCTTATTTACTTTTTGTGTTTAAAACTTTGTGGTTGAAAAAGTTTTCTAGAAAAATTCACAAACTAAAGTTTTGTTTCCATTAAATTTTTAAAGAGGGTTAAAATTTTTTAATTACCAATTCACCCCCCCTCTTGGTTAGCCTTGAGATATTTAATTAGGCTTAACATCCTAATGCTTATTGAACGAGTTCCAACAGCCACCACCACCACCTCCATCTGATGATTAGGATCCCTTGTTTTTCTAGTTTTTTATTCTGATATTTTATGTAGTTTGTTTTTCTTATGGATGTTTTAGTTTCTATTCTATTTTTTAGTTTCCTCCTCCTTTTTTGTGATATCAAAAGGGGGAGTAGTCTGTTGTAACTTATACTTTTGATTCTAGAATTTAGTTAAATGCTTTCGTTACATTGTTTTCATTATACTGCCATAACTGCTTAGATTTTTTGGTTGTGTTTGCCATCATAAAAAAGGGGAAAATAGTTGTAAATCTGAGTTTATGGACTAGACTTTGATGATAGCTAACATTCATAATTGTATGCAACTGCCCTTCCTACTAACTTTTCAGGTCCATAAGATCGAGTGCAACTCAAGCCAG
Source organism: Dendrobium nobile (assembly GCA_022539455.1). NCBI lineage: Eukaryota > Viridiplantae > Streptophyta > Magnoliopsida > Asparagales > Orchidaceae > Dendrobium > Dendrobium nobile. The sequence continues at coordinate 36,403,594 of CM039723.1, forward strand.
CTCAAGATTGGGTAGTTTAAGTTTGAGTCAGCCAGTTTTATTTAATTTATTTTTCTTTCAAAGATCATCTTTATTAGTCTTACTAAGAAGATTTTAATAAGAACAAAAACCCTAATTAGGGCATCCTAGTTAAGGAAGCCATCATTAACCACTTCATCTTGGACGATACTTGTATTGGCCAGGATGATAGGCTCAAATCAGAAAGAAATAGCCACAAGATCTATTTAGGTAAGATTTATTTTTGGACATCGGTCATGCCGATCCATTATATCGTCTTGGATGATTTAATATAATTATGCCTAAATTAATCAGGTAATTAAGGAACGTAATTAAGGCTTAATTGATATGATCACATCATCTTGGATGATCGTAGGATCGTCCAGGATGATCAGTTAAAAAATTCTTGGTTGCTCCTGGATGATCATCATCGGCTAGCTCTTATTCAGAGCGATGTTCTGGATGATTTTCCTTAGTTTTGAACTCATTGTCTGAGATGATCGTGCGATCGGCCTAGACGATCAATCTAATTTTGCATCATCCAGACCTCCTTTCAAAGCATTTGTTTGGCCGATAATCTATGATTTGAACTAATAGTACATGATGATATGTTATCATCCTGGATGATATGAACAAATTTCTTCTATTCGTCTAAGATTGTCCCAGCTGATTAGGCTTAAATTGTACTGATCGTACATGATGATATTTATATCATCTTGGATGATAAAATTAGCAAGTTACAATTAATGAGCTATTTTGAAGCTCTTTTATTTAAGAACTCGTGTTCTTCACTTTATAAGATCTTTTGCTGCTGTCTTGACCTAAGAGAGCCAAGAGGAGAGGGGGAGAGAGGGAGAGAGCGGAAGGAATTTATGAGGGGGTGTTTGTGAGAGGTATTCACAAAGGTTGCTCCAAGCAAGGTTTCAAGGTGTCTTCTTCAGTCTTCATCCTACATCCCTGAGGGTTCAAGGGAGGTCTTCTTTAGCAATTGGTCGAGGTTCTCTACCTGCTTCAGGAGGAAGCAAAAGGAGTTGGATTCTCTGCCTAATCGGGGTTAGCGGAAAGGAGTTTTTATAAGATCTTCTCCGCCTTGATGTGGGAGAAAAAGGAGAGTCACGTTTATAATGCAATACCCGGAGGGCGACTCCAGGGAGTGGACGTAGGTCGAGTTGATCAAGCAACTATAAATTCTCTGTGTTCTTTTCTTACTACATTTCGCATTTATTTTTCCACATGTTGATTTCTTTGTGGTGATATTGGTTTGATTTTTATTTGTGCTTTGCTTAAAAAACTTTTTAAAATACCAATTCACCCCCCCTCTTGGTTAGCCTCGGGCTAGTTCTTAAGGCTTAACATCCCTAATGAACTTTCATGTATTTGGTCCTTGAATGTTGGATAGGATTCTTAGAGATGCATATAGAACTAGTATTATCACAAAGGATTAAAATTATGCGTACAAGTAATCCTAAATCCAGAAGTTTTTGCTTCAACCAAAGGACTTGGACCACACAACTCACTAAGGCAATATATTCAGCTTCAGTAGTGGAGAGTGCAACATAGTTTGATTTTCTACTAGACCAGGAGACTAAAGATTGTCCAATGAATTATCAAGTTCCATAAGTGCTATTTCTATCCACCCTACATCCTATAAAATCAGAATTAGAAAATCCAATAATCTCAAAGGAAGTGTTATGCCTAGGATAACATATTCTTAAGTTTTGGGTCCCCAAAAGATATCTAAGAATTCTCTTAACAGCAGTCAGGTGACATTCTTTAGGATCAGCTTGAAATCTAGCACAAAGATAAAAACTAAACATTATATCTATTCGACTATCAATAAGGTAAAGTAAAGATCTAATCATCCCTGTATACTTCTTCTGATTAAAAGATTTTCCATTTGAGTCCTTATACAATTGAATATTAGTAATCATGGGAGTATTTATTGGCTTCGCTTTATCCTTTTTATATTTCTTTGAGATGTCCTTGATGTACATTGATTGATTTATAAATATTCCATTATCCAATTGTTCTATACTAAACCCCAAAAAGTATTATAACTCTCCCATCATTCTCATCTCAAACTCCTTACTCATTATTTTACAAAAATCATCACATAATTTTTTATCAGAAGATCTACAAAGTATATCATCAATATAGATCTAAATAATGAGAAACTCATCTCCTACTTTCCTTAAAAAAAGGGTGGTGTCGATGCTTCCCTTAACAAAATCCCTCTTTAGTAAGAATGTGCAAAGCCTCTCATTCTTTGTGCCTATTTTAATCCATAAAAAGCCTTTTTTAATTTGAAAACATGATCTAGAAATTGGGAACTCTCAAAACCTGGGGGTTGCTCTACAAACACATCCTCTTTTATTACCCCATTTAAAAAGGCACTTTTCATGTCCATTTGGTAAAGCTTAAATCTCTTATAACAGGCAAAGGCTAGTAAAACTCTAATGGCTTCCAATCTAGGTACAAGGGTAAAGGTCTCCTCAAAATTAATTCCTTCTATTTGATTGTACCCTTTAGCCACTAAACTAGCCTTATTTATAATCACCACACCAAAATCATTCATCTTATTCTTAAAGACCCATTTCGTTCCAACTACACATTATTCCTTCGTTTTCTCTACAAGCTCCCATACATCATTCCTAATAAATTAGTTTAATTCCTCTTGCATGGCTAAGATCCAAAATTCATCTGACAAGGCTTAGTTAAAACTGGTGGGTTCAGTCATTAAGAAAAAGGCAGAGTGGTTTACTTCCTTCCTAAGATCATACCTAGTTCTAACACCTTTAGAAGGGTCATCTAAGATCAGTTCTTTAGGATGACTCAAAGAATATCTCCAATTCCTAGATAAGGTGTGTATAGGTTCTACCCTTTCCTCCAGATTTGGATTTTCTACTCCTTGGGTACTCTCACCTATACCTTCAGGGTTTTTGGGCTCTACACTCTTCTCCAAATTTTTAACTCCTTTGGTAATCTCTCCAACACCATGTTCATCCTCAACTCTAGACACCCTAGGTTCAGATTCATCAAACACTACATGAGTGGTCTCCTACACCACCAATATCCTCTTATTAAACACAATAAAGGATTTCCACACACTTGAATATCCAAAGAACACTCCTTCATCAGATTTTGGGTTAAATTTTCCTAAGTGAGTCTTTCCATTATTAAGAATGAAAATCTTACAACCAAAGACATGAAGGTGGGAAAGAGAGTGTCGTACCCTTAAGGATATCATAGGGTTTCTTATCAAGTTTAGCTCTAACATTCACTCTATTAAACAGATAACAAGCTGTGTTTACCGCTTCAGCCCAAAAGTATTTTGAAAGTGAATACTCAGCAAGCATGGCCCTAGTGGCCTCAACTAAGGTCTTATTCTTCCTTTCACCTACCCCATTCTACTAAGGGGTCCTAGGAGCTAAAAAGTTGTGACTAGTCCCCTTATGCTCATTAAAGTCTTCAAATCTCTCGTATTCAAACTCTCCCCCATGGTCACTATGGATGGTCAATATCTCACAACCTAATTTTTTTTAAATCCAAGTGAAGAATGATCTAAACTCATCAAAAGACTCACTCTTATATGATTAAAATTTAATCCAAGTGAACCTCAAATAGTCATTGACAATCACAAATCCATAAACTTTTCCCCCTAATATGGTAGTGCTAATGGGTCCAAACAAATTTATGTGGAGGACTTCTAAAGGTTTAGATGTGCTAATATCCTTAATGGAATGAAAAGAGGAAAAACTTACTTCCCTAGTTGGCTGGCATCGCACAGGTGGAATTTGGAAAACTTATGCTTGGGGACACCTCTAACTAGGCCTTTTTGGGTCACTCTCTCAAGGGATTTCATACAGGCATGACATAACCTCCTGTGCCACATTATAGAATCACCAGTAAAAGTTTTTAAACAAAAAGAAGTAGCATATTTAATATTATTCAAATTAAGCATGCGAATATTATTAATCCCCTTTCCCTGTAAAATAGTGTTGTTATTCAAGCTAATAATAATAATATTTGCCAAAAATTTTATGATGAAGCCCTTATTACATAGCTGACTGATGCTTAGCAAGTTATGTTTTAGTTTATCTATAAGCAAAATATTTTTAATCAAAAAGTTTTAGGAGTTTTTGATTATACATGTGCGCATCACTTTCCTAGTGGTGTTGTCTCTAAGAGTGACCTTGCCTCTAACCTTGGCCTATAGTGTAACAAATTGATCGCCATCTCCAATCATGTGTCGTGAACATCAGCTATCCAGGTACAACATGATCTCATGAGGCCTTTTGTGAAAGCAATCCTATAAAGTCATCAAATGCCAGATTTAGAAACCCAAACAAGTTTGAATTATTGCAAATCTATTTTTCATGGCTTGTGTTTTGATGATTGACAAACACTATTTCTCTTGAACTACTTGTTGCTTCTAACTTTTCAGGAATCGAAGATCGGATGATCAAGAAGAAGCCAAGTTCAGGATTGCGTAGGTTTACGGTTGAGTCAGTTTGTACTTTTATTTTTTACCTTTGAGTCTACTTGTAATGGTCAAAGAGACTGATGCTAAGTAACCCTACACACACACACACACTTGAGAGACTTAGAATTTCTATTTTTGCCCACATCGGCCAGGCCGATATTCATATCGTCCTGGACGATCAGCTTAAAACAGAAAGTCTAAATAAGGATTCTTAATTAAGGCAGCCGACATTAACATATCGGCCTGGACGATACGTGTATCGGCCAGGACGATAAGCTCAAAATAGAAAGAAGTAGCCGCCATAGACAATTAAGGTATACTGTATTTTTAAATTATCGACCGGGACAATCCACGGATCGGCCTGGACGAACTTACCAAATTCTGCCTTAATTGATCAGGAAATCAAGGGAGTAATTAAGGATGGTTGATACGATCATATCGTCCTGGACGATCTCAAGATCAGCCAGGACGATCCAGTCAAAATCCTTAAGTTACTTCAGGATGATAAATATAGGACAGCTCAAAAATAGGGCGATGCTCAGGACAAATTGCCTCTGATTTGAACTGATCGGCCAGGATGATCGTGAGATCAGCCTGGACGATCAAGCAAAATTTCAATCATCCAAGACTGTTCCCAGGCCTGATGCTCTGGCCGATCTGATGGGATTTGTACTAATCGTCCAGGACGATCGTGAGATCGGCCGGGACGATCAAGCCAAAATCTAATCGTCCAGGACTGTTCCCAGGGCAATGCTCTGGCCGATCTTCTGAGTTTGTACTGATCGGCCAGGCCGATGTCCATATCAGCCTGGACGATAAAGTCGGCTACTTGTAATTAATGAGCTCCTTTGAAGCTCTTCTATTTAAGAGCTCATGTTCAACGTTTTTTAAGAGACCTTTGGCTGCTGCCTTGACCTGAGAAGACCTTGAGGAGAGAAAGAGAGAGAGGGAGAGAGAGAGGATCTTGTGAGGGGATTCACAAGGGTTGCTCAAGGATTTCTCTGCTTGTCTTGGGTCTGGAGTTTCTCATCCGTGGAAGGGTCGATAGAGATAAGGAGTTTGCTTTTGGTTGTGGTTCTTTGCCAGCTTCAGGAGGAAGCAAAAGAAGGTAGGTTCTCTACCTTGCCGGGGTGGCAAAAAGGAGTTTCTTGTAAGGGCTTCTCCTCCTAGCCGTGGGGGATAAAGGAGAGTCACGTTTTGTAGTGCAATACTTGGAGGGTGCCTCCAAGGAGTGGACGTAGGTCAAGTCGACCGAACCACTATAAATTTCTTTGTTCTTATTTTGCTTCTGCACTTTAAATTCTGCATTTATTGTTTGTGGTGTGATTTGGTTTGTGCAAACTTTTTATTCTTTGAGAAAAGAGTTTCTAAAATACCAATTCACCCCCCCCCTCTTGGTTAGCTTGGGCCAGTTCTATAGGGCTTAACATCCCTAACAAACTTTCAAGTGGTATCAGAGCGGGATTCAAAAATTAAAGTTTGAAAACCTTTTGAATTTGATCCATGGCTAACTTTGGGAATTATAACACTACGGAAGGGTATTCTATTACCCGACCTCCCCTGTTCGATAACCTACCTTTTGACTTTTGGAAAACTCGCATGTCAACGTTTTTACAATCTACTGATTATCGCATATGGATGCTTATTCAAGAAGGTTATTCTCCACCTTCTCGTGAAATTAATGGTGTTAAAACTGAAATTACTTTTACTGAATGGACTTTTAATGAACGAGATTTAGCCCAATTAAATGCAAAATGTTTGAAATGTTTTTTCTGTGCTTTGAAATCTGAGGATTACATGCGTGTTTCAACTTGCAAAACTGGTAAAATTTGGGATAAATTGTGCATCACCTATGAAGGTACTAATGAAGTTAAACAATCCTGTTAGAACTTTCTCTTGCATGACTACGAACGTTTTTGTATGAAACCTCATTAATCGATTTCTGACATGTAGACTAGTTTTACTCAGATTGTTACTTCATTGCATGCACTAGGAAAAGAACTTTCAAATTATGAAAAAGTTAACAAGATTTTGAGATGCTTGCCTTCATCTTATGATGCTAAAATCACTGCCATCACTGAATCTAAAGATTTGAATACTTACTCCATTGATAACTTACTTGGCTCACTCATTGATTATGAGCAAGGGGTGAATTAAAGAAATCTTGATGCAGGTGAGAAGAAAAAGGAGAAAACAATTGCACTGAAGGCACACAAGTCGAATTCTGAATCTTCCGGGTCTGAAAGCGATGAAGTTACCTTCATCACAAGGCAATTCAAAAGCTTTCTAAGGAAGAAACAAAAGCATCATCAAAGTTGGAGAAAACGTAAGGATCATAAATACGTTAAACGATCTTCTGATGTTGTTTGTTTTGAATGCAGGAAACCTGGACATGTGAGAGCCGATTTCCCTACACTTCAAGATCATTCAAGCAAAGAAAAGGAAAAAGGTGAGGAGAAAGCCAAGTCAAGGAAGGACAAGAAGAAAATCCAAAGGGAATTTTGGGCAGAATCTGGTACTTATTCCTCTGAGACTGAACTAGAGGAAGAGACTACAAATTTGTGTTTCATGGGAGAGAATCAAAGTGATGAGGAAGAGGTATGTAAACCAACCTATGATAAATTGTTTGAAATTTGTGAGAAAATCCATGCATCATACAAAAAACTCAAGAAAACTCATGCAAGCTTAAAACTAGAACATTCGAATCTACAAAAAGTGCATGAAGTCATTCTTAAAGATCATGCAACAATTGATTCTAATCACATGGCTCTTCTTGATGAATTTGATGAGTTGAACAAAAAGTATTTGGAATTAGTTGATGAACATAAAGAATTAAAAGATTCACACACCTCACTTAAGATTGATCTTAAGAAATCCAAAGAGATTGAGAAAGATTTGAGGATTGAGAATGATACATTAAAAAAAACTAACTTGAGGATTCAAAATGATTTTGATACATATAAGAAAAATCGGATGACTTCCACTTTTGATCTTAAGCCAGAACCTAAGAAGAGGCATTATAATTCAAACCATTTAAGAAATCCTTTTCCTGGAGTTAGATGTTTTTCATGTGGCATGCTAGGACACATCTCACACACTTGCATCGTTCACCGTAGTACACATTGGGTGCGGAGACCTCAGATGCATGATTCACAGCAAACCATACCTGCATTGCATTTTATTTTTCCTACGTAGGATCCCAAACCTGTTTGGGTTCCTAAATCTGACTGTTGTTGAGTTTTGCAGGTGTGCTCTGACCAAAGACCTCGTGGGAGCATAGGATAACTGGACATAAGGAGGCTTGCAGCTCAAAATTGCTTAAACTCGCTGCTTTATCATGTGCTTGAAATTTGTAGTTTTTGAGTTTCTTTTTATTTTATTTTTGTGTTAGTTTTTATGCCGGCTTTGTGTTGTTTTAGTTTGCTTTATTTCATTTTTTTGTTTTGTTCTTATGCGTTTTGTTTTCACGTTGTTCCTTAAATTTGTTCTTTCATATGATGAATTTTTTCAAGCCTTTAGATTTTGGAGTTTTGGAGATAGTGTTTAGCTTTTCTAAATTGGTTAAAGGGAGTAAACTGTTGATGTTTTTCCTCCTTCTGACTTCGTTTAGTGGTATGATTTTCTTCTCTAAATAAAAGTCTAAACTCAATTTAATCAATGGCTTTGTATTTAAGATCTTTTTCTTGTCTTGCTACATTAATGTATCTTATACATAATAGCCAAAGTTCTTATATATCATTTAAGCTTTTGAAATCTTGTCATTGCATTTATCACGTGATTTTGATTTTGTGTTATGGATTGTTCTTCCCTATGTTAGAGAGAGAGCTCCTATTCTCTAATATTTGGAGGATATACTCACAACTAAGTTTTTCTTTTAAGGGTATATTAAAGAGTTTATAGCTTGCAAGAGTTAAAAAGGAAAGAGGCCAATGAAGCCAAATTGAAAAGAATGCTATATACACAAAAGTGTACCAAAGAATCAAAAGATGCTCAAAAGAGCCAATCAAAATGACAAGAGGCATAAACTGAGCCCACTAGATGCAAGCTATCCTTTCTTTGGTAAAACTCTTAAAACTTAGAAAACTCATTGATTATGTGATGCTTTCAAAGACTTTATTTCAATTTTCATGATTGAGAAAAATTACTTTGGTTTATTATTTATGAGATATTTTATTTGTAAACAAGTCTTGAATGGTTCTTTTTATCCTATTTAGTTATTCTGAGTTAGATTTCTATTTTCCAAGAATTTTGTACCCTGAAGAATGTCCGATCTAGGGTTAACAGAATCAGATGTTCTACCTTCTTCTGATTAGGATTTGTTAAACTTCTTAATCTCTTGAAACTTTAAAAGTTTAACTTTTTGAAAAGAATTCTCATATGATGCCTCTTTAAAACAAAAAAAAAAATAGAAAAATTATAATCTAAAATATTCATATTTTTTTCTTCTTGTGTTTTCGTTTTTCTTTTACTGTGTTTTGACTGTTTTTCTTTTATTTTATTTTTGAGGGTCTTGATCATCACCATCTTTTCCTTGATTTCAATTCCTAGTCATATCGGCCTGGCCGATATTTTTATCGTCCTAGACGATATGACAAATCATCTTCAAAATCCATCTACTGACCTTTTCTGTGCTTGCTGTAACTCATCGGCCTGGACGATTCTACATCGTCCTGGATGATTTGATCGAACTCTTGGTGATAGTCCTGGCCGATGGAATATTTCGTCTGGCGGATGCATTTTATGTGCATCGTCCTGGCCGATACGCTGGATCATCCTGGATGATCTACGAGTCAGCACGTTTTGATCTTTAAATTCGGCCCCGAACGATCCATTATTGGACAATCGTCCTGGCCGATCTACTGTTCGTCCTGGACGATACACGTGGCAAGCATTTTAAATGTTTTAACTTCGGCCGGTACGATCAATTATTGTGCATTGTCCTGGATGATACACCTAATCGGCCCGGACAATCTGCTTTTTTAACGGTCGTCCGGATTGACTCCTCGGGACGATCGCCTGTGTCTAATCGGCCTGGCCAATATCTGATTGGCCCGGACGATCAGACCGCTTTTCTGACCAATCGACCTGTACGTAATTATTGAACCATATCGGCCTGAACGATTCTGCGATCGGCCAGGACGATATGGCCATTTCTTTAAATTTAGGCCAATTCCAGCCATGTTTTCTCCACCTCCACCACCTCCATCTAAAGAACTGGATCCCTCGTTGTTTTAGTCTGTATTTTGTGTTATTTGTTTCCTGTATTTTTATAGTTTGCTTGTTAGACTTTTGTGATGTTTTTCTTTTGTTTCTTGACCCTCTTTTTGTGATGACAAAAGGGGGAGTAGGGTGTAGGCTGTAATTTTTGAAATTTGAAAAAAAGCTTTTGGGTTTTGGGTTTGTAATTTTTGAAATTTGAATGAAACCTTTTTTAATTTTCCTACTTCTGTTTGCCATCATCAAAAAGGGGGAGATTGTTGCAAATCTATTTTTCATGGCTTGTGTTTTGATGATTGACAAACACTATTTCTCTTCAACTACTTATTGCTTCTAACTTTTTAGGAATCGAAGATCGGACGATCAAGAAGAAGCCAAGTTCAGGATTGCGTATGTTTAGGGTTGAGTCAGTCTGTACTTTTGTTTTTTACCTTTGAGTATATTTGTAATGGTCAAAGAGACTGATGCTAGGTAACCCTACACACACACACTTGAGAGACTTAGAATTTCTATTTTTGCCCACAACGGCCAGGCCGATATTCATATAACAGAAAGTCTAAATAAGGATTCTTACTTAAGGCAGCCGACATTAACATATCGGTCTGGACGATACGTGTATCGGCCAAGACGATAAGCTCAAAATAGAAAGAAGTAGACGCCATAGACAATTAAGGTATACTGTATTTTTAAATTATCGACCGGGACGATCCAGGGATCGGCCTGGACGAACTTACCAAATTATGCCTTAATTGATCAGGAAATCAAGGGAGTAATTAAGGATGATTAATACGATCATATCGTCCTGGACGATCGCAGGATCGGCAAGGACAATCCAGTCAAAATCCTTAAGTTACTTCAGGACGATAAATATCGGCCAGCTCAAAAACAGGGCGATGCTCAGGACGATTTGCCTCTGATTTCAACTGATCGGCCAGGATGATCGTGAGATCGGCCTGGACGATCAAGCCAAATTTCAATCGTCCAGAACTGTTCCCAGGGCGATGCTCTGGCCGATCTGATGGGATTTGTACTAATCATCCAGGACGATCGTGAGATCGGCCGGGATGATCAAGCCAAAATCCAATCGTCCAGGATTGTTCCCAGGGCGATGCTCTGGCCAATCTTCTGAGTTTGTACTGATCGGCCAGGCCGATGTCCATATCGGCCTGGACGATAAAGTCGGCTACTTGCAATTAATGAGCTCCTTTAAAGCTCTTCTACGTAAGAGCTCATGTTCAACGTCTTTTAAGAGACCTTTGGCTGCTGCCTTGACCTGAGAAGACCTTGAGGAGAGAAAGAGAGAGAGGGAGAGAGAGAGGATCTTGTGAGGTGGAGCTTGTGAGGGGATTCACAAGGGTTGCTCAAAGATCGCTCTGCTTGTCTTCCGTCTGGAGTTTCTCGTCCGTGGAAGGGTCGGTAGAGGTAAGGAGTTTGTTTTTGGTTGTGGTTCTCTGCCAGCTTCAGGAGGAAGCAAAAGGAGGTAGGTTCTCTGCCTTCCCGTGGTGGAAAAAATAAGTTTCTTGTTAGGGCTTCTCCGCCTAGCCGTGGGGGCTAAAGGAGAGTCACGTTTTGTAGTGCAATACTTGGAGGGTGCCTCCAAGGAGTGGACGTAGGTCGAGTCGACCGAACCACTATAAATTTCTGTTTTCTTATTTTGCTTCCGCACTTTTAAATTCCGCATTTATTGTTTGTGGTGTGATTTGGTTTGTGCAAACTTTTTATTCTTTGTGAAAAGAGTTTTTAAAATACCAATTCACCCCCCTCTTGGTTAGCTTGGGCCAATTCTGTAGGGCTTAACATCCCTAACGAACTTTCATGAATCCCTTCTTATGAAATGAAGAATGTAATACATATGTGTTATACTGTGAATTATGCAATTTAGGTCTCCACACCCAATGTGTAATATGGTTAATAATACAAGTATGTGAAATGTGTCCTAGCATGCTACATGAAAAACATCTAACTCAAAGAAAAGGATTTATTAGTCTGTTCAGGTTATAGTGCCTCTTCCTAGGTTTTAGCCTTAAATCAATTGTGGGTGTTTTCCTATTTTTATCAAGTGCATTCAATTCATCTTAAAACCAAAGGTTAGCACTTTCTAAAATGGCATTATCAACTCTTAAATAGTGCTCCGTATGCTCAGATTCTTCAATATCAGTTTTAAAATTAGATTCAAGTGAGGTGTAGGATACTTTGAATGAATCATACTTAACAATCAACTCAGAATATTTTCTATTCAATTCATCAACCCATCAAGTAATATCATATGATTGTTATCAATTTTAGTGTAATCTTTACTTTAAATTTCATGAACTTTTCATAAATTTGAAATTCCAATTTCAGACTAACATGAGTTTTCTTAGGTTTCCAATATGATGCATGAATGTTCTCACAAACTTCAAGTAACTTATCATAGGTTGGTTCACATACCTCTTCTTAGTAAGACTAACAAAGATGATCACCCATCAAGCACAAGTTTTTTTTCTCTTCTTCAGCTTTAGTCTTAGATGATATGCAAATTCTTCCCACAAAGCCTTTTGGAACCACTTTTTGTCCTTGTCTTTCTGAACTTGGGTTTCTCCTCACCCTTCTCCTTACTTGGGTGACCCTTAAGTATAGAACAATTAGCTTTGACATATCCAGGCTTCCTGTTTTAAAAACAGATAATATTAGAATAACTTTTATAATTTTTGCTACTCTTACCTTTGTTACATTTCTAATGGTGCTTGTGATTCTTCCTTAGAAAGCTTTTGAATTGCCTAGTGATTAAGGCAACATCATCAATTTCAAACCAGAAAGAATCAACGTCTGAGTTGATGGCCTTCAGTGCTATAATTTTCTCCTAGTTTTGTTCATCTGCATCAAGGTAAATTTTGTTCACTCCTTGCTCGTAAGCAATGAGTAATCCAAGTAAGTTATCAACAAAATAAGTTTTCGAATACTTAGATTCAGTCATTACAGTGATTTTAGTATCAAAGGAAGAATGCAAGCATCTCAAAATTTTATTCACTCTTTCATAATTAGTTAACTCTATTCCTAAGGCATGCAATGAAGTGACAATTTAAGAAAATCTAGTATACATGTAAGAAATCGATTTAGTAGGTTTCATACAAAAACATTCGTAGTCATGCAATAAAATATTCAGCCTAGATTCTTTAACTTCATTGGTTCCTTCATAAGTAATACACAATCTATCCCAAATTTCTTTACCGGTAGTGCAAGTTGAAACACATATATAATCTTCATATTTCAAAGCATAGAAAGAATAGTTTAAGAATTTTGCATTTGGTTAAGCTAAATCCCTCTCATCAAGAGTTCATTCAATAAAAGAAAGTATAATAGTAATGCCATTTATTTTACTAGTCGAAGGTCTATAACAATCTTTAACAAGCATCCACATTCGATAATCAATTGATTGTCAAAAAGTATACATGCGAGTTTTCCAAAAATTAAAAGGAATATTATCAAATAAAGGTGGTCGTGTAATAGAATATCCTTTCGAAGTATTACGATTACAAAAGTTAACCATTGATCAAAATTTAAAAAGTTTTTCAAACTTAATTTTAGGAATCCTGCTCTAATACCACTAGAAACTTTAACAAGGATATTAAGCCCTAATGAACTAATTCGAAGGCTAACCCGAAGGGGAGGGGGTGAATTGGTATTTTAAAAAAAAATTCTTTAAGAAAAAGCTTAATCATAACCAAACCAAGATTTACCATAAAAATTAAAGTGCGAAAATTAAACGCGGAAGTAAATAAGAAAGAACACACTAGATTTTATAGTGGTTCGATCAACTTGACCTACATCCACTCCCCGTAACCACTCCTCTGAGTATTTACTAAACAAAGTGTCTCTCTTTTTTCCCCCATAGCAAGGCGGAGAAGCTCGTACAAAAACTCCTTACCACCGACCCCGGTGAGGCTGAGAACCCAACTCTTTTTGCTTCCTCCAAAAGCAGGCAGAGAACCCAACTCCTTTTGCTTTCTCCTAAAGTAAGCAGAGAACCCAACTCCTTTTGCTTCCTCCTAAAGCAAGCGAAGAACCCCAATCAGATGCTGAAGTAGATATCTCTAGAACCACCATGGAACCCGGAACGATGACTGGAGAAGATAATGACGGATCATTATTTGGAGAAACCTTTTTGAAACCCCTCACTAACTCCACTTCACAAGATACTCTCTCTCTCTCTCTTCCTTTCTCTCCCTCTCCTCTTAGCTCTTGCAGATAAGGACAACAATAAAAGATTCTTGCTTGTGAAATAAGAGATCAATTTAAACAAGGGCTCCAAAATAGCCCTAATTAGTAACAAGTTAGCAAAGATCATCTAGGACGATATACTATCACCTTATAAGATTAGTTTAATCTAAAAAATATCAATTAGACCATCAACCTGGATGGATGTCTGGATGATGGGAAAATAACAAGATCGTCTAGGTAGATTTATACAAAATGGCACATATCATCCAAAACTTCACCCTGAATGGATGCCTGGACGATAGAAAAACAGCTTGATCATCCAGGACAATCCAAGGATCTTCCTGGATAATTAGCACAATTCAATACATATCATCTAGAGCATCACCCTTAATAGAGCTAGGCTGATTTTTGATCATCCAGAAGGAAATAAGGTTTTTGAACTAATCATCTCATATGATCCTGTGATTGTCTGGGCCGATATGATCGTGCAATAAAACCTTAAATATTTTCCTTAATTACCAGATTAATTTAAGCATAATTTTAATACATTGTCCAGGATGATGTCCTGGATAATATCCAAAAATAAACTATACCTAAATAGAATTGGTGGTTGAATCTTTCTAATTTGAGGCTATCGTCCTAACCAATGAAATATCGTCTTGGACAATACGCTTAATTGCAGCTACCTTAATCTTGGTGCCCTAATTAGGGTTTCTATTTTTAATTGATCATCCAGGATAATTTTTCGATCGTCCTGGATGATATGATCAAAATAGAAAACTCTAATTAAATAAACAAAATTTTTTCCCTCCAAGTGTGTGTGTATAAGGTTACTTAGCATCAGGACCCACAATGTTACAAAGGACTCAAGAAAAAGTAAAAGACACATGTCATACATTACAAACTAACTCAGTCCTAATCTACCCAATCTTCAGCTAGTTCAACTTACAGTTTGATCTTGTGGACCTAAACTGTTAGTAGGCAAGGCAGTCGGAGAGAAAAAGAAGTGTTTTCTATCATCAAAATTATATTTCTTGAAATCAGATTCGCAACACATACTAGATATGACCTACAATGGATTATGCAAGTATGGGATATGTGACCTAATTTACCACAAGAGTAGCACCTAACGTTGGAAATGAATTTACTAACCTATGTGGGTCATGGTGCCTCTATCTAGGTTTATGTGTTGCATGCTTTGTTAAGGGCTTATGAAATTATTCTAAGGTAGTGGTTGTTTGTTCTTCTCAAGTGCAATTAGCTTTGTTTCTAAAAATTTATTTTCACTTTCAAGAATGGACATTTTAATTTTTAATGTATGCTCCCTACCATCTATTTCTAATTTAGATGCTTCTAATATGAAATTTGATATACCTAATATTAATTTGATTGATCAAGATTATTGTTAGCCATAATACACAAGTTTTTTACCTCCTCCTTTGCTTTTGATTCTAAAGATTCCAAGGTGGAGTTAGCCGAGAAAGGTTTTTATGTCTGTTACTTGCCCAACTTAAATTTTGGCTTCTCTTAACCATTCTCCTTGATCGATTGTGTCTTCAGGTTGGGACAGTTATTTCAGAGGTGGCCTAGTTTTTTACATTCAAAGCAAATTATATCATAAGAATTTTTAACATTTTTATTACTTTTACCTTTGATCTAATGTTGGTGATGACCCCTCTATTTTCTCTTCATAAAACTCTTGAATTATCATGTCATTAAGGTGATTTTGTAATCCTCCTCTGATGTAGAATTATTACTGTCAAAATCATTTGCTTTTAGTGTTATAGTTCTCTCCTTTTTCTTCTCTCCGACTTCACTTTGCCTTTGACTTACTCCTTGCTCATAGGCAATGAGTGATCCAAGTAAATTATCAATCAAGTAAATATTGAAGTCTTTAGATTTAGTGATTGCAATTATCTTTGCATTATAAGAATTAGGTAGGCAACAAAAATCTTATTCAATTTTTTAAGAGTTTGTGAGTTCTATACCTAACACATATAGGGATGTCATTATTTGTGTAAACCTAGAATACATTTAAGAAATTGATTCACTAGATTTCATGCAAAATAGTTTGTAGTCATGAAGAAGGATATTTAACCTAGACTAATTTAATTCACTGGTTTCTTTATAGGTTATGCATATTTTATCCCAAATATGTTTTCCAGTGGTACAAGTGGATACACACATAAAATCTTTAGATTTTAATTCCCATAAGAAATAATTTAAATTTTTTCCATTCAGTTGGGCTAAATCTCTATCCTAATTACTCCATTCATTAAATGATATTTCAGTTTTGATGTCATTCACATGACAAAAAGGTGCAGAATATTCTTCTTTAACTGACATCCCTTGTTCACCTCATTTCTATATGAGGTCACAAGGACCTACCAAGGATTCTTTTTGGTGACCTAATAATTAGAAGGTGTCAACTTCTTAATCATATATGTTCCAGTAAAAATCAAATCCAATTCTAATCAAATCAAGTTCCACCCTTCAATCTAATATGTAGTCCAACCTTCCACCAACTTTCAATAAACTTCCAACACACGCCAAATTAAACTAAAACATTCATTTGATTTTCATTGATATGGGTAATTCAAAGTTAACCATTCAAGTCCAAAATCTAGTCCAAATCTAAGATTTTGGGCCAAATCCTAGGGCTAGGGACCCTGGTTTTGAGAGCCTTTCTAGATGATTTATCTATCATATTGAAACCCTATCAATTGACCTATGAATCTTGATCTATCTATGGAATATTAGATAGTCATGTCTCTAGGGTCAACCCACAAAATTTGAGCTCAATCTAATCTTTGAGCCCCAAAAATTGAATCTTTTTTCATAGGTTGTAAAACCTTCAAATACTTGACCTTGGAACCCTTTCTAAACCTTCTAATGATATAAATGACCTTTGTTATGACTTGTTCGTCAGTAAACTACACTTTTCTAGATCAAATTTGACCCAGAGTTCATCAAGGGTTAAAATGCCCTTTAATGTGACTGTTGGATTTTTCCCCTAAATTCAACTTAGTTCAACCCTATCGACCATCAAAACTTTTTCCAATGGATCATAAATATCTTTAGGAACACATTGGACCCTAACCCACCTTTTTATTTGACCTAGTTGACCAAGTAAACTATAGTTGACCAAACTACCCTTTAACTCTCTAAACTTACATTTCACTATCATTAGACTCAAATGACCAATTCAAACTCAATAGACTCAACCCTTGATCTTACATAAACTTGGTTGACCAAGTCAACAAAATTTTGACCTAGCACATATAAACCTTCCACCCATTCAAACACTTTGATCAAGGCCTTGCCAAGCCTACCCAAACCCATGGGGTGACCAATTAAGTTCCTAGGAAATCCCTCTTAGGGACCCAAGACTTGGACCCACCTGGGTTATCCATTTAGCTTGGCCAAAGTGTCCAATTGGAGGTCCCCCTTGAGCCAAATTCCACCTTAAGCCAAATTGTATCAACCCAATGGTGGCATTGGGTCCCTTAAGACCCAAAACACCTTTCCTAGTTGACCAAACCCTTTGGTCAACTAGGGTTAGGAATTAGGCTAACCCAAAGTGGTCAATACCACCATTGGTTAAGTCATTTCCCAACTTAGGCCTCACCAAGTCAAATTAATACCTTCACTTGGTGGCCCTAGGTCCAAGATACCTTCCTTATCCATCCTAACCCTTCGGTTGTCTTGGGTCAACCTCTAAGTTATCCCAACGTGGTCATAGCCACTTTGACCCAAGCATTCCTCCCCATAAGCCATACCAAGCCTAATTGACACTTGCATTAGGTGCCCCTTTACTCTGTACTACTTCCCAATCAATCCCATAAGCTGGTTTGACCTAGGTTGAGCCTAAATGGACCCAAACAATATAAATTTGAATCAACCTAAGCCACATCAAGCAATTGGCCTGCCTTCTACCCATTTTAGATCATTTTCAATCTTATGATACATTCAAATGCTTTTCCAGCTCAGCCTATCCTAGTCTTGACTGGTAGCGGCCAAAATAAATGGAAAATTAGCTCCATTGGTCCCCTGCACAACCAAGCTAAAGCCCTCCTTAGGCCCTATACTAGCCTCCTTTGGGCTTAGAAGACTCTCTAAGGATGTCCCCTTCCACCTAGAGTCTATCAAGATGTCCACCCAAGCTATCTTAGTCATTCATGGCAACTGGAGCCATTCAAATAGAGCACCTTAACCCAAGCTTTCTTATTCAATTCTAGTGTTTTGATATCATTCCCAGAGCGCCCTTGTCTTCCCCTTTCAATCCCCATCTTCTTAGCCTTTTCCAACCATCTGTTCGAGCGACCTCTAGTGAAAGCTCTCCACCGTCCACTAAAAGTCATACCTTTGGTGATACTCTAGCTTTGGTGTTTAAAGGAGAAGTTTTTCCCTTCAACTCCTGAAGCTTCTCAATAGAAAGACCCATTTATTAGGGCTTTCTATATGGTGAGAATCCCTTCTCGTGTTTCTAGTTAGGTAGTGATGGTTTAGTGTGAAAGGAACTTTCAATCCAATGAAATCCCATCATTGGATTGAAAATCCTCACCATCTTGAACCTCTCTATGAAATTTTGTGGAAGATCACTAGCGAGATTACCGGGACCTCACCGGAGAATGTCTATAATTACGGATACCCGTGGGAGGTTGAAGATGAAATTTGAGCCATTGATCTTAACGAATGGTTCAGAATTAATCCCATTGTCTAGGGGGCTATTTAATCTCGGCCATTTGATTCTCCATCAGATAACTATGGTTAATCCCAATGTTATACAGTCTACATTAATGATTGGTTTCCCAATTGAATTGTGTCGCTAGTAAAGCGCACCGCTGAATGTATAATTCTAGGATTTAAAAAATCCAAAAAATCTCATGGAAATTAAAAAATTAATATCTCTCAATCCACATGGCTAATTTAGGAGTAGTTAGGCTCATTGGAAAGATCGAGATATATTCAAAAGCTCAATGGTCCTAAGCCATGATTTTGTATGGGTTTATCTCTATTCTAGTAATAACATATTTTTTATTTTAGCATTTATAATTAAATTATGTATGACTATGGTTTGAAACTTTGGGAGGATGAATTTGGACATGTCCCTGACATTAAATATTTTATTACACCTCTTTGATTTGTGTAAGGGCATCTTTAAGTTGATTTGAGCCTAAGGGTCATGGTTTGACCCTTAATTTCAAATCAACATATTTACCTTTTCAATGGGAATTAGGATTTAAGCTTTCTTTTACTAGTTATGCATTAGATAGGTAGTTTAGATCCATTAATTTCACCCACTTCGTTAGCCTAAAAAGTGAGTTAGGATTTTCTAAGGTGACCTAGTGGTTACATTAGGTGGTTTGGTCAACTTAGGTGAACTCATGGCCCGTATTTTAATAGATTTGGTGCCCATTTTTTCATCCAACTAGGATCCCCAAAATACCTTCCTACATTTATCCTAGAACCTAAATTAATTCAACAACAATTCATTTTAAATCTAAAAAATTTAACGAATCCCTAAAAAAAATCCCCATAATCAGATCTCTAATTTAGCTTTAGTTTATTTTTTAAGGAAACTTAATAATTATTAAATTAATATATTAAAAATATTTGAAAATTCTAAAAAAAATCCCTAAATGTTTGGAAATATCCACTTAGGTCATTCCTAAACTTTAGGGGTGATTCCAAGAGGTTTGGGATTGATTTGGATTGAAACATAAAACTCCCCTTTAATTAAGTAATTTTAATAATTCATTAGTTAAGCAAACTTTGGAAAATCATAATTAATTCTAGAAAAACCCAATTTAATTAAACTAAGAACCATTCAACTCTAATTAAAGCCTTGTATTATCTAAAAATATTAAACCTTGAAAATTTGGTCAATGTCAAAAAGTCAACTTTTCAGTCAATCGTAGTTCAGTAGTAGGTTAAAACTTTGAAAATTCATAACTTAATGTAGAAATATCCAATTTGAGCAAAATTAGAGTATACTTACTCACATTAAGGTCTAATATTTAAGAAAAACTTTCAAATTTTAGAAATCATTTTAATCTTAAAATTTAACTTTTAACCCCTTAATAAACATATTAAAATAATTCAAATAATTTCAAAATTCAATAATTAATTCAACATTTAAAAAATTTTTAATTTGATCATTAAAATGACTAATCAATTATTTGAATTAAAAATAATCAATATTTAATTTTTGACCAATTAAACAAATTTAATCAATTTTAATTGCTATTAGGTAACCCAAGCCTACGAGGCTATTAACTTAGCCCCAACGAATGTGAAAGAAACTTCTTGGCCTTGGTGAATAACAAAGGTAATCATTATTTAACTATTAAAAATAGGCTAAATTAAACTTTAATTCATTAATATTTAAACTTAAACTTAAATTTCCCATTCTACCTTCAACAAACTTGAACATTAGGCAACTTTAACAAACTATCGAGCTTAGGATCTAACCCAACCACACAGCCCTTTACACACACTTTAGATGGTTTGATAAGATGACCAACTCTAGTTTAAGATAGGTCGGTATTTACTTTTACTATTACATGCCAAGTTTTTTAGTTCTCATTGCAAGCTGTTATTAACAATTGATTTATGTGAGTGTTTACTTACTTTAACTATAATATGTGAATTGATGTGATGGGAGATAAATTAACTTTAGGTTACGACCAATTTGGTTTCTCACTAGATTTTTTGCATGTGGTCTTGCTCATGTAGGGAAATAAAAGGGGGCTAATTTAATAATTATTATAACTACTCTAGGTGCTTTAGCTACTTAGCCGCCAAATAAATAAGAGTGTGACCAAGTTTAACTGAGTTTTACTTTTATGCTCATATATAAACTACTTAAGATTGATTTAATTTTCAATTCTTGGGATAATAATGTAGGGAGTCTAGATTTTTATTTCAAATTTGATGTAATGTTTTTGATTGAGTTGTAAGTTTCGAGTTGTGAAAGTTAGATATTTGAGTCAAGATACAAGTATCAAAAATTTGATTCTGAAGCGGAAAGGACACCCATTAGGGGGATAGTCATTTTCTATTTGGAAGTCAAAATTTGGATAATTTTAATACCCAAATTGAAAAGAATAACCTCCCCTTTGGGGGAAGAGTTTTCTTTTTCATTTGGGAATCCAGGTACAATGAATTCAAGGAGCCTGAAGAGTTTAAGATAAAGAGTATCCCGCTCAAAGTCAATTTGCGTCAATCCTAGGATTATAATTCGGGTTTATGGTTAGTGATGCTTGACCACTTTTAATTTATAAAATATCTGGGTTGTAATTAACAGGCAATTAGCCTATGGATATTAATTTAATTTATTTGATTTGATTGATGTGCTTAATTTAAATTGATAGAGACTAGGGTTGCTTGGACTTCTTAGTTTTTTGGAGATTAGTATATCAAGTTTTATCATAGCCTATATTCAATCGGAGGCTCATGAAGGCACCTTTAAGAGTATAGATCTATCAAGGGGTATTTGTGCATTCTTTAAGGAAAAATATTATTCAATCCATTTTCAAAAAAAAATCTTCATATATATTTTATGCATTTAATTGTGTCAATTAGCTTGCATTATATTAGAAATTAACCTAAAATAGTCTAAAATTTTAATTACATATCTCTTTAGCATTTCAACAAACATAAAGTCAATGGGCTAATTAGGATCTACTCTAGATGTCAGTACCAACTCTAAAAAAATTAAATAATAATATTCCAACCACTTTTTCATAATGATCAAACTTATGGATTTTAAATCAACTAGGTGGTTAGCTCGCTCCCTAATCCTCGCTGAGGAAAGTCCAAGTTTTTCATTACATTAGTTAGGTTCGGGCTACTATTGTCCAGTGCCCAATTTAGATTTAGGATTTGTTGTAGATTCTAAATTATAAGATCCGAACCTCCAAGATTCTAATCTTAAATTCTAATAAATTATTCAACTCAAATTAAAAAGTCTATCAATCCCAAACTTAATGCCTGATACTTAGATTAGGTTGGGACACTTCTGAATTTTTTTAGAATCTTAAAGTGTCTCCTACCTCTCTTTTGTTGACTCTAAAAGTAAGTGTTCAAAATTTGATCAAATCTTAGTTGAAATTCCAAAATTCACTATCCTTTGATACCCAATCCTTGAAATTTTAAACAAAATTTCTACTTTTATTTTATTTTAGAGTATTAGTAGGGAATTCAACCTCCCTATAATGTAAATAACTATAAGGGTTTGTGCTCGTAGGATATTTAGTTCCCACCTCAGCCTTGTCAAAAAACAAAACTCAACAAGCCTTACTTAGGAAAATTAATTCAATAATAGTCATTATCATCATATTCAGATACCTGATAACAACTGATATTTTCTTTCCGTGGTAGGATATATCCTTTATTTTTATAGCCCTGAAAATGAAATTAATGATCTCCTATACAAACTATTATAGTTAGATGCTTGATAGAACATCATATTAACTCTTCGAGATTATATATCATCCTTCCTTGAATTTGACTATTATAGCCTAGAAAAAATACTCAGTTCCATTAACTAAACCCATTAAGGACTGATATCTACATCTTCCGGGGTAACATATCATTTTTAATGATGTGTTCAATTTTAAGATTAAAATCTTGAATTAAAATTTCCAAAGAAAACTAATCTCTTCAAAAACCTACTTTTCACTACCAACACAACATTCAAAAATCTATATATTATAAAAAGGTAGAAATGCACATTTTTCAAAAGTCAAAAGGCATATTATTAAGTAAAGGTTTATGAGTTGTTGAATAACCCTCTGCAGTATTATGATTACCAAAATGAGCCAGTAATCATTTTTCAAAAGTTTTTTAAAACCTTCTTTTTGAAACTCTCTCTGTACCAATTGAAAGTTTGAGAAGGTTGTTCAACCTCATAGAATTAGACCGTGACTCACCAAAATGGGGGTGAATTGGTAATTTAAAAAATCCTAAGTAGGAATTCAATTCTTTTTTATATTTTTTCTCAAAACATTGAAACAAATAGTTTTATCACCCGATGCTGAAGCTAACAATTTAACAATAATGAAAATACTGTTGATGAAATTCTAATTTTCATAATAGAATATTAATCACAAGTTTTCACCAAGCAATTATCATAGAATTAAGTATGAAGTATAAAGTGCAAATATAAAATGCACACAAAAAATTTTATAGTGTTTTAATCAACATTGACCTATATCCACTCCCTGGATTCCTCTGCTTAGACAATTGCACAAACAAAAAGAGACTCTCCTTTTGCTCTTACAATAAGGAAGAGAAGCCTTTACAAACTCACTTTCACCTAAAGTGGAGTGCCAAAAGAAATGTCACCTCCACTAGTGATGGCATTGAACCTTGAATTATTTTTTCCCTCTTAGAGAAGGCAAAGAATCTTGAATCCTTTTCTCCCTTCTTGAGATAGAAGAGAACAGGAATCCTTTCATAGGTAGAGAATATTAAATCATTTTTCTTCTTCATGAAGAAGGTAGAGTACCTTGAGGACTTAACTTAGAAGCCTCTCTCCTAAGAGATCCCTTCAAGAACTCACCAAGGCCACATGAGGAGAAATGGTGTAGCTAGCCCGGAGAAATTGTGTGATCCCCTCACACTCCATCTCCCTCTCGCTCAACCTCACCTTCTCCTTCCTCTCAAAACCTATATTTATTTCAAAAGCTTCTCTCTCAGAGTACCTTCTACGCAATCTTCAATCTTACTTTATTATTAAGCAGTGTGTACTTTATTGAGAAAAGTAATAATTCAATCAATAATACTTTTCATCAACAAAATCATAGACTAGGGATCCTAGACTGTAACACTACCTTATTTGAGATATCCAATTTTGTTGAACCCTAATGGTTGATAATATGAGAATACTTAATTATATAATTGAGCTGTTTGGGAAATAATTCAAATAACTCTTGAACTGTGTCCTAATAACCCATCTAATTATCCAAAATTCCAACTATTGTTATGTCCATAACCATAGTGGAAGTTATGCATAGTATCATAGGAGAATGTCAAAGTGCTTTGAATAAGTGAGCCATTAATATAAAATTTTATCAGCATATTCTTCCTAGTAGAGATAGGTGGAGGTAAAGGAGCAACCAAAATAATTATGCTGGGTATAATAGCTGGAGTTGCATGATGTGTTGGTGAAGGTGGAGTATTTGGTTGGATCATAAAATGGTTTTTTTAGGTATAGCAGTTAACGTAAAGGACACATTGGGTATAAGTGAGATCGCTGCCTGTGTCAAACATAATTGAGAAAGACTTGATAGGGGTGTCTTAGCTTATATTGATGATATAGTTCTGGGTACCAAGAGCATAACCGATTCTTATTGAAACTTCTACAAAGATGGAGCCACCAATAAGGTTGAGGTGGGCAATGGTGTTGGCGGCCTTATGGTGGATGTTGTCAATGTGGGCTTGGTCTTGACGAAAGGGCTCCACATGGGACGACTTAGCCCGATGAGCCGGGATGAGCACTAGTCATGCTGGTGGATGTTATTGAGCTTGGAAGGACTCGTGTTTGACATAATTGAAATCATTAATTAATGTATGCATTGTGTTTTTTTCTTTTTTTTGCATCACATTTAAGCTTTTGATATCTATCAAATGAGTTTAATTAATACATGATTTATTATTATTCTAATTAATTTATGAAAAAAATATCCTCCAATTGGGTATTAAGTTATTATTGAAATTTCTCACAAATGTTTATTAGGTGTGATGCGGGAGCTACTCTACAACAATGACATGATGTTAAAGACCTGGTGTTCTCTGGCAAGCTGTCACACTAATACTAGAAAATTCAACTCTATTAGAAGAAAAAAAATAAGAAGAGATTTAAAAGAATATAATAGGAGAGTAGAGAAGAAGAAGTCTCCATGAGAAAAGAACTTTGAAGATCTGCTTAGGAAAATTTGGAGTAAGCCAAGTTTAGGTGGGGCTTTATAAGCGGCGGATTATTGCACAAAATGGGGTTATTAGGAATTTAGTTTTGAATTTATGTGATTGTTTTAAGGGAAGATTAGGTTGTGGAAGAAGAGATCAAATAAGCATTTTGACCTATAAAGAAGTAGATTATTTAGGCTGGTTCTTATATTGCCACCTTGCCGATTTTTTTCTTATGTTTTAGTTTGATATAAAGTTATAAATTATTTGCATTCCTATAAATCCAAATTTGTTGAAAGGTGCTAGATGTTAAATTTGGTCATATGTTTGATCAAGTATAAACATAACAACTAACGATGAGTGTTGAGAAGTTAGAATATGCTTGCAGCTTTCCCATGACATAACTTCTTATTTTTAAAAGGAAAAAAATAGACAAAATTTCAATAATATTCTGAGTGAGAATTTAGTTCAGGACATAAAATAATTTTCAATTAATTAGAGGAGTTTATATTGAATAATTAAATTTTTTATAAAATGCATATTTTAAAAAATAGAAAACTCTAACACTAAAACAAAAGTTTTTTTAGCTTTGTGTAGGATCTGATTGGTGAAAGTTCGATGGGGATGTTAAGCCCTATGAACTTAGTCCCAAACTAACCAAGAGGGGGGGGGGGGGGGGTGAATTGGTATTTTAAAAACTTCGTTTTTTAAACAAAGAAATAAAGTTGCATAAACCAAATCACACAACGGAAATAATGCGGAATTTTTAAACGTGCGGAAGCAAGAAAAGAAACACAGAGATTTATAGTGGTTCGGTCGACTCGACCTACGTCCACTCCTTGGAGGCACCCTCCAAGTATTGCACTACACAAAAAGTGACTCTCCTTTAGCCCCACGGCTAGGTGGAGAAACCCTTACAAGAACCTCCTTTTTGCCACCCCGGCAAGGCAGAGAACCTCTCTCCTTTTGCTTCCTCCTGAAGCTGGCAGAGAACCAGAACCAAAAGCACAACTCCTTACCTCTACCGACCCTTCCACGGACGAGAAACTCTAGACGAAGACGACGCAGAGAGATCCTTGAAGCAACCCTTGTGAAACCCCTCACAAGCTCCCCCTCACAAGATCCTCTCTCTCTCTTCTCTCTCTCTTTCTCTCCTCAAGGTCTTCTTAGGTCAAGGCAGCAGCCAAAGGTCTTTGAAAAACGTTGAACAAGAGCTCTTTAAATAGAAGAGCTTCAAAAGAGCTCATTAATTGCAAGTTGCCGACTTTATCGTCCAGGCCGATATGGACATCGTCCTGGCCGATCAGTACAAATTAATGAAGATCGGCCAGAGCATAGCCCTGGATGCCAGATTGGACGATTGAAAATTAGCTTGATAGTCCAGGCCGATCTCACGATCGTCCTGGCCGATCAGTTCAAATCAGACGAAAATCGTCCTGACAATAGCTCTGAATATGGGCTGGCCGATATTGATCGTCCTGAAGTAACTTAAGGTTTTTGACTAGATCGTCCTGGCCGATCCTGCGATCGTCCAGGACGATATGATCGTATCAATCATCCTTAATTACTTCCTTGATTTCCTGAACAATTATGGCATAATCTGTTAATATCGTCCAGGCCGATCCGAGGATCGTCCTGGCCGATAATTTAAAGATATGCTATACCATACCTGTCTATGGCGGCTACTTCTTTCTGTTTTGAGCTTATCGTCCTGGCCGATACACGTATCGTCCAGGCCAATAGGTTAACGTTGGCTGCCTTAATCAAGAACCCTTAATTAGACTTTCTGTTTTAAGCTGATCGTCCAGGCCGATATAAGATATCGTCCTGGCCGATATGAGTAAAAATAGAATTTCTAATTCTCTCAAGTGTGTGTGTGAAGGGTTACAAAGTATCAGTCTTTTTGACTATTACAAGTGGACTCAAAAGGTAAAAATAAAAGTACAGACTGACTCAACCCTAACCCTACGCATTCCTGAACTTGGCTCCTTTTTGATTGTCCGATCGTCGATTCCTGAAAAGTTAGAAGCAACAAGCTGTCCAAGAAAAGTAGTGTTTGTCAATCATCAAAACATAAGACATGAAAAAATAGATTTGCAACAATCTCCCCCTTTTTGATGATGACAAAACACATTAAAGGGATTTAATCACAACCATGAAAAAATAACCTCATAAACTTCTCCCCCTTTTGACATATCAAAAAGGAGGGTACATTAAAGCATAGTAAAAGAAATTCCCACTTTTTTTTTTTTTTTTTTTTTTTTTTTTTTTTTTTTTTTTTAAGCACATCAATGATATAGTATTCCATGTGATTGTTTTAAAAAATTGTGAGTTAATGTGTTACCAATCTCATTTAATCCATAGAAGAGGAGAATATCCGTTCATGGTTTACCCTTAGCCAAAACATTGTCTTAGGGTAGAATCGTCTTTTGAAATCAATAACCTAACTCAAATAATTAATTGAATATGAGAAAAAGAATCTACCCACAACTTGGCATAAGGAAAATATCTCCATAAAACAATGAGGTAGATTTGTCACAATCGAACGATAATCGAGATCAAGCCTTTGAGAATCAAAACTTCTAAGTTCTAAAAGATATAAAAAGAGAGAATAGCTTGCTTTTGAGTGGGCTCATTTTATGCCTCTTGTCAATGTTGTGGCGCTTTGCGCATCCTTTTATAGATTTTTCAATTTTTTGGCGTCTTTGCGCTTCTTTTGTTGGCATCATTGGCCAAATTTTTTTTTATTTTTGCAAGCTAGATTCCCTTTTAGACTCTTTTAAAAAACTTAGTTGTGAATATATCTTCTCAGATATTAGAGAATAGGAGCTCTCTCTCTAACATAGGGAAGAATTACCACAAGCAGGATTAATAATTGAAGACAAGAATAACGAGGGATCATGAGGTGACAAAGAAAACTTTTAATCATTGTAAATATAAGATAGATTTGCTTAAGCAAGCTTTTAGAAAGAATCTTAGTTTCATAAGCAATCTTTTATTTTGAGATAGACTTTTGATTAGAAAAGAAAATTATGCCACTAATACTAAGTTAGGTAAAGAGACACAATCACAAGATATTCATACTATCTAGGGATTAAGTGGATGAAAACATATTAACTACAAATTGTTAAAGACAAGACAAGAGATATCATATCAGTGAAGATCTAAAACTAAGGTATATGAAAAGAAAAAAAGAAGACAACAAAAAGAATAAAAAAAATTTTCATGCATTTATGTCAATCACACCCAATCTGGTCCTTAAAGAGCTGAAAGTGTCGAAGGCCAGTGGTTTAGTAAAGATGTCTGCCAGTTGGTTTTCAGTTGTCACATGGTGTAACTCAATGTCTCCCTTAGTCACATGATCTCTAATAAAGTGATGCCTAATGTCAATGTGTTTAGTTCTTGAATGTTGGATAGGATTTTTAGAGATGCATATGGCACTAGTGTTGTCACAAAAAATTGAGATGGTGCTTACATGTACTCCTAGATCCAATACCTGTTGTTTCAACCAAAGAACTTGGGCCACACAACTTCCAAGAGCAATGTATTCAGCTTCAGCAGTGGACAGTGCAACAGAATTTTGCTTTCTACTAGACCAAGAGACCAAGGATTGTCCAATGAATTGACAAGTTCCAGAGGTGCTCTTTCTATCCACCTTGCATCCTGCAAAATCAGAGTCAGAAAAACCAATAATCTCAAAAGAAGTGCTATGTCTAGGGTACCAAATCCCTAATCCTTGTGTCCCCAAAAGGTATCTAAAAATCCTTTTAATAGCAGTCATGTGGGATTCCTTAGGGTCAGCTTGAAACCTAGCACAAAGACAAACACTAAACATAATGTCAGGTCGGCTTGCAGTTAAGTAAAGTAAAGATCCAATCATGCCTCTATACTTCTTCTGATCAACAGACTTACCACTTGGGTCCTTATCCAACGGAGCACTAGAAGTCATGGGAGTGTTAATTGGCTTGGCTTTGTCCATCTCATATTTCTTCAAAATGTCTCTTATGTATTTTGTTTGATTTAGAAAAGTGCCATCTTCCAATTGTTTTATGCTAAACCCCAAAAAGTAAGACAATTCTCCCATTAAACTCATTTCAAACTCTCTACTCATTGTTTTAGAAAAGTCATCACACAAATTTTTATTTGAAGATCCAAAGAGTATATCATCAACATAAATCTGAACAATGAGTAAATCATCTCCAACTTTTTTAAGAAAAAGGGTGGTGTCTACGCTCCCCTTGACAAACTCCCTCTCTAGTAAGAATGTGCTATGCCTCTCATACCAAGCTCTAGGTGCTTGTTTTAAACCATACAAAGCCTTTTTTAATTTAAACACATGATTTGGAAATTGAGAACTCTCAAAACCTGGAGGTTGTTCTACAAACACATCTTCTTTTATCTCCCCATTTAAAAAGGCACTCTTGACATCCATTTGAAAAAGCTTAAATCCTTTATAACAAGCAAAGGCTAATAGCACTCTAATGGCTTCCAATCTAGCTACAGGGGCAAAAGTCTCCTCAAAGTCTATCCCTTCTATTTGATTGTACCCCTTAGCCACTAATCTTGCTTTATTCCTCACCACCACTCCTGAATCATTCACTTTGTTCTTAAATACCCACTTTGTTCCAACTACACTTTGTTCCTTAGGTCTTTCCACAAGTTCCCAAACATCATTCCTAACAAATTGATTCAACTCTTCTTGCATTGCTATCATCCAAAACTCATCAGAGAGGGCTTGATTAATGGTGGTGGGTTCAGTCATAGAGATAAAGGCAGAGTGGTTCACCTCCTTCCTAAGTCCATGTCTAGTCTTAACTCCACTAGAAAGGTCTCCTAAGATCAAATCCTTGGGGTGACTAGTAGAGTATCTCCAATCTTTAGGCAAAGTGTGTGAAGTTTCTCCCCTTTCATCAAAAGTTTCTATTCCTTGGGTGACTCCTTCTACTCCTCCATTGCTTAGGTGCTCATTCTCCTTCCCCAAATTTTCTACTCCACTTGTAATCTCTCCAACATCATCATCATCTACTCCATGCTTCTTATGATCAGACTCATCAAAAACTACATGGGTTGTCTCTTCCACCATCAAGGTTCTCTTGTTAAACACTCTAAAAGATTTCCCAACACTAGAATATCCTAAGAATACTCCTTCATCAGATTTAGGATCAAATTTTCCCAAGTGAGACTTTCCATTATTGTGAATGAAAACTTTACAACCAAAGACATGAAGGTGGGAAAGATTAGGTGTTCTACCCTTAAGGATCTCATAGGGTGTCTTTTCTAATTTGACTCTAACATTCACCCTATTCAACACATAACAAGCTGTGTTAACCGCTTCAGCCCAAAAGTATTTTGGAAGTGAATACTCAGCAAGCATGGCTCTAGCGGCTTCCACCAAAGTCCGGTTCTTCCTTTCAGCTACTCCATTCTGCTGAGGAGTCCTAGGAGCTGAAAAATTGTGGCTAATCCCCTTCTCCTCACAAAAATCTCCAAATCTTTCATTTTCAAACTCTCCCCCATGATCACTATGGATGGTCAAAATCTCACATCCTAGCTTCTTCTGAATCCAAGTAGAAAAAGTTTTAAACTCCTCAAAAGACTCATTTTTATGAGAAAGAAATCTAGTCCAAGTGAACCTCGAGTAGTCATCAACAATCACAAAACCATAGACTTTCCCTCCCAAACTTGCTATGCTAATGGGTCCAAACAAATCCATGTGAAGGACTTCTAAAGGTCTAGAGGTGCTAATGTCCTTTATGGGGTGAAAAGAGGAGTGAATTTGCTTTCCTAGTTGACAGGCATCACAAAGGTGGTCTTTTGTAAACTTAAGTTTGGGAACACCTCTAACTAGGTCCTTTTGGGTCACTTTCCTAAGGGTTTTCATACTTGCATGACAAAGCCTCCTGTGCCACAACCAAGAATCATCAATGACAGTTTTTAAGCAAAAAGAAGCAGCACATTCAATGCTATTTAAATCAAGCATATAGACGTTGTTTACCCTCTTTCCCTGCAAAATGGTGTTGTTGCTTAAACTTACAATGCATGAATTTGTGAAGAATTGTACGATGAAGCCTTTGTCACAGAATTGACTGATGCTGAGCAAGTTGTGCTTCAATCCATCTACAAGCAAAACATTTTCAATCATAAGGTTCTTGGAATTACCAATTATACCTGCTCCTACCACCTTCCTGGTGGTGTTGTCTCCAAGAGTAACCTTGCCTCCAGTCCTGGATTCTAGTACAACAAACTGGCTAGCATCACCAGTCATATGTCGAGAGCATCCACTGTCCAGGTACCACATACTCTCACGAGGTCTTTTGTGAGAGGCTTCCTGAAAAATTATCAAATGTTAGTTTTAGGAACCCAAGCAGGTTTGGGTTCCTTCTTATGAAGAGAAGAATGCAATGCATGTGTGGTATGCTGTGGATTTGTACCTTAGGTCTCCATACCCAATGTGAACTATGATGAATTGTACAAGTATGTGAGATATGTCCTATCATGCCACAAGAAAAACATCTAACTCCAGGAAAGGGATTTCTTAAGTGATTTGAGTTATAATGCCTCTCTCTAGGTTTTGGCAATTGATTAATAGTAGAATTCATCCTAGATTTCTTACATGCTTCTAAATCACTTTGAATCTTCAAGTTTGTGTTTTCTAAAATTTCATTTTCAATCCTCAAGTTTTTTTCTATTTCTTTTGACTCCTTAAAATCAGATTCAAGAGATATGTGTGATATTTTCAATGCATCATGCTCTTCAACTAACTTACCATGATTTTTATTTAATTCATCAAATTCATCAAGTAAAGTCATGTGATTTGAATCAATTGTTTGATGGTCCTTAATCAAAATTTCATGCTCTTTTTGTAGATTTAAAAATTCTAATTTCAAGCTAGCATGAGTTTTCTTTAATTTTCTATATGATGCATGAATTTTTTCTGAAACTTCAAGAAGTTGATCATATGAAAGTTCACATACCTCTTCTTGATCAATTTGATCTTTTCCCATGAAACACAAGTTTGTAGTTTCTTCCTCTGGTTCAGTCTCAGAAGAATCAGTGCCAGATTCTGCCCAGAAGCTCCTTTGGTTTTTCTTTTTGTCCTTCCTAGACTTTGCTTTCTCCTCACCTTTTTCCTTTTCTTTGCTTGAATGATCTTGAAGTGTAGGACAATCGGCTCTTACATGTCCAGGTTTCCTGCATTCAAAACAAACAACATCAGAAGATCCTTTAATATGTTTATGATCCTTACCTTTTCTCCAACTTTGATGATGCTTTTGTTTCTTCCTTAGAAAGCTTTTGAATTGCCTTGTGATGAAGGCAACTCCATCGCTTTCAGACCCAGAAGATTCAGAATCCGATTTGTGTGCCTTCAATGCAATTGTTTTCTCCTTTTTCTTTTCACCTGTATCAAGATTTCTTTGATTCACCCCTTGCTCGTAAGCAATGAGTGAGCCAAGCAAGTTGTCAATAGAATAGGTGTTTAAATCTTTAGATTCAGTAATTGCAGTAATTTTTGCATCATAGGTTGAAGGCAAGCATCTCAAAATCTTGTTAACTTTTTCATAGTTCGAAAGCTCTTTTCCTAGTGCATGTAATGAGGTAGCAATCTGAGTAAACCTAGTGTACATGTCAGAAATCGATTCATGAGGTTTCATACGAAAAAGTTTGTAGTCATGCAAGAGAATGTTTAAACGGGATTGTTTGACTTCATTAGTGCCTTCATAAGTAATGCACAATTTATCCCAAATTTCTTTACCAGTTTTGCAAGTTGAAACACGCATGTAATCCTCAGATTTTAATGCACAGAAAAAACAATTCAAACATTTAGCATTTAGTTGAGCTAAATCTCGTTCATCAAAAGTCCATTCGGTAAAAGCAACTTCCGTTTTAAAACCGTTAATTTCACGAGAAGGTGGAGAATACCCTTCTTGTATAAGCATCCACATGCGATAATCAGTAGATTGTAAAAAAGTTGACATGCGAGTTTTCCAGAAATCAAAAGGTAGGTTATCGAACAGAGGAGGTCGGGTAATAGAATACCCTTCCGTAGTGTTGCGATTCCCAAAGTTAGACATGGATCAAATTCAAAAAGTTTTTAAACTTTAATTTTCGAATCAAGCGCTCTGATACCACTTGAAAGTTCGATGGGGATGTTAAGCCCTATGAACTTAGTCCCAAACTAACCAAGAGGGGGGGGTGAATTGGTATTTTAAAAACTTCGTTTTTTAAACAAAGAAATAAAGTTGCATAAACCAAATCACACAACGGAAATAATGCGGAATTTTAAACGTGCGGAAGCAAGAAAAGAAACACAGAGATTTATAGTGGTTCGGTCGACTCGACCTACGTCCACTCCTTGGAGGCACCCTCCAAGTATTGCACTACACAAAAAGTGACTCTCCTTTAGCCCCCACGGCTAGGTGGAGAAACCCTTACAAGAACCTCCTTTTTGCCACCCCGGCAAGGCAGAGAACCTCTCTCCTTTTGCTTCCTCCTGAAGCTGGCAGAGAACCAGAACCAAAAGCACAACTCCTTACCTCTACCGACCCTTCCACGGACGAGAAACTCTAGACGAAGACGACGCAGAGAGATCCTTGAAGCAACCCTTGTGAAACCCCTCACAAGCTCCCCCTCACAAGATCCTCTCTCTCTCTTCTCTCTCTCTTTCTCTCCTCAAGGTCTTCTTAGGTCAAGGCAGCAGCCAAAGGTCTTTGAAAAACGTTGAACAAGAGCTCTTTAAATAGAAGAGCTTCAAAAGAGCTCATTAATTGCAAGTTGCCGACTTTATCGTCCAGGCCGATATGGACATCGTCCTGGCCGATCAGTACAAATTAATGAAGATCGGCCAGAGCATAGCCCTGGATGCCAGATTGGACGATTGAAAATTAGCTTGATAGTCCAGGCCGATCTCACGATCGTCCTGGCCGATCAGTTCAAATCAGACGAAAATCGTCCTGACAATAGCTCTGAATATGGGCTGGCCGATATTGATCGTCCTGAAGTAACTTAAGGTTTTTGACTAGATCGTCCTGGCCGATCCTGCGATCGTCTAGGACGATATGATCGTATCAATCATCCTTAATTACTTCCTTGATTTCCTGAACAATTATGGCATAATCTGTTAATATCGTCCAGGCCGATCCGAGGATCGTCCTGGCCGATAATTTAAAGATATGCTATACCATACCTGTCTATGGCGGCTACTTCTTTCTGTTTTGAGCTTATCGTCCTGGCCGATACACGTATCGTCCAGGCCGATAGGTTAACGTTGGCTGCCTTAATCAAGAACCCTTAATTAGACTTTCTGTTTTAAGCTGATCGTCCAGGCCGATATAAGATATCGTCCTGGCCGATATGAGTAAAAACAGAATTTCTAATTCTCTCAAGTGTGTGTGTGAAGGGTTACAAAGTATCAGTCTTTTTGACTATTACAAGTGGACTCAAAAGGTAAAAATAAAAGTACAGACTGACTCAACCCTAACCCTACGCATTCCTGAACTTGGCTCCTTTTTGATTGTCCGATCGTCGATTCCTGAAAAGTTAGAAGCAACAAGCTATCCAAAAAAAGTAGTGTTTGTCAATCATCAAAACATAAGACATGAAAAAATAGATTTGCAACAATTGGGTCATTCAATCAAGTTGCATTACTATATGGGAACTAAAATTATGTTGGGTGAGGTCATTGAGGGGTTTCATAGGTCCACCATGTGTTTGGGTTCTGGTCTTTTGTACCCTTTTTATTCTCGTACAGCACTGCAATGCCATATAGTTGGGTTGGAGTTAGACAGAGAGAGAAGCACCACAACACACATTGTTAAGATAGTTGCTATTTGAATGCTTTACATTTTTGCAACTTATATAGTTTTGATGATTCCAAACATTATTGTTCAAATATGTAGTTATCTCCTAACAATTTTAGAAGATTTGTATTTGCTCTTGTGTGTACTAACATTTCAGGAAAATCAAACTCCAGACTACGAAGACTTCAAATCAAATTCAGCATGAGATACTTTGTGAAATTTGAAGCTTGTACTTTTCTTTGAAATTAAATTGAAAGGGAGTGATTGTAATTTGAGTGAATAAAAACATACACACACACATAAGGAGATCATATAAAATTTATATTGATCGTACGGGATGATATCGATTCGTACGGGACGATCAGATAGTTATCTCCTATTGAGCACATGGAACGAATAGGAACTGGCTTGAAAAATTTTTTTATGTCCTATTCGTCGAGGACGAAATTAAATATCGTCAAGGATGATCTGGCCTCTGTAAAATTTTTGTCCAGATAAAATTAAAATATCGTTCATGACAATTGGTCCTCTGTAAAATTTTCGTCCAGATAAAATTAAATATCGTCCAGGACGATCTGATATCTGTAAAATTTTCGTCCAGATGAAATAAAATTATCGTACATGACGATTGGTCCTCTAGAAAATTTTCGTCCAGAAAAAATTAAAAATCGTCCAGCACGATCTGTTCTCTGTAAAAATTTCGTCCAGACGAACCAATTTTCGTCCAAACGATTAACCTACTTAGAACGATTTTCAGCAGTTTCTAGAACCGACCTAGTAATAACCGTTCGTACCAGACGAACTTAGTTCGTATGGGACGATCAGTGTGTATGAAGACATTTCGTACACATATACAAATAGAGTCGTTTCAAAGCGTTTAAGTAAAATCATCCAGGACGATCCACAATCGTACGGGACGATCCACTACGTACAGAATTGAAAACTTTTAGTTTTTGGGCAGTTTTTCTTGTCTTTTCTATAAATAGTCGAAGGGTTCTCTGCCCAAAAACTGGTGTCATTTACTTTACTATTTTTACATTTTCACATTTTATTTTTAATTTTAAGAACTCTGTGGTTAAAAAATATTTTCTATAAAAACTTAAAACAAACATTTTCATTTCAGTTCAACATAATTTTAAAAGAGGGCTCAAAATTTTTTAAACTACCAATTCACCCCCCCTCTTGGTAGCCTTGGGACATTAACTTAGGTTTAACAACCTAATTACTAGACTCAATAAGTGGTATCAGAGCTACGATTCAAAATCATAAGTTTGAACTACTTTTTGATTAACGTAGATGGCTACATTCAGAAACCGAAATACACCTGAGGGTTACTCTATCACTAGACCTCCACTGTTTGACAATATTCCTTTTGATTTTTGGAAAACACGCATGTCTACTTTCTTACAGTCACTTGATTATCGCATGTGGATGCTAGTCCAGGAAGGTTACACAAAACCAAGTAGATTAGTTGATGGAGTTAGGGTAGAAACACCTTTTGCAGAATGGACTATAGAAGAACGTGACTTAGCACAATTAAATGCCAAATGTCTAAATAGTTTCTTTTTTGCTTTAAAATCTGAAGACTACATGCGGGTTTCCACTTGCAAAAGCGGAAAGGACATATGGGATAGACTTTGTATAACTTATGAAGGGACAAATGAGGTTAAGCAATCAATACTCAATATCTTGTTACATGACTATGAATTATTTCGCATGAAACCTAATGAATCTATTTCTGACATGTACACAAGATTCACACAAATTGTCACTTCTTTGCATGCACTTTGTAGGGAATTAACTAATGATGAAATGGTTAATAAAATTCTTCGATGTTTACCTTCTGCTTATTATGCTAAAATTACTGCAATTATAGAGTCTAAAGATCTAAACATATATTCTATTGACAATCTTCTTGGTTCACTCATTGCTTATGAGCAAGGAGTAAGTCAAAAAAAGATTGATTCAGGTGAACCACGAAAGGAGAAGAATATTGCACTAAAGGTGGAAGAGTCAGAGAGTGAAAACTCACAACCTGAGGATGAAGATGATATTGCACTGATGACTAGACAATTCAGAAGCTTTTTAAAGAGGAAGTAGAAGAGACGCCAGCAATGGAATAGAGGTAAGTTTAACAGAAATGGCAAGGTTTCTAATGAAGTGATTTGTTATGAATGCATGAAACCAGGTCATATAAAGACTGATTGCCCAAAA
The DNA here is from genome assembly GCA_022539455.1 of Dendrobium nobile. NCBI lineage: Eukaryota > Viridiplantae > Streptophyta > Magnoliopsida > Asparagales > Orchidaceae > Dendrobium > Dendrobium nobile. The sequence continues at coordinate 36,440,416 of CM039723.1, forward strand.
CTCAAAGCCACTCCTAGCAAGGAGAAGGTAGAGGAGAAACCAATGGTAAAGAAGGGCAAGAAGAAGTTTCAAAGAGCTTTCTGGGCGGACTCAGCTTCATACTCATCTGGGACTGAAAAAGAAGAAGAAGTCACCAATCTTTGCTTGATGGCAGACAATGTAGACCACTTAGATCAAGAAGAGGTATGTGACTTAACCTATGATGAATTATTTGAAGTTCCTGAACACATGCATGATGCATATAGGAAAATGAAAAAGATGCATGCTAGTGTAAGTTTAGAACTGGAAGAGCTCAAGAAGGAACACGAAATCCTTAGGAAAGATCATGCTTTAATAAATGACAACCACATGAAACTACTTGATGAATATGATGACTTGAATAAAAATTTTGAAAATTTAAAAACATCCTATGCTGATCTTGAAAAAGAATTTAAGAATTTTAAGGATGAATCTGAGAGCAAGACATATAGAATCAATTATACCAATCAAATCTTGGAAGATATGAATTTATTTTACAAACTCATAATAAGAGCTTTCGAGGATAATAGGATACCCCCTAAACTTGAAGATTTTACAAATCCTAAATATTATCCTAAATTCATGAAATACCTTAGAAGATAATCATATGAAAGAAAACTTAGGAATATTTTTCCTAATGTTAAATGTAATAATTGTTTATTTTTGGGACATATAGCTCACACCTGTACTTTGAAGATGAAATCTAATTTGGTATGGAGACCTAAGATTCATAAACCTAGACATATGATACATGCATCTGATTATAAATTTCTTAAAGGTGAACCCAAACTTGTTTGGGTTCCCAGGTCTAACATTTGAGAGTTTTGCAGGATTGCTCTCACACAAGACCTCGTGGGAGCATATAGTACCTGGACAGCGGATGTTCAAAGCATATGGCTGGAGATACTACTCAATTCATAATGCTGGAAGCCAGGAATGGAGGCAAGGTTACACTTGGAGATAATACCACAAAGAAAGTGGATGGATCAGGTATGATTGAAAATTTCAAAAACTTTTTCATAGATAATGTGTTATTTGTTGAAGGCTTAAAACATAATCTGTTAAGTATAAGTCAGCTATGTCATAAGGGCTATAATGTGAAATTTTTACCTGCTAGCTGCATATTAAGCCTAAATGGAAAAGAAGTTTTAAATGGAAAAAGGGTATACAATATTTACATGCTAGAATTGAATTCTATTCAATCTCCTACTGCTTTTTGTTTGAAAACTATTTCTGATGAATCATGGCTTTGGCATAGGAGACTTTGTTATTCTAGTATGAAAAACCTTAGAAGAATTACCCAAAAGAACTTAGTGAGAGGTATACCAAAACTAGACTTTACTAAGGACCACCTTTGTGATGCATGTCAATTAGGAAAACAAGTGAAGTCCTCTTTTAAATCCAATAAGGATCTTAGGACCAGTAAACCTTTAGAAATTCTTCACATGGATCTTTTTAGATCAGTAGGAACTGTAAGTCTAGGAGGGAAGGTATACGGATTTATTATAGTGGATGATTTCTTAAGATTCACCTGGGTTAGATTTCTTTTTCATAAAAGTGAATCATTTGAGGAATTCAGAAAATTTTTAACTTGGATTCAAAGAAAACTAGGATGTGAAATAATTTGTTTACAAAGTGATCATGGAGGACAATTTGAAAATGAAAAATTTAAAAATTTTTGAAAAGAAAAATGGATTGATCACAATTTTTCTGCACCTAGAACCCCTCAACAAAATGGGGTAGTTGAAAGGAAAAAAAGAATATTAATAGAAGCCGCTCGAGCAATGTTGGCAGAATACTCACTTCCTAGATATTTTTGGACTGAGGCGGTTAGCACTGCATGTTATGTTCTGAATAGGGTGAATGTGAGATCAAATTTAAATAAAACACCCTATGAGTTGCTAAAAGGTAGAACACCTAACTTGTCACATTTGCATGTTTTTGGTTGCAAGGTGTTCATATATAACAATGGAAAATCTTTCTTAGGAAAATTTGATCCAAAATAATATGAAGGAATTTTTGTTGGATATTCAAGTGTTGGAAAATCTTATAGGGTATTCAACAAAAGAACTTTAGTCATAGAAGAAACCACACATGTTGTATTTGATGAATCTGGAAATTTGGAAAAGCCAAATGTTGTTGAAGAAGAGATTGAGGAAAACTCCAAAAAGATTGATAGATTAAATTTGGAAGAAAATGTGGAAGAGAATTTGGAAAGAGAAAACCCTTTGCCTAGATATTTGAGATTTTCTAAAAACCACCCAAGAGAATTGATTATAGGTGAACCTAGTGAGGGTGTTAGAACTAGGCGTGGACTAAACTAGGAAGTCAATCATTCAGCCTTTATTTCAACAATAGAACCAACTAATATTGATCAAGCACTTTCTGATGATTTTGGATATTGGCCATACAAGAAGAGTTGAATTAATTTGTAAGAAATAAAGTTTTGGAATTAACCTTAAGGACAAAAGATCAAAGTGTTGTTGGAACCAAGTGGGTGTTCAAAAATTAAATGAATGACTCAGGAGTAGTCATTAGAAATAAGGCTAGATTAGGTTCTAAGGGGTATAATCAAATTGAAGGAATTGATTTTGAGGAGACTTTTGCCCCTGTAGCAAGACTTCAAGCAATTAGGGTTTTACTTGCCTTTGCCTGTTTTAAAGGTTTTAAATTGTTTCAAATGGATGTCAAAAGTGCCTTTTTGAATGGGGTTATTGAAGAAGATATTTTTGTAGAACAACCTCCAGGGTTTGAAAATTCAAAATACCCAAATCATGTTTTCAAGTTAAAAAAGGCATTATATGGATTGAAACAGGCACATAGGGCTTGGTATGAGAGGTTGAGCACCTTCCTACTTGAAAGATCTTTTGAAAAAGGAAGTGTGGATACAACTCTCTTTTTAAAGAAATTAGGAAAGGATATACTCATTGTTCAAATTTATGTGGATGATATCATCTTTGGATCTTCAAATAAAAATCTTTGTGATGATTTTTCTAAAACAATGAGTAGTGAATTTCAAATCAGTCTAATGGGAGATTTAAATTACTTTCTAGGTTTTAGCATTAAGCAACTTGAGGAAGGAACATTTCTTAGTCAAACTAAATATATTAAGGACATCCTCAAGAAATATGAAATGGACAATGCTAAACCTGTTAGTACACCAATGAGTTCCTCAGTTCAGTTGGATAAGGACCTTAAGGGAAAATCTATTGATCAAAAGAAATATAGAGGGATTATTGGATCTTTGCTTTACTTGACTGCTAGCCGACCAGATATTATGTTCAGTGTTTCCTTATGTGCTAGATTTCAATCAGATCCAAAAGAATCACATTTGACAGCAGTGAAATGGATTTTAAGATACTTACTAGGAACTCAAAACTTAGGAATTTGGTATCCTAAGTTTAGCTCTTCATTTGAAATTGTTGGTTATTTAGATTCTAACTTTGCAGGCTGTAGACTGGATAGGAAAAGCACTTCTGGAACATGTCAATTCATTAGAAATTCATTAGTTTCTTGGTCTAGTAGAAAACAAATTCAATAGCCCTATCTACTGCAGAAGCAGAATACATTGCATTAGGAAGTTGTGTGGCACAAGTACTTTGGTTAAAACAACAGTTGATTGATTTAGGATTAACTATAGGCACTATTCCAATTTATTGTGATAATACTAGTGCTATTTGCATTTCCAAAAGTCCTATTCAACATTCTAGAACAAAACACATTGACATAAGGCATCATTTCATAAGGGATCATGTATCCAAGGGAGAAGTTGAACTTACACATGTTTCAACTGAAAATCAACTTGCAGATATTTTTACAAAACCTTTAGCCTTTGATACCTTCAGTACATTAAGAACAAGGCTTGGTGTTATTGATTTGAATGCTTAAATAAAAATATTTTTGCAACGTTGATATTTATGTTTTCTTAGTTTATTTGTATTTGTTTTGTTTTGATTTTGTGATTTTTGTATGTACTGAATGAGTTTATTTTAGAGTATGTAATTTTTTCTTTATTTTCTGTGTTTTGAATGTTTAGTTTGTTTTAGTTTGATAAAAATTCAAAAAATCCAAAATGTGTGGAAATCGTCCGGGACGAAATTTTTCGTACTAGACGATGTGTGTAAAATTCAGTTTGCGTGAGGTAAACCGTTTTGAGAGCAGTTTTTAATGTAGTTTGTCTATACGATCTTATGATCGTCCAGGACAAAATTTTTTCTCTCAAACGTCGGGATGATTGAATGCAGCGGTTGAGTGGATAAGATAGTTTTAATTGTGAAGTTCGTCCGTACGAACTTTTTGTTCGTCCAGACGAATAGACGTCGTTTCATTGTAGGGGACGGTTTTTAACTGACATTAAAACAAATTAACTTTTGATCGTCTGTACGAAATTTTTTTGTCTATACGATCGGTGAAGTCAAAAAGACTGTACGAAAGGACGCATCGTAAATTGTGTTGATTACGAAAAGCCGTTGCATTTTAGACGAATTTGATCGTCTGTACTAAATTTTTTCTTCCAGACAAACGATAATTTTTGTCCAGGATGAACTGTTTTCGTCCAGGACGAACGTATCATTTTCTTTAAATATGAAGGCTTTCTAACTCAACAATCACATCTCCAAACTTCACTTTCAATCCCTTTCGACTTAAAATCGACAATGGCCTCCTCAAGCAAAAGACAAAAGGTGTTGGCGAAGAAACCCCACAGAAATGCTTCTGAAAACTTTCTCTCAAAGGCGAATGAGGAATCCTTTCCTCATTTTGCCTCTGCCAAAATAACTCCCTCTCGCATTCTGATTCAAAGCGAGTCACACTTCAAGATAATGCACCTTTTTGCTTCACCCAGTTTGGATTCATTCTTTCTCTCGTCCACCTTTACAACAAATAAAACTTTCTCTATTTCCTAGCCAACATGAGTTTTAATTCCTACCACTCCTGTATAAGTTCTTATATTTTCAAACAAAAAGTTGAAATCACATAGCACGACATAGGTGCCTTTCTGAACTTAAGAACAGAAGGTTATAGAGCCCACACCCTTATGAATGAAGACACCTTCAAATGGTATGATGTCAATAGGGTGATTAGACAAAGTGACATAACATATCATGTTGCTAGAGTTTCAGGAATGACTAAAAATGCCCGAATCATCCAGCACATTCTTCGATCTTCAATCATTCTTAAAGCTGGTGATAGGATCAATATTACCCCACTCCTTTCTATTTTGACCTTTTTGATTATGGATTGTAAGCCTATCGATGAAGCCCAACTTATCCTAGACCATCTTTATGTGCTTTCAGAAATTGGGCATGCAGAACATAAGAGAAAAAGGAATATCTCATTAGGACACTTAGTTACATACATTTTGGAAAAGAAATACAACTTAGTGCATCCTGATGATGAATATGAAGAGCCTGTCTACTACAATGATGCTTCTTTCAGAGCAATTTTTAAGGAAAAAAAAAAGGAAAAGCACATGCCAGTGCTTCTGAAGAAGAAGAAGAAGGAGAGCAAACTTCTGCACCTCAATCAGATTATCAGAATTTGATTGAGAAATTTGATTGACTTGAGACTCATGTTGATCAAAGATTTGATCAAATTGTTGCTCAACTTCTGCAGCAGCAACATGACATTGGTAGTCTTAGAAATGAAGTTCATGAAATCAATACCAATGTTATGTTGATGGCCTCCTACTTCAACCTATTTGGTGGCATTCCTCCTCCTCCTCCAGAAGAATAGAATGAGAGATGATTTTCTTTATGTTTATTGTACTTGTGTTTGTTTTAATGTTTGTTGTGTTAGTGTTTATTTTAGTGTTTGTTTTAGTTTGTTTTTATTAAAAGTTCAGTGTATTTTTTTGTTATTTTGATATTGTGAAATGATCGTGTAATCCTTTTCATAAATATCAATATATGTTGGTTGATTTAATTTTAAATTGTTTTTGAAATGTGTTTAGATCTTATGAATTTAATTAGTCTTTTTAATCTTAATTGTGCTTAAATTAGATTGTGATTTGAGATTAATTGCATTAGAAAATCTAGTCTTTCTAAATTTAAAATTTGTTTATAACTTGTTATAATTAGAATTTGTAATTTCATGTCTATTCATTTAGAGTACATAAAAGTTAATATTATTATTGTAATTTAGATGTTTTTCTTATTTTGTATTTCTTTGCTCAAGTGATTTTTATGCACTTAGAAAAATTTGAAATTTTAGATTATTGATCTTGGAAAGAATTGGTTTCAATTACTCTTGAAAATTGTACAAAGAGTACAAAAATTAAAAGGAATGCGCAAAGGTTCGCAAATGTGAAAAAGAGGCACAAAATAAGACCAATGTAAAAAGATGCACAAAAATGTGCCAAAATTTTTTTGAAAAAGATACGCAAAGCACCACATGTGGTAATTCTCTTCTTTCCAAATTCTTTCAATCTCTTAATTCAAATTGATCTTATGTTCATTTATATTTTATTGAACTTTGAAATATAGAATTTTTTTATTCATCTCTCTTGTAATAATTTTCTATATTCAAATGTCTAAATTGAATCATGTCTTTGATAAATTCTTCTTACTTACAATGTTATATCACTTCTTAAATTCTATGAATTTCTATGATTTGCATAATGTTATTAGTTTTAGATTGCATACCTTATGTTAATCACTTTTAGATTAAATTTTCAAATGAATTTCATATAATTACTTACATTTCTTGTCTATTTCTTCTTCACTTTATGTTGTTGTCAAAAAAGTGGAGAAATTATTGTGTTTGTATGTTTTGTTTGCATTCTGATTTTGTATCATTTAGCTTGTGGTCTTGTAATTTTTTGTTAAAAATTTTTGAAAAAAAAAAATTGTTTTCTTTGGTTCAAAATGCCTCTTTATTTTCATGTATACATCAATTCAAGGGGAGTTTAGGAGATTTGTTTAAATTGAAATCATACAAACAATAATTGTTTTGCCATCATCAAAAAGGGGGAGATTATTAAGATAGTTGCTATTTGCATGCTTTACATTTTTGTAACTTGTATAGTTTTGATGATTCCAAACATTATTATTCAAATATGAAGTTATCCCCTAACAATTTTAGAAGATTTGTATTTTCTCTTGTGTATACTAACATTTCAGGAAAATCAAACTCCAGACTACGAAGACTTCAAATCAAATTCAGCATGAGATACTTTATGAAATTTGAAGCTTGTACTTTTCTTTGAAATTAAATTGAAAGGGAGTGATTGTAATTTGAGTGAATAAAAACATACACACACACATAAGGAGATCATATAAAATTTATACTGATCATACGGGATGATATCCGTTCGTACGGGACGATCAGACATTTATCTCCTATTGAGCACATGAAACGAATAGGAACTGGCTTGAAATTTTTTTAAGTCCTATTCGTCCAGGATGAAATTAAAAATCGTCCAGGACGATCTGGCCTCTATAACATTTTCTTTCAGTTGAAATTAAATTATCGTTCAAGACGATTGGTCCTCTGTAAAATTTTCGTCCAAATGAAATTAAATATCGTCCTGGACGATCTGGTCTCTGTAAAATTTTTGTCCTGACGAAATAAAATTATCGTACATGACGATTGGTCCTCTGTAAAATTTTCGTCCAGACAAAATTAAAAATCGTCCAGCACGATCTGTTCTCTGTAAAAATTTTGTCCAGACGAACCAATTTTCGTCCAAACGATTAACCGACTTAGAACAATTTTCAGCAGTTTCTAGAATCGACCTAGTAATAACCGTTCGTGCCGGACGAACTTAGTTCGTACGAGATGATCAGTGTGTACGAAGAAATTTCGTACACATATACAAATAGAGTCATTTCAAAGCATTTAAGTAAAATCATCCAGGATGATCCACGATCGTACGGGACGATCCACTGCGTACAGAATTGAAAACTTGCAGTTTTTGGATAGTTTTTCTTATCTTTTCTATAAATACTCCAAATTAGACTGCCACCCAATCTTTTTGTCATTTGATCTTCGTGCCTCTTGTGGGAATAGTCAAGGAGAGAGTGGAAGTGTACATTCAAGGGAGGATTCCTACCACTGGAGCGTGAAGGCTTCACTTGGAGTTTAAAGGTAAGAATCTCTACTTGTGAATTGGGATTACTTCGCTCTTTTCCTTCTTCCTTCTAGATTCTTGTGAGAAGCTCTGTCAAGGAGATCCGGTTCTCTACCATCACTTCGAGAGTGTGAATAGCCGAAGGGTTCGCTGCCTACACTTGGAGAGTGTGAATAGCCGAAGGGTTCGCTGCCTACACTTGGAGAGTGTGAATAGCCGAAGGGTTCTTTGCCTTCACTTGGAGAGTGTGAACAGTCGAAGGATTCTCTGCCCACATTAGGAGAGTGTCAAAGGATGAACGGTTCTCTGCCAACACTGGGGATTGTGTGAAAGGACGGACAGTTCTCTGCCAACACTGGGGATTATGTAAAAGGACGACGGTTCTCTACCGCACCGGGTAGTGGTGAAAAGAATGTGTTGTAAAGGCTTCTTCGCCTTGTTGTGGGTGCAAAAGGAGAGTCACTATTGGTATTAGTGCAATACTCAAAGGGTGCCTCTGGGGAGTGGTTGTAGGTCTGGTTTTAGACCGAACCACTATAAATCTGGTGTCATTTACTTTACTGTTTTTACGTTTCCGCATTTTATTTTTAATTTTAAGAACTCTGTGGTTGAAAAATATTTTCTATAAAAACTTAAAAGAAATATTTTCTTTTCGGTTTAACATAATTTTAAAAGAGGGCTTAAAATTTTTTAAACTACCAATTCACCCCCCCCCCCCCCTCTTGGTAGCCTTAGGACATTAACTTAGGTTTAATAACCTAATTACTAGACTCAACACACTTGATTTTGATGTTATTATGTGTAAGTCAATCTAGAGACATAGAGTGGAGTGCCGTGGAACTCCAAACTTTTCTCTGCAATGTTCCAAGTGTTGCACCCCTTGGTTAGTTTTATGTTTGTTTCTTTATCTATTATGTGTAGATAATGGTGTAAGGAATAAAGAGACAGAAGGAGAGCAAAAAAGAAAGAGATGTGTATAACTTCTCTAGATTTTCAAATATATATATCATTGCAACTAATGATTGTTTGGATAAGCAAGATATTTTTTTGAAGTGTAATGTTACAATATGAAGAAAATTGCATAAAAGATAAGGATTCTAGAATTAGCCAAACACAAATTGAATGTGATTTCTAAATTTAATGAATCCAAAATTTATTATCAAATTATATTATTAGAAGATTAATTAACACCTAGATGTTTATATTTTACTATCTTGAATCTTTTCAACTAAATTAGTATATAAGAAAACATATAACTTATAAAGTTCAAGTCAAATGACTAAAATAGAAAGATGTCTCGACAACAAAAGTTGGTAGAATGAAAAAAAAATTAAAAATAGGCTTCACATGCATTTAGATTGCTCAACTGTAGCAATGCCATAAGCCCTTGCCTTTTTCTAATGAATATGAACATAAAAAAAAATTAATGCAATGATAGGAAGAGAATTATTTATTTTGTTTATAAATTATGTTATAGATACAACAACAACATCAAGCCATGGCTCCAAACTTTATTGAAAAATAAATAAACAATAAGTGCACTAAGTGCACCAAATGCTAATATGTAATGAAAAATAAATAAACACGAAGATACAACAACAACAGTAAGTGCACCAAATGCTAATATTTAAGGAAAAATAAATAAACCATGATGGTAATGTGTGGGATAAGCTCAAGTGAGTTTGTACAAACTTGAAATTGAGTTGAACTTTGAATAAATCATGTCATTTGTGTGTAATATATATATTTAGCACTAATCTATATGCATATAATTGCTAAATTTAGCCAAACATTTTTGATAAATTGTCATACTATGGTCTTCAAAATTTTGCATCCCTGCCTTCTTTGCTTTCAGGAACTTTTTAACATATTAAGTTATGAGGTAAATTTTCAGAATGTGGATTGGGTTTGAAATAAGACAATGCCCAAAGATTTCACCCTCATTTTGCGAGGATTTTATGATATGAGTTTTGGTCTCCTGTAGATGCAAGCCCCTATAATTAATTAACCCTGCTGCTAATGCGAAAGAACTTTTGAGTAAGTCCCATCATCAATCAGATATGTAGAGATACATAAATGGAATATAGTAGTAGTGCGGGTTTAGGTGTTTTGAAAATGTGATATTTTAAATTAGAAACTTCCACATAAGTGGCCTACCTTACCATTTCTTTATTGGAAAAAAAATATTCTAATGTGCTAGTGGGGCCACGTGCCCCTAGTGTCCCCACCGTGGCTCCACTATTGCATGTAGGATGATGAAGTAAGAGTTTACTTGATATGATTTGATTTTGCTCGACCAAGTGCAGACAAAAATTTTTATGCTAAGTATAAGTTTTTCCAAAAAGAATGATGACATTTTATCTATAATAATCAAAATTCTAATGTCTACAAATTAATATCATCATTCCTTTTTAATTATAAAGAAATTAAGCACATCTTAATGGTTTTTAACAACTTATATAAAGTTTCCTTCATTTGATATTTAAATATTTCATAAAATTTTGATACAATTAAACTTTTTTCATGACTACAATTATTGTCCCTGGTGCCCCAATTTTATAACCAACATGTTGTAACCAATTCATTCTAGTTACAACAATACATTACATTTAACACAATCAACTCAATCAATCCATCACTAGCTACAACCATGACTCCCGAAGCCAATTTGGAAATTCTGCTCATCAATGACTATATTGTTCCTGCGTTGCTGCGCATTACCAATGACCACTACCTTACTATCATCATCATTTTGAGCGAAGGCAAAGCACATTTGAGAAATACTTGATGCGAAAATTATTCCCGTGGAATCTAATGTAACTGTCACATCTCCATCAAAGATCAAGTCAATTTGCGGAAGGTATATATTCTCGAAGTTAGTGAAGTCATAACATGTGTCGAGAAATTCGAATGGAGGCGCCATCGTGTAGTTTGTCATGTACTTTCGAAAAGTGTCACGAAGGGCAAAGTAGGCAGTAGGTGGCAGGCGGCTAATCACTGCGCCGGAGTCCAACAAAGTTCCAGGGCCAGTGAATATAGTAGGTGAAAGGTTGAGCCTTGTACCTTGAACAGAAATGGCAATGAGATTGAGGAAGTACAAGGATGGCAGGTTTGGGTTGGTTAGCATCGGTGTATACATCACACCAGGGATAGAGCAACCTAGTAAGAGGTATCCGATTTTGTTGGTCCCTGATGGTAGACAATATGAGAATACCTTGTTATAAAATTGAGCTGTTTGGGAAATAAATGAAACAGGCCCCCGGCCAAGGCCTAATAACCCATCTACTTGCCCGAAACTCCCACTATTGTTATGTCCACAACCATAGTGGAAGTTGAGTATAGTATCAGAGGAGAATGTTAAGGTGTCTTGAATGAAGGATCCTTTAGTATAAGAACCGTCAGCATAGTTTGCTTCGTATAGACAGGTATCAATTGAGGAGCAACCAAATTGGATGAGATCAGTACAATAGTTTGATTTGCATGGGATTTTGATGAAGGAGGAGGACTTGGTTGGGTCATAAATTGGGTCTTTTTGGGAGTAGCAATTATCGCTGGGAACACATTGGATCCAAGTGAGAATGCCACCAGTGTCCAACAACACTGAGAAGTACTCTATAGGGTTACCTAGGCCTATAGTGACAATATAGTTGTAGCTATTAAGAGGTATGCCGCTTTCTACTGGAACTCCTGCAAAAAGAGAGCTTGTAATAGGGTTGAGACGGGCAGTGGAATTGCCAGCGCGATGATGGATATAGTCAACGCGGTGTTGGTCTTGACGGAGGATCTCCACATGGGACAACTTCTTCTGGCTTGGCAGGGATGAGCACTGGCCGTGCCGGTGGACCACCTTAAGCTGGGAAGCGCTAATGCCTGTTACAATTGGAATAGCTAATCAATATATGTATTGAGTTTTTTTGCTTTTGCATCATGTTTATACTAGTGATATCTATAAAATAAGCTTCATTGCTACATGATTTATTTTTATTAAAATTAAATTAATATAAAATAGTCTCCAATAGGGAATTAAGAAATTATTGAAATTTCTAGCAAACTTTTATCAGGCATGGAGCAGGAGTTGCTCGGCAATAGTGACTTGACGTTAATGACATTTTCTCCGGCAAGCTCTCGTGCTGATGCTAGAAAATTCATCTCTATTAGAAGCAAAAAGAAGAAGATATTGAGAAGAATATAATAAGAGAGTAGAGAAGAAGAAGTTGCCATGAGAATAGAACTTTAAAGCTCTTTTTAGGCTAATTTGGAGGAGTAAGCTAAGTGGAGTTGGAGCTTTATAGGCGATGGATTATTGTGCATATTTAGATTATTAGAAATTTAATTTAGAATATAAGTCATTGTTTTAAGGGAACATTAAGTTTTGGAAGAAGAGATCAAATAAGGGTTTTGGCCTATAAAGATGGAAACAAATGTCTATTGCTTGGGCTTGTTCTTATATTACCAACTTGCTTACTTTTCCTTAAGTCTTAGTTTTATATGAAGTTATAAATTATTTACATTCCTATCAATCCAAATTTGTTGAAAGGTGTTGACTTTCATATTTTGCCCTATGTTTGATCAAGTATAAACATAACAACTAATGATGAGTGTCGAAAAGTTAGAATATCTTGTAGCTTTCCCAAGACATGACTTTTTATTTTTTAACAAAAAAACACACAAAAAATCTTGATGGTATTTTCAGTGAGGATTTAATTTAGGGCATAAGATAATTATCAGTTAATTAGAGTATTTTATATCAAAGAATTAGATGTTTTTTTTACAAAATGGGTAATTTATTTTATAAAATAGAAAAATCAAATGCACAAATTGAACAAATTTTTTGCTATGTGTAAAATCTAATTGTGTTGATCAATCAAGTTGTATTACTGTATGTGACCTCAATTATGTTGTTGTATAGTTGGGTTGGAGATAATCAAAGAGAGGAGTGCTACAGCAATCCGGATTTCAACGACATTATGCTGTCAATCAGACTTGAGACATATCAAATTTTAAATTATTTTTTCTATGAAAAAAAGATAAAAGTATAAATTTTATCCCTATATGTAATTCTAAATATTAATTATATTAATGGAAAATGTTATATTTTTTAACTTTGATAAAAATAAACGAAGGAAAAATATTTAAAAAAAGAGAATATAGATTTCTTCTTTCTATTACAATTTAAGTAAGTGCTTGTGCAATTAATAGAGGAAAGAGTCAAAAGATTATTAAGTAGTTCCACAATTGGCTTGTAATAATGATCAGGCAAAATTAAGAAATGAAGGTATCTCAATTAATAAATTATTTTCTCCAAATTGCATATTACTCTATAACTAAAGATTAATACATACGAATTGATCACTTCAACTTTTAAAAAATCTATCATTATTAAATTACTATTTCAACTAAACATATAGATAAGATCAATTTGTCAATTCATGTTATAATATACAAGCCCACCTTCTCATATGTTTCTCTTTTGTAAAGGGCAAATCATTATCCGAATGACTACAACTTTTTATGTTAACCAAAAAAAGTTGATCATAGTCATATGTACATACATCAAACAAACTGCTAGTTTTCACAAGAATGAGTTTATTCCACTATCAGCTATCAACTAAAGATAAAAAGGGTATTAGATCAGAAGATATCTAAAATAAAAGTAGTAATACATTAACCAAAATTCATTCATTAGAATCTTAAATAATAAAAATTCATAAATCAACCACGATGAAATCAAATTTTAAATGCCTAATAAAACTCTTCATAGGTTTATTGAAAACCCACCAACTATCGAGTGCTCATAAGATAATTATAAATTTACATAAAAATTGAACTTCAAGTTCTATCAATTTTATGTATGTTACCAAAAAACCTATGATATATATATATATATATATATATATATATATATATATATATATATATATATATATATATATATATATATATATATATATATATATATATATATATATATATATATATATATATATATATATATATATATATATATATTCATCACAACTAATGATTGTTTGTTTGGATAACCAAGACATATTTTTGAAGTGTAATGTTACAACATGAAGAAAAATGCTTAAAAGATAAGGATTCTAGAATTAGCAAAAAACAAATTTAGTATGTGATTTCTAACTTTAATGAAGCCAAAATTTATTATCAAATGATAGTATTAGAAGATTAATTGATACCTAGATGTTTATATTTTACTATCTTGAATCTTTTTTTACAAAATTAGTATATAAGCAAACACATAACTTATAAAGTTCATGTAAAATGAATAAAATAGAAAGATGTCTCAACAATAAAAGTTGATAAAATGAAAAAAAAAATTAAAAATTTGTGTCACATGCATTTAATGCTCAAGTGTAGAAATGCCATAAGCCCCTAGCTTCTTCCAATGATATGAAAGTAAAAAAATAAATTAATTCTATTGCAAACGAGAATTATTTATTCAGTTTATAAATTATTTCTTAGATACAACAACAATATCAAGCCTTTATCTCACTATGTTAAGTCGACTACATGAATAGTTTTTCTCTATAATATAATTAGCATAAATTGCTTGTCCACTAAGCACACTAAGTGCAAATATTTTATGAAAAATAAGTAAGTCATGCTTGTAATGTGTTGGATAAGCTCAAGTTAGTTTGAACTAACTTGGAATTGAGTTCAACTTAGAATAAATCATGTCATTTATGTGTAATATATATGTATCGCCAATCTACATGCATACATTTGCTAAAGTTAGCCATCAACATTTATGATAAAATGTCCTCCTATGGGCTTCGAAAACATGTGCCCCTACCTCTCTTGCTTTTAGGAGAGTTTTGATGAAACTTGTTAAATATGAGTTAGGTTGTTAAACCTAAGCTTTTCTACCAAAGGCTAACCAAGAGGGGGGGAGGGTGAATTGGTTAACTTAAAATTTACTCCTCTTATTTAAAAAAAAATTAAGTTTTAAAAATAATTTTTCAACCACAGATAATCTTAAAACAAAAACAAATAAAAAGCAACGAAAAATTAAAAGACACAAGATTTATAGTGGTTCAGTCAAACACGACCTACATCCACTCCCTGAACTCTCCCACTTCAGGTATTACACTATTACCACTAGTGTCTCTACTTTTGCTCCCACAGCAAGGCGGAGAAGCCATCACAAAACTCTCTTCCACCACTACCCAGTTCATTAGAGAACTGTCATCCTTTTACACTCTCTAAGTATTGGTAGAGAACCTCTCACTATTCACACTCTCCAAGTGTCGACAGAGAACCATTGTCCTTTTACACTCTCCAAGTGTAGGCAGAGAACCTTTGGTTGTTCATAGTCCTCGAGTGTCAGCAGAGAACCGAATCTTCGTGAATGATCTTCTCGCGAGAAATCTAGAAGAATAAGAAAATAGAGTGAAGTAATCAAAAATTACAAATTGAGATCCTTACCTTTGAGTAACTTAGTGAACCCTTCCCACTCCAATAGTAAGCAATCCCCTTCAAACTCTCTCACTCACTCTCTCCTTCAAATTCTCTCTAGTATACACGAAGACCAAATGGCAAAAAGATTTACAGACAGTTTAGAATGGACCTTTTATAGAAAAGACATGAAAAATCATCCAAAAATTATAATTTTCAAGTTCTAATCGACCACGATTTCCCCATATGATCCAATTTTGTATGTACGAATAGTGTAAGAACTATTGAGTATGAACTTACAATGAAATGGTATAAATTGCATTTATACCTGATCATCATCCCGTACGAACATGGTTCGTCCGGTATGAACAGTTATTCTCAGGGGTCGTTGGTACGAAAAGCAGGATGAATTCTAAGTTTCAAGAATAGAGACAATAATCCTGGGTCGAACGATAAATATCATCTATACGAACTATATCTAGAGAGCAACATCCTGGGAAAAATGATAAATATTGTTTGGAAGAATAGTTCATTTTCCCAAATCCCGAGCACATCGTCCTGGGACGAACGATAAATATCATCTGGTCAAACTGTATCCAGAGAGCATCATCCTAGGATGAATGATAAATATTATATGGATGAACTATATCCAGAGAGCATCATCGTGGGATGAACGATCTGTATATAAAAAAATTGAATTTCAAAGCTCTCTCCCGGTGTGTGTGTGTGTGTGTGTGCGCGCGCGCGCTAAGTTACTCAATTATAATCATACTCTCTCAGACTCAAATAAAAATAAAAAAGTTATAGACTCCAACCTTTAAAACACTCTAGATAGATCTTGATTGAAGTTTTCAACAATCTGGAGTATGATTTTCTTGAAATGTTAGTACACACAAGAACAAATACAAATATTTCAAAAATTGTTAGGAGAAAATTATAATAAAAATAATAATATTTGAAATCATAAAAAACATACAAGTTGCAAGTATATAAAACATGCAAAGATAAGTATCAACTTTCTCAACAATCTCCCCCTTTTTTTATGAAAAAATAATTATTATTTGTATAAAATTAAAAGGCCATAAGTTTCTCCTTGTTTCAACTCAAGCTTCCAAGTTTATGATTTTGATGACAACTAATAATATTTATTTCTCCTAGTATTTGTAGTGAATATTTCTTTCTATGTTGACTAATATTCAGGTACATCATGCACCATTCTTTGAAGATTCAAGGCTTAAGATTACGTAGAATTGGTCGTATTAAATGAGTCTGTAATTTTTATTTTTTGAGTCAAGTCTTGTAATGATGTATGTTAGTTTGTTGATCATGCACACACATAGAGGGAGCAAAAAATGATTATAAATATTTTAACTTTTTTTTCACCGTACTATAGATATAGTGTAACGGAAATAAATTAAAATATTTATTTTTCCTGGAAAAATTATTTTTGAATATAACTAATCATATTGTACGATCACCACATCATACTGTACGATATGTTATAATTAAAAAGCTCATGGTCCATTAAATTAGGCAAAGATTTGAATTTGAAAAGTTATTCTAAACGTATTGTAAGATCATAATTGTAATGTAATATGTTTAAAATATTGCCTAATTTAATCCTGTGATTATTCAATCAAAATGGGTTAATTTTAATATTTTGATCATGCTGTACGAACAGGATCATACTGTATGATCAACCAAGACAATGTTGGCAAACAGCTCATTTATTGAACTGTTCATACAATACATCATACCAGACATCGTATTGTACTATGTTCATACAGTACTAACTGGACATCGTATAATACTAACAGGTTAATTTCTGCACATCATACTGGACGATCTTGCGATCGTACAATACGATATTTGACAGTTGAATTGAGTTTTTTTAGGGTTTTTTGAGCCCTCTATTTAAGCACTCTCATAAGACTTTGTAAGAGTCTTTTTCATCCTTAGAGCTCTGTTATTTTGGATAAAACTTGAAGAGAGGACTTGAAAGGGAGAGAGGAAAGGGTGGAGTTTGAGAGAGGGAGAAGAACCTTGGAAGGGGTTTCAAGGGAGTGTGAATGAGATTTCACACGGTTGCTCTGGCAAGCTTTCACCTCAGTACCATCGGATTCAAGGTTTATCTTGAAGGAAGTTTTGGGAAGAAGAAGATATCGTTGGTGTCAAAGGACCCAGCTCCTCCGCCGCATCGGGGAAGGTGAAAGTGATTGTGTAAGGGCTTCTCCGCCAAGCTGTGGGGGCTAAAGGAGAATCACTAAAGGTTTAGTGTAATACTCAGAGGGTGCCTCCAGGGAGTGGACGTAGGTCATGGTTTGACCGAACCACTATAAATCGGTGTGTTCTTTCCTTTACTATTTCCGCACTTTATTTCCACATTCATTTTTATTACGATTAATTGCGTGGCTGAAACTAAGAATTTATCTTTTTTATTGTGAATGAAATTTGCTTCCGCATAAAGTTATAAAAAGAGTTTTCTTTTCATTAAAGAAGTTTTTAAACATCCAATTCACCCCCGTCTTGGCACATATAGTAATTTTACTCCTAAACTCCCCTTGAATCCAAAACTCCGCCTGAATGAATAAGAATGTGAGAATAAGGGGCATTATCATTTATTAAAAAAAATTATTTAATTTTTTAAACAAAAAAAATGATCACACATATCACATACACAAAAATGACACTTGAAAAATGAAAATAAAAAAAATTCCATAGAAATACAATAAAAACAAGACACAAATAGAATACGTTCCAAAAAGACTTACAAAAAGACACAAAACTTACAAACAATAAACTTGAAACTTACAAATAATATTTCTCCCCCTCTTTGACAACAACAAAAAGTGAAGAAGAAACTAAAAAACATATAATTGCTGGAAGTTATATGAGAAGCCTTTGATAATTGATCCTAAAAGAAATTAGGTTATATTTACAATAAAAAAATAAAAGCCATTAGAGAAAAATAAGAATTCATATGATGTAAGTTTAGATATAACATAGACAAGAAAAAAAAATATCAAGAACATGAATTAGTATAGACTTATGAGATAAGAAGAATTATTGCAAAGTAGATGAAATGAAATTTATGTATTTCAAATTTCAATAAAAATAAACTTGAATGAAGATGTATTTGAATTTAAAGATTAAAAGATAGAGGAAAGAATATAAACTTGTAGCACTTTGCACATCTTTTCATATTTGTGGCACATTTTGTGCATCTTTTCCATATTTATGGCACACATTGTGCATCTTTTTGTATTCATGGGCTAATTTTGTTCCTCTTTATCAATTTGTGAACTATTATGCATTCTTTTGTTTTTTTTTGTACATTTATACATTTGTCAGGTATTCAATTTGATCTTTCCAAAATCGATAATATAAAATCTCAATTTTATCTAAGTACAAAAATGTTTATATTGAAAAAAAAATAAAAAATAAGAAAACATAAAACTTGCAATAATAATATTAAATTAAGTTAGTCTAACAAAAACATGAAATTGATATCCTTAACTTGATTAAGTTATAATACAACTTAAATTTTGTGAAAAATTAGATTTTCTAATGAATTTTAAAAATATTTTATTTCAGAGTATAGCACTTATTAGATCAATTAGTCAAGAAAATCAAATAGACTAACAAACATTTCTAAAAACAAGATAGGATAACTTATATTGATATCATCGTAAAAGATATTACCTTTTGGCATGAGAGATATTAATTCAAGGATTAAAAAAATATATATAAAATAAAAAACAAGAAAACAAACACATCACATCACATGATAACACCACAGGTAAAGAAGATTATAAAAGAAGTATAGTCATCACTCAGAGGGGCCCTGATCTAGAGGAGGAGGTTGGTTGAAGAAATTAAAATAACTACTCATCATAGCAATATTTGAGCTCACAGCACTGAATTGGCCACTTATCCAACCCAAATCCTGCTGGTACTGTCCATCCTGCTGGTGTAGATGAGTATCATTTTAATCAAGGCAATAATCAAAGTGACTCTCAAGATGATCAAAGCGATGAACCAATTCCTAAAGATTTGGTCCTCCGGTAGGCACAGTTGCAGGTCCTCTCCCCTCTCCCTCAATGTCAGCACCTTCATTTTGTTTTATAAAAATGGCTTGAAATGAACCATCATGGTAGTACACAGGTTCTTCAAGGTGAGACACATCAGGATGAACGATTTTGTGTTTAAACTTGTTCAATATGAATTAGGTTGTTTAACCTAAGCTTATGTCCAACGGCTAGCCAAGAGGGGGTGAATTGGTAATTAAAAATTAATCCATCTTTTAAAAATTCAAAACCGAGAATTAACTTTAGTGAATTTTATAGAAAGAGATTTTTCAACCACAAGTTAAAACAGTAAAAATAAAAAGATAGCGGAAAATAAAAATACACAAGATTTATAGTGGTTCGATCAAACATGACCTACATCCACTCCCCGGAGGCACCCTCTAAGTATTGCATTAATTCCACTAGTGACTCTCCTTTTGCACCTACAGTAAGGAAGAGAAGCCTTTACAAAACTCTCTTCCACCACTACCCCGGTGCAGTAGAGAACTGTCATTCTTTTACACTCTTTCCAGTGTTGGCAGAGAACCGTCCATCCTTTCACACTATCCCAGTGTAGACAGAGAACCCTTCATCCATTCACACTCTCTAAGTGTAGGCATAGAACCATTTGTCCTTTCACACTCTCCAAGTGTGGGCAGAGGACTCGTCAGATGTTCATATTCTCCAAGTGTGGGAAGAGAACCCTTTGGCTGTTCACACTCTCCAAGTGTGGGCAGAGAACCCTTTGGCAGTTCACACTCTCCAAGTGTCGGCAGAGAACTGGATCTTCGTGATAGATCTTCTCACAAGAAATCTAGAAAGAAGAGAGAAAAGAGTGAAGTAATTAAAAATCACAAGTAGAGACTCTTACCTTTGAGTACCAAATGAAACCTTCACACTCCAGTAGTAAGAATCCTCCTTCAAACACTCTCTCACACTCACTCCTTGTGTCTCCCTTCAGTTGGCACGAAGATCAGTAGGCAAAAAGATTAAGTGGCAATTCTAATTGGACTTTATATAGGAAAGACACAAAAAAATGTCCAAAAATTGTTGATCTTCAAGTCTGTACATAGTGGATCGTCCCATACGATCGTGGATCGTCCTTGAAGACCTTACTTAAGTCAGTTGCATACGAACCTAATATATATTGGTACGAACTGACTTTCTTACCTGATTATCATCCCGTACAAACTAAGTTCGTCAGGAAAGAATAGTTATACCACAGGTCGGTTTGACAAACTACAAGAAGTTATCAAAATTGGAAGTAATAAAATATTTTTCGTCCTTGGACGAATACGAGTTCGTCTGGACAACAATTTTTACAGAGATCATTTCATCCTGGGCTGAATAGGAACTCGTCTGAACAAAAATTTTCTAGAGAGCATTTCATCCTGGAATGAATTAAAGTTCATCTGGATGAAATTTTTATAGAGCACATTTTGTTCTGGCTCGAATATAGGATTTCGTCTGAACGAAAATTTTCTAGAGAGCATTTTATCCGGGGATGAATTAAAGTTCGTCTGGACAAAATTTTAAAGAGACCAATTTATCCTTGCACGAATAAGATTTCGTCTGAATGAAAATTTTTCAGAGAGCATTTCTTCCTAGAACGAATAGAAGAATTAGTCTGAACAATCAGGACTTAGAAAAATTTTCTTACTTCCTGTTCGTTCCATTGCTCTTCCGAGGGGATAATTGACTTGATCGTCCCGTACGATCAGTATGAATTCTAAAGATCTTCCCAAGTCTGTGTGTGCAAAGTTACTTAATTACAATCACTCTCTCTCAAACTCAATACAAAGAAATTACAAGCTTCAATTTTATAAATTATATCATGCTGAATTTTGATTTGAAGTCTTCATTAGTCTGGAGTTTGATTATTCTGAAATGTTAGTCCACACAAGAGCAAAAATAATTCTTCTAAAAATGTTAGGAGAAAATAAAACTTTAAAACAATAATATTTATAATTATCAAAACTTTTCAAGTTGCAAGAATATAGAACATGCAAATAGCACTCTCTCAACAATCTCTCCCTTTTTGATGATGGCAAAACAATTATTGTTCGTATAAATTTTAAATTTTAAGAATCTTCTAAAATCCCCCTGAATTGACGAACTTATGAAAATAAGGAGGCATTTCACAACAATTTTATCTTTTATCTTTTACTTTTTGATACAAAACAAGCACATGATACGACACAAACAAGCACACAGATACGATATAAAAAAGCACATAAATATGATAGAAATAATATTTTCTCCCCCTTTTTGTCAAGAGCAAAAAGAGAAGAAGAAAAAAGGACAGAAATGTAAGCAGTCATATGATAATCCTTTGATATTTGATCCTTGAAAGTGATTGAAATAAATATTGCAAAAAAAATCAAATTATTAGATAAATAAAAATGATTTGTAGAATTTAAGAAGAGATATAACATTGATAATAACAAATATATATCAGAAAACATGAATCAATTTAGACACTAAGATAAAGAAAATCATTACAAAGAAGGATGAATATAAAATTTGTATATTTCAGATGTCAATACGAAATATAAATGTACAGAAGATCAATTTGAATTAAGAGATTAAAAGATTGTGGAAAGAAATGACTACCACATGTGGCGCTTTACACATCTTTTTTAATAGTTGTGGCACATTTTTATGCATCTTTTTACTTGTGGGCTTATTTTGTGCCTCTTTTCGTAATTGCAAACCATTACACATTCCTTTTGATTTTTGTATATTTGTATATTTTCAAGAGTAATCTTGATCTTTCCAAAATAAATAATAAAAAATTTCAAATATTTCTAAGTGCATCAATATTTATTGATAAGTGAAATACAAAATAAGAAAATATCACAATTGCAATAATAATATTAAATATTAATGTTGTCTAATAAGAGACATGAAATTAACATTCTTAGTTTTATCAAATTATAAGCAAAACTTAAATTTAGAAAAATTAGGTTTTCTAATGAATTTGATTTTGAGTTACAGTTTAAGTTATAGCACTTGCAGGATCAAAAAGGTTTAGGGATTCTCATATAGGCTAACACACATTTCAAAATCAGATTAAAACAAAATAAGATAACTTGTATTGATATCATTATAATGGATATTTACAAATTAAGGAATGATATCAATACCACATAAAACTCAACATACAAAAACATCAAATGAAATAAGCATACAACTAAAATAAAATACATCACAATGTAACACATCACAAACTACTACATCACAAAACACATCAACTGAATAAAAATATAACCAAGTACATGAATCACTCTGATGGACCCTGATCTACAGGAGGAGGAGGTATAGTAATGAAGAAGTTAAAATAATTGCTTATCATAAGCACATTGGAACTAATATCATTCATCTGCGCTCTCTTGTACCCCATGTCCTAATTGTACTGAACACCCTGCTGCTGTAAGTGAGTTTTAATTTGATCAAAATGAGACTCTAAGCAATCAAATCTCTGAACCAAATCCCGATAATTTGGTTCACTAGCAGGTTCAGGTGCAGGTTCATGTTCCTCCTCTAAGTCACTAATAACATGTGCTTTACGTGGTTCATCTTTATTGAAGATTGTCCTAAAAGATCCATCATTGTAGTAGAGAGGTTCTTCAAAATCTTCAATTGGATGAACCAATTCATACTTCTTCTCCAAAATGTAGGCAACAAGATATCCTAAGGCAATGTTCTTTTTACATCTATTTGGTACAGTTTAAATCCTCTAAAACAGGCAAAGGCTAACAAAACCCTAATTATTTCACGTCTAGCTACAAGGGCAAAAGTCTCCTCAAAATCAATCCCTCCAATCTGATTATACCCCTTAGCAACTAATCTAGCCTTATTTCTAATTACTCCTAAGTCATTCATTTTATTTTTGAATATCCACTTAGTTTCAATTATACTTTGATCCTTTGGCCTTCTAGACAATTCCCAAACTTTATTTCTTACAAATTGATTTAACTCTTCTTGTATGTCCAAAATCTTAAACTCATCCGAAAGTGCTTGATTAATATTTATGGGTTCTATTATTGAAATGAAGGCTAAATGATTGACTTCTTTGTTCAATCCACGTATAGTCCTTACATCTTCACTAGGTTTACCAATTATTAATTCCCTTGGGTGGTTTTTAGAAAATCACAAATCTCTAGGCAAAGGGTTTTCTATCTCTAAAATTTTTTCCAAATTTATTTTATCAATCTTTTGGGAGTTAATCTCAATCTCATCTTCTACAATATTTAGCTCTTCTAAAATTCCAGATTCATCAAATACAACATATGTGGTCTCCTCAATTACCAAAGTTCTTTTGTTGAATACTCTATAAGTTTTTCCAACACTTGAGTATCCTACAAAAATTCCTTCATCTAATTTTGGATCAAATTTTCTTGAAGCAGATTTTCCATAATTTTGAATAAACACCTTGCAACCAAAAATATGAAAATGTGACAAATTAGGTGTTCTTCCTTTTAGCAACTCATACGGTGTTTTGTTTAATTTAGATCTCACATTCACCCTATTTTGAACATAATATGTAGTGCTAACCGCCTCAGCCCAAAAATATTTAGAAAGTGAGTATTCTGCCAACATGGTTCGAGCGGCTTCTATTAATATTTTGTTCTTACTTTCGACTACCCCATTCTGCTGAGGGGTTCTAGGTGCAGAAAAGTTGTGATCAATTCCTTTCTCTTTACAAAAATTCTCAAATTTTTCATTTTCAAATTCCCCTTCATAATCACTTTGTCTAGTCATAATTTCACATCCTAGCTTTCGTTGAATCCAAGTCGAAAAGTTTCTAAATTCCTCAAATAATTCACTTTTATGAAATAGAAATCTAACCCATGTGAGTATAGAGTACTCATTTATAATCACAAATTCGTATACCTTTCCTCCTAGACTTATAGTTCCAATTGGTCCAAAAAGATCCATATGCAAAATCTCCAATGGTTTACTAGTTCTAAGGTCCTTATTGGACTGAAAAGAGGACTTCACTTGTTTTCCTAATTGACATGCATCACAAAGGTGGTCCTTAGTAAAGTCTAGTTTTGGTATACCTCTCACTAGGTTCTTTTGGATAATCCTCCTAAGATTTTTCATGCTAAAGTGACAAAGTCTCCTATGTCAAAGTCATGATTCATCAGAAATAGTTTTTAAACTAAAAATAGTAGGAATTTGAATGCAATTCAAATCTAGCATATTCATATCATTTACCCTTATACCATTCAAAACATCATTTCCATTTTGGCTTAATATACAACTTGTAGGAAAAAAATTTACACAATACCCTTTGTCACATAGCTGGCTTATAGTTAACAAATTATGCTCTAAGCCTTCTACTAATAACACATTTTCAATGTAAAAATTCTTAACATTTCTAATTATACCTGACCCAACCACCTTCCTTGCGGTGTTATCTCCAAGTAACCTTGCCTCCACTCCTGGCTTCCAGCGATATGAATTGTGCAGTATCTCCAGTCATATGCTTTGAATATCTACTGTCCAGGTACCATATGCTCTCATGAGATCTTATGTGAGAGCAACCCTGCAAGATTATCAAATGTTATACCTGGAAACCCAAACAAGTTTGGGTTCTCCTTTTAGCAATTTATAAAGAGATGCATGTATGATATGTCTAGGTTTATGCATCTTAGGTTTCCACACCAAAATAAGTTTTCTTCTTCAAAGTATAGGTATGAGCTATGTGTCTAATCAATCCACAATTGTTACATTTGACTTTTGGAAAAGGATTCCTAAGTCTCTACTATTCATTTATCGATTTAGGGATTGCATAAATTTAAGATACAAAATAGGATTAGTGAAATCTTCAAGTTTAGAGGTTATCCTATTATCCTCGAGAGTTTTTATCATTAATTTGTAAAATGAATTCATATCTTCCAAAATTCAATTTATATAATTGATTCTATAAATTTTGCTCTCATATTCATCCTTTAAATTTTTAAATTCTTTTTCAAGTTTTGCATAGGATGATTTCAAACTTTCATGATTTTTATTCAAGTCATCAAAGTCATCAAGTAATTTCATGTGGTTGTTATCAATTAAAGCATAATTTTTCCTAAAGATTTCATGTTCCTTTTGTAGTTTCTCAAATTCTAAGCTTAGACTAGTATGCATTTTCTTCATCTTTCTATATGCATCATGCATGTGTTAAGAAACTTCAAAACGTGTATCATAAGTTAAGTCAGATACCTCTTCTTGATCTGACTGATCAAGATTAATGGAATTAAGCACAGATTAGTGACTTACTCTTCCTTTTCCATCTCTGATGAGTCTGAGGCTAAGTCAGCCTAGAAAACTCTTTAGAATTTCTTCTTGCCCTTCTTCATAACTGGTTTCTCCTCTACCTTCTCCTTGCTAGGTGTGGCTTTGAGTTTTGGGCAATCTGTCTTAATATGTCTAGGTTTCCTGCACTCATAGCAATTAACATCATTTGAAACCTTGACATTCCTATTAAATTTACCTCGATTCCATTGCTGGTGTCTCTTCTACTTCCTCTTCAGAAAACTTTTGAATTATCTATTCATTAATACGATGTCATCTTCATCCTTAGGTTGTAAGTGTTCACTCTTAGATTTCTCCACTTTTAGTGCTGTGTTCTTCTCCCTTCGTGGTTCACCTGCATCAATCTTTCTTTGGCTAACTCCTTACTCGTAAGCAATTAGTGATCCAAGAAGATTGTCAATAGAGTAAATGTTTAGATCTTTAGATTCTATAATTGCAGTAATTTTAGCATCATAAGCAGTAGACAAATAATGAAGAATCTTATTAACCATTTCAACATTCGTTAGTTCCCTACCCAATGCATGTAAAGAGGTGCTATTTGTGTGAATCTTGTGTACATATCAGAAATGGATCCATATGATTCAATGAAAAATAGTTCATAATCATGCAACAAGATATTAAGTCTAGATAGCTTAAACTCATTAGTCCCCTCATAAGTTATACAAAGTCTATCCTATATGTCCTTTCCACTCTTACAAGTAGAAACCCGCATGTAATTTAATGATTTAAGTGCACAAAAGAAATTATTCAAGCATTTGGCGTTTAGTTATGCTAAGTTACGTTCTTCTACTATCCAATCCATTAAAGGTATTTTAACTCTAACTCCATCAACTAGTCTAGTTGATTTTGTATACCCTTCTTGAACTAAGATCCACATATGGTAATCAAGTGACTATAAAAGTATAGACATGCGTGTTTTCTAAAAACCAAAAGGAATATTGTCGAATAATGGAGGTCTAGTTATAGAGTAACCCTTAGGTGTATTTCGGTTTTCAAATGTAGCCATCTACGTGTTATGGATCAATGGTTTATGATTTTGAAGATAACAAACATTCTTATTTCTCTACGACTACCTTATATACTGACATTTCAGGTTCACACGATCGGACTGCAATTTGGAATCAGCTCAAGAATGGGTACACTAGGTCTGAGTCAGCTTGTACACTTTTTCCTTTCTTGAGTCTAATGTATTTGGTGTGGCTCCTGATATTTTGTAACATGGAAAATTTTTTGTTGCTCCCTAAAGACTTCTATTTTTGGTAACATCATTTGGGAAGATATTTATATCATCTTAGACAATCTGTCCAAAAATAGAGACCCTAATTAGGGCATCCTCATTAAGGCAGCCGTCAGCAGCTGATTGGCCTGGACGATACCTATATCGACCAGAATGTTAGTCTTAGTTCAGAAAGAATTAGTCGCCTTAATCAGTTTAGGATTTCTTTGTTTTAAGAAATCAGCCAGGACGATATTCCTATCGTCTAGTATGATCTAACTCATTTATGCCTAAATTGAACTCGTATCTTTGGAAAGTATTAATGGTTGATTGATATAATCACATCATCCTGGACAATCGTAGGATCGGCCGGGATGATGTCCTGGATGATTTACATCGGACAGCTCAAATTCAGGGTGATGCTCTGGACGATTGAAAACAGTCTTAAACTAATCGGCCTGGACGATCATGATATCGGCCAAGACGATGAAACCAAATTTCTTTTTATCGTCCCAAATCATCCCAGGATGATGAGATGAATTTTTACTGATCAACCAGGATGTTATAACTATTGTCCTAGATGATAATGTCGGCAACTTGCATTAATGAGCTTGTTTTGAGCTTTTCTATTTAAGCTTTTTCATGACACTTGGTAAGTATCTTTGGCAGCCATTGTAGCTTCGTTCTTATGGAGGAGACTTGAAGAGAGAGCTTGAAAGGGAGTGAGGAACAGGTGAAGTCTGAGAGGGAGAAGATTCTGTGAGAGGGGACTCAAGAGAGTATGGAGGGGATTCCACACGGTTGCTCCAGCAGGCTTGCATCTTAATGCCGTCGGATTCAAGACTTGTCTCGAGGGAAGTTCAATAAAGAAGAATTTCTTTTTGGTGTCAAAGGACACGGCGACTCTACCTCACCGGGGAAGGTGGAAGTGATTTTGTAAGGGCTTCTCCGCCTAACTGTGGGGGCTAAAGGAGATACACTTATTTTAGTGCAATACTTGGAGGGTGCCTCCAAGGAGTGGACGTAGGTCAAGATTTGATTAAACCACTATAAAACTGGTTTGTTCTTTCTTATTATTTGCTTCCACATTTAATTTCTGCATTTGTTTTATTTGTGGTGTTTTGGTTAGTACTTTGCTTAAAGTTTCTTCTTTACCGATTCACCACTCTCTTTATTTAGCCTTAGGCCAATTCTATTGGGCTTAACATCCGTGAAGAAGTTTCAAGTGGTATCAGAGCACTTTCTAGTGTCATCTGAGAACTTTCAAGTGCTATCAGAGCCGGTTTCAAAAAAATAAGTTTTTAAAAGCTTTTGAATTTTGATTCATGGCTAATTTTTCAATTCATAATATTGCAGAAGGTTATTCAATCACCAGACCACCTTTGTTTGAAAATATTACATTTAATTTTTGGAAAATTCGTATGACTAGTTTCTTACAATCGATTGATTTTCTCTTGTGGCATATAATTTTAACTAGTTATTCATCACTGTCATGTATTATTAATGGAGTTAAAATTTATATTCCTTTTAATCAATGGAATAGTGAAGAACAACTCAATGCAAAATCTTTAAATTGCTTTTCTGTGCTTTAAATTCTAAAAATTTTATGTTAGTTTCCATGTGCACTACTGGTAAGG
This sequence comes from Dendrobium nobile, assembly GCA_022539455.1. Lineage (NCBI taxonomy): Eukaryota > Viridiplantae > Streptophyta > Magnoliopsida > Asparagales > Orchidaceae > Dendrobium > Dendrobium nobile. Next base: position 36,469,153 of record CM039723.1, read on the forward strand.
AAGTTTGGGATAAACTACACACCATATACGAAGGCACTAGTGAAATAAGAAATTCAGGTTGAATATGTTAATGCATGATTTTGAACTATTTTTCATGAAACCTTATGAGACAATCTTAGACATTTATACTAGGTTTATTCAAATTGTGACCTCATTGCATGCTTTAGGAAAAGAATTTTTAAATTTTGAAAATGTTAACAAAATTCTTTGTTGTATACTGGATAAGTTTGATGCTAAAATTGTTGCTATTTGTGAATAAAAAAATTTGAATGATTATTCTATTAATAATTTGATTGGCTCACTCATTGCCTACGAGCGAGATTTGGGTCAAAGACTTTTGGATGCAAGTGAAACGATTGTTCTAAAAGCTGAAGATATAGAAAGAGATAGCTTAGTTGGAACGAATGCAATGACTTGTCAAGCAAATCACAAAGCTCACCAAAGCATAAGCAAAAGTGGAAAAAAGGTAAAAGTAGTAAGGATGTCCATAGTTCTTCTAATGTTATTTGCTTCTGATGCAGGAAGCTTGGACATATGAAAAATCAATGCCCTAATTTAAAAATTCTTCTTACAAAAGAAAAAGGCAAGGTGAAGCAAAATTTAAATTGGGAAAATAATGAAAGGCAAAAAATCTCATGGGCAGACTTGGTTTCTGAAGCATCGGACCAGGAGAAAGATAATGATTAAAAGCCTTATTTGTATTTTTTTTATGTGTTTTGTTTTTATTTTTTGTTTTTATTTTGTGTTTTTTATTTTTTGAATTTTTTTTACTTGTTTCGTGGATTTTGTCTCTGATCAACACCATATTCACTCTTCTAAAAATGAAAAATCTACTTCCTATTTTTTCTTGAAATCTTTGGTATGTTGTGTTTGACTTCTCTAAAACAGTCAAAAGAAGGAAACTCATGTTTTTGACTCTCAATCTCTATTTTCTAAAATAGGTTATTCTACTTTTGATTTAAAATCTTTTTCATCTTTTAAATTAGTTTTTGAAACTAAATTTTTTTATCTCCTTACATTTTATTTATCGCATAGGAATCTTTTGCAAATTGTTGAATCTAACTCAAATTTTTTTTAATCAAGAAATTCACTTTGTCAATAAAGGTTTACTTTTGTTTTTAAGATTTAAGAAAGGAAGCATATTCAAAAAAATTGACCAATGATGCCAAAACTAAATGATGCGCAAAGACGCCAAATTGAAAATATAGAATACACAAAGTGTATCGAAAGATACGTAGTGCGCCAACCAATTGTTAAGAGGCATAAAATGAGCCCACAAATTTTAATGCTTACCATTCTTGTACTTCTTGAAAGCTTAAGAAAATCTTTGATACTTTTGATACTTGAGTTTAAAAATCTTGATTCTTGATTCAACAATTCGTGCATTGATCTTCTATTAGATATATTTTTTGGAAGGAGATTTTAAAAAATGATTGTTTCTTTCTCTAATTTATTCTTTGATTTTGATATTGAATTAAAAAGTTTTTTAGCCTTTTTAAAAGAACTTGAGTTTGGATTATCAAAATCTGAATTTCTAACCTTTTCTGAGCTATGCGTTGTCAATCCAATTCTACTAAGGTTTTTGACTAAAACTGAGAGGTAACTTTCTCATTTTAAGAATATATGCTTTTTCATTAGATCAGGGAACATATTTTTTTCTTTTGTTCATTTTGTTTTTTGTGCCTCCTCTCTTTTTGGTAATGTCAAAGGGGGAGAATTTAATGTTGAATTTGAATCCTATTTTTTCTTTTCAAAAAAATTAAAAATAATAAAAATATTTTTTTTATCTCCCCTATTTTAAAAAGGGTTATCCTAGTGAGGGGGAGATTAGGAGAAATTGCTTTTTTTTTAAATTAAAATTGAATTGTTTGCCATCATCAAAAAGGGGGAGATTGTTGCGGATCAATGGTTTATTATTTTGATGATAGCAAACATTGTTATTTCTCTATGACTGCCTTATATACTGACATTTCAGGTTCACACGATCGGGCTGTAATTTGGAATCAGCTCAAGATTGGGTAGACTAGGTCTGAGTCAGTTTGTACACTTTTTCCTTTCTTGAGTCTATTGTATTTGGTGTGGCTCCTAACGTTTTGTAACTTGAAGATTTTCTATTACTCCCTAAATACTTTTATTTTTGGTAACATCATCCGGGATGATATTTATACGTCCTGGACGATCTGTCCAAAAATAAAAACCCTAATTAGGGCATCCTCATTAAGGCAGCCATCATCAGCTGATCGGCCTGGACGATAGTCTCAATTCAGAAAGAATCAGTTGCCATAATCAGTTTAGGAATTCTTTGTTTTAGGAAATCAGCCAGGACGATATTCTTATCATCCAGGATGATCTAACTCAATTATGCCTAAATTGATATGATCACATCGTCTGGGATGATCGTAGGATCAGCTGAGATAATGTCCTAGACAATTTACATCGGACAGCTCGAATTTAGGGCGATGCTCTGGATGATTGAAATCAGTTTTAAACTAATCGGCCTGGACGATCATGATATCGACCAGGACGATGTAACCAATTTTCTTCTAAGAACGGGTGAAGTATGGAGGGAGAAGATCCTGTGAGGGGGGACTCAAGGGAGTGTGGAGGGGATTCCACACGGTTGCTCCAGCAGGCTTGCATCTTAATACCGCCAGATTCAAGGGAAGTTCACCAAAGAAGATGTTCACTTTGAAGTCAAAGGACCCGGCGACTCTGCCGTACTGGGGAAGGTGGAAGTGATTTTGTAAGGGCTTCTCCGCCTAGCAGTTGGGGATAAAGGAGAGATACTTGTTTTAATGCAATACTTGGAAGGTGCCTTCAAGGAGTGGACGTAGTTAAGATTTGACCGAACCACTATAAATCCAGTGTGTTCTTTCTTATTATTTTCTTTCGCATTTAATTTTCACATTCTTTTTATTTGTGGTGTTTGGTTTGTACTTTGCTTAAAGTTTCTTCTTTACAGATTCACCACTCTGTTTATTTAGCCATGGGCCAGTTCTATAGGGCTTAACATTCCTAAGGAAATTTCATATGGTATCAGAGCACTTTATAGTGTCATCTGAGCACTTTTACTACGTTAATCAAAAAGTAGTCTAAACTTATGATTTTAAAATAATGCTTTGATACCACTTGTCGAAAGTTGTTCAATATGAATTAGGTTGTTTAACCTAAGCTTATGTCCCAGCGGCTAACCAAAAGGGGGGCGGTGAATTGGTAATTAAAAATTAATCCCTCATTTAAAAATTTAAAATTGAGAATTAACTTGAGTGAATTTTATATAAAGAGATTTTTCAACCACAAGTCAAAACAGTAAAAATTAAAAAGGCGGCAGAAAATAAAAAGACAAAAGATTTAGAGTTGTTCGGTCAAACACGACCAACATCCACCCCCACGGAGGTACCATCCGAGTATTGCACTAATATCACTAGTGACTCTCCTTTTGCACCCACAGTAAGGGGGAGAAGCATTTACAAAACTCTCTTCCACCACTACCCGGTGCAGCAGAGAACCGTCATTCTTTTACACTCTTCCCAGTGGTTGCTAAGAACCACCCGTCCTTTCACACTCTACCGGTGTAAGCAGAGAACCCTTCGTCCTTTCACACTCTTAAAGTGTAGGCAGAGAACCCTTCATCCTTTCACACTCTCCAAGTGTGGGAAGAGGACTCGTCGACTGTTCACACTCTCCAAGTGTGGGCAGAGGACTCGTCGACTGTTCACACTCTCTAAGTGTGCGCTGAGAACCTTTCGGCTGTTCACACTCTACAAGTGTGGGTAGAGAACACTTCGGCTGTTCACACTCTCCAAGTATCGGCAGAGAACCGATCTCCTTGACCTATCTTCTTACAAGAAATCTAGAAGGAAGAGAGAAAGAGTGAAGTAACCAAAAATCACAAGTAGAGACTCTTACCTTTAAGTACCAAGTGAAACCTTCACGCTCCAGTAGTAAGAATCCTCCTTCAAACACTCTCTCACACAAACGCCTTGAGTTTCCCTTCAGTTGGCACGAAGATCAGTAGGCAAAAAATATTAACAGGCAATTCAAATTGGACTTTATATAGGAAAGACACAAAAATAAATTGTCCAAAAATTGCTGATATACAAGTCTGTATATAGTGGATTGTCCCGTACGATCATGGATCGTCCTGGACTACCTTACTTAAGTCAGTTGCATACGAACCAAATGTATATTGGTACGAACTGACTTCGTACTCGATTTTTGTCCCGTACGAACTAATTTCATCTGGTACGAATAGTTATACCATGGGTCGGTTTGACAAACTGCAGGAAGTTATCAAAATTAGAAGTAATAAAACATTTTCGTCTTGGGATGAATACGAGTTCTTCTGGACAAAATTTTTACAGAGAGCTTTTCATCCTAGGATGAATAGGAACTCACTTGAATGAAAATTTTAAAGAGAGCATTTTATCCTTGGACTAATTAAAGTTTGTCTGGACAAAATTTTTATAGAGAGCATTTCGTTCTGGCTCGAATATAGGATTTCATCTAAACAAAAAATTTCCATGGAGCATTTCATCCAGGGATGAATTAAAGTTCGTCTATACAAAATTTTTACAGAGAGCAATTCATCCTTGCATGAACAAGGTTTCGTTTGAACAAAAATTTTCTAGGGAGCATTTCATCCTGGGATGAATAAAAAAATTCATCTAGACGATCAGGACTTAGAAAAATTTTCTTACTTCCTGTTCGTTCCATTACTCTTCCGAGGGGATAACTAACTTGATTGGCTCGTACGAATATGGTTCGTTCCATATGATCAGTATGAATTTTAAAGATCTCCCCAAGTCTGTGTCTGCTAAGTTACTTAATTTCAATCACTCCCTCTCAAACTGAATACAATGAAAAGTACAAGCTTCAATTTTATAAATTATCTCATGCTGAATTTTGATTTGAAGTCTTCATTAGTATGGAGTTCGATTATCCTGAAATGTTAGTCCACACAAGAGAAAAAATAATTCTTCTAAAAAGTGTTAGGAGAAAATAAAACTTTAAAACAATAATATTTAGAATCATCAAAACTTTACAAGTTACAAGAATGTAAAACATGCAAATAGCAACTCTCTCAACATTTTGTACTTCTTCTCAAGAATATAAGCCACAAGATGTCCTAGAGCAATGTTCTTCTTTCTCTATGGGATTAATGGCCAAATTTAGAAAGCCCATAAAGGTAGTTAAGAATGAGTTGTGCTTTGTCAATAGGTTTGCCAGTGATAATCAAATAAGTGACAGTAGAAAGAAAAGGGGTGATATTAATTCTATCACCAGCTTTCGAAATAATTGAAGTCATAAGCACATGCTGGATAATTCTAACATCTTGATGAAGAGTATTAACCTTAGGAAAATGGCATTCTTGTCTTATCTCTCTAATTATAGGATTTATTTCAGTCCAATCAAAATTTGAAGCAGAAGTCAAAGTGTGGGCTCTTATCTCCTTAATCCTTAGGTTTAAGAAAACTCCCAGATCAGCCTTGGTAATTTCTACATTCCTCCCAAAAATATAGGATCTAATCTTATCCTGGTTAGGGTTAAAAGTCATGTTTTCTACGAACTAGTGAAATATAGAAATATTATAGAAGTAAACCAAAGTAAGAATAAACTCAAACTTAGTAGAACCAAAAAGTGGTAGTATCTAAAAGGTTAAATTCTCTTGAATCAAGACTTTGGATGGAGTTACTTTTGTAGGCACAAAATTAGAGAAGGATTCCTCATTTGCTATAGAAAGGAAGTTTTCATTCTTAGTGGATGGTCCCCTAGTCAATTCCTTTGCCTGCCTTACCCTCTTTCTTGAACTTACCATTAAAAAGATTGAAGGGAATAGAAGTTTGAAAATTCTTTTGAAGAGAATGAAATTTGAGTTCAAAACCCTTTCAATTTAAAGAAAAATGATATTTCGTAAAGATGAATTTTTGTTCGTCCCATACAATGCATGGGTTCGTATGCACAAACAGATAAGGTTAAAATGAAATGACATTTCATACTCATTCAAGTTATGAGGCATCTTTTCATGTAGACTATTTGACCAGACAATCGTATAGATGAATAGGTGTTCATCCAGGATGATCGGCTATTTAAGATCATTTTTATGACAGTTGAATTCGTCCCTCATTTAGAATGACATGTGGTTCGTATGTACGAACTCCAGGTTCGTACGTACGATATAAATTGAAAATTGTTCTTATCCGTATAACCATCTATATGCATACATACGATTAAATACACATTATCCAGATGATCGTCAAGATCATAAAAAAGAATGGTTTTAAAAACTAAAAAATTGTATGCATTCTATTCTACCAGAGCAAACAATAAGCTACAGGATTCGTCTAGTACAAAATAAATTTCGTACAGACAAAATTCACACTTGAAAAATTCATCCGATTGCTTGAAAATCATGATTTTTTAATGTGAAAAGACTTGAAAAACACACAAAAACAAACAAAACAAAAAACAGGTCAAAAACATTCATGCAAAAAGGAAAAAACATACATGACAATTTTTTTTTTTTAACTTAAAACTAAAAAACATACTCACAAAAATACATATCAATGTTTTAGAAGCATTTTATTAAGAATTCAGATCAAAGAGATTAGATGGTAAGAAATCCTGGAGCTTCTGTGAGGCGAAGAGCTAGGCGATTCATGAGCGACGAAGAGCGAAGAAAAGATCTTCAGAATTTTGACAGAATCTGTGGAGGTCGATGGTTCTCTGTCGGCCTGGATGGCCGACGAAGGGTCTTTGAAGAATCAGAGTAGAGATATGATGGATTCCAATATGGGTTTGATGGATCTTAGCCGGATTTTAGTTCTCTTTACATCGGTTTCTGATTTTGTCTGTGATTTTTATTCAGAGGCTAAATTTTTTATTAGAGATAACTTCTTGAATGGTTGTTTTGATTTGAAAATACCTAAGAAGTTTTTCAGTAATTATCATTTAATTTTGTCTTGATTTCTTAATAATATTGATTTAGTTCTTGGATATGGTATTTCCTGGTGTTTGACGATTGAACCTGGGATTTTCATGAGGTGGATTCAGCTGTTACTTGGAGATTTTTTGATTGAAAATTTTCAACTGAGGAATGAAATATTGGTTGGAACGGATCAATTTAAAGATCTTTTGAGCAGTTTTTTTTATTTTTTCTTCAAGATTCTTGGAGATTTGGATACTCTTTTTATGGAGAAACTTATTATTGGTTTTGAGGCCATTTTTATGTTTTCAAGGGGATGCTCTGATAAAGAGGATGTTAGTGAAGTGATTATCCTTATGCTGGATAGTTTTTGGGACTATATTTGGAAGGCGGTTTTTGGTATTGCCATTGTTATTTCTTTGATCCATGAAGATCCAGGTTGGTTTGAGGTCATCTCTTGGCCAATTGGAGCTTCTGGACGTGGATTAACTTTTTCGAGGTGGTTGTTAGTTGATGTTAGTAATGATGAGGTGGTTGTTTATTCTATTTCTTTTCAGTTATTCTTTGATGATCAAGTCTTTTTTATTAAATTTTTGAAGGACTTGAAGTTTTTTGGTTTCTCCCATGTCTTTGTGATGAGTGAAAGTTTGTTAGGGATGTTAGACCCTTAAGAACTAGCCCGAGACTAACCAAGAGGGTAGGGGTGAATTGGTATTTTAAAAATCTTTAAACAAAAAGAACAATTATCACAAACCAAAATCACCATAGAAAAAACAAGTATGGAAAATTAAAGTGTGGAAGCAGTAAAAAGAATACAAGGGTTTATAGGGGTTTGGTCAACTTGACCAACGTCCACTCCCCAGAGGCGCCCTCCGAGTATTGCACTACCAAAGTGACTCTCCTTTAGCCCCCACAGCTAGGCAAAGAAGACCTTACAAAAACCTTCTTTTTTCCACCCCAGGAAAGGAAGAGAACCCCACTCCTTTTGCTTCCTCCTGAAGCAGGCAGATAACCTCGATTAATCGTTGAAGCTTACCTCTCCCAACACTTCCAAGGATGAGAGACTCTAGTGGAAGAAGAAGTGGAATAATGCTTGGAGCAACCCTTGTTAACCCCCTCACAAGCTTTCCCTCACAAGATCCTCTCTCCCTCTCTCTTTCTCTCCTTTAGGTTATCTCAGGTCAAGACAGCAGCAAAAAGATTGTCTAAACTTTAAACAATAGCTCTTAAAAAGAAGAGCTTCAAAAGAGCTCATTAATTATAAGTTGTCAACTTTATCGTCCAAGAAGATCATCATATTGTCATGTACAATCAGTTCAAATCACAGATGATCGGCTAGAACACCACTCTGAAAATTAATTGGATGATATGATGATAATTTGTGCGAGCCGATATTTATCGTCCAGGAGCAACTAAGGGTTTTTGAATAGATCATCCCGGCCGATCTTGTGATCATTTAGGATTATGTGATCGTATCAATCATCCTTAATTACTTCCTTGATTACTGGATCAATTTTGGAATAATTGTGTAATATCGTCCAGGCCGATCCAGGTCTTCCTGACTGATTTTCAAAAATACAGAATACCTAAATAGATTATGGCACCTATTTCTTTCTATTTTGGGCCTATCGTCCTGGCCGATACAAGTATCGTCCAGGCTGATTGGCTAATAACGGCTTCCTTAACTAAGAAATCTTGATTAGAGTTTCTATTTTGAACTCGATCGTCCAGGACAATGTGAGTCAAAACAGATATTTTAAATCACTCAAGTGTGTTTGTGTAGGGTTTCTTAGCATCAGACACATCCAAGTTTACAATTGAATCAAAAATGAAAGTTACAGACTGACTCAGACCTAGTCTACCAAATCTTGAGCTAGTTCCGTTTGTCGTCTGATCTCTTGACCCTGAAACATCAGTAAAAAAGGCTGTTGTAGTGAAACAAGAATTGTTTGCTATCATAAAAATCACTAAACCAAATTTGAGTTGCAACAATCTCCCCCTTTTTGATGATGGCAAACATAAACAAAGAATTCTAAGTAAAACCAGTGAGAAAATAGTACATTAAGTTCCAGAATTCAAAGTACAGGATACATCAACCTACTCTCCCTTTTGTCATCACAAAAAGGAGGGATCCTAGACACACATAAAGATAATAGAATAGAAATTAAAACAAATTTAAAAACAAACTAAATAAAATATAAAACTAGAAAAATGAGGGACCCTGATCATCAGACGGAGGTGGTGGTGGTGACTGCTGAAAGTAATTGGTCATGGCAGCAAACTGTGAGCCAAACCAGGCCATGTCCTAGTCGTGCTACTGCTGCTAGTCTGTAGCATACGCATCGAAATGGGCTACATCCTCATCGTGCTGCTGCTGCTGGTGAGCTACAAAAGTGTCGAATCGGGTCCCCAACCGATCAAATCTCTCCACTAACTAATCAAACTATGAGTGCTAGCGGAGAAGAACAGGTTTAGGAACGGGAGCGAAGCCTCCTCCTCCTCAGTCTCTTGAGTTTCCCCATCCCCTGGGTGGAGACGAGTACTGTGAAGGATATTGAAAGAGCTGTTTGAGTAGCAAGGAGGTAGAAGGTCATAACGAGCAGGATATTGAATTTGATATTTGGTTTCAAGAATATAAGTTATGAGGTGTCCTAAAGCTAGGTTGGGTTTCCTCTTATGACCTGGATCGCAGATTGTTGTCAAATGATCAATGTATCAAAAAATTAGGTCAGTAGCATTAAACTCTCTATGGGCCATAATATTAAAGGTAGTCAGAGAAAGCAGAGGAGTGATGTGGACACGATCCCCGGCTTTTGGAATAATGGAAGTGTGAAGGACATGCTGGATTATCCTAGCATCTTTGACAAAAGAGCTAGTTTCTCCAACTTGAAAGGGTGTGTTGGACTGGTGAAGAAAATGATTTGCCGTGGACTAGTCAAAAATAGGATCTGAGAAAATGGTATGCAACTTATCCACAGTGGTGGATAGTTGCAATAGTTCAGCACAGTCCTGATATGTGATCTTGATCGGGTGTCGATTCACATAGGAGGTCAGGGCTGTGTAAGCAGAATTTATGCGAAGATTTGCAAAAAAACTTCAAGAAGTTCAAAGGAAAAAGAGACTGCGAGGGTAAGAATGAAACAGAGAGAGGAGTGAGTAAAGAGGTCTAATACCGGATACAAGAGGTGGACAGAATTGATGGTTCTGGGGAGAGTGATTCCACATTCTTTGTATCGATGATATGCATTTTGATCTTTTACTTCCTAAAAATGAGGGTCAAGCGTGGCCCTTGAAGAGCTCCCAGAAGTTTGTCGGTCTCGCTTTTTACCAGCCATAGTAAGAAAATAGTAAGCAAATAAGAGAGAAGAAGAATCTTGAAGTGAAAAATAATGGCTGGAAGGCCTGAATTTAAAGAAATGGCCACATCATCCAGGATGATCGTAAAATCGTTCAGGACTATCTAGTTTAACTATTGCGTACAGTCTGATTGGTCAAAAAGTTGGTCCGATCGTCTGGGCCGATCAGATATCAGCCAGGACGATTAGACACAGGCGATCGTCCCAAGGAGTCAAGCCGAACGACCGTTGAAAAAGTAGATCGTCCGAGCCGATTAGGTGTATCATCCAGGAAGCTTGAAAAGAGAGGATAGCTTGCATTTAGTGGGCTCATTTTATGCCTCTTGTCACTTTGATTGGCTCTTTGAGCATCTTTTAATTTTTTTTTGATACACTTTTGTATATATACTTTTCATTTCAATTTGGCATCTTTGCCACTTACCTTTTTTTGGCAAGCTAAATTCTCTTTTACAATCTCTTAAAAAGGATTCTTAGTTGTGAGTATATCTTCTAGATATTAGAGAAGAGAAGTTCTTTCTCTAATTTAGGGAAGAACTAGGCACAAAACACAATCAAAATCATATGATAAGTGCAATGGCAAGATTTTGATTAACTTGAAAGATATAAAAAAACTTTGGATATTATATATATGATAGATTATTGTTGCAAGATAAAAAAGATCTTAATTTCAAAAATTATTTGTTAAAATGAGATAGACTTTTGTTTAGAAAAGAAAACTATACCACTAAACGAGGTCAGAAGTAGGGAAACTATCAATGGTGTTTCTCCCTTTAACCGATTTAGAGATGCTAATCATTGGCTTTAAAATCTCCAAAATCTAAAGGCTTGAAAAAATCATCGTATAGAAAAACAAAATTAAAATAAAATAAAATCAAAAAAAAAAAAAAAAACTAGCACGAAAAATAGAAAACAACACTAATCAACAAATGTATTTCAAGAAATTATGAAGCACCAAGTTTAAGAAATTATGAGCTTGAAGCCTCCATTTGTCCAAGTATCCTATGCTCTCACGAGATCTTTAGTGAGAACAAACCTGTAAGAATCAACAACTGTTAGATTTAGGAACCCAAATAAGTTTGGGTCCCTTCTTATGAATAGTAGAAAGCAGTGCTTGTGTGCTATGCTGTGAATCATGCAATTTTGGTCTCCACACCCAATGTGTACTACGGTGAACAGCGCAAGTGTGTGAGATGTGTCCTAGCATGCCACATGAAAAACATCTATTTCTAGGAAAAGAATTTCTTAAATGATTTGTGTTATTATGCCTCTTCCTAGGTCTTTGCTTCAGATCAAAAATGGGTGTCATCCAATTTCCCTTAAGTCAGTCCAATTCATTTTTAAGCCTCAAGTTAGTATTTTCTAAAGCATTATTATCAATCCTCAAGTTACGCTCTAACTATTTAGATTTCTTAAAATCAGATTTAAGTGAGGAGTGTGAAAATTTTAATGCATCATGCTCATCAATTAATTCTAAATGCTTTTTGTTTAAATCATCAAATTCATCAAGTAGAGCCATGTGATTTGAATCAATCGTAAAATGATCTTTGAGAATAATTTCAGGCTCTTTTTGTATATTCAAAAGCTCCAACTTCAAACTAGCATGAGTTTTCTTAAATTTTTTATATAATGTATGACTTTTCTCTCGAATTTCGAACAATTGACCATAAGTTGGTTTACATACCTCTTCTTTATTACTTTGATCAAGATGATCTTCCACCATTAAGTACAAGTTTGTTGTCTCTTCTTCATACTCAGTCTCAGAGGAATCAAATGCAGATTCTACCCAGAATGCCTTTTGAACTCTCTTCTTGTCCTTCCTGAGCTTGGGTTTCTCCTCACCCTTTTCTTTGCTTGAGTGATCTTGAAGTGTAGGACTATCAGGCTCTAACATGTCCAGGCTTCTTACATTCAAAATAAACAACATCATAAGATCCTTTAGAATATTTATTATTCTTACTTTTTCTCAAATTTTTATGATGCTTGTGATTCTTCCTTAGAAAGCTTTTAAATTGCCTTGTGATTAAGGCATTTTCATCGCTCTCAGACCCGGAAGAATTAGAGTTCATATTATTGGCCTTCAATGCCACAATTTTCTCCTTTCTTTTCTCACCTGCATAAAGATTTCTTTGATTCACCCATTACTCATAAGCAGTGAGTGAGCCAAGTAAGTTCTCAATTGAATAAGTGTTCAAATCCTAGATTCAGTGATTGTAGTGATTTTAGCATCAAAAGAGGAAGGCAAGCATCTTAAAATTTTTTTCACTTTTTCATAGTTTCAAAGTTTTCTTCCTAAGGCATGCAAAGAAGTTACAATTTGAGTAAACCTTTTATACATATACGAAATAGATTCAGAAGGTTTCATACGAAAAGGTTAGTAGTTATGCAAGAGAATATTCAAACGAGATTGTTTCACTTCATTGGTTTCTTCATAAGTAAAACATAACCTATCTCAAATCTCTTTTTCAGTAAAGCAAGTAGAAACACGCATGTAATGAAAGTTCTCTGATGGCACTAGAAAGTGCTCTAAAAAACACTTGAAAGTTCGTTAGGGATGTTAAGCCCTCATGAACTAGCTCAAGGCTAACAAAGAACAGAGGTGAATTGGATAACTTTAAAACCAAAGATAAAACTCAAACCAAAATAACCACATAAATCAAAGTGCGGAAGAAAATAAATGCAAAAGCAATAATAAGAAAAGAACACCCCAGATGTATAGTGGTTCAATTAAACCTTGACCTACGTCCACTCCTTGGAGGCACCCTCGATGTATTGCACTACAAAAGTGTCTCTCCTTTAGCTCCCATAGCTAGGCGGAGAAGCCATTACAAAATCACTTCCACCTTCCCCGGTGCGGCGGAGTCGCCGGGTCCTTTGACACCAAAGAGATCTTCTTCTTTGGTGAACTTCCCACAAGACAAGCCTTGAATCCGATGGTACAAAGGTGCGAGTTCGCCGGAGCAACCGTGTGGATCCCCCACCACACTCCCTTGAGTTCCTCCACCTCAGAGGATCTTCTCCCTCTCAAACTCCACCCTTTTCTCTCTCCCTTTCAATCTCTCTCTTCAAGTTTCCCCCACAAGAACGAAGTTACAATGGCTACCAAAGACACTTACAAAGTGCCTTGCAATAGCTTAAATAGAAGTGCTCAAAATGAGCTCATTAAAGCAAGTTGCCGACATTATCATCCAGGACGATAGGTATATTGTCTTGGCCGATCAGTACAAATTCAGCTCATCAGCCCGGGTCGATTTGGGACGATTAGAAGAAAATTGGTTACATCATCCTGGCAAATATCACGATTGTCCAAGCCGATTAGTTTAAAACCGATTTCAATCGACCTGATCATCGCCCTGAATTCGAGCTGTCCGATGTAGATCGTCCAGGACATCGTTCTAGCAGATCAGGAGATCGTCCTGGACGATATGATCGTATCAATAAACCATTAATGCTTTCCAAAGATACCAGATCAATTTAGGCATAATTGAGTTAGATCGTCATGGACGATAATAATATCATCCTGGCCGATTTCCTAAAACAAATAATTCCTAAACTGATTATGGTGGTTGATTCTTTCTGAATTGAGATTATCGTCCTGGCGGTATAGGTATCGTCCAGGCCGATCCGTTAATGACGGCTGCCTTAATGAGGATGTCCTAATTAGGGTTTCTAATTTTGGACATATCGTCCAAGACGATATAAGTATCGTCCCGGCCGATATTACCAAAAATAAAAATCTTATAGGGAACAACAGGAAATCTTCCAAGTTACAAATCAACAAATCCCACACCAAAAACAACAGACTCAAGAAAGAAAAAAGATTACAAACTAACTCAGACCTAGTCTACCCAATCTTGAGCTGATTCCATATTGCAATCCGATCGTGTGAACCTAAAATGTTAGTACATAAGGCAGTTGTAGAGAAATAAAAATGTTTGCTATCATCAAAATCATAAACCATTGATCCACAACAACCTCCCACTTTTTGATGATCGCAAACAATTCAATTTGAATTTTTAAAAAATATTTTCTCCCAATCTCCCCCTCACTAGAATAAACCCTTTAAAGAAATAGGGAAGAATTTTTTTTTTTTGTTATTTTTAATTTTTTGAAAACAAGATACAAAAATTCAACAATACGTTTTCCCCCTTTGACATTATCAAAAAGATAGGAGGCACAAAAAACAAAACGACCAAAAGATAAAAACATTCACTGATCTAGTTAAAAATAAATATTCTTAAAATGAGAAAGTTACCTCTTGGTTTTAATCAAAAACTTAGTAGAATTGGATTGACAACGCATAGCCCAGAAAAGGTTAGAAATTTATAATTTGATAATCCAAACTCAAGTTCTTTAAAAAAGCTGAAAAACTTTTTAATTCAATATATAAATTATAAAATAAATTAGAGAAAGAAACAATAATTTTTCAAAAACTCCTTCCATAATATATATCTAATAGAAGATCAATGCACGAATTTTTGAATCAAGAATCAAGATTTTCAAACTCAAGTATCAAAAGTATTAAGGGTTTTCTTAAGCTTTTTAAGAAGTACAGAAATGGTAACCATTAACTTTGTGGGCTCATTTTATGCCTCTTGACAATTGGATGGCGCACAACGCATCATTTGATACAGTTTGTGTATTATATATTTTCAATTTGGCGAATTTGCGCATCTTTTATTTTTGGCATCATTCACCAATTTTTTGAATATGCTTCCTTTCTTAAATCTTAAAAACAAAGAAAAACCCATCTTAGTGACAAAATGAATTTCTTGATTAAGAAAATTATGATTTATATTCAAAAACTTGCAAAAAATTCCAATGCGATAAATAAAACATAGGGAGATAAATAAACCATGAGATTTTTTGCCTTTCATTATTTCTCTAGTTTAAATTTTACTCCACCTTGCCCTTTTCTTTCGTAGGAAGAATTCTTAAGTTAGGACACTGATTTTTCATATGTCCAGGCTTCCTGCATCGAAAGAAAATAACGTCAGAAAAAATATGGACATCCTTACCACTATTACCTTTCCACTTTTGCTTATGCTTTGGTGAGCTTTGTGATTTGCTTGACAAGTCATTGTTATCATCACTAACTAAGCTTCCTCTTTCCGTATCTTCAGCTTTTAGAACGATCGTTTCACCTGCATCCAAAAGTCTTTGACCCAAACCTTGCTCGTAGGCAATGAGTGAGCCAATCAAATTATCAATAGAATAATCATTCAAATCTTTTTATTCACAAATAGTAACTACTTTGGCATCAAACTTATCTAGTAGATAATGAAGAATTTTTTTCAACTTTTACAAAATTTGAAAATTTTTTTCCTAAGGCATGCAATGATGTTACAATTTGAATGAATCTAGTGTACATGTCTAAGATCATCTCATAAGGTTTCATGGTAAATAGTTCAAAATCATGCTTTAACAACTTCAACTTAGATTGTTTAATTTCACTAATGCCTTCGTATATGGTGTGTAGTTTATCCCAAATTTCCTTACCTGTAGTGCACGTGGAAACTAACATAAAGTCATCAGAATTTAAAGCACAAAAAAAGCAATTTAATGATTTTGCATTCATTTGAGCTTTGAGTAGTTCTTTCATATTCCATTGATTAAAAGGAATATCAGTTTTAACTACATTAACAATACATGACGGTGATGAATAACCAGTTAAAATTATATGCCACATACAAAAATCAATTGATTGCAAGAATATAGACATGCCACTTTTCCAAAAATCAAATGACATATTTACAAATTAAGGAGGTCTGGTGATTGAATAACCTTCCGCAACATTACGATTAGCCATGGATCAAAAATTCAAAAGCTTTGAAAAACTTATTTTATGAAAACCGCTCTGATACCACTTGATTGTTCTCAGATGACACTAGAAAGTGCTCTGAAAAACACTTAAAAGTTCGTTAGGGATGTTAAGCCCTCATGAACTGGCCCAAGGCTAACAAAGAACAGAGGTTAATTAGATAACTTTAAAACCAAAGATAAAACTCAAACCAAAATCTCCACAGAAATCAAAGTGCGGAAGAAAATAAATGCAGAAGCAATAATAAGAAAAGAACACACCGGATTTATAGTGGTTCGGTCAAACCTTGACCTATATCCACTCCTTGGAGGCACCCTCCAAATATTGCACTACAAAATTGTCTCCCCTTTAGCCCCCATAGCTAGGCGGAGAAGCCCTTACAAAATCACTTCCACCTTCCCTGGTGCGGCGGAGTCACCGGGTCCTTTGACACCAAAGAGATCTTCTTCTTTGGTGAACTTCCCTCAAGACAAGCCTTAAATCCAATGGTACTAAGGTGCGAGTTCACCGGAGCAACCGTGTGGATCCCCCACCACACTCCCTTGAGTTCCTCCCCCTCACAGGATCTTCTACCTCTCAAACTCCACCCTTTCCTCTCTCCCTTTTAATCTCTCTCTTCAAGTTTCCCCCACAAGAACGAAGCTACAATGGCTGCCAAAGATACTTACAAAGTTCCTTATCATTGCCTAAATAGAAGTGCTCAAAACGAGCTCATTAATGCAAGTTGCTGACATTATCGTCCAGGACGATAGGTATATCATCTTGGCCGATCAGTACGAATTCAGCTCATCAGCACGGGATGATTTGGGATGATTAGAAGAAAATTAGTTACATCATCCTGGCCGATATCACGATCGTCCAAGCCGATTAGTTTAAAACTGATTTCAATCATCCTGATCATCGCCCTGAATTTGAGCTGTCCGATGCAGATTGTCCAGGACATCGTTCTGGCTGATCAGGAGATCATCCTGGACGATATGATTGTATCAATCAACCATTAATGCTTTCCAAAGATACCAGATCAATTTAGGCATAATTGAGTTAGATCGTCCTGGACGACAATAATATCGTTTTGGCCAATTTCCTAAAATAAAGAATTCCTAAACTGATTATGGCGGTTGATTCTTTTTGAATTGAGATTATCATCCTGGCCGATACAGGTATCGTCCAGGCCAATCCGTTAATGATGACTGTCTTAATGAGGATGCCCTAATTCGGGTTTCTAATTTTGGACATATCATCCAGGACGATATAAGTATCGTCCCGGCCAATATTACCAAAAAAAGAAATGTTATAGGGAACAACAAGAAATCTTCCAAGTTACAAATCAATAGATCCCACACCAAATATAACCGACTCAAGAAAGGAAAAAGATTACAAACTGACTCAGACCTAGTCTACCAAATCTTGAGCTGATTCCAAATTGCAGTCCGATCGTGTAAACCTGAAATATTAGTACATAAGGTAGTTGTAGAGAAATAAAAATATTTGCTATCATCAAAATCATAAACCATTAATCCGCAATATGTAATCCTCAGACTTTAAAGCACAAAAAAAAATAGTTCAAACACTTTGCGTTTAATTAAGCTAAATCTCTTTCATCAAAAGTTCATTTAGTAAAATTCACTTCAGTTTTAATTCCATTAATTTCACGAGAAGGTGGAGAATATCCTTCTTTAATAAGCATCCACATGCGATAGTTAGTTGATTGCAGAAAAGTAGACATGCGAGTTTTCCAAAAATCAAAAAGAATGTTGTCAAACAAAGGAGGTCGTGTTATAGAATATCCTTCACTTGTATTACGACTCCAAAAGTTAGCCATGGATCAATTTCAAAAAGTTTTCAAACTCAGTTTTTATGAATTTTTCTCTGATACCACTTGAAAGTTCATTACGGATGTTAGGCCCTTAAGAACTAGACCGAGGCTAACCAAGAGGGGGGGGGGGTGAATTGGTATTTTAAAAATCTTAAAATAAAAAGAACAATTATCACAAACCAAAGTCACCACAGAAAAAATAAGTACGAAAAATTAAAGTGCAAAAGTAGTATAAATAACACAAGGGTTTATAATGGTTCGGTCAACTTGACCTACGTTGGCTCCCCAGAGGCACCCTCCGAGTATTGCACTACCAAAGTGACTCTCCTTTAGCCCCCACAGCTAGGCAAAGAAGACCTTACAAAAACCTCCTTTTTTCCACCCCAGGCAAGGAAGAGAACCCCACTCCTTTTGCTTCCTCCTGAAGTAGGCAGAGAACCTTGATCAATCACTGAAGCTTACCTCTCTCAACCCTTACTAGGATAAGAGACTCTAGTGGAAGAAGAAGTGGAATAATGCTTGGATCAACCCTTGTGAATCCCCTCATAAGCTCCCCCTCACAAGATCCTCTCTCTCTCTCTCTCTCTCTCTCTCTCTTATTTAGGTTTTCACAGGTCAAGACAACAGCAAAAAGATTATAAAAAATATTGAACAATAGCTCTTAAAAATAAGAGCTTCAAAAGGTCTCATTAATTGCAAAGTGCCAACTTTATCGTCCAGGACAATCATTATATCGTCTTGTATGATCAGTTCAAATCATAGATGATCGGCCAGAACACCGCTCTAAAAATGAACTGGATGATTGAAACTTGGCTTGATCATCCAGGATGATCTCACTATCGTCCTGGACGATCAATTCAAATCAGATGAAAATTATATAGAGCATCGCCCAGAATTCAAGCTGTCCGATCCTAATCAGCCAGTACACTGCCCAGAATTTATGCAGGCCGATATTTATCTTCTAGGAGCAACTAAGGGTTTTAGAATAGATCGTCTCGGTCGATCTTGCAATCATCTAGGACGATGTGATCATATCAATCACCCTAAATTGCTTCCTTGATTATCGAATCAATTTAGGTGTAATTGTGCAATATCGTCCAAGCCGATCCAAGATCGTCCTAACCGATCCAAGATCATCCTGGCCGATTTCCAAAAATATAGAATACCTAAATTGATCATGGTGGCTATTTCTTTATGTTTTAAGCTTATCATCCTGGCCGATACAAGTATCATCCAGGCCGATCGGCTAATGACGGCTTCCTTAACTAAGAAATCCTGATTATAGTTTCTGTTTTGAACTCGATCATCCAGGATGATTTAAATATCGTCTAGGATGATGTGACTAAAAATAGATATTCTAAATCACTCAAGTGTGTGTGTAGGGTTACTTAGCAGCAGACACTTCTAAGTTTACAATTAACTCAAAAAGAAAGTTACAGACTGGCTCAGACCTAGTCTACCCAATCTTGAGCTGGTTTCGTTTGTCATCTGATCTCTTGGCCCTGAAACGTCAGTAGAAAAGGCAGTCATAGTGAAACAAGAATTATTTGCTATCATCAAGATCACTAAACCAAAATAGAGTTGCAACAATGAGAATAGTTATGATTGTTAGTTTGGTTGGCTTTGGCATTAATGAGATCAGTTATTGGTTTTTCAAGGTGGTTGTCGATGTTATGGCTTTACATTGGATTATCACTGGTGTTGTTCTTGTCAGTATGATGGATGTGATGGCGATTTTTTAGTTTATATGACTTAGCTTGTAAAGAGTCTGTTTGGAACTTGTTGGACCCTAAGATTGATGAGGGTCAGGAAGATGTTTGGATAGCTGCTTTAGAAGTTATTTTCATTTTTCTTGTAACTAGTTTTCTTTTACTTGTTTTGCTTATAGGCATCTTACACCTTTTTAAAACCATTATGATGAAATATGGGATTTTCACTAGGTTTCATTTTCCATCTCTTCGGAAAGATGGGATACTAACCAACCACTTAGGTTGTTTTATTATTTGGTATCCCCATCACCCCAACGGATCTAAAATGAAATTTAGTAAATCGCATATCCATTATGATAGTTTTATAGGGTTTGCTTTTGCTTTCTATATTGTATTAGATTTTCTTCTTTTAATGCAATTTGCATTTCTTCAAAAAAAAGCATTCAAATCAATCACACCAAGAATAGTCCTTAATATATTGAAAGTATCAAAGGCTAATAGGTTAGTAAAAATGTCTGTAATTGGATTTTTAGTTGAAACAAGATTGAGTTCAATTTCTCATTTAGATACATGATCCCTTATGAAATGATGCCCGATGTCTATATGTTTGGTTATTGAATGTTGAATAGGATTTTTAGAAATACAAATGGCACTGGTGTTATCACAATAAATGGGAATTGTGCCTATTTTTAATCCTAAATCAATCAATAGTTGTTTCAACCAAAGTACTTGTGCCGCACAACTTCCTAAGGTAATGTATTTAGCTTTAGCAACATATAGAGCTACAGCATTCTATTTTCTACTGAACCAAGGGACTAAGGAATTTTCAATAAATTGACATGTTTTAGAAGTACTCTTTTTATCAACCTTACAACCTACAAAGTCAGAATCTAAATATCCAATTATTTCAAATGAAGAGCTAAACTTAGCATACCAAATTCCTAAGTTATGAGTTCCCAAGAGATATCTTAAAATTCTTTTTACTGCTGTCAAATGTAATTCTTTTGGATCTGATTGAAATCTAGCACATAAACATATACTAAACATAATATCGGGTCGGCTAGCTGTCAAGTAAATCAAAGATTTAATAATCCCTCTAAATTTCTTTTGATCAATAGATTTTCCCTTAGGGCCCTTATCCAACTAAACTGAGAAACTCATAGGTATACTAATAGGTTTAGCATTGTCCATTTCATACTTTTTGAGGATGTCATTAACATACTTTGATTGACTAAGAAATGTTCCTTCCTCAAGTTGCTTAATGCTAAATCCTAAAAAGTAGCTTAAATCTCCCATTAGACTCATCTTTAATTCACAACTCATTGTTTTAGAAAATTCATCAGAAAGAGTTTTATCAGTAGATCCAAGATGATGTCATCAACATAAATTTATACAATGAATATATCTTTTTCCAATTTTCTTAAAAAGAGAGTTGAGTCCACACTTCCTTTTCAAAAGATCTCTCAAGTAAGATGGTGCTCAACCTCTCATACCACGCCCTAAGTCTTGTTTCAATCCGTACAATGCCTTTATCAATTAAAACACATGATTTGGATATTTTGAATTTTCAAAGCCTTGAGGTTGTTCTATAAAAACATCCTCTTAAATTAACCCATTTAAAAATGCACTTTTAACATCTATTTGATACAACTTAAATCCTCTAAAATAGGTAAAGGTTAACAAATCCCTAATTGCTTCAAGTCTAGCTATAGGGGCAAAAGTCTATTCAAAATTAATTCTTTTAACCTGATTATACCCCTTAGCCACCAATCTAACCTTATTTCTAATGATTATTCCTGAGTCATTCATTTTGTTCTTGAAAATCCACTTAGTTCCTATTACACTTTGATCCTTTGGCCTTGCAGTTAATTTTCAAACTTTATTTCATTCAAATCGATTTAAATCTTCTTGCATAGCCAATATTCAAAATTCATCCGAAAGTGCTTGATCAATATTTGTGGGCTCAATCATTGAAATGAAGACAAAATGATTGACTTCTTTATTCATTCCACGCCTAGTCTTAACAACCTCACTAAGTTCACCTTTAATCAATTCCATTGGGTGGTTTTTAGAAAATCTCAAATCTCTAGGTAACAGATTTTCTATTTTGAAGTTCTCATCCAAATTAATTTTCTTAATCTTTTGGGAGTCATTTCCTATCTCATCTTCTTAAATAATTTGCTCTTCTAAAATGTCAGATTCATCAAAAATAACATGTATGGTCTCCTCAACAATCAAGGTTCTTTCATTGAATACCCTATAAGATTTTCCAACATTAGAGTATCCTACAAAAATTCCTTCATCTAATTTTGGATCAAATTTTTCTAAAGTAGATTTTTCATTATTATGAATGAGCACCTTACATCCAAAGACTTGCAAATGTGACAAATTAGGTGTTCTCCCCTTAAGTAACTCATAGGGTATTTTATTCAAACTCGATCTGATGTTCACCCTATTCAGAACACAACATGTAGTGCTAACTGCTTCAGCCCAAAAATATTTAGGAAGTGAATATTCTACCAATATTGCTTGAGCGGCTTCAATTAGTGTTCTGTTTTTCCACTCGACTACCCCATTCTACTGAGGGGTTGTAGGTGCAGAAAAAATGTGGTTTATCCCTTTATCCTCATAAAAATCCTCAAATTTTTTATTTTCAAATTCATCTCCATGATCACTATGAATTATCAAAATCTCACATCCTAGTTTCCTCTGAATCCAAGATGAAAAATTTATAAACTCCTCAAATGATTCACGGTTATGATATAGAAATCTAATCCAAGTGAATCTAGAAAAATCATCCACAATCACAAATCCGTATACCTTCCCTCTTAGACTTACAGTTCCTACAGGTCCAAAAAGATCCATATGTAAAATCTCTAATGGTTTACTTGTTCTAAGGTCCTTATTGGACTGAAATGATGACCTCACCTATTTTCCTAATTAATAAGCATCACACAGATGATCCTTAGTAAAGTCTAGTTTCGGTATACCTCTAACCAAATTCTTTTGAGTAATCTTCCTAAGGTTTTTTATGCTAGAGTGACAAAACCACCTATACTAAAGCCATGACTCATCAGAAATAGTTTTTAAATAAAACGTAGTAGAAGTTTTAATACAATTTAAATCTAGCATATAGACATTGTTTACTCTTAAACCATGCAAAATATCAATACCATTTAGGCTTAATATGTAGTTAGTTAAAAAAATTTTGACTGTGTATCCTTTACCACATAGCTGGCTAATACTTAACAGATTATACTTTAAGCCTTCTAAAAGTAGTACATTCTCAATAAAAAAATTTGCAAGATTTCCAATCATACCTAACCTGACCACCTTCCTTGTGGTGTTATTTCCAAGTGTAACCCTGCCTCTACTCCTGGCTTCCACCTATATAAATTGCTTAGTTTCTCCAATCATATGTCTTGAGCAATCGACGTCTAGGTACCATATGCTCTCATGAGGCCTTGTGTGAGAGCGATCCTACAAAATCATCAAACGTTAGACTTGGGAACCCAAACAAGTTTGGGTTCACCTCTTGTTAACTTATAATCATATGCATGCATGATATATCTAGGTTTATGCATCTTAGGTTTCCACACCAAATAAGTTTTGCTATCTAAATTACAAGTTTGTGCAATATGTCCAAACAATCGACAATTATAGCATTTAACTCCAGGAAAAGGATTTATTTAATCTTTTATAATTATTCTTTCTTTTCATAGATTATATAAATTTTGGATACAATATAGGATTTGTGAAATCTTCAAGTCTTGAGGGTATCCTATTTTCCTTGAGAGGTTTTATTTTTAATTTGATAGAATTATTCATATCTTCCAATATGTGTTTTGTATAATTCATCCGATATTTATTGCTCTCAGATTCATCCTTAAATTTTTAAAATCTTTTTCCAGTTCTATATTGGATGATTTTAAATTTTCACGATTCTTATTCAAATCATCAAACTCGTCAAGTAATTTCATATGGTAGTTCTCAGCTAATGCATGATCTTGCCTAAGTATCTCTTATTCTCTTTGCAGTTCTTATAATTTTAAGTTCAGAGTAGCATTCATTTTCTTTAACTTCTTATATGCATCATGTATGCTTTAAGAGACTTCTAAAAGTTCATTATAAGACAAGTCATATTCATATTCTTAATCTGATTGATTAAGATTATCGGCCATCTAAAAAAGATTGGTGTCTTCCTTTTCCTTTTTAGTCTCTAGTAAGTCTGAAGCTGAGTATTCCTAGAAAGCTCTTTAGAATTTCTTCTTGCCCTTCTACATAATTGGTTTTTCTCCTCTACCTTCTCCTTGCTAAGAGTGGTTTTGAGTTTTGGGCAATCTGACTTATTGTGTCCGGGTTTCCTACATTCATAACCAATAACATCATTAGAAACCTTGACATTTCTATTAAACTTACCACGATTCCATTGTTAGCATCTCTTTTGCTTCCTCTTCAGAAAGCTTATGAACTGTCTAGTCATCAGTGCAATGTCATCTTCATCCTCAGGTTGTGATAGATCACTTTTCGATTCATCCACTTTTAGTGCAATGTTCTTCTCTCTTCGTGGTTCACCTACATCAATCTTCCTTTGACTCACTCCTTGCTCGTAAGCCATTAGTGATCCAAGAAGATTATCGATAGAATAAACATTTAAGTCTTTAGATTCTGTAATCGCAGTTATTTGAGCATCATAAGTAGTAGGCAAATAATGAAGTATTTTATTAGCTATTTTAGCATTTTTTAGCTCCCTACCCAATGCATGCAAAGAAGTGACTATCTAGGTGAACCTTGTGTACATGTCAGAAATAGATTCATTTGGTTTCATGCAAAATAATTCATAGTCATGTAACAAAATGTTTAATTTTGACTATTTAACTTGATTAGTCCCTTCATAAGTTATACAGAGTCTATCTCATATGTTCTTTCCACTCTTGCAAGTAGAAACCTGCTTGTAATCTTCAAATTTAAGAGCCCAAAAGAAACTATTCAAACATTTAGTGTTTAGTTGTGCTAGTTCATGTTGTTCTATAGTTCAGCCTTTATAGGGAATTTCATCTAAGACTCCATCTACTAAACTAGTTGGTTTTGTATACCCTTACTGAACTAAGTTCCACATACGATAATCTAGTGATTGTAAAAATGTTGACATGCGTGTTTTCCAAAAATTAAATGGAATATTGTCAAATAATGGATATCTAGTGATCGAATACCCTTCAGGTGTGTTTCAGTTTCAAATGTAGCCATGGTCATTAATCAAAAAGTAGTCTATACTTATGATTACAAAACAAGGCTTTGATACCACTTGATGAAACTTATTAAATATGAGTTAGGTTGTTAGACCTAAGCTTTTGTCCTAACGGCTAACCAAGAGAGGGGGGGGGGGGGGGGGGGGGGGGGGGGGGGGGGGGGGGGCGGGGGCGCTGAATTGGTTAACATAAAAATTACTCCTCTTATTTTTTCAAAAAAATCAAGTTTTAAAAATGATTTTGCAACCATAGATAATCTTAAAATAAAAATAAATAAAAAGCAGCGAAAAAATAAAAGACATAAGATTTATAGTGGTTCGATCAAACACAACCTACATCCACTCATTGAAGTCAGCCACTTCAGGTTTTGCACTATTACTACTAGTGTCTCTCCTTTTGCTCCCACAACAAGGTGGAGATGCCTTCACAAAACTCTCTTCCACCACTACCCGTTGCGACAGAGAATTGTCATCCTTTTACACTCTCCAAGTGTTGGCAGAGAACCTCCCGCTGTTCATACTCTACAAGTGTCGGTAGAGAACCGTTGTCCTTTACACTCTCCAAGTGTAGGCAGAGAACCTTCAATTATTCACACTCCTTGAGTATCGATAGAGAATTGGATCTTCTTGAATGATCTTCTCCTGAGAAATCTAGAAGAGTAAGAGAAAAGAGTGAATTAATCACAAATTATAAATTGAGATCCTTACCTTTGAGTAACTTAGTGAACCCTTCCCACTCCAGCAGTAAAAAATCTCTTTCAAACTCTCTCACTCGCTCTCTCCTTCAAATTCACTCCAGTATACATGAAGACCAAAAGGAAAAAAGCTTTTTATATAGCTTAGAATGGACCTTTTGTAGAAAAGACATGAAAAACCATCCAAATACTATAATTTTTAAGTTCCGACCAACCACGATCGTCCCGTACAATCCAATTTCATACGTACAAATAGTGTAAAATTTGTTGCATATGAACTTATAATGAATTGGTATGAATTGCATTAGTACCGATCATCATTCTATACGAACATGGTTTGTCCAGTACGGATAGTTATTCTCAAGGGTCATTGTTACAAAGATATAGGATGAATTCTAAGTTTCAAGAATAGAGCTGATCGTCCTGGGGCGAATGATGAATATCATCTGGATGAACTGTATCCAGTGAGAAATGTCTTGGGATGAATGATAAATATCGTCTGGATAAATAGTTCATTTTCCCAAATCCCGAGCACATCGTCCTAGGACGAACGATAAATATCGTTTGGTCGAACTATATCTAGAGAGCGTCATCCTGGGATGAATGATAAATATCATTTGGATGAACTGTATCCAAAGAGCATCATCCTGGGATGAATAATAAATATTTTCTGGACAAATTGTACTTAGAAAAAAAATTAATCATCTATGTTCGTTCTATTGCTCTTTTAGGAGTAACTGACCAGATCGTACCGTACGAATATGATTCGTACTGTATAATCAGAATATTAAAAAAATGAATTTTAATGCTTTCTCCCAGTTTATGTGTGTGCATGCTAAGTTTCTCAATTACAATAACATTCTCAAACTCAAATAGAACTAAAAAAAGCTATAGACTCCAACTTTAAAACACTCTAGATAGATCTTGATTGAAGTCTTCAACAATCTAGAGTATGATTTTTCTGAAATGTTAGTATACAATAGAACAAATACAAATATTCCAAAAATAGTTAGAAGAAAATAATAATAAAAATAATAATATTTGGAATCCTCAAAAACATTGAAATTGCAAGTATATAAAACATGCTAAGCTAAGTAGCAACTTTCTCAACAAGTTTTAGCAGATTAAGTTTCGAGATAAATTTTTTTAAGGTAGATTGGGTTTGAAATAAAACACTACCTAAAGATTTTTTCCCTCATTTTGCAAAGACTTTATGATATGATTTTTTATTTCCTATAAGTGCAAGCCCCTATAGTTAATTTTCCCTCCTGATAAAGAGAGAGAACTTTTGATTAAGGCTTATCATCAATCAGATACATAGAAATACATATTTGGCATATAGTAGCATTGTGGGTTTAGGTGTTTTAAAAATCTGATATTTAACTTTAAATATTTCCCCATCTTATACTTAAAGCATACAGTGGGTGAAATGATGGACCCAATAAAAATCCCATGGTTCCATCATTCAATGTTATCATGGTCCTTACTCTACTTAGTCAGAGGAGATAGTCGACTTAACCCAAGCAAAGTATCCTTGTTGGTAACCATGGTTTGCTTCATCCAAGAGTTCCTCGTAGACCTAGGGTGAGTATTTATCTAAGGGGATAAATTTGAATCCACCTTAGCTAATAGAGAGATTTTTGAATCCTATCAATCATTTCTTAATGATTCATAACTCAAGGATTTAATTTCATTTGGGAGCATATAGGCTCTAGTAATGACCATAATTTATTGGTACCATTTGACTACAAATTATTGTATTTTGTGGGCCCTTGTCATAACTATTTACCTTTGGTGCCTTTTAAAAGCAAAACTGTCAGTCAGAAGACACATTCCATATCCTTATTGGTAAAAAACTATTTGATCATTAATCTGAGTAATATTCTTGATCAGACATTAGCTCTTTATGAGCTAAACTGATATTTAAATTTGCCCACTTCAATAATTTTTTTTGGGGTGGATGGGTTTTTCTTTAAGAATTTTGATGGTTAATTTAAATTTTAAATATTTTGAGTTTTGAAATTATTGGAGTTTTTTATTTTTTATGGAAATTTGGGAAGCATCTGAAATAGTTAATCTCCCTGGTTGAGATTAACATTCAGCACTGCCATCATTGGGGTGACTTTGAAATTATTTAAATATATTATTATTTTGTAAAAGTATGAGGAAATTTGAAAATATATGATTCCCTCTAGTCTAAATAAACATTCAACATGGTCGCCATTAGGGTGTTCAAAGGCTATTTCATTTTATGGGTTTAAACTCTGTCGACTCTATCTACTTATCGATAGAGGATTGGGTTTATTTTTTGGTTGTATGCTTTAATTAGTAAATTTTTATTATTTGTAGTCCTTGAAGGCCTAATACAAATGTATTAAAATAAGTATCTAAATCAACATCATGACAGTAATAAAAGGATCAGGCTTAAAGTTAAATTTATAATTTGACCCATATAATTGAATGTTTGTTAGGGATGTTAAACCCTTGTGAACTAGACTGAGGCTAACCAAGAGGGGGGATTAATTATTATTTTTAAAATTTCACAAAACAAAAAACACAATCTTAAACAAAACCAACATTCACCACAAGAAATTCAAAGTGTGGAAATTAAACGTGAAAAAGCAGTAAAAATGAACACACATAAATTTATAGTCGTTCGGTCAACTTTACCTATGTCCACTCCCTAGAGCCTCTCCTCTGGATACTACACTAAACTCAATGTCTCTCCTTTTTCTCCCACAAAAAAGGTAGAGAAGCCTATAAAAAACTCCTTTCTATCCACATTGGTGAGGCAGAAAACCTAACTCCTTTAGCATCCACCTGAAGAAGGCAGAGAATATTAATCAATTGTTGAAGTAAACCTCTCTCAAACCTCTAAGAAACCTAGGACGATGACCGGAGAAGCTGACTCAGATCCTTTCTTTGAACAACCTTTGTGAATCCCCTCATAAACTCCCCCTCACAAGATCCTCTCTCTCCCTTACTCTCCCTCTCCTTTTTACTCTCTCAGGTCAAGATAGAAGCAAAATATATAATCTTGTCTAAATAAGAGGTCTTATATAAAAGAGTTTTAAAATTGCTCTTAATTTTTAACAAACTGACATAGATCATCCATGATGATCGACGGATCATCCTGTATGATCAATACAAATTTAGCTCAATCAACTAGGATGATCTGGGGTATCTGGATGATCAATGGACTTGTTTATTTTGATCATCCAGGATGATAGGAAATTCTATTGTATGATTATGTTGACCTCATTTTTATATGAGGTCACTAAGGCCCTTCCAAACTCCTGATCAATCCTAGATCCTAGGATCCACTCTAGACTTTAAGATTCTTTCACAGAGCTAGACCTTAGGGCCAACTCTAGAGCTTAAGATTCTTTTCTAGATCTAAGACCTTAGGGCCTACTCTAGAGCTTAGGATTCTTTCATATCCCAAATTCTAGAGCTCCTCTAGATCCTAGATCTTAGAATTCCTCTAGATCCTAGGATCAACTCCAACCTCAAATCAATCCCTTCCTTTGATCAATTCCAACCTCAAAATCAATCCATACCTTTGATCAACTCCAACCTCAAATTAATCCCTACCATTGATCAATTCAAATCTAAACTTCATTCAATTCAAATCCAAATTAATTCAAGCTTCAAACACATCCAAACTTTGACCCAATCAACTTGAGAATCCAAACTTCAATCTAGACTTTTGATCCTACCTTTGATCTAGCTTTGACCCTATCCATTCATTAACAATCACCACATGATTGTAAATGATTTGGATACTTAAATATTAATCATTCAAACTTAAAATCCATTCCAAATCCAGAAATCCAGACTCAAATCCAAAGTCTTAAGGCCCTGTCCTAAAGACCTTTTTCAAGGATTTTTCAAACATTTCAAAACCCAGTCAAATGACGTCTGATTTAGAGTCTATCACTTGAAAAGTGATAAGACATGTGTCTGCAGGGTACCCTTCAAATTTGAGCCCATTCTGAGGTCCCTAACCCCAGAATCTAAATCAAAATCCAAAGGCTGTAAAACCTTCAAATATTTACAGCATATGCCATTGGACCTAACACCTTGAAGATTTTTGTCTTGGAGCCCTCATCAAAGCCTCCAATCACTTTCAGACCTTTGATTGTAACTCATTGAGCAGTAAACTGCATTTTTTAGACCCATTTTTGACCATGGTTGACCAATGGGTCAAAATTGACCAAAATACCCCTATGGGATTTCAAATGCCCATTTCAACACAAACCAACTCCAAATTCTTTGAAACAACTTTCAACAAATTTCAAACATCAAACCCAACTTGTTGAGCTCAAATCCAAACCTTGGGTCAACCTGGTTGACTAAGTCAACCAAATTTGACCCATTAACTCACACACCCCTTTTCTTTCAAATCTTTGAATCAAGACCACTCCAAGTCCTTTTGAATGTAAGGGATGACCCCATGTGTACCCAAGAGACCTCTCTTGGAGGCCCAAGCCTTGGGCTCACTTGGGTTAGCCATATAGCTTGACCCAAGTGACCAATGAGAGGTCTTCGTTGAGCCATCTCTTAACCTTAATCAAATTTAATCCAAATCAAGGTGTCATTGGGTTCCCATTCACCCAATGCACCTTCCTTGACCAGCCCAACCCTTGGGCTAACTTGGGTCAAGAGTTAGGCTAACCTAAAGTGCCCAAGATCACTTGGGATTGAGCCAATTCTTGACCTAAGCCCAATTGAACTTGATCAACACCTCCCATAGGTGACCCTAGGTCCAACACACCTCCTCCAGCCAGCCTGGGTCAGGTTTTAGGCTAACCTGGGTCAGGTTTTAGGCTAACCCAAAGTAGCCAAAAACACATGGACCTGAGCAATCTTCCAACTCAGATCAAATTGGACCCAATTGCCACTTGCATTGGGTCCACCAGACCTAAACCCACTTCCCACCTCAAGCCCAAGGTTTGGCCTGACCTGGGTTGAGCCCAAATCGACCCGAACCGAACAAATTTGGATCAAGCCGAGCCATCTTTTAACCCAGACCAATTTGGATCCAATTGCCACTTGCATTGGGTGCACCAGACCCAGACCTACCCCCCATACCAAACCCAGGGTCTGACCTGACCTGGATCGAGCTCAATTCAACTCGAACCGAGAAGGTTTGGGTCCAACCCAGCCACCAACTCAATCCAGACATTCTCAGGCCAAATTGACTCCACCCTCGACTCCAGCATGTCCCCATCGGCCTGCCCCAGTCAACCCAACCCAAACCATGGCCGGCGGCGGTCGGAACCAATGAAAATGAGTTCCAGTGGTCCCCCCCAGACAACCCCTGAATAAAAGCTGCTGCCCACCTGTTTGATCCCCAAGACCTCCCTAGAACGTCTCCATCTTCCACCTGGCACCAATCCGAGCCCCCTCCAGCTCAATCTCGGCCATCCAAGCTCGCGAGAGGTGGCCGAATAGGCTCGAGCTCCCAGACTGCCAGAAGCATTCTCAATCGTTTGAAATCTTTCCCCAGAGGTCCTTCGACCTCCTAGGGTCTCCCTTCGAGTTCCCAGATTGATCCCTTCATCCGTTTGAGCAAGCGCCCGTGAAAGCTTTCGATGTCTCGCTTGAAGTCGCACCTTCGGCCGTCCTCCGGTCCGATGTCTGAAGGAGATAAGTTCACCATCGTCTCCTGAAGCTTCCTGATAGAGAAGCTCATCCATTGAGACTTTCTTTGTGGTAATCTCTTCATCCCGTGCTCCGTAGCTAGGTAGTCCGGTCAAGTGTGAAGGAAACCTTCACCCCAACCAATTTCCACCGTTGGATTGAAGGTTTCCACTGTCCTGATCCTCTCTATGAAATTTCATCGGAGTTCACCGGCGGGATCGCCCAGATCACGCCAGAGAAGCCTCACGGTCTCGGATACGCGCGGGAGGTTGAAGACGTAATCTCAGCCGTTGATCCTGATCAACGGCTCGGATTAGATCCCGCAGTATCGGAGCGCGTTTAATCCCAGCCGTTCGATCCGCCATCCAACGACTATGGTTAATTGGACCGTCAACGGTCAGCGCCAATCATTGCCCAGCCAAACGACGCGCGGCGCGTGTAAAGGGAGGCTGACTGTGTAATGGCCGAATTAATAATTCCAGAAATTCAAGGGAACTTCAAAAAATCATAACTCCCTCCACACTTGTCCAAATTAGGTGTTCTTAAGCTCATTGGAAAGGTCCGAGGGAGACTTACAAAAGCCCAATGGTTCTAGGTCCTGGTTAGGTCAGTGTTAGGTTTAATTTCAGTTTGAGTATTTTATCAATTTCTTTAATTACTCTTTAAATACAAGTCCACCAGGCCTGGAATATTGGGAGATTAAAATATAACATGTCTTTGACATGTCCAAATTTTATCTCCCCATTTTAAGATGTTCAAGGGCATTTTCCCCAAATTTTAAGTTTAAGGGTTATGGTCTGACCCTTATATTCAAAATGGGGTATAGACCTATCCAATGGGATTTAGGGTGTGATTCTTTGTGTGATGATGATGTGTAGTATAAGGAGTATAGAGCCATTGATTTTTCCCCAATCCAAGCTTAGGATAGATCCCTATATTGATTTGAAGGTGACTTAGAGCTCACATTGGGTGGTTTAGTTAACCACCTTAGAGTACTCCATTTGAGCTCAAATTTTGTGGGTTTAGTCCTTAGAGTCAAGTGATCCTATGGTCCAAATTTCATCAAATTTGGAGTTCATTTGGTTCCCCAACTAGGAGCCTCAAAAATCCTTCTTAGAAATGGCCTACTAACCCAAATCAATTGATAATGGACTGCCTTTAGCTCATAAAATCTATTAAAATTTTTAAAATTGTTCCTAATTAATCCCTTAATTAATGAGAATTGAAACTCTCTTAAATTGACTCTTAAATTTGTCTTAATTTAGTCTTTAGGTAAAATCAAAGGTTAATTAGTTTTAATTAATTCAAAAAGCATTAAAAATCCTAAAAGGTCTTTAAACACTTGATGATATGTCCTTAGGTCATTTATGACCTTTGGAACTGATCTCAAGGAGTTTGGGACTCATTTGGGTTCAAACCCTTAAGTAGCCTCTTAGTTGTAATAATTTGGTAATCTCTACGAATGCATAAAACTTCCAAAATTCAATATTAATTATAGAAAAATTTAAACTAATCAAACTTAAGGCTAATGACTTCAATTAGAATATAGTGTTTTCTAAAAATATCAAACCTCCATAATTTGGTCAAAATCAAGGAGTCAACATTTTAGGTGACCTCAGGTCAAAACTGGGTCAAAACTTCCAAAAATCATAACTTTTCATAGGAAACACCAAATTAAATGTACCACCTATCTAACAACTCATAATTAGGTCTAGTATTTATTAAAAATCTAAAATCCTTAAGATCAACTCTAATTCTAAAAGTCAAGTTTTGCTTCCTTAGTTAGTATACCCGGATAACTCTAAGGATCTCCAGTTTTTTTTTTAAACCCCAAAATTTTCTTAATAGGTTAATAAAATCCTTAACAAACCCTTTAAAATCAGTAAACAATCTTTTTATATTAATCAGTTACTTAATCCCAACAAATCTAAAATAACTTAATCAACCCCGATTGCTACTGGGTAACCCAGGCCTACGAGGCTATTAGCTTAGCCCCAAGGAAGGTGAAATAAACTTCACGGCCTCGGTGTGAAATAAAGGTAGTGGTCAATTAACTTTTAAAATATATTTAATTGAAGCTCTTAATATATTAATATTTAAAATTTAATTTAAATTTCCCTTTTTTGCCTTAACAAACCCAGAATTTTAGACAACTTTGATTAATCACCTAACTTAGGATCGACCCCTGCCACACGACCTTCTGCACACACTTTAGACGATGTGCTAAGACAACCTATTAAGATAGTTGCTTTTTGCATGCTTTTCATTTTAGCAACTTATAAAGTTTTGATGATTTCAAACATTATTGTTCAAATGTGTAGTTATCTCCTAACAATTTTGGAAGAATTGTATTTGCTCTTGTGTGTACTGACATTTCAGGAAAAATGAACTCCAGACTACGAAGACTTCAAATTAAATTCAGCATGAGATACTTTGTAAAATTTAAAGCTTACACTTTTCTTAGAAATCAAATTGAAAGGGAGTGATTGTATTTTGAGAAAATAAAAACATTCACACATAAGGAGATCATGTAGAATTTATACTGATCGTACATAACGATCTTCAGTTCGTACTGGACGATCAGACAGTTATCTCCTATAAAGCATATGGAACGAATAGGAACTTGGTTGAAAATTTTTCTAAGTCCTATTCGTCCAAGACGAAATAAATTATCGTCCAGGATGATTGGCTCTCTGGAAAATTTTCGTCCAGACGAAATAAATTATCGTCCAGGACGATTGGCTCTCTGAAAATTTTCGTCCAGACGAAAATAAATTATCGTCCAGGACGATCAGTCCTCGGGAAATTTTTCGTCCAGACGAAATAAATTATCGTACAGGACGATCGGTCCTCTGTAAAAATTTCGTCTAGACGAATCAATTTTCGTCCAAACGATTAACCGACTTAGGACAGTTTTCAGCAGTTTCTAGAACCGACCTTGTAATAACCGTTCATACTGGACGAACTTAGTTCGTACAGGATGATCAGCTGTACGAAGACATTTCGTACACATATTCAAATAGGGTCGTTTCAGATCGTTTAAGTAAAATCGTCCAGGACGATCCACGATCGTACAGGATGATCCACTGCGTACAGAATTGAATACTTGCAGTTTTTGGGCGGTTTTTCTTGTCTTTTGTATAAATAGTCCAAATTAGACTGCCACCCAATCTTTTTTTCATTTGATCTTCGTGCCTCTTGAGAGAATAGCCAAGGAGAGAGTTGAAGAGAGCATTCAAGGGAGGATTCCTACCACTGAAGCGAGAAGGCTTCACTTGGATTTCAAAGGTAAGAGTCTCTACTTGTGAATTGGGATTACTTCACTCTTTTCCTTCTAGATTCTTGTGAGAAGATCTGTCAAGGAGATCCGGTTCTCTGCCGACACTTGGAGAGTGTGAATAGCCGAAGGGTTCTCTGCCCACACTTGGAGAGTGTGAAAGGATGAAGGGTTCTCTGCCCACACTAGGAGAGTGTGAAAGGACGAAGGGTTCTCTGCCCACACTGGGGATAGTGTGAAAGGACGGATGGTTCTCTGCCAACACTGGGTATTGTGTAAAAGGACGGACGGTTCTCTGCCGCATCGGGGAGTGGTGAAAAGAGTGTGTTGTAAAGGCTTCTCCGCCTTGCTGTGGGTGCAAAAGGAGAGTCACTATTGGTATTAGTGCAATACGCAGAGGGTGCCTCTGGGGAGTGGATGTAGGTCTGGTTATAGACCGAACCACTATAAATCTGGTGTCATTTACTTTACTGTTTTTACGTTTCCGCACTTTCTATTTCAGTTTTAAAAACTCTGTGGTTGAAAAACCTTTTTCTACAAAATTTAAAAGAGATTTTATTTCGGTTCAATAACTTTCAAAAAGGGGTCTTAAATTTTAACTTTGTTTTTTAAACTACCAATTCACCCCCCTCTTGGTAGCCTTGGGACATTCACTTAGGCTTAACAACCTAATTACTAGACTCAACAAGTGGTATCAGAGCTTCGTTTCAATATCATAAGTTTGAACTACTTTTTGATTAACGTAGATGGCTACTTTCGGAAACCGAAACACACCTGAGGGTTTCTCTATCACTAGACCTCCACTGTTTGACAATATTCCTTTTGATTTTTGGAAAACACGCATGTCTACTTTCTTACAGTCACTTGATTATCGCATGTGGATGTTAGTCCAGGATGGCTACACAAAACCAACTAGATTAGTTGATGGAGTAATGGTAGAAATACCTTTTACTTATTGGACTTTAGAAGAACGTGACTCAGCACAATTAAATGTCAAATGTTTAAACAGTTTCTTTTGTGCTTTAAAATCTGAAGACTACATGCGGGTTTCCACTTGCAAAAGCGGAAAGGACATATGGGATAGACTTTGTATAACTTATGAAGGGAAAAATGAGGTTAAACAATCAAGGCTCAATATCTTGTTACATGACTATGAATTGTTTCGCATGAAACCTAATGAATCTATTTTCGACATGTACACAAGATTTACACAAATTTTCACTTCTTTGCATGCACTTGGTAGGGAATTAACTAATAATGACATGGTCAATAAGATTCTTCATTGTTTACCTACTGCTTATGATGCAAAAATTACTGCAATTACAGAGTCTAAAGATTTAAACATTTATTCTATTGACAATCTTCTTGGTTCACTCATTGCTTATGAGCAAGGAGTAAGTCAAAGGAAGATTGATGCAGGTGAACCACGAAAGGAGAAGAATATAGCACTAAAAGTGGAAGAGTCAGAGAGTGAACACTCACAACCTGAGGATAAAGATGATGTTGCACTAATGACTAGACAATTCAGAAGCTTTTTAAAGAGGAAGCAGAAGAAACGCCAGCTATGGAATAGAGGTAAGTTTAACAGAAATGGCAAGGTTTCTAATGAAGTGATTTGTTATGAATGCAGGAAACCAGGTCATATCAAGACTGATTGCCCAAAACTCAAAGCCACTCCTGGTAAGGAGAAGGTGGAGGAGAAACCTATGGTAAAGAAGGGCAAGAAGAAGTTTCAAAGAGCTTTCTGGGCGGACTCAGCTTCAGACTCATCTGAGACAGAAAAAGAAGAAGAAGTCACTAATCTTTGCTTGATGACAGACAATGTGGATCACTCAGATCAAGAAGAGGTATGTGACTTATCCTATGATGAATTATTTGAAGTTTCTGAACACATGCATGATGCATATAGGAAAATGAAAAAGATGCATGCTAGTTTAAGTTTAGAATTTGAAGAGCTCAAGAAGGAATACGAAATCCTTAGGAAAGACCATGCTTTAATAGATGACAACCACATGAAACTACTTGATGAATATGATGACTTAAATAAGAATTTTGAAAATCTGAAGTCATCCTATACTGATCTTGAAAAGGAATTTAAAAATTTTAAGGATGAATCTGAGAGTAAAGCATATAGAATCAATTATACCAATCGAATCTTGGAAGATACGAATTCATTTTACAAACTAACAATAAGAGCTCTCGAGGATAATAGGAAACCCCCCAGACTTGAAGATTTTACAAATCCTAAATATTATCCTAAATTCATGAAATCCCTTAGAAGACAATCACATGGAAGAAAACTTAAGAATATTTTTCCTAATGTTAAATGTAATAATTATGGATTTTTGGGACATATAGCTCACACCTGTACCTTGATGATGAAATCTAATTTGGTGTGGAGACCTAAGATGCATAAACCTAGACATATCATACATGCATCTGATTATAAATTGCTAAAAGGTGAACCCAAACTTGTTTGGGTTCCCAGGTCTAACATTTGATATTTTTGCAGGATTGCTCTCACACAAGACCTCGTGGGAGCATATGGTACCTGGATAGCGGATGTTCAAAGCATATGACTGGAGACACTACACAATTCATATCGCTAGAAGCCAGGAATGGAGGAAAGGTTACACTTGGAGATAATACCACAAAGAAAGTGGTTGGATCAGGTATGATTGGTAATTTCAAAAACTTTTTTATAGACAATGTGTTATTGGTTGAAGGCTTAAAGCATAATTTGTTAAGTATAAGTCAGCTATGTGACAAGGGTTATAATGTGAAATTTTTACCTACTAGCTGCATATTAAGCCTAAATGGGAAAGAAGTTTTAAATGGAAAAAGGGTAAACAATGTTTACATGCTAGATTTGAATTCATTTCATACTCCTATTGCTTTCTGTTTGAAAACTGTTTCTGATGAATCTTGGCTTTGGCATAGAAGAT
The DNA here is from genome assembly GCA_022539455.1 of Dendrobium nobile. Classification (NCBI taxonomy): domain Eukaryota; kingdom Viridiplantae; phylum Streptophyta; class Magnoliopsida; order Asparagales; family Orchidaceae; genus Dendrobium; species Dendrobium nobile. The sequence continues at coordinate 36,506,588 of CM039723.1, forward strand.
TTTGTCATTCTAGTATGAAAAATCTTAGGAGAATTACCCAAAAGAATTTAGTAAGAGGTATACCAAAACTAGACTTTACTAAGGACCATCTTTGTGATGCATGTCAATTAGGAAAACAAGTGAAGTCCTCTTTTAAGTCCAATAATGATCTTAGAACTAGTAAACCATTGGAAATTCTTCACATGGATCTTTTTGGATCAGTAGGAACTGTAAGTCTAGGAGGGAAGGTATACGGATTTGTTATTGTGGATGATTTCTATAGATTCACTTGGGTTAGATTTCTTTTTCATAAAAGTGAATCATTTGAGGAATTCAAAAAATTTTCAACTTGGATTCAGAGAAAACAAGGATGTGAAATAATGTCTATACAAAGTGATCATGGAGGAGAATTTAAAAATGAAAGATTTGAAAATTTTTGTAAAGAAAAAGGGATTGATCACAACTTTTCTGCACATAGAACCCCTCAACAAAATGGTGTAGTTGAAAGGAAAAATAGAACATTAATAGAAGCCGCCAGAGCAATGTTGGCAGAATACTCTCTTCCTAAATATTTTTGGGCTGAGGCGGTTAGCACTGCATGTTATGTTCTGAATAGGGTGAATGTGAGATCGAATTTAAATAAAACACCCTATGAGTTACTAAAAAGTAGAACACCAAATTTGTTTCATTTGCATGTTTTTGGTTGCAAGGTGTTCATTCATAACAATGGAAAATCTGCCTTAGGAAAATTTGATCCAAAATCAGATGAAGGAATTTTTGTTGGATATTCAAGTGTTGGAAAATCTTATAGGGTATTCAACAAAAGAACTTTAGTTATTGAAGAAACCACACATGTTGTATTTGATGAATCTAGAAATTTTGAAGAGCCAAATATTGTTGAAGAAGAAATTGAGGAAAACTCCCAAAAGATTGATAGATTAAATTTGGAAGAAAATGTCGAAGAAAACATTGAAAGAGAAAACCCTTTGCCTAGAGATTTGAGATTTTCTAAAAACCACCCAAGAGAATTGATTATAGGAGAACCTAGTGAGGGTGTTAGAACTAGGCGTGGATTAAATAAGGAAGTCAATCATTCAGCCTTTCTTTCAACCATAGAACCCACTAATATTGATCAGGCACTTTCTGATGAATTTTGGATATTGGCCATGCAAGAAGAGTTAAATCAATTTGTAAAAAATAAAGTTTGGGAATTAACTACAAGGCCAAAAGATCAAAGTGTTGTTGGAACAAAGTGGGTGTTCAAAAAAAAAATGAATGACTCAGGAGTAGTCATTAGAAATAAGGCTAGATTAGTTGCTAAGGGGTATAATCAAATTGAAGGAAATGATTTTGAGGAGACCTTTGCCCCTGTAGCAAGACTTGAAGCAATTAGGGTTTTACTTGCCTTTGCCTGTTTTAAAAGTTTTAAATTGTTTCAAATGGATGTCAAAAGTGCCTTTTTGAATGGTGTTATTGAAGAAGATGTTTATATAGAACAACCTCCAGGATTTAAAATTCAAAATACCCAAATCATGTTTTTAAGTTAAAAAAGGCATTATATGGATTGAAACAGGCACCTAGGGCTTGGTATGAGAGATTGAGCACTTTCCTACTTGAAAGATCTTTTGAAAAAGGAAGTGTGGATATAACTCTCTTCTTAAAAAAATTTGGAAAGGAAATACTCATTGTTCAAATTTATGTGGATGATATCATCTTTGGATCTTCAAATAAAAATCTTTGTGATGATTTTTCTAATACAATGAGTAGTGAATTTGAAATGAGTCTAATGGGAGATTTAAATTACTTTCTAGGTTTTAGCATCAAGCAACTTGAGGAAGGGACATTTTTTAGTCAAACCAAATATATTAAGGACATCCTCAAGAAATATGAAATGGACAATGCTAAACCTGTTAGTACACCAATGAGTTCCTCAGTTCAGTTAGATAAGGACCTTAAGGGAAAATCTGTTGATCAAAAGAAATATAGAGGGATTATTGGATCTTTGCTTTACTTGACTGCTAGCCGACCAGATATTATGTTCAGTGTTTGCTTATGCGCTAGATTTCAATCAGATCCAAAAGAATCACATTTGACAGCAGTAAAAAGGATTTTAAGATACTTACTAGGAACTCAAAACTTAGGAATTTGGTATCCTAAGTTTTGCTCTTCATTTGAAATTATTGGTTATTCAGATTCTGACTTTGCAGGCTGTAGAGTGGATAGGAAAAGCACTTCTGGAACATGTCAATTCATTGGAAATTCATTAGTTTCTTGGTCCAGTAGAAAACAAAATTCAGTAGCCCTATCTACTACAGAAGCAGAATACATTGCATTAGGAAGTTGTGTGGCACAAGTACTTTGGTTAAAACAACAGTTGATTGATTTAGGATTATCTGTAGGCACTATTTCATTTTATTGTGACAATACTAGTGCTATTTGCATTTCCAAAAATCTTATTCAACATTCTAGAACCTAACACATAGATATAAGACATCATTTCATAAGGGATCATGTATCCAAAGGAGAAATTGAACTCACACATGTTTCAACTGAAAATCAACTTGCAGACATTTTTACAAAACCTTTAGCCCTTGATACCTTCAGTACTTTAAGAACAAGGCTAGGTGTTATTGATTTAAATGCCTAAACAAAATGTATTTGCAACATTGATGTTTATGTTTTTGTTTTATTTTTTATTTTGTGAATTTTTGTGTGTTTTGAATGAATTTGTTTTTGAGTGTAAGTTTTTTTTTTATTGTATGTTTTCTGTGTTTTTAAAGTTTGGTTTGATTTTCTTAAATTAAAATTCAAAAATTCAAAAATTGGAGGAAATCGTCCGGGACGACTTTTGGTTTGTACTGGACGATGTGAGAAAAATTGGTTTGCGTGCATTTTAATCGTTTTGAGAGCAGTTTTTAATTAAATCGTCTGTACGATCTGACTATCGTCCAGGACGAAATTTTTCCTTTTCTCAAACGTCGGGATGATTGAATGCAGCGGTTGAGTGGATAAGACAGTTTTTAATATGGATTTCGTCTGTACAAAATTTTTGTTCGTCCAGACGAACAGATGTCGTTTCAGTGTAAGGGACGGTTTTCAAGAGACATTTAAACGAGTTATTTTTAGATCGTCTGTACGAACTTTTGTTCGTATGTACGATCGGTTAAGTCAAAAGTCTGTACGAAGGGACGCATCGTAAGTTGTGTTGATTACGAAAAGCCGTTACATTTTGGACGAATTTGATCGTCTGTACGAAATATTTTCGTCCAGACGAACGATGATTTTCGTCCAGTACGAACCTTTTTCGTCCAGGACGAACGTATCGTTTTCTTTAAATATGAAGGCTTTCTAACTCAACAATCACACTTTCAAACTTCTCTTTCAATCCCTTTCTACTTCAAATTGTCAATGGCCTCCTCAAGCAAAAGACAAAAGGTGTTAGCGAAGAAGCCGAATAGGAATGCCTCAGAAAACTTCCTTTCTAAGGCAAATGAGGAATCATTTCCTCATTTTGCTTTCGCAAAAATAACTCCATCTCGCATCTTAATCCAAAGCGAGATAAATTTTAAGGTAATACACCTTTTTGCCTCAACCCAATTCCATTTCATACTTTCTCTCGTCCATTTCTACAATAAGCAAACATTTCACTACTTTCTAGCCAACATGAGTTTTAACTCGGACCACTCTTCCATTAGTTCGTTTGTATTCAAGCAAAAAGTAGAAATCACCAAGCATGACATTGGTGCATTTCTAAACCTAAGGACTGAAGGATATAGAGCTCACACCCTTATGACCGAAAACACAATCAGATGGGAAGATGTCAATAGGGTAATTAGAAAAAGTGGCGTAACCTATCATATTGCTAGAGTATCTGGGATGACCCAAAATGCCCGTATCATCCAGCATATCCTTAGATCTTCAATCATTCCTAAAGCTGGTGATAGGATAAACATTACTCCTCTCCTTTCTGTTCTAACCTTTTTGATTATGGATCGTCGCCCTATCGACGAAGCCCAACTTATCATAGATCATATCTATGGGCTTTCAGAAATAGGACATGCTGAACAAAAGAGGAAAAAGAATATTTCTTTGGGACATTTAATTACCTACATTTTAGAGAATAAATATAATTTGGTGCATCCTGATGAAGAATATGAAGAGCCAGTTTACTATAATGATGCATCCTTCAGATTGCTCTTCAGGGAGGAAAAAGAAAAAGAAAAAGCACATGCCAGTGCTTCAGAAGAAGAAGAAGAAGAAGGAGCGCAAACCTCTGCACCTCAGTCAGATTATCAGAATTTGATTGAGAGATTTGATAGATTAGAGACTCATATTGATCAAAGGTTTGATCAATTTGATGCTCAACTTGTGCACAACAACAAGACATTGGTATAATTAGAAATGAAGTACATGATATCAATACTAATGTAATGTTGATGGCCTCCTACTTCAACCTTTTCGGTGGCATTCCTCCTCCTCCAGAACAGTAGAGATGAATTTCTGTGTCTTTGTTGTACTCGTGTTGTGTTTTTATGTTTTGTTGTGTTAGTTACTCATGTTTTTATGTTTTGTTGTGTTAGTGTTTATGTTAAGTGTTTGTTTGTCTTTTCTTTTAAGTTGTGTTTAGATATTGTGAAATGTGTAATCCTTTCATAAATATCAATGCATTTCGTACTTGTTTCAATGTTGTTTTGTTATTGAAATATGGTTAATTTTTATGAATTTCATTAGTATTATTTAATCTTCATAGTGCTTAAATTAGATTGTAATTTGAGATTATCTACATTAGAAAATATAGTCTTTCTAAATTTAAAAGTTGTTTATAACTTGTTGTAATTAGAACTTTTAAATTCATGTCTATTCATTTAGACTACATAAAAGTTAATATTATTATTGCAATTTAGATGTTGTCTTAATTTGTATTTTCTAGCTCAAATAATATTTATGCACTTAGAAATATTTGAAATTTTAGATTATTGATTTTGGAAAGAATTGGTCTCAATTACTCTTGAAAAAATTGTACAAAAAAGTACAAAAATCAAAAGGAATGCGCAAAGGTTCGCAAATATGAAAAAGAGGGACAAAATCAGCCCAATATCAAAAGATGCACAAAAATGTGCCCAAAATTTTGAAAAAGATGCGCAAAGCGCCACATGTGGTAATTTTCTTCTTTCCAAATTCTTTCAATCTCTTAATTCAAATTGATCTTATGTTCATTTATATTCTATTGAACTTTGAAATATCAAATTTTTTCTTCATCTCTCTTGTAATGATTTTCTATATTGGAATGTCTAAATTGAATCATGTCTTTGCAAAATTCTTCTTACTTACAATGTTATATCACTTTTTAAATTCCATGAATTTCTATGATTGACCTAATGTTTTTAGTTTAAAATTGCATACCTTGTATCAATCACCATTTAGATTAAATGTTCAAATGAATTTCATACAATTACTTACATTTCTTGTCTATTTCTTCTTCACTTTTTGTTGTTGTCAAAAAGGGGGAGAAATCATTGTGTTTGTATGTTTTGTTTGTTCGTATGTTTTGTGTTTCTATAGTTTATTTTTCTTGAAAAATAATTTTTTTTTTGGTTCAAATTGCCTCCTTATTTTCATGTATTCATCAATTCAGGGGGAGTTTAGGAGATAGAAAGAATTGTTTAAATTGAAATCATACAAATAATAATTGTTTTGCCATCATCAAAAAGGGGGAGATTGTTAAGATAGTTGCTTTTTGCATGCTTTTCATTTTAGCAACTTATAAAGTTTTGATGATTTCAAACATTATTGTTCAAATGTGTAGTTATCTTCTAACAATTTTGGAAGAATTGTATTTCCTCTTGTGTGTACTGACATTTCAGGAAAAACGAACTCCAGACTATGAAGACTTCAAATTAAATTCAGCATGAGATACTTTGTAAAATTTGAAGCTTGCACTTTTCTTAGAAATCAAATTGAAAGGGAGTGATTGTATTTTGAGAAAATAAAAACATTCACACATAAGGAGATCATGTAGAATTTATACTGATCGTACAGGACGATCTTCAGTTCGTACTGGACGATCAGACAGTTATCTCCTATAGAGCATACATAACGAATAGGAACTTGGTTGAAAATTTTTCTAAGTCCTATTTGTCCAAGACGAAATAAATTATCGTCCAGGACGATTGGCTCTCTGGAAAATTTTCGTCCAGACGAAATAAATTATCGTCCAGGACGATTGGCTCTTTGGAAAATTTTCGTCCAGACGAAAATAAATTATCGTCCAGGACGATCAGTCCTCGGGAAATTTTTCGTCCAGACGAAATAAATTATCGTACAGGACGATCGGTCCTCTGTAAAAATTTCATCCAGACGAATCAATTTTCGTCCAAACGATTAACCGACTTAGGACAGTTTTCAACAGTTTCTAGAACCGACCTTGTAATAACCGTTCGTACTGGACGAACTTAGTTCGTACAGGACGATCAGCTGTACGAAGACATTTCGTACACATATTCAAATAGGGTCGTTTCAGATCGTTTAAGTAAAATCGTCCAGGATGATCCACGATCGTACAGGACGATCCATTGCGTACAGAATTGAATACTTGCAGTTTTTGGGCGGTTTTTCTTGTCTTTTGTATAAATAGTCAAAATTAGACTGCCACCCAATCTTTTTGTCATTTGATCTCCATGCCTCTTTAGAGAATAGCCAAGGAGAGAGTTGAAGAGAGCATTCAAGGGAGGATTCCTACCACTGAAGCGAGAAGGCTTCACTTGGATTTCAAAGGTAAGAGTCTCTACTTGTGAATTGGGATTACTTCACTCTTTTCCTTCTTCCTTCTAGATTTTGTGAGAAGATCTGTCAAGGAGATCCGGTTCTCTGCCGACACTTGGAGAGTGTGAACAGCCGAAGGGTTCTCTGCCCACACTTGGAGAGTGTGAAAGGACGAAGGGTTCTCTGCCCAAACTAGGAGAGTGTGAAAGGACGAAGGGTTCTCTGCCCACACTGGGGATAGTGTGAAAGGACGGACGTTTCTCTGCCAACACTGGGTATTGTGTAAAAGGACGGACGGTTCTCTGCCGCACCGGGGAGTGGTGAAAAGAGTGTGTTGTAAAGGCTTCTCCGCCTTGCTGTGGGTGCAAAAGGAGAGTCACTATTGGTATTAGTGCAATACTCAGAGGGTGCCTCTAGGGAGTGGATGTTGGTCTGGTTATAGACCGAACCACTATAAATCTGGTGTCATTTACTTTACTATTTTTACGTTTCCGCACTTTCTATTTCAGTTTTAAAAACTCTGTGGTTGAAAAACCTTTTTCTACAAAATTAAAAAGATTTTATTTCGGTTCAATAAGTTTCAAAAAGGGGTCTTAAATTTTAACTTTGTTTTTTAAACTACCAATTCACCCCCCTCTTGATAGCCTTGGGACATTCACTTAGGCTTAACAACCTAATTACTAGACTCAACACAACCAACTCTAGATCTTGGTTAGGCCGGTGTTTATTTTACTGCTATGTGCCAGATTTTTTGTAGTTTTCACTGCATGTTGTGGATGAAACTGCTTTGCTATGTCTGCTTACTTTTCTGTACTCTGTGGATGGATTGATGTGTTTGGCGACTAGATTACCCTTAGGTTAGGTACGATCTGGATGTTCACACAGTTTTCTGCAGGTGGCCACGCTCAAGCAGGGCAATAAAAAGGGGGCTAAATTCATAGAAAAATTCATGACTATTATAAATTCTTTGCACAGGTGCTTTAGCTATAAAAGCCCCCAAATAAAAAGAGCGTGGCCAGTGTGTTTACTTTCTTTTCTGCACATATATAACTGCTTGGGAATAACCTTTTCATATATATTAACTTCTTAGGAAAACCTTGCAGATGAGTCTAGACTTTTTATTTTTGATATAAATGTAATTTGTGCAATTGTCAAGCGTTGTGAAAGTTATTTTTGAGTTGGGATACATAGGTCCAAAGCTTGGATTCCAAAGAGGAAAGGATGCCCCTTTGGGAAGTATTCCTTTTCCATTTGGAAACCCAAATTTGGATCATGCTTTTTCTATACCCAAAGAGGAAAGAGTGGCCTTCCCCTTAAAAGGGAAGTGCCCTCTTATCCATTTGGGTAGTTTACCATGAAGAATCCAAGGAGTTTGAAGAAAAGGAGTCCAAAGAAGAACAAGATTGAAGACTTGAAGATTGAGAGTATCCCACTCAAAATAACTTGCGTCATTATTAGGCTTAGAATCTGGGTTGTTATCAGTGGTGCCCGGCCACTCTACTTTTTGCAAGATCCTGGTTTGTAATAAGCAAGGCAATTCTGCCTGTGAACATTTATTAATTAGTTAATTTATATTTGATGTGTTGAATTGATTGCCTTTAGGATTACCTGCTTTTCTTAGTTTTTTGGCGATTGTGTGCCGCTTTTGTTTTCACCTGGATACATGAGACTCGTGAGGGTGTGAAAGTTTTCTACTCAAAATCTTAAATGTCTAAAAATTGTAGTGAGTTTAAATAACATAGAAAGATAATGAATCTAGGAAATCAGCTGGGGATCGACCCCGGGGTCTCATGTATATTTCTGCATTATTCTTTCCTTGCTTTAGACCCTTCCCCGCCTGCGGGTAGAGTCCGGATAGTCTGACCTATGAGAACGAGGTGCCGGACCTGGGGAAGTCCAGTCTTCTAAAAAATTATTTTATAAGCCTGTTTTTAAAATTTCAAGCATATTTGATTTGGAAGTTGTCGACCAGCATGCATTGCATTAGATACAAATTAAAAAGAGTTAAAATTTTAATTACATCAGTTTTGGCATTTTTGCACCCAACATAAGTCAAAGGGGCCAATTAGAAAAATCTCTAGATGTCAGCCCCAACCCTCCAAAACTTTAAGTACAACGTCCCTACCACTCTTTCATAAAAGACCGGACTCATCTCTTTTAAATCGATTAGGTGGTTAGCTGGCTCCCCAATCTAGGCCGGGGTAAGTCCAGACCTTGCACTGCATTAGTTAGGTTCGGACGACTGTGGTCTAGTGTCCAAAATAGATTTAGGATCCGGGGCAGATCTTTGATTATAAGACCCCAAATTTCGGGAATATAATTCCAAATTTCTAATAAAATGCTCAACTCTAATTAAATCTTCATTTTAATCCTAAAACATAAAGCCCAACACTTAGATTAAGTTGGGACACTTCTGGATGGTTCTTGAATCACAAAGTGTCCCCTAGCTCTCTTCCTTTGATTCTGTTAGTAACTGTTCAATTTTGATCCATTCCCTCTTGATTTTCCAAAAATCCCATTCGTTTTTGATATCACTCCTAAAAAATCTAACAAAATTTCATTACTATTTTAATCGAGAGTTTTCGTAGGGGACTCTGTCTCCCTACGATGTAATTAACTATAAGGGCTTGTGCTCGTAGGAGATTTGGAACCACACGCACCAGATTCAAAATTAATCTTTTTTAAAAAAAAATCTTCTTAGATTTCTTTGGGAAAAAGTTAAAGAATGATCGTTGTTATTACATTAGAAGAATTATCATTGAAAGGTGTTATCTTCCTTTGGGGAGATCATCCTTCTTTGATAAGGCTTTGGATGTAAATTCGTCGATCATACTTTTTGAATATCATAACTGGATTTTTAGTTGAACTTTACCTTGTTCCCTCGGGGCCACGTGAAGTTCTCCTTAGGATCTGGTCATGATATTTAAGATGAGTTTCATAATTCTAAGTCTGAACACCATTATGAAATTTTAATTTCATCCTTCGGGGTGATATACTTTTTCGAACGAGTTGATTCGACCTCAGAATTAGAATCCAATCTCAATTTTAAAATTTCCAAAGAAAACTAATATTTTTCAAAATCTGTTTTCAAAATTCCACCAGCAAAAAAAATGGCACGCCCGGTGGGACAAATCTCTCTCTCCATCTTTAATAAGAATGAAATTTTGTTTCATCGGTAGTCTTAACTACCTTCCTTCCATTGGTCCCTCAACCCATTTCTTCCTTGGGGGAGCATGGCCAACATCTAAAAGCAATTTAAAACATCAAAAGAGAGGTTCTACCTCCAAAACTTTGTTACATGCTAACTTAATCGTCCTGATTTTGACCTTCTGCCCTGAGATTTCCTATGAGGTGACAGTGTTAAATCAGGTCCCTAAATATTCTTTTTAAAATTATGATTAACAAATGTCACATTCAATATATCAATTTTTTTTTAGATTGAAAGGAGTTTGAAAAATCTTTGATTTTAAGAAGTTTTGAAGTATTTTAGTCTTAACCCCTTTAATCCCTTTTAACTTTTAGGAATGAGGAGGGTTAGACTATTTGCTTTACTTGGGTTTTTCTTACAATTACATAAGCCTTCGGGCAAGGGGAAACTCTATCCGTTGTGTTTTGAATTTCGTAGAAAAAACCAATCTTAAATCATTCAAAATTCAAATTCCCTTAAAAACATAGAAAACAAAATAATAACAACTTTCTCCAAATTCCAAACCTTCATATGTTACCCCATATGACCATCTTATGGGCTAACATATGTTGACCTTTTGAGAAAACCATTTTTTTGGCATGTACTTAGTCTCTTTATCTTCCTAACGTATGTTGAGTGTTTTCTACCACTCAACATGTGTTGGAAGGTTGAAACTATCCTACAAGCCTTAATTTGCAAAATAACGAACTCTTTTCGACTTCTCTTATAAGAAATCTAATTTAAATCCTCTCTTTAACTTTCAGAAAATCCCAAATGGCTGGCCAATTGATCTTCTCTTTCGACCGAGAGTTATCCTCCACTGTTAATGACCAAGGGAGCACTATCATCTTTGGAATGGGATTCAGTACCCTTGAGCTCTTTATGGATGGACACCAGATTGTTAGTTTGGATGCCAGTAAGGAAGTTCCCCCAATGGTTGAGTTGATTGTGGGATCTGCACCTACCTTGCTAGTAATTAGTGATGACCAGAAATAGTCTGAGCCAGTTGTTGAGCCTCCCACTGAAGTCAAATCTGTTTTTAAGGAAGGATCTAGTTCTGGACTTAACTTTTCTACTAAGAATCAAAAGAAGAACTATTTGAGGAGACCTAGAAAGAAGATCTCTAAGGCAAAGAGATATGTGTCTTTTAAGACTTTAGCTCAAGTAGAGTCTGAGGCTAATGAGGAGCTACCTATTCCTACTTCCTCTCCCCTTCTGAAAGGGAGCCGCTTTTACCCCTTAGCTTCTGCTCAATGGGAGGAGAGGATAGCTAGGATAGCCCGTTCCCCACCATGCCCAGTCGACTACTCGACTAAAAAGACTCCAAAGGAAAAGCATCTGCAGAAAACAAGGGATTTGAGAAACATAATTCATACCTGTGCTGCACAATCTGGGCAAACAAAGGAGCAATACATGAAACAGTTGAAGGGAGTGATCTCTCATCACTTCCAAAAGAAGTGTTAAAAGAAGAGGTGTCTGAGGCGAAGAATCTGACTCCACAACCTGTTAGGAGAAATAAGAAATATGTTAAACAGCCCTCCACTTCAATACTAATTGACGGATACCACTGGGCGCCACGCCCTCCTTCCAAGACGGAGGGTATTGTGTTGACTGGGTCCGAGAGAGGCTTCCATTCTGTTGGTAAACCCCCGGTACCCCCTTCCAAAGCTGTAAGTTTGGCCTCAGTAGTTGTCAAACCTGAGGGGAGTGAAACTCTAAAACATCTGGATGTTAAGGGCAAGAGGCCCAAATCCCCTGAGAAGAAGTTTGTCCCAAAAAGGACTAAGTTGGAGAATTTACCACCGCCTCCAAGAACCCCAAAGTTCATTCTCCAACTCCAACGAGTCACAGTTAAACCTCCTCTAGTCTTGATTGAGTTGATGGATGCTCAACCTAGTTCTTCAGTTGTGGCAGTAGATAGTCTTCTTACAGCCAGTCCAGTTCCTGATTCAGTTATGATTCCCGTTGATGATCCGGTTGTTGATAGCATAGACTTATGTGTCATTCCTAGGCTTCCTACACAGGAGCCTGAGGACCTTACCTTACCGGATGTAGGAGCTATTTCCCTACAAGCTCCTGCTTCACCTCCTGAGGTTTATGCCCCTCTCCTTGTAGAGAATGCCACTCTTCTAACTACCGATCTTGGGATAGTCGAGAAGGAAGGAATTGACCTAGATCTTGAGATGGAAGAAGAGCCGGTTACAAAGTCTCAACCATATCCTAACCCAAAACTTACAGAAATCATTGCACTCCTGGATTCTGAAGAATTATTCGATATGGCTGAGTAAAAAGGACACTTGCCCCTCGATCCTAAGTCAATTGGGGATAGACCAGTCGAGGAGGTAGTTCAAGAAATAAGAAATATTTTGTTGAATAAAGAGGGAATGGCCTCTTTTGACCCAGACCTGGATGACCTCCTTGGAGAGGAAGATGATTATGTTGGTAGTGTTTCCATGGTCGAAACTAGAGGGTCCAACAAAGACGTCGAACCTGGTAGGCGCCAGCTTGCTAGAGATGATGATCCACACGTTGCTAGGTCCGATTCAGATGAGTACTTAAGGGCTATGGGCGAGGAGCATATTAAAAACTTGGAAAATCAGTTGACAACTATGATGTCACAAGTTAAAGAAATGCAAGAAAGATTTGACAAGTAAGAGCAGGATTCACTTAAGATTCAACAAATGGCTCGAGAGATTATGGAAAGGGTTAGAAAGATAGAATCTAGTCCCAAGCCTCTCGAGTCAATACCCGTGATCCCACCTTGCCTACCAGAGGCATCTCCAATAGCACCTACAATTCCCCCCGTTCTTCCAACTCTTCCTCAGAAGGATATTAAGCAACTGATTGAGGACCAGGTAAGGGAGGCCTTAGCCTTTTCGCAAGGAACCGCATCTATTCCAAAGGGTAGAACCTACCTCAAAGAATATGATTCAGTTCCTTGCCCAAAAGGCTTTGTGCCACCAGCTTTTAAATTTTCACTGGAATAGAAAACCCGAGACAACAACTGGCCCACTTCAGAGCAAGTTGTTGCAATGCGGGAGGGTCGGATGCTCTACTATTTTGCCAATTTGTAAGTAGTCTATCCGGCATTGCTTTTGACACTACAGAAAAAATGGCTATTACCGGCGGTTCCTGGCGGCGGTTCATTGGCCGCCGGTGTCACCGGCGGTTTAGCCGGCGGTTAAACCGCCGTTTGATAACGACGGTTTGCCGGTGTTTTTTATATGTTAAACCGCCGGTATTAACGGCGGTCAAGAAACCGCCGGCAAACCGCCGGATTATAAATAAAACCGGCGGTTTAGCGGCGGCTTGGACCGCCGTTGATAAGTAATTTTGTATCGGCGGTTTGGACCGCCGGAAAACCACCGGTTAGTGCCCTAAAACGACCAGGCCCGCAACTCACATCTCATTCTTTCTCCTTCTTTCTCTCTCGTTTCGCTCGCCTCCGCTCGCCTCTGCTCGTGCGACCGCGACCGACGAAGGTTCTCCGACCGCCGCCGACGAAACTTCTCCGATCGCTGACCCAGATCTGACCGGCACTCCGACGTCCGACCTCGCTAACCCAGTCCGACCCCAAACCGCCGGCCGACTTCAAGTTTTCAACCCTAGATTTCTATTTTAAGGTATATTTTATGTTATTTCTTCTATATCTTTTTCTCACTAGACATAAGCATGTGTTAGAGTTATTTTGGATGATTTAGATAGTAAATATTGTTATAATTTTGGTAGATCTAAATTGTTTAGATTTGTTTCCCACTAGACATAAGCATGTGTTAGGTTTGATACTAACTTTAGAATGAATTCAACATAAATCTAAGTTTAGGGTGAAGAGAATGATGAAAATGAGAACGAACAAGGAAATGGTACAATGTAAAGTCCAAAAATTGTGGTGGTCGGCGGCGGTGGGTGGCAACCACCGTCATATCCTTAATGTTGAATTTAGTGCTTTAGTTATTATTTTACTAGAAAGTTGAGGATTTTATTTTATCAAAACAAAATTTGAGAGAAGGCACATAAAACGAAAACTTATATTATATTGTGACAAATGGTAAATTATTAGTCTCAAATCTTAAAACTAAGTTGAAAATCACCACTAGGACAATAGCTCAAATCAAGTCTAATAAGATAGACTATATTGTTTTTATTTTTTTTTTAGGAATTGAAATTGAAGCCAGTAGGCTACCCATGGAAGCTATGCAAAAGCTTTTAGAAAATGAAAAAAAAATTATGTTTGGACCTTAATGTTCTTTAAATAGTTTTGAATTTCTAAGTTGTGTTTCTAGTTTATTTTTAATAAATTTTGTTATTATTTCTAATAGAAAAATAGTATTTAGAAAATCTATCATTAAAATGAATTGATACTTGTCCTACACCTAATAAAATCAAGTATAAAAATCAAATATGTTTTTAATCTATTGTATTATAGTGATGGTGACATAATAAAGCCTTTGATACTTTGACAAAATTAAAGGTGTGTTGTGATTTTATTCTAATTATTATTATTATTTTTGGAGAGGATTTAATGAATAAAAGTATGCTTGCGTTATTTTTGCAAGTAGCAAATAGTATAAATGTACGTATGAAATTTTCTTTTTTTGTTTAAATGATGATAGGCACATATCTCAAGGTAGTTAACCAACTTGTTTTGATTAGTCTAAGTGAATCAAGCTTGTGTGGTATTAGTAGAATTAATGTACACCAAGTCATTCAAATTTGAATGGAGGTGAGGAAGAGTGTGAAGGTTCATCACTAAGTCTAGGGTGTTACCGACGGTTTAGTCTTATCAAGTTTAGATTGTCATCCATAATTCAAGTTTACCTTCAACTCCCCTCTCTAGTCTTATCAACTAGAAGAATAGCATCAACAAAAAGCATACAGATTGTTATATTCTAATAAATGTTTTCATAACTATGTAGGGTGACGTTTGCTTCAACGTCCATATTACTATCCAAGAAGAGAGATATTTGATGTATAACAGATTGTTGCCGGGTCGAAAAGGATTGACAGTTGAATTTATAGAGGGAGTTGAAACTTTCATTCAAGTTGCATCTCAAGTAAAATTTATTGGAGTTTTAGAATAAAAATTTATTTTAATAAAACTAATTATTACTCACAGGATGATTTCGTACGAGTTAGAGAAAGTCGGCAGTCCACTGGCGAGGGATCATCTTCTAGATAGGCCCACATTTCGGAGTATCAGACATGGTCAGAAGTTGTTGGTGGAAGACAGAGGGGGAGGGTATATGGCATGGGTTCACAGGCTTATGCTATTGAGGGCAGTTCATACACCTCTGCATTTCATGATCCAAGTGGAGCTGAAGAATCTGTAAGCGAGAGGGTTGCAGCGCTTACTAGAGAGATTGAATAGATGAAAAGGGTTCAATCTAGAGAGATTGAAGAAATGAGAAAGGTTCAGAATGAAATGCAAGCAGAGTTGCAATCCTACAGAGCTGAAAAATAGAGGAAGAAGGACCAACAGGAGCAGCCATCTGCAGACAGTGAGCATACAGATGATGATTAGATCTATTTTATGTTTGATGATTGTATTAATTAGAACTTGTGAATTTCAGAACTTGTGATTGTAACATTATCATGAACTTACTTGTGAACTGTGATTGTAATGTTATGATGAGCTTGTGATTGTATTTAAAATTTATGGTTGTGATGAATCTAGCTGCTTGTTGCCCAACATATGATTGTGATGAATATAGCGGCGTATTGCCCAACATATATTGCTCTTTCTGCAGGTTTAGACTTTAGGGTGAACCTCCCTCAAATAGAGGGGATGTTGTCAATTTTTTTTTTGCAGGTGCTACAGGTTTCCGGTGGCTACCCGGCGGTTTGGCTGCCGGAAACTACGATACCGGACGGCCAATAGCCAGCCGCCGGTAATGGCATTACACCGTCGGTTTATTACCGGCAGTTACCGACGGCCACCGGCGGTTCTACGGTGGACAGCCGGCGGTTTAGACCGCCGGAAATACAGACGGTTAGACCGCCGGCTTTCGCCGGTTAATTAACCGACGGTCTACCGGCGAAGGCCGGCGGTTTTAAAAAAATACAACGGCTAACTAAACCGCCGGCAAACCGTCGGTAAACCGACCGCCGGTAGGCCGCCGGTCAAATAGCCGGCGGCGTCATAGCCGGAAAACCGCCGGCATAAAATCTGGTTGAAACCGGCCGTCGGAACCGTCGGAAAACCGCCGGCTTCATAAACCGCTGGTAAAAAACCGCCGGTGTTAGTTTCCTACGCGATTTTTTCCGGCGGCACAAAACCCGCCGTAAAGCCGCCGGTAGTTAAAAAACCGCCGGTGAATATAGGCTAACCGCCGGAAAAAACCGCCGGATTTCGGCGTTTTTCCTGTAGTGTGAGTGGTACACCGATCTGCCCAATTGTTCAGTAAGAACCTTTAGCGATCTAGAATATCTTTTCCTTAAAAGATTTTTTGGAGCGCAACAATGAACTACCGTGGGCGATCTTGTTGTTGAGAAACAAAAGCCAGGAGAGTCTCTGGTTGAGTACATCTTGAGGTGGCGAAACCTCTCGATGAAGTGTGAACCACAATTGCAAGAGCAACATGCGGTGGAGATCCTCCTTAAGAATATCCACGGCCCTGTTGCTTTTCTCCTGAAGGGTTTCACCATTAAAACTTTTGAAAAACAACTTAATAAGGCTAGCAATTTGCAGGAAGAGGCTCATAAGATGCCATTCCTATGAGAGCAGTCTGAAGACAAGAAAGGTCCTTGAGTGGTTAAGACTTTTGAGAAAAAGGCAGTAGTGTCGGGAGTTGAGAAGGGAAAAAGGCCAGTGGCTAGTCAGTCCAAAGTTCCTCCACTACCGCCACCACAGCCAGCTCAGAGACAGCCCTTTCAGGTCACTCCTCAGTACACCAGAGACCCTAACTTTGTCCCTTTTAGAGAGGGATTGGCAAAACCATATCCATTTAAGAGGGAATCGGTTAAGAGGATTTTCAAGAGTTTGTTAAAGAAACCAGATTTTCAACTGCCAGAGGCCAGGAGGCCTGAAGATGAAAGTAAGAAAGATGATCCCAAGTATTGTCCATGCCATCGGATGCTTAGTCACCCTCTTGAAGACTGTGTTGTGTTCAAAGATTGGCTTAAGAGGAACTACACCCAAGGTAACATCATAATTCCTAAGGAATACTTGGTCGATCCAGAGAAAGCTTCCATTAAAACCATTTCAGGTAACTCTCTTAACTCTCCTTGTTTTGTTGAAGATGGTTGGGATATTGCTTTGCCCCGGGCACTTACAAAGTTGATTAACAAGTCTTTTCATCTTTCTCAACAGCTGACTACGATAGCCCAGGCTCCGGTGTGGAAGGTTGACCTGGACGCTTCGCAGGAGGATGTTGAGCCACTTTCCTCTCCAGTAGTCACATGAACTACTGTCAAATGTTTAAAAGAAAAGGAAGTTTATTTTTTAGAGAGGAAGTGTGTAGGAGAGAGATGCATTAGGATGGCGGATGGGGGTGTTAAAACCAACTCCCCTCTTTTGTTATCTAACTTTTACTTTGCCCCATCAAAGGCGAAGGGTCAGAAGATGAATAAAAAACATCCTTCTACTTCTGTCTTGATGATTAACCATGGAAATGAAATGCAAGTTGATGACTCTCTTGTTTTAAATCAAAGTTCTGGTGAAGAAAGTCTTAATATCAAAGAAATTGACCTTCCCGAATCAGCTATTCAGGAAGAGGTCAAATGTGAAGCTTTATCAGAAAGTGATTTCCATTAAATAAACTTTCAATGAAATCCTATCTTGATAGAACTTTCAGATTCTGATTCACTTTCAGGAAATAATGACCCAACGCCTATGGTGTGCGTAGACACTGCCCTAGTTTGCCCTCCCGAAGATATCGAGCAGGTGCAACTCTGTGGCGGTAAAGTCTTACCTCCTAGGCTTCCCCCTCAGGAGAAAGGCAAGCAAATTCCCTTTAAAGATTTAAATCCAAATTCCCCTCAACAATTAGAATTTCCTTTAATTCCTCCGGGTTTTGAGTCCGTCGTTCCTAAGGTTGATTACAACGTTTTAGCCCATCTTAGGAAGTTGCCAGCAAAATTAAGCATTTATGACGCCCTCCTTCTCTCCAAAGAAATAAGGGAGTCTTTAATTAAAGCGCTTCTCGACCCCGAGATTTGCTTAACCCAGTTGGCTGCAACTTCAAAAGGTGAGGCATTCTACTTCAAAGAGGTTCCTGGAGTTACCTTTCGGATGAAGATTTGCTCTTGAGAACTGCTGACCATAATCATCCCCTTTATATTACTGTAGATGTGAGAAATTTTAAGTTATCAAGAGTCCTCGTTCATCCGGGTGCATCGGTCAACATAATGAACATAAAAACCCTCGCATACCTCAGAGTTGATACTAGCAAGCTCTCAATCGATAGGTTGGTGTTTCGTGGGTTGAATGAAAATTGCTCTTAGAAATAAGAGGCTTGAAAACTGAAGCTAAGTTTCATATAATGTATTCGGCGACGACCTTTAATGCCCTTTTAGGTAGACCTTGGATTCATGAATATAGAATGGTTCCATCTACCCTTCACCAATGCATCAAGTACCAACGAGATGACATTGAACATATGATTAAGGGAGATCTACAACAATTTTTGATTCAAGAAATCGGGATCTACGAAGATGCTACATATTTTGTTCCAAAAGGGTCCTCGTCCCGCTCTAAGTTAGAGATCAAAATTGAGGAGAAATTGGTTGGACAAAACTCCAATCAAGAAAAAGAAAAAGGAAAGTTTATTGATCAAGAAATGATACGATTAAGTAGTGAAGACGACTCTGACATCGTTGTCCTTAGGCCTCCAAACACATTACCTCAAAGAGGTGGGAGGATGGCCTTAAGGGCACGAGTTCAAGGCCGTGTTTCATCAGAGAGGAGAACAACACCTATTTATATTGATTTGGAATCAGATTCCGATATTGAGTCCAAGGACCAAGGTGCTGCCTTCTCCCTCAATTATAAAAATACAAATGCTTCTCCAAAATTTGATCTCACCTTAGAGGAGGACAGTGACATTGAGGAAGATGTTGTAAAGGTGAAAAGTGATGAGCCTGAATTGACAATGTACGAAAAGCTCAGTAGAAGGATTGAGGTCCTATCTCTGACCCCATTGTCAGCTGGCAGGATTGCCGGGTTAGAAGTTAAAGTGGCCCCCCAACTTGAACGGCGAAGTAAAGAAAGTCAAGAAATTCTTTCCTGGCTCCTCCTTCGCAAGGGATGAAAGTGATGTAACCCTTGAGGAGGCAGATTTTAATGAATTAATGGAATTACCTTTCGGCTACTTCCCGGTTTGTGTGAAAAATACTTTCTCTAAAGGTCCTGTACCATACCGATGGACTAAAGGTCAGGCCAGTTACCACGAAAATATTTGGCGAGCAAAAATTAAGAATAATCCTACAAGTGGTATCGACCTTGGAACCGTTAGTTCATTCGATGACGATGAGTATTGCCTAATGATAACTTACCATCTTGAATCGACAAATGTCTCTACAGATCCCTTCTGTGCTCTTAATGGGCTCTATTTTGGAGACTTTAGATGATCCCGATGACCTTCAAGTTCGAGATGCACCCCTTGAATTCAAAGAAGAAATTAAATCGACAGTCGATGAGTTAAAAGAAATTAACTTGGGAACCGATGATGACCCCCGTCCAATCTTTATAAGTGCCCTACTGAGTGAGGGTGAAACCAAAGATTTAATTCAAATGTTGTCTGAGTTTAAGGATTGCTTTGCCTGGACATACGATGAAATGCCAGGTTTACCCACTGAGGTAGCGGTTCATAAACTTGGAGTTCGGCACGATGCCATTCTTGTCAAATAAGCTCCTCGACGCATGCGCTTGGAGATCGAGCAATAAGTCGTATCCGAAGTTAAAAAATTGGCCGAAGCTGGGTTTATTCGAGAGGAACAATACCCCTCTTGGGTGGCCAGCGTCGTGCCGGTCTGAAAGAAAAATGATCAAATTCGGATTTGCGTCAATTATAGGGATCTGAATAAGCCATGTCCTAAGGATGAGTTCCCTTTACAAATACCAGAACTCATGGTGGACATTGCCTCCTCACATGCGATTTTCTCATTCATGGATGGCTTGTCGGGTTATAACCAAATCTTGATGGCCCCAAAAGATAAGAGAAATACTTCGTTCAGAACCCCTATTGGAATCTTTTATTACAAGGTGATGCCATTTGGCTTAAAGAATGCTGGGGCAACCTAGCAGCGGGCCATGACCCGTATCTTTGATAACTTAATTCATAATCAAATTGAGTGCTATATTGAAGATCTAATTGTCAAGAGCAATGTCAAAGAGGCTCACCTGTATGACTTAAGAGCTGTGTTTGAGCGGTTGCACCGCTACGATTTGAAAATGAACCCCTTGAAGTGTGCCTTTGGCGTCACGTCAGGGAAATTCTTAGGATTCATAGTGAGGCATCGCGAAATTGAGATTGACCCTGTTAAAATTGAAGCCATCTTTGATATGCCATCTCCTAAGAGCCTTACCCAGTTAAGGTCTCTGCAAGGTAGATTGGCATATATAAGGAGGTTTATTTCTAATCTTTTCTGGAGATGTCAACCCTTTTCTGTCCTTGCTAAAAAAGACACTAAATTCTTATGGGACAAGAAGTACCAAAATGCTTTTGATGACATTAAACAATACCTTTCTAACCCACCAGTTTTGGCAGCCCCAATTCCAGGAAAGCCGTTAATTCTCTACATTGCAGCCTTAGATGAGTCTTTAGGTGCCCTGTTGGCTCAAGTCAACGACGAAGGGAAGGAGAATGCTCTCTATTACCTTAGTCGAAGGCTTCTTCTTACTGAAATTTGATACCCTTCAATAGAGAAGCATTGTCTTGCTTTAGTTTTTGCAGCCCAGAAACTGAGGCACTACATGCTCTCCCACTCAGTTAGTTTGATTTCAAGAGTTAATCCTTTGTGATATCTTATGACCCGACCTACGTTGTCAGGATGTTTAGCCCGATGGTCTATGATATTACAGCAATTTGAGATTACTTTCACTCCTCTTTGTGCTGTGAAAGGACAAGCCATTGCCGATTTTCTGGCAGCACGCCCGCTGCCGGCAGACTCTCCTCTGAACGATGATTTACCCGACGAACAAATCATGAGTTGGAGGGAATCTGACCAGGCCGTCTGGGAATTGTATTTTGATGGATCAGCATCCTCCCGTAGGAATGCGACTCAACAACCTATAATTCCTGGAAAGGATGGATTCGGTCTAATTTTTATAACTCCAGAAAAAGGAATGATGCATTTTTCCTACCATTTATCAAAGCCCTGCACAAATAACGAAGCTGAATACGAAGCTCTGATAACCGGTTTGGAACTTGCAATTCTAATGGAAGTTAAAGAGATTAAGATCTTTGGAGATTCCCAATTGGTGATTAACTAAGTGGCCGGAACCTATAAAGTTTTGAATCCTAATATCCTAAAATACCACCAGTACACACTTCACTTGTTGAAACAAATTCCTACCACTACTTTGTATAGGGTTCCCCGTGGAAGTAATTTCGCAGCGGATGCCTTAACAAAACTTGCAAAGGAATTTGCATGTCCTGAGGAGGATTCCATCCCTATAGAGATTCAAGGTCATAAAGCCCTCTCTCTTATAGATTTGGAACACATCAGTAAGACTCCCCTTCAAATCCTTTCTGCCTCTTCGACAACCGACGAAGAAGTCGATTGGAGACAACCCTTAATCGACTATCTTAAAGAAGGGAAGCTTCCCCAGGATAAATCACTCTCCAACCAGATTAAGAAACGTGCCCTATCTTATGCACTAGTCAATAATTTATTGTACCGTCGGTCCTTCGATCACATGTGGCTGCGCTGTTTAGACCAACGAGAAGCCCTGAAGATTGTTAATGAAGTTCATTCAGGACTATGCGGTGCACATCAATGGGGTCCAAAAATGAAATTGAAAATTAAAAGACTTGGATACTACTGGTCTATAATGATTGACGATTATATGAATACTGCAAAGCTCTGTCATTAATGTCAGGTTCATGGTGTGGTTTTGCATCAGCCGCCTAATGTGTTACACCCTACGATAGCTTCGTGGCCCTTCGAGAGTTGGGGCATGGATATCATTAGGCCGATTAACCCTCCTTCCGTAAGAGGTCATCATTTCATATTAGCAGCGACTGATTACTTTTCAAAGTGGGCGGAAGCAATTCCCCTACGCAACGTAAACTCACACCATGTCTTAAAATTTTGTCGTGACCATATCGTATATCGATTCGACGTACCCCGCAGAATCATATTCGATAATGGGTCTGCATTTAAGTATACAAAAATCAACAGTTTTGTAAGACGCCATAACATTGATTGGAGATAGTTGATGATCTATTACCCTCGGGCAAATGGATTAGCCGAGGCCTTCAACAAAACCTTGGTGCAAATTGTTAAAAAGACATTTGATGATAACAAACAATAGTGGGATGAGCGGTTGGTGGAAGCTCTGTGGGCTTATCATACCACTTATAGAACCCCGACCCAATCCACCCCGTTTGCACTAGTGTATGGATCTGAGGCCGTTCTACCCTTGGAAATACAAATCCCTTCGCTCAGGATTGCAGTTCAGAATCAGATTACAAATGAACAAAATGCAAAACTGCGGTTGGAAGAACTCGAAGGCCTTGAAGAGCGACGTCTCCAAGCTCAACAAAGTTTAGAGTTATATAAGTCTGTATGGTTCAAGCCCATGATAAGCTAGTGCAACCTAGGACCTTCCAAGCGGGAGACTTGGTGTTGGTCCTTCGGAGGCATATCTTAGCCCATCGAAAGTTGGGAGGTAAATTTGAACCCACTTGGGAAGGACCCTTCGTCATAGAGACTGTCTACGAAGGAGGCTCGTATCAGTTAGTAGATTGTAAAGGAAATCATCCAGTGCTACCTGTCAATGGGCGTTTCCTTAAGAAATACTATGCTTGATGTAGCTCGTTTTATCAATTAATGAAATTTTCCTTCTTGATTCGCAACCCGGTTCATTCCTTTTAAATTCTTTTACTTTTTAACGTTCTTCGCCTTCTCCTTAGGGTCGAACCGTCCCCTCCCTTAGGATCGCACCTGCTTGTGGTGGAGTACGCCCTCCGTGGCAACACCCTGGTATTTGACTTTGGGATCAGTGGTGGAGTATGCCCTTCGTGGCACCATCCTGATTCACACCTGCTAGTGGTGGAGTACACCCTCTGTGGCACCACCCTGGCATTTGACTTGGGGATCAGTGGTGGAGTACGCCCTTCGTGGCACCATCCTGATTCACACCTGCTAGTGGTGGAGTACGCCCTCCGTGGCATCTTCCTGGCATTTGACTTTGGGATCAGCGGTGGAGTACACCTTTGTGGCACCATCCTGATTCACACCTGCTAGTGGTGGAGTACGCCCTCCGTGGCACCACCCTGGCATTTGACTTAGGGATCAGTGGTAGAGTACGTCCTTCGTGGCACCATCCTGATTCTCACCTGTTAGTGGTGGAGTACGCCCTCCGTGGCACCACCCTGGCATTTGACTTGGGGATCATTGGTGGAGTACGCCATTCGTGGCACCATCCTGATTCACACCTGCTAGTGGTGGAGTACGCCCTCCGTGGCACTACCCTGGCATTTGACTTGGGGATTAGTGGTGGAGTACGCCCTTCATGGCACCATCCTGATTCACACTCGCTAGTGGTGGAGTACGACCTTCATGGCACCACCCTAGTTTGCCAGTTTCGGTCCGCTGTATGGAGCAAGTTTCCTCCCCACATGACCATTCCAGCTAATCTGCCTATTTAGAGTAAGTCTTCTATCAGCATCCTATAGGCCTAAGGTTGGGTGATGCCCTTCCTTAGAACCAAGGCTAGGTATTTCCTACCTTGGTTTCCCAGTTAATTTTCCTATTTGGAGTAAGTCTTCTATCAGCATCCTATAGGCCTAAGGTTGGGTGATGCCCTTCCTTAGACCCAAAGCTAGGTATTCCCTACTTTGGTTTCCAGTTAATCCGTCTACTAGGAGTAAGTCTTCTATCAACATCCTGTAGACCTAAGGTTGGGTGATGCCCTTCCTTAGACCCAAGGTTAGGTATTCCCTACCTTGGTTTCCCAGTTGACCCGTCTACTAGGAGTAAGTCTTCTATCAGCATCCTGTAGACCTAAGGTTGGGTGATGCCCTTCCTTAGACCCAAAGCTAGGTATTCCCTACATTGGTTTTCCAGTTAATTTGCCTACTTGGAGTAAGTCTTCTATCAGCATCTTATAGGCCTAAGGTTGGTTGATGCCCTTCCTTAGACCCAAGGCTAGGTATTCCCTACCTTGGTTTCTCCAGTTTTATTGTCTAATAGGTGTAAGTCTTCTATTAGCATTCTGTAGACCTAAGGTTGGGTGATGCATGTTGACCTCATTTTTGGTATGAGGTCACTAAGGCCCTTCCAAACTCTAGATTAATTCTAGACCCTAGGATCCACTCTAGACCTTAGGATCCTTTCCTAGAGCCAGACCTTAGGGCCTACTCTAGAGCCTAGGGTTCCCTTAGATCCTAGATCCTAAAACCCCTCTAGATCTTAGGACCAATCTAGACTCAAATCAATTCCCACCCTTGATCAACTTCAACCTCAAGTCAATTTCTACCTTTGATCAACTCCAACTTCAACTTAATCCCTACCCTTGATTGATTCAAATCTCAAATCTCATTCAACTCAAACCCCAATTAATTCAAATTTCAAACATATCCAAACTTTGATTCAATCCACTTGAGAATCCAAAATTTAACTTAGACTTTGATTCTACCTTTGATCTAGCTTTGATCCTATCCATTCATTAACAATCACCACATGATTGTAAATGATTTGGATACTCCAATCATTCAAACTTGAAATCCATCCCAAATCCAGAAATCCTGACTCAAATCCAAAGTCTTGGAGCCTTGTCCTAAACACCCTTTTTAAAGATTTTTCAAACATTTCAAAACCTAGTCAAATGGCCTCTAATTCAGAATCTATCACTTGCAAAGTGATAAGACATGTCTTTAGAGGCTACCCTCCAATTTTGAGCCCATTCTGAGGTCTCTAACCCCAGAATCTGAATTAAAATCCAAAGGCTGTAAAACCTTCAAATATTTACAGCCTATGCCACTGAACCTAACCCCTTGAAGATTTTGATCTTGGAGCCCATATCAAAGCCTCCAATAACTTCCAGACTCTTGATTTTAACCCACTGAACAGTAAACTGCATTTTTCAGATCCATTTTTGACCCTGGTTGACCAATAGGTCAAAATTGACCAAAATACCCTTATGGGATTTCAAATGGTCATTTCAAATCAAATCAATTCCAAACTCTTTGAAACCACTTCCAATGAATTTCAAATGTTAAACTCAACTTGTCGAACTCAAACCCAGACCTTAGGTCAACTTGGTTGGCCAAGTCAACCAAGTTTGACCCATGGACCCATACACCCCTCCTCTTTCAAATTTTTGAATCAAGTCCATTCCAAATCCTTTGAATGCATGGGATGACCCCTTGGGTACCCAAGAGACCCCTCTTGGTGACCCAAGCCTTGGGTTCACTTGGGTTAGCCATATGGCTTGACCCAAGTGACCAAAGAGAGGCCTCCCTTGAGCCATCTTTTGATCTTAATCAAATTGAATTCAAATCAAGGTGCTATTGAGCTCCCATTGACCCAATACACCTTCCTTGATCAGCCCAACCCTTGGGTTCACTTGGGTCAAGAGTTAGGCTACCCCAAAATGCCTAAAAGCACTTAGGATTGAGCCAACTCTCAACCTAAGCCCAATTGAACTTGACCAACACCTCCCATAGGTGGCCCTAGGTCCAACACACCTCCTCCAGCCAGCCCATGCCTTGGGCTAGCTTGGGTCAAGAGTTAGGCTAACCCAAAGTAGCCAAAAACACTTAGACCCGAGCCATCTCCCAACTCAGATCAAATTGGACCCAATTGCCACTTGCATTGGGTGCACCAGACCCAGACCCACTTCCCACCTCAAGCCCAAGGTCTGGCCTGACCTGGGTTGAGCCCAAATCGACCCGAACTGAGAAGGTTTGGATCAACCGAGCCATGTTTCAACCCAGATCGAATTGGATCCAATTTCCACCTGCATTGGCTGCACCAGACCCAGACCTACCTCCCATACCAAGCCCAGGGTCTGGCCTGGCTCGGATCAAGCTCAATTTGACTCGAACTGAGCAGGTTTGGGTCCAACCCAGCCACCAGTTCGATCCAGGCCTCCCCAGGCCAAATTGACTTCACACTCGGCTCCAGCATGTCCCCATCGGTCTCCCCCGGTCAACCCGACCCAGGCCATGGCCGGCGGCGGTCGGAGCCAATGGAATTTGAGTTCCGGTGGTCCCCCCCAGACAATCCCTGGCTCAAGGATGCTGCTCATCGGTTTTATCTCCATGATCCCCCCTGGACGTCGCCATCGTCCACCTGGCAGCGATCCGAGCCTTCCCCAGCTCAATCCCGGCCGTCCAAGCTCCCGAATGGTGGCCAAATACCCCTGAGCTCGCCAGACCTCACGAGGCATTAGCATTCGCTCTCATTCAATCCCCAGAGCTCCTTCAAACTCCCAGAAGCTTCCTTCGAGCCCATAGATCGATCCCTCCTTCCGTTCGAGCAAGCGCCCGTAAAAGCCTTCGGCGTCCCGCTCGAAGTCGCACCTCCGGCCGTCCTCCGATCCCGACGCCTGAAGGAGAACTGTTCACCACCGTCCCCTGAAGCTTCCTGATATAGAAGCTCATTCGTTAAGGCCTTCTCTGCGGTAATCTCTCCATCCCGAGCTCCCTAGCTAGGTAGTTTGGTCAAGTGTGAAGGAAACCTTCACCCCAACGGATTTCCATCGTTGGATTGAACGTTCCCACCATCCTGATCCTCCCTGTGAAATTTCATCGGAGTTCGCCGGCGGGATCGCCCGGATCAAGCCGGAGAAGCCCTGCGTTCTCGGATACGAACGGGAGGTTGAAGACGAAATCCCAGCCGTTGATCTTGATCAATGGCTCGAATTAAATCCCTCGGTATCGGAGCGCGGTTAATCTCAGCCGTTCGATCTGCCATCCAACGGCTGTCGTTAACCTGGCCGTTAACCGTTAGCGCCAATCATTGCCTGGCGAATCGACGCGCGATGCGTGGGTAACGGTTGCTGACTGTGTAATTGTCGGATTAATAAATCCAGAAATTCAAGGGATCTTCAAAAATTCATAACTCTCTGCACACTTGTCCAAATTAGGTGTTTTTAGGCTAATTGGAAAGCTCTCAGGAAGCACTACAAAAGCCCTATGGTTCCAGACCCTGGTTAGGTCAATCTTAGGTTAAATTTTAATTTGAGCATTTTATGAATTTCTTTAATTACTTTTTAAATTCATGTCCACCAGGTCTGGAATTTTGGAGATTAAAATTGGACATGTTTCTGACATGTCCAAATTTTATCTCCCCATTTTAAGTTGTTCAAGGGCATTTTCCCTAATTTTTAAGTTTAAGGGTCATGGTTTGACCCTTAAATTCAAAAGGGGATATAGACCTATCCAATGTGATTTAGGGTGTGATTTTTGGTGTGATGATGATGTGTAGGATCAGGAGTGTAGAGCCACTGATTTTGCCCCAATCCATGCCTAGGATAGACGCCCATAGTAATTTGAAGGTGACTTAGAGCTCACCTTGGGTGGTTTGGTTAACCACCTTAGAGTACTCCAATTGAGCTCAAATTTGGTAGGTTTAGTCCTTAGGGTTAGGTGATTCTATGATCCATATTTCATCAAATTTGGAGTTCATTTGGTTCCCCAAGTAGGAGCCTCAAAAATCCTTCTTAGAAATGACCTTAACCCTGGTTAATTGATAATGGGCTATTCTTAACCTGTAAAATTCATTAAATTGTCCTTAATTATCCTTGATTGATCCCTCAATGAGCAATAATTAAAACCCTCCTTGATTGATCTCTAGTTTTGTCTTAGCTTGATCCTTAGGTGATTAGAGTCTAACCAATTTTTAATTAATCTTAAAAATCTTAAAATTCCCAAAAGAGTTCTAAACACTTGTTGATCAATCCTTAGGTCATTTATGACCTTTGGAATTGATCTCAAGAAGTTTAAGGCTCATTTGGGTTCAAATCCTTAAGTAGACCCTTTAGCCGTAGTAATTTGATAATCCCTGTAAGTGCGTAAAATTTCTAAAATTCACTCTTAACCATAGGAAAATTTTGATTAATCAACTTAGTGGATAGTGGCTTCAATTAGAATTCATCACTCCCTAGAGACATTAGACCTCTATAATTTAGCTAAAACTAAGGACCCAGCATCTTAGGTGACCTTAAGTCAGAACGGGCTAGAAATTCTTAAAATCATAACTTTCCATAGGAAACTCCAAATTGAGTGTGCCACCTATCTAAAAACTCATAATTAAGTCTAGTATTTATTAAAAATCTAAAACCCTTAAGATTGACTCTAATTTTGAAAGCCAAATCTTGACCCCTTAGTTAGCGTACCCAGATAACTCTGTAAAATCTGTTAACTCCTCTAACCCTTAAAATTCTTTTAATAGGTTATTAAAAGTTCTCAACCAATCCATTAAAATCAGTAATAAACTCCCATTAATATGAATTCACTTCTTTAATTCCAACCAATTTAAAATAACTTAATTAACCCCGATCGCTACTGGGTAACCCAGGCCTACGAGGCTATTAGCTTAGCCCCAAGGAAGGTGAAATAAACTTCACGGCCTCGGTGTGAAACAAAGGTAGTAATCAATTAACTCTTAAAAGACATTTAATTAAAATTCCTAATTTATTAATATTTAAAGTTTAACTCAAATCTCCCTTCTAAGCCTTAACAAATTTAAAACTTTGGACAACTTTAACAAACTACCTACTTCCGGGCCTACCCAAGCCACACAACACACACTTTAGATGATGTGATAGGACAACCAACTCTAGATCTAGGTTAGGCCGGTGTTTACTTTACTGCAGTGTGCCGGATTTTTCGTAGTTTTCACTACATGTTGTGGATGAAATTGCTTTGCTGTGTCTGCTTACTTTTTCTGCACTCTGTGGATGGATTGATGTGTTTGGCGATTAGATTACTCTTAGGTTAGGTACGATCTGGATGTTCACATAATTTTCTGCAAGTGGCCATGCTCATGCAGGACACTAAAAGGGGGGGGGGGCAAGTAAATAATAAATGTTAATTGTTATAAATGCTTGCACAGGTGCTTCAGCTGCTAAAGCCCACAAATAAAAGAGCGTGGCCAGTGTGTTTTACTTACTTTTCTGCACATATATGTACAACTTCTTGGGAATAATTGCTCTTTTTATTAACTGCTTAGGATAACCCTGCAGGTGAGTCTAGATTTTATTTTTGATATAAATGTAATTTGTGTAAATGTTAAGTGTTGTGAAATTTAACTTTGAGTTGGGATACATAGATCCAAAGCTTGGATTCCAAAGAGGAAAGGATGCCCTCTTGGGAACTATTCCTTTTCAATTTGGATCATACTTCTCTTATACCCAAAGAGGAAAGAGTGGCCTTCCCCTTTAAAGGGAAGTGCCCTCTTATCCATTTTGGTAGTTTGCTGCGGAAAATCCAAGGAGTTTGAAGAAAAGGAGTCCAAAGAAGAGCGAAATTAAAGACTTGAAGATTGAGGGTATCCCACTCAAAATAACTTGCGTCATTACTATGCTCAAAATCCGGGTTGTTGTCAGTGGTGCCCGGCCACTTTACTTTCTGCAAAACTCTGGTTTGTAATAAGCAAGGAAACTTTGCCTATGGACATTTATTAATTAATTTAAATTTAATGTGATGAGTTGATTGCCTCTAGGATTGCCTTCTTTTCTTAGTTTTTTGGCGATTGTGTGCCGCTTTTGTTTTCGCCTGGATACGTGAGACTCGTAAGGGTGTGAATGTTTTATACTCATAATTTTAAAAGTTTATAATTTTAGTGAGTCTAAATAACATAGAAAGATAACAAATCTAGGGAATTAGCCGGGGATCGACCCTGGGGTCGCATGCATATTTCTGCACTTTTTCTTTCCTTATTTTAGACCTTTCCCCGCCTGCGGGTAGAGTCCGGATAGTCTGACCTATGAGGGCGAGCTGCCGGACCTGGGGAAGCCCAGTCTTCTAAAAAATTATTTTCTAAGCTTTTTTTTAAAATTTCAAGCATACTTGATTTGGAAGTTGTCAACCGGCATGCATTGCATTAGATACGAACTAAAAGAGTCAAAATCTTAATTGCATCAGTTTAGCATTTTAGCACCCAACATAAGTTAAAGGGGTCAACTAGGAAAATTTTTAGATGTCGGCCCTAACTCTCCAAAACTTTAATTACAATGTCCCTACCACTCTTTCGAAAAAGACCGGATTCATATATTTTAAATCGATTAGGTGGTTATCTGGCTCCCCAATCCAGGACGGGGTAAGATCAGGTTCTGCACTGCATAAGTTAGGTTCGGACAGCTGGGGTCCAGCGTCCAAATTAGATTTAGGATCTGGGGTAGAACTTTGATTATAAGACCCCAATTTCGGGAATATAGTCCCAAACTTCTAATAAAATCTTTAACTCAAATTAAACCTCTTTTCAGTCCAAAATGTAAAGCCCAACATTTAGACTAAGGTGGGACACTTCCGGATGGTTCTGGAATCTCAAGGTGTCCCCTACCTCTCCTCCTTTAACTCTGTTAATAACTGTTCAATCTTGATCCATTCCCTTTTGACTTTCCAAAAGACTCTATTCAATTTTTTTTGACATCACTCCTAGAAAATCTAACGAAATTTCATTCTTATTTTAATCGAGAGTTTTCGTAGGGGATTCTGTCTCCCTACGATGTAATTAACTACGAGGGCTTGCGCTCGTAGGAGATTTGGAACCACACACACTTGATTTCAAAATCATTTTTTAAATCTCTTTAGATTTCTTTGGGAAAAATTAAAGAGTGACTACCGACATCATATTAGAAGAATTACCATCAAAAGGTGTTATCTCCCTTTGGGAAGGTACACCCTTCTTTGGTAAGGCTTTGGATATGAGTTCGGCAATCACAACCTTTGAATATTATAACTAGAAAATTTTGTTGGACTCTACCTCGCCCTCTCGGGGTCGTGTTGAGTCCTCTTTACAATCCAGTTTTGATATTCAAGATGAATCACCTAATTCTAAGTCAGAACGCCGTTATGGGATTTTATTTTCATCCCCCGTGGTGATATATTTTTCCGAATGAGTTGGTTCGACTTTTAGAATTAAGATTCAACCTCAATTCTAAAATTCCCAAAGAAAACTAATATTTTTCAAAACCTGTTTTTCAAAATTCCACAAAAACAATGCCCTCCCTTACACTCTTGAGATTCTACTTCTATTCGGTCAACGCCAATGTGTGCAGCAGAAGTTCCTTCTACCACACACATTGGGGGTCCATTTGTTGACCTCATTTTTGTATGAGGTCACTAAGGCCCTTCCAAACTCCAGATCAATCCTAGATCCTAGGATCCACTCTAGACTTTAAGATTCTTTCCTAGAGCTAGACCTTAAGGCCTACTCTAGAGCTTAAGATTCTTTTCTAGATCTAAGACCTTAGGGCCTACTCTAGAGATTAGGATTATTTTATATCCCAAATTCTAGAGCTCCTCTAGATCCTAGATCTTAGAATTCCTCTAGATCCTAGGATCAACTCCAACCTCAAATCAATCCATACCTTTGATCAACTCCAACCTCAAAATCAATCCCTACCTTTGATCATCTCCAGCCTCGAATTAATCCCTACCCTTGATCAATTCAATTCTAAACTTCATTCAATTCAAATCCAAATCAATTAAAGCTTCAAACACATTCAAACTTTGACCCAATCAACTTGAGAATCCAAACTTCAATCTAGACTTTGATCCTACCTTTTATCTAGCTTTGACTCTATCCATTCATTAACAATCACCACATGATTGTAAATGATTTGGATACTTCAATATCAATCATTCAAACTTAAAATCCATTCCAAATCCAGAAATCCAGACTCAAATCCAAAGTCTTAAGGCCCTGTCCTAAAGACCTTTTTTAAAGATTTTTCAAACATTTCAAAATCCAATCAAATGACCTCTGATTCAGAGTCTATCACTTGCAAAGTTATAAGACATGTCTCTGAAGGTTACCCTTCAAATTTGAGCCCATTTTGAGGTCCCTAACCCAAGAATCTAAATCAAAATCCAAAGGTTGTAAAACCTTCAAATATTTACAGCCTATGCCATTGGATCAACACCTTGAAGATTTTAGTCTTGGAGCCCTCATCAAAGCCTCCAATCACTTCCGTACCTTTGATTATAACTCATTGAGCAGTAAACTGCATTTTCAAACCCATTTTTGACCATGGTTGACCAATGGGTCAAAATTGACCAAAATACCCCTATGGGATTTCAAATGCCCATTTCAACTCAAACCAACTCCAAATTCTTTGAAACCACTTTCAACAAATTTCAAACATCAAACCCAACTTGTTGAGCTCAAATCCAAACCTTGGGTCAACCTGGTTGACCAAGTCAACCAAGTTTGACCCATTAACTCACACACCCCTTTTCTTTCAATTCTTTGAATCAAGACCACTCCAAGTCCTTTTGAATGTAAGGGATGACCCCTTGGGTACCCAAGAGACCTCTCTTGGAGGCCCAAGCCTTGGGCTCACTTGGGTTAGCCATATAGCTTGACCCAAGTAACCAAAGAGAGGTCTCCTTTGAGCCATCTCTTAACCTTAATCAAATTGAATCCAAATCAAGGTGTCATTGGGTTCCCATTAACCCAATGCACCTTCCTTGACCAGCCCAACCCTTGGGCTAACTTGGGTCAAGAGTTAGGCTAACCTAAAGTGCCCAAGATCACTTGGGATTGAGCCAATTCTTGACCTAAGCCCAATTGAACTTGATCAACACCTCCCATAGGTGGCCCTAGGTCCAACACACCTCCTCCAGCTAGCCCATGCTCTGGGCTAACCTGGGTCAGGTTTTAGGCTAACCCAAAGTAGCCAAAAACACATGGAACTGAGCCATCTTCCAACTTAGATCAAATTGGACCCAATTGCCACTTGCATTAGGTCCACCAGACCCAGACCCACTTCCAACCTCAAGCCCAAGGTCTGGCCTGACCTGGGTTGAGCCCAAATCGACCCGAACCGAGCAGATTTGGATAAACCCGAGCCATCTTTTAACCCAGACCAAATTGGATCCAATTTCCACTTGCATTGGGTGCACCAAACCTAGACCTACCTCCCATACCAAACCCAGGGTCTGACCTGACCTGGATCGAGCTCAATTTGACTCGAACCAAGCAGGTTTGGGTCCAACTCAACCACCAACTCAATCCAGACATTCTCAGGCCAAATTGACTCCACCCTCTACTCCAGCATGTCCCCATCGACCTCCCCCAGTCAACCCGACCCAAACCATGGCTGGCGGCGGTTAGAACCAATGGAAAATGAGTTCCGGTGGTCCCCCCCAGACAACCCATGAATCAAAGCTGCTGCCCACCGGTTTGATCCCCACGACCTCACTAGGACGTCGCCATCTTACACCTGGCACCAATCCGAGCCCCCTCCAGCTCAATCTCGGCCGTCTAAGCTTGTGAGAGGTGGCCGAATAGGCTCGAACTCCCCAGACCGCCAGAAGCATCCTCAATCGTTTGAAATCATTCCCTAGAGCTCCTTCAACCTCCCAGGGTCTTCCTTCGCGTTCTCAGATTGATCCCTTCATCCATTCGAGCAAGCGCCCGTGAAAGCTTTCGGCGTCCCGCTCGAAGTCGCACCTCCGGCCATCCTGCGGTCCCGACGTCTGAAGGAGATCAGTTCACCATCATCCCTTGAAGCTTCCTGATAGAGAAGCTCATCTGTTGAGACTTTCTCTGTGGTAATCTCTTCATCCCGAGCTCCCTAGCTAGGTAGTCCGGTCATGTGTGAAGGAAACCTTCACCCCAACGGATTTCCACCATTGGATTGAAGGTTTCCACTGTCCTGATCCTCCCTGTGAAATTTCATCGGAGTTAGCCGGTGGGATCGCCCGGATCACGCTGGAGAAGCCTCACGGTCTCGGATACGCGCGGGAGGTTGAAGACGTAATCTCAGTCGTTGATCCCGATCAACGGCTCGGATTAGATCCCGCGATATCGGAGCGCATTTAATCCCAGCCGTTCGATCCTCCATCCAACGGCTATGGTTAATCGGACCGTTAACGGTCAGCGCCAATCATTGCCCAGCCAATCGGCGCGCGGCGCGTGTAAAGAGCGGCTGACTGTGTAATGGCCGAATTAATAATTCCAGAAATTCAAGAGAAATTTTAAAAATCATAACTGCCTCCACACTTGTCCAAATTAGGTGTTCTTAGGCTCATTGGAAAGGTCTCAGGGAGACTTACAAAAGCCTCATGGTTCCAGGTCCTGGTTAGGTCAGTGTTAGGTTTAATTTCAGTTTGAGCATTTTATCAATTTCTTTAATTACTCTTTAAATACAAGTCCACCAGGCCTGAAATTTTAAGAGATTGAAATTGAACATGTCTTTGACATGTCCAAATTTTATCTCCCCATTTTAAGATGTTCAAGAGCATTTTCCCCAAATTTTGAGTTTAAGGGTCATCGTTTGACCCTTATATTTAAAATGGGGTATAGACCTATCCAATGGGATTTAGGGTGTGATTCTTTGTGTGATGATGATGTGTAGGATAAGAAGTGTAGAGCCACGATTTTTCCCCAATCCAAGCTTATGATAGATCCCTATAGTGATTTGAAGGTGACTAAGAGCTCACCTTGGTTGGTTTAGTTAACCACCTTAGAGTACTCCATTTGAGCTCAAATTTTGTGGGTTTGGTCCTTAGGGTCAAGTGACCCTATGGTCCAAAATTCATCAAATTTGGAGTTCATTTGGTTCCCCAACTAGGAGCCTCAAAAATCCTTCATAGAAATGGCCTACTAACCCATTTCAATTGATAATGGACTGCCTTTAACTCATAAAATCTATTAAAATATTTATAATTGTTCCTAATTAATCTTTTAATTAATGAGAATTGAAATTCTCTTAAATTGACTTTTAAATTTGTCTTAATTTAGTTTTTAGGTAAAATCAAAGGTTAATTAGTTTTAATTAATTCAAAAAGCATTAAAAATCCCAAAAGGTCTTTAAACACTTGATGATCTGTCCTTAGGTCATTTATGACCTTTGGAACTGATCTCAAGGAGTTTGGGACTCATTTGGGTTCAAACCGTTAAGTAGCCCCTTAGTTGTAATAATTTGGTAATCTCTACAAATGCATAAAACTTCCAAAATTCACTATTAATTATAGAAAAATTTAAACTAATTAAACTTAATGGCTAATGACTTCAATTAGAATCTAGTGTTCTCTAAAAATATCAAACCACCATAATTTGGTCAAAATCAAGGAGTCAACATTTTAGGTGACCTTGTGTCAAAACCGGGTCAAAACTTCCAAAAATCATTACTTTTCATAGGAAACTCCAAATTGAATGTACCACCTGTCTAACAACTCATAATTAGGTATAGTATTTATTAAAAATCTGAAATCCATAAGATCAACTCTAATTCTAAAAGTCAAGTTTTGCTTCCTTAGTTAGTATACCCGGATAACTCTAAGGATCTCCAGTTTTTTTTTAAACCCCAAAATTTTCTTAATAGGTTAATAAAATCCTTAACAAACCTTTTAAAATCAGTAAACAATCTTTTTATATTAATCAATTCCTTAATCCCAACAAATCTAAAATAACTTAATCAACCCCGATTGCTACTGGTAACCCAGGCCTACGAGGCTATTAGAATAGCACCAAGGAAGGTGAAATAAACTTCACGGCCTCAGGGTGAAACAAAGGTAGTGGTCAATTAACTTTTAAAATATATTTAATTAAAGCTCTTAATATATTAATATTTAAAATTTAATTTAAATTTCCCTTTTTAGCCTTAACAAACCCACAATTTTAGACAACTTTTATTAATCACCCAACTTAGGATCTACCCCTGCCACACGACCTTCTGCACACACTTTAGATGATGTGCTAGGACAACCAACTCTAGATTTAGGTTAGGCCGATGTTTATTTTACTGCTGTGTGCCAGATTTTTTATAGTTTTCACTGCATGTTGTGGATGAAATTGCTTTGCTGTGTCTGCTTACTTTTCTGCACTCTGTGAATGGATTGATGTGTTTGGCGACTAGATTACCCTTAGGTTAGGTACGATCTAGATGTTCACACAGTTTTCTGCAGGTGGCCACGCTCATGTAGGGCAATAAAAAGGGGGCTAAATTCATAGAAAAATTCATGACTGTTATAAATTCTTTGCATAGGTGCACAGCTATAAAAGCCCCCAAATAAAAAGAGTGTGGCCAGTGTGTTTACTTTCTTTTCTGCACATATATAATTGCTTGGGAATAACCTTTTCATATATATTAACTGCTTAAGATAACCCTGCAGGTAAGTCTAGACTTTTTATTTTTGATATAAATGTAATTTGTGTAATTGTCAAGAGTTGTGAAAGTTAATTTTGAGTTAGGATACATAGGTCCAAAACTTGGATTCCAAAGAGGAAAGTATGCCCCTTTGGGAAGTATTCATTTTCCATTTGGAAACCCAAATTTGGATCATGCTTTTCTATACCCAAAGAGGAAAGAGTGGCCTTCCCCTTAAAAGGGAAGTGCCCTCTTATCAATTTGGGTAGTTTACCACGAAGAATCCAAGGTGTTTGAAGAAAAGGAGTCCAAAGAAGAACAAGATTGAAGACTTGAAGATTGAGAGTATCCCTCTCAAAATAACTTGCGTCATTATTAGGCTTAGAATCCGGGTTGTTGTTAGTGGTACCCGGCCACTCAACTTTTTGCAAGATCCTGGTTTGTAATAAGCAAGGAAATTCTACCTATAGACATTTATTAATAAGTTTATTTATATTTGATGTATTGAATTGATTGCCTTTAGGATTACCTTCTTTTCTTAGTTCTTTAGCGATTGTGTGCCGCTTTTATTTTCACTTGGATACGTGAGACTCGTGAGGGTGTGAAAGTTTTCTACTCAAAATCTTAAATGTCTAAAAATTTTAGTCAGTCTAAATAACATAGAAAGATAACGAATCTAGGGAATCAGCCGGGGATCGACCCCGGGGTCGCATGCATATTTCTGCATTATTCTTTCCTTGCTTTAGACCCTTCCCTGCCTGCGGGTAGTGTCCGGATAGTCTGAAATATGAGGACGAGGTGTTGGACCTGGGGAAGTCCAGTCTTCTAAAAAATTATTTTATAAGCCTGTTTTTAAAATTTCAAGCATATTTGATTTGGAAGTTGTCGACCAGCTTGCATTGCATTAGATACAAATTAAAAAGAGTCAAAATTTTAATTACATCAGTTTTGACATTTTAGCACCCAACATAAGTCAAAGGGGCCAATTAGAAAAATCTCTAGATATCGGCCCCAACCCTCCAAAACTTTAAGTACAACGTCCCTACCACTCTTTCATAAAAGATCAGACTCATCTCTTTTAAATCAATTAGGTGGTTAGCTGGCTCCCCAATCTAGGCCGGGGTAAGTCCAGACCTTGCACTGCATTAGTTAGGTTCGGATGACTGTGGTTCAGTTTCTAAATAGATTTAGGATTCGGGGAAGATCTTTGATTATAAGACCCCAAATTTCAAAAATATAATACCAAATTTCTAATAAAATGCTCAACTCTAATTAAAGCTTCATTTCAATCCTAAAACATAAAGCCCAACACTTAGATTAAGTTGGGACACTTCTAGATGGTTCTGGAATCTCAAAGTGTCACCTACCTCTCTTCCTTTGATTCTGTTAATAACTGTTCAATTTTGGTCTATTCCCTCTTGGTTTTCCGAAAATCCCATTCGTTTTTGATATCACTCCTAGAAAATCTAACAAAATTTCATTACTATTTTAATCGAGAGTTTTCGTAGGGGACTCTGTCTCCCTACGATGTAATTAACAACGAGGGCTTGTGCTCATAGAAGATTTGGAACTACACGCACCTAATTTCAAAATTAATCTTTATTTTAAAAAAAATCTTCTTTGATTTCTTTGGGAAAAAGTTAAAGAATGATCGTCGTTATTACATTAGAAGAATTATCATTGAAAGGTGTTATCTCCCTTTGGGGAGATACATCCTTCTTTGATAAGGCTTTGGATGTGAATTCGACGATCATACTTCTTGAATATCATAACTGGGTATTTGGTTGAACTTTACCTTGTTCCCTCGGGGCCACGTGAAGTTCTCCTTAGGATCTGGTCATGATATTCAAGATGTGTTTCATAATTCTAAGTCTGAACACCGTTATGAAATTTTATTTTCATCCTTCGGGGTGATATACTTTTTCGAACGAGTTTATTCGACCCCAGAATTAGAATCCATCTCAATTTTAAAATTCCCAAAGAAAACTACTATTTTTCAAAATCTGTTTTCAAAATTCCACCAGCAGATTAGTTCAAAATCATTGAGTATCATCTAGAACATTGCCTTGATTATATGTCTTGATGATGGCAAACTAAATTGATCATCTAAGATGATTTCACAATCGTCTCGGATGATTAGTTCAAAACATCAAATATCATCCAGAACTTCACTCTGATTGCATGTCTGGATGATGAAAAAATAATGGATCATCCAGGATGATTTGGGATCATTCTGGATTATTAGTGTAAAATAATACAAATCATCTAGAACATCATTTTATTCTTCCAAGAAGAAACTAAGGTTTGCTTAACTGATTGTCCTGGATGATCCTGCAATTGTCCAAGATGATATGATCGACCAATTAAACCTTATTTGCTTTTCTTAATTATCAAATTAATTTAAACATAATTAACTGCATCATCCAGGATGATGCCCTAAAATAAAACATGCCTAAAAGGATATGAGGATTGATTCTTTTTGATTTGAGCATATCATCCCGGATGATGCTAATATCATCTAGGATGATTTGCTTAATTGCGGCTGCCTTAACTAGGATGCCTGAATTAGGGTTTTTATTTTTAACTTATTATCTAGGACAATTTGGGATCATCTCGGATGATATAATGAAAAATACAAAAACTTTAAATAGATAAAATTTTTCCCCTTCGCTGTGTGTGTGCAAGGTTACTTAGCATAAGAACCCACTTTATTACAACTTACTCAGGAAAAGGAAAAAACCCTTGACGTACACTTACAGATAGACTCAGTCTTAATCCACCCAATCTTGAGCTAACTTGATTTAAAGTTTTGAGCTTGTGGACCTCAAAAGTTAGTAGGCAAGGCAGTAAAAAAAAATAGAAGTATTAAAAATATTTGCTATCATTAAAATTATGATTCCTAAATCTATATTCACAATAATCTCTCCCTTTTTTATGATGGCAAATAAAAATAATTTAAGCAGTTTAATAAGATATTCAAATTTTACTAAAAACAAATTGATGGTATAAACAAACACTAAACAAAATAGTACAACGAAACAACATAAAGCACTACCACTACTCCCCCTTTTGATATCACAAAAAGGAGAAGGGAACATTAAAAGAAAAATTATAATAGGAACTACCAAAAAGAAATAACTACATTATAGAAAATAATAGTAAAAGATAAAGCTGAAATACCAAAAAATATGATAAAAATGACAAAATGAACGAAAACAAAGGTTTTTTCTATCAACACATGAATATGATAAATTTTCCATATGATTGAATTAAAAATTTTGAAAGAATCAATTTGTTAACATCATCGAAATTTAAAAAATGATATAACTACCGATCCTGTTAGCTCTAGCTCAAACTTCTCACATGGAAAACCATCTTTTGAAAATAAAGATCTAACTCAAAATAATCAGTTGGAAAAGAAAAAGAGATCCATTCAAAACTTGGTTCCAAAAAAATATTTTATATAATAATATATTAAAGTAATTAGTCACAATCATGAATTTTGAATACAAGCCCTTGAAAATATTAAGTGACACATTAATTTTTATAAGATTTAAAGGTTTGAAAGAGAAGGAAGCTTATTTTTTGTATGCTCATTTTATGCCTCTTTTCAATTGATTGGCGCACTTTGTGCATCTTTTGCTTGTTGATACACTTTGTGTATCTTTCATTTTTTTCGGCGGTCATTATGTATATTTCAAGTTTTTCTTCATTTTGGGCTAATTTTATGCCCTTGTCATTTTTGCAAGTTAGATCACTTTTGAAACTTTTAAATACTCTCAGTTGTGAGAATATCTTCAAGATATTAAAGAAAAAAAAAAACTCACTCTCTAATATAAGGAAAAGTAAACCACAAAGAAGAATCAAATTCATATGATAAATGCAACAACAAGATTACGAAAGATTGAAAGTGATTTAATGACTTTAGACATTATTTATATAAGATAGATTACTGTAGCAAAATAGAAAAGATCTCAATTGGAAAGTCTAGTTGTTAACTTTAAATAAACTTTCATTTTTTTATTGAAAGAAGTATAAAGCTATATTAAAAATCTAACAAGAAAATACAAACTACCCAGAAGTAGCATCTGATTCCTCCTTTAACATTTTAACAAAAGAAGGTGGAACCTTATTCAAACAGATGTCTTCCCAAATAAAAGAGCTAAAAATAGCAATGTTAGCACACAAATCTATTAACTTATTATGCTCTCTATAAATATAATTAAAAATGACATTATTAAACTTCTTTATAAAAAAAAAACATCCAACTTTCGGCCATCTTTTTTTATAGCATCCTGAAGAATTTTGATGATATTATAG
This sequence comes from Dendrobium nobile, assembly GCA_022539455.1. Taxonomy (NCBI): domain Eukaryota; kingdom Viridiplantae; phylum Streptophyta; class Magnoliopsida; order Asparagales; family Orchidaceae; genus Dendrobium; species Dendrobium nobile. The sequence goes on from CM039723.1 coordinate 36,547,270, forward strand.
TTGTCCCCTTCAATAATAATACCTTTATAACAATACATCAAATCTATAATAAATTCCTTGGTAGCTTGAATAGGTAAGAGTTCCAACTGTGAGATGTCCTAATGGACACAATCTTGTCCAAATGCCAACAAAAATCTACCCATGTGATCTCGGAAAACACCACCGATTTTTGCTCTATAAGAAGGTATTAAGGGAGCATCTACATTGACTTTGATCCAATTAGGTGAAGGAGGTTGCCAATGATTATCCGACAGCATACTCTGATTAGCACCCTAGTTGCCTGAGTTACACAAATAAGAATTTGCTAAATTTGCAGCATAGATGAAAGAATTTGCCGCAATTACCAATGAATTTCCCTCAATGCCATCATGAACCATTTAATTCCTTACTTCCCATGAGAGGAATACAGTATTACAACATAAAAGAACTATCCAAGAGTTTTGAGAATAGAACCATTGCTGCATTCACTAAACAAAGCAAAGCACAGTATTTGAAATCCCCATCTTTTTAAATGTTTAATTACATCCTTCAATTTTCTAAATTTGGTTACCACATGCTCAACTTCTTCTACTTCATCATAATTCCTTTGACATATATTATTATTTTGCAACAATCGATAAGATAAGAATTGAATTGTAGGGATAGCATTATGGAAGATCATCCACCAGAAGTTCTCTACTAGTGGAATAATTTTAGATATTTAAATTCGTTCCTAGTATTTAAAGTCTGGCAAAACATGATCCACGAATGCTTCAGCAGCCAAAGCAGCTATAGTCTTCCTTGATACATTATAAATGAGCTCCATTTTGTCTTCCAATTGATCCGGCTTAATCCTAATCATGCAGACGAATTCCACAAGCTCTTTCTCAAAAATTTTATTCAGCTCATTTACATCCCATCTTCCATCAAAGATTAAACTTTCCACCATTAAAAAATTATTGATTTGAGGGATTACAAATGTAGGCCATCTATTTATACATTTATCCAAAGTCCTTGTATCTTCAAATACATCTATCAATTTCCAATTAGCTATGCTGCCATCTAACAAAGGGTTTAAGAAATCTGACACAATTAGAAATAAATTTCCAAGCTATTGAACATGTAATCTTCATTCCAGCTGCATCATATAGAGAGCCATATTTTGGACACAAGGTCTTGTGCAACAGAGAGTTTTTGTTTTGAATGTAATTCTAAGCCAGTTTGGCCCTTAAATGTCCCACATTGTTTGAACAAGAGTGTCAACCACGACCACCACTATTAACTGGTTTGCACAACAAATCCAACTTCACATAATGGAGTCCAGCCTCTCCACCCTATTTGCTCCAAATTAAGCTTCAACAAAGCTTATCAATTTCATCTAAAACACCTTTTGATACCAATGATAAAGTAGAGTGGAAAGTAGAACAAAACTAATTTAACTCAAGTAATCCTTCAAGCTAAAGAAATAAGTTTGCCTCCCCAAATTTTCAACATCCTCAAGACTTTGTCTATGATGAATTGAAAATCTAATCTTATTATCCTCCTCAAAGAAAATTTGATTCCAAAATAATGAAATTCTTTGACCATTTTGAAGCCCAAGGTGCTTGAAATAGCTCTCTTTCTTTTCCTTCTCACTTATTTTCAAAACATGATACATGATTTGCTATTGTTTATCTTTTGCCCTATCCAATCACAAAAGTTTAATAATATGCTCTTAACTTCTTTAATTGATTTCAAACTTGCTACTGAAAAGATAACCAAATCATCTGCATATAGCAAATGCGGTAATTTGGGCCCACTTGGATTTACACGAATCCCAATAGTATTACTTCTTTGTAAAAAAAAGCATTGGTTATTATTTGTGAGCAAAGAATAAACAAAAAAGGAGATAGAAGACATCCTTGATGAAAGCTGCTACTAGCCTTGATCCAACTTGATGGATTCCCATTAATCAACAAGGATAAGGAAGGATCTCGAACGCATTCCAAAATTAGCTTAGAAAGCTTAATTGGAAACCCAAAGTAATCTAATGCTCTTTCCAAAGTAGACCATCCCATTGAGTCATATGCTTGGTCCATAACAATCTTGAAAGAGACAAGACCTTTAGACAATTTAGAATACCTTAGCTTATGGAAAACTTCTTGGGCTACAAGAACATGATCAAACATTAACCTTCCTTTCACGAATGTCACTTATTCTTCAGATACTAATTTAGGGATAATAATTGACAATCTATTCAAAAGAACTTTTTTTACCACTTTATAAACCGTATTGCACAGAATGATAGGTCTAAAGTTGGAAGGAGATAAAGGATTCCTCACCTTAGGGATCAATACAATAAGTGTCTCTTTCCATTCCTTACACATCTCCCCCGAGCAAAAGAAATGATTAATTGCATTCTAAAAATCTTCCTTAATGATAAACCAATATGCTTTAATAAAAGAGTAGGAAATACCATCATTTCCCGGAGAAATGTTTCCACCAGCGTCCTTGATCACGAATTCCACCTCCTCCAAAAGAAATTTCTTTGCTTAACTTATTAATATCATCTTCATTCAAAATATTGGTTGTAGGAAGCCAACCAGTCAAAGAACATCATATATCTCTCCATTTTTCCTTAAAAAAGTTGAACAAAACTTCTTCAATTTGGTGTTGATCCTCCATTATGAGTGCTTCATTGGTATTAATCCTCCATTAGAAGTCCTTCATCATTTTTTCATTTTGTAAATGAAGTTAGCATTTCATCATCCACTAGAAAAAGCTTAAAAAAACGTGGGGTTCCTATCTCCATCAACCAACCATTTGATTTTTGCTTATTGCTTCCACCATGTGTTCAAACGGGCCAATGTTGAATTCAGCTCATTTACTTTGATTTTAAGAGACCAGTTATCCTCAATGAAAAGCCAACCGATTTCAACTTCTTTTTCTTGTAGCTTCAAGATTTCCCTTTTTAGATCTTCCTTAGCAAGATTTAAGTTTTTAAACTTGGCTCTACTCCAATAAAAAGACCCTTTAAGGCACATCCCAAAAATTCCCTCTAGACAAACCTTAAATTTGATGGTACTGAGGTGCAAGCTCACCAGAGCAACTGTGTGCAATCTCCTTCACACTCTCTTGAAACCCCCTCTAAGGATCTTCTACCACTCTCAAACTCCACCCTTTCCTCTCTCCCTTTCAAGTCCTCTCTTCAATTTTTTTCTAAAATAATGAAGACATAATGGCTTCCAAAGATGCTTACAAAGTCTTATGAGAATATTTAAATAGAGGGCTTAAAAACCCTAAAAAACATAATTTAACCATCAAATATCATACAATATGATCGCAAGATCGTCCAGTATGATCTACAGAAATTCACCTGTTAGTACTATATGATATCCAGTTAGTATTGTATGAATAGTTCAAATACATGTTCATATTGTACAATGTCTGGTACAATGTGCTGTATGAACAGTTCAAAAAAAAGCAGTTAATCCAAGATGAAGCATGGGACAGCCAAGATCATCTTTGTTGATCGTACAGTACGATCAAAATATCAAAATTAAGCCATTTTGACTAACTTATCATAGGATTAAATTAGACTATGTTTTAAACATCGTACAATACAATCATGATCATACTGAATGATTAGAACAATTTTTCAAATTCAAATTTTTGCCCAATTTAATGGACGGTGGGCTTTCTAATTATAACAGATCGTACAGAATGATGTTGTGTTTGTACAATATGATTAGTTATATTTTAAAATTATATTTTAGGAAAATAAAGTATTTTAATAATTTCTATTACACTAGATCGTACAGTACGATCCGGATCATACAGTACGATGTACATAAAAATTAAAATGTTTAAAATCTTTTTAGCTCCACCAGTTTGAGTGCACGGTCACCAATAACATATATAATTACCAGACTTAACGCAAGAAATGAAAATTTCATACTCATTTAATACAACCAATTCTACATAATCTTGAGCCATGAATCTTCAAAGAACGGTGCATGGTGTACCGAAAATATTAGTCAACACACAAATAAATATGCACTACAAATACTAGAAGAAATAAAAGATTAATTAATATTATTTATTATCATCAAAATCATAAACTCGGAAGCCCGAGTTACAACCTGTTTAACTTTTAATTAAGAACTTGAGATGGAATTCCCACTACTTTCCTTCTCCATGCCTCTTTCACCACCAATTTAGAGGCAGGTATAGAAGCCAAAACATCTTTAAATTTGCTGATTTTTTTAGAGAAAGGATTGAACTCCAGTAAGTATAATTGAATTGGACAATGATTAGATGCAACTATTGCCAAGTGCCTGACCACCATACGATGAGAAGAATTTAAGGCAGTAGAGTTAACAAAACATCTATCAAGCCTTTCTAGAATCCGTTTAGCACCCACTTTGTTGTTACACCATGCGAACTTTGGCCCAACACACCCTACCTCATTTAAGTCATTACAGGTCAAAAACGATTTCATCTCTTTGGGGCCTTAGGAAAAAGCAAACCTTCTCCCTCCCCTTTTGTCCTCCTTAGCAAGAAAATAATTAATGTCACCCCCTATCACCATAGGCAAGTCACTATCAGAGAATGATTCTAACTTTTTCCAAAGCAACCATCTCTTATAAACATCTTTGTTTCCATAGATAGTAGCCAATCTCCATCTACCTTTATTGTGAACATCAAGCTCTCCAATAACCAATTGGGAAGAAGAATCCAATACATTGAATGAAGCCATATTATGTTTCCATAACACAAAAATATTTCCTGACAATCCTTCAGAAGGAACTTTAAAATAAATCCATTCCATACCAATCAAATAATCTATCTCCCTTCTTTCTATAGAAGTCAATTTGGTTTCAATAAAACCCACAAAAAAAAACCCCATGATCTTTTACAATATCTTTGAGATATAGGGAATCTTTCTTCTTTATAGCTTCTCTACAGTTCCAAAAGATTATATAAGACATTATTGAACAGGACGGGAAGAGGTCCCCACCTTATCCTTTTGATCAACATTTCCTCTTCTACTCTTAGTTGTCAGTTTAATTGGTCCCAAGCCCTTAAGTTTTTTTGAACCTTTCTTCTTAACATTAGAAGACCCTCCTTCTTTATTTTCCAACTCCACCTCATAGTATCAGGATCTTTTCCCATTATATTTCTTTCACAATCTTTACATGTGTTAGATTCTTTAACAGTCAATCCAACATCATTTTTTATGTATATTATCTCCCCTTCCTCCACAAATTGATTAAGAATATCAAATTTGTTAATTACATTAAGATTATTATCTGAGTTCAATGAAGAGCCTCCTCCAATTCTCGTAGAGTTGTTTACGGTGATGTTTTGATCATTAGTATCAGCTTCTATTTCAACTACAGGCACAACTGATCCACCTTCTTTTTTTTTTTGATGAAACTACCAATAGAAATAAAGCATAAAAGAATGCCTACTAAAAAACTAAGTGATAGAATCCCTATCACTTTCCTCCATAATCAAATAATAAAAAGTAGGAGGAACCTTATTAGTTTCTAAAACATCCCAAAAGAAATCTCCTTTCAAAGAATAGTTAGCACACCAATGAGCTAACTTATTACAAATCCTATTAACAAAATGAAACAGAATTACCTCAAATCCATTAAGAAAGTCCAAGTCTTCTCTTCTTGAATGATCATCCACTCGATTTTCAAGACAAACTGAGTTTTGTAAATTCCTTATGACATTAAATTTGTCTCCTTTAATAATCAAACCTTTAGCATCCATCATCCAATCCTTGATAACTCTCCCCAACAAATGAAATGCAAATAGCTCCAAGTATCCAATGTCCCAATACATAGCCGAGAATCCACAAGAAAGAAGCATCCTTCCTTTATGATCTAAAAAAATACCTCCAATCCCAGCTTCATTAGAACTAAGTAAAGATGTATCTTTGTTCACCTTAATCCATCCGGGTGGAGGGGGATGCCAATAAAAAGAAGTCAGCATATGATGCTGGTTAGCACCCCAGTGGTCCAAATATATATTATCTTTAGATGTTATAGATGCATAGGTAATAGCAATAGTAACAATAAAATTAGTTCCAAGCTCCTTACCTTCATGAACAAGATTGTTTCTACTCTTCTGTGAATAAAATACCAAGCACAATAAACTTTTAAAATAAAAGGATCCACCTTCCTTTGCTTCCTCAAAAACTGTAAGCCTTCTTGTAAATTGTTGAAAATTGGTAAGGAAAAACCCCACCGATTAGCCAATTTAATTAGTTGAATAAGTTTAGAACACTTAACAGCCACATGCTCAACATCTTCCTTCATAACACAACCTCTTGGACAAAGGTTGTTATCCAACAATCTCCTATGCATTAAAAAGTCCATCGTAGGAACAACATTCTTCAAGAGCCTCCACCAAAAATAAGATACCCGAGGATTGTGCTTAAGATCTTTAATGCATTTCTAATCTCGTACCACCATTTGTTCATCTTCTTCCCAGCTTGCATTATTGTATCTTTCCATAGCAGTGATTGTTTTTCCCAAAATGCTTTTTAGTAGCTCTAGTTTATCTTCAGGAATATCCGTAAGAACCTTAGTTTGATAGATCATCTTCACCAGATCTTCCCCAAAAAACTCATGCAATTTCTCTTGAATCCATCCGAAATAAAACTTGATAGATTTGGCAAATCTTCATCCCCCATTGCTATGAATGTAGGTTATCTATCTAGGCTTTTACCTAGGACCCAAATGTCCTTCATAATATCCACCGAAACCACATCTTTGATATTCCACCTCACAATTTGCCTTAAAGCTTTTGCTGCACTCAGCATCAATTTCCATGTTGAAGAAGAATTCTGCCTTCTTTCATCATCTCAAGCATTTCTAGCATACTTAGATGTTAATGATTTACTAAGCATAGAATTTGGCTTCTTCAAAAAGTTCCAAACCAACTTAGCTCTTAAAGGTTCAATCGTATCCACGGCTGAATGAATACCAAGTCCTCCAAGGCTCACCGGTTTGCATATGTCCTTCCATGCCACATAATGAAGTCCATTGTTCCCATTACTTTTGTTCCATATAAAATCCCTACACATCTTGTCTAGCTTCTTCAAGATACTCAAAGGAACCAGAGAAATGGATGAGTAAAAGACATGAACAGATTGCAGCACCAATTTGATAAGAACCACCTTACCAACCTAGGAGATTAGTTTTTTCCCCCAAATATCCAATTTAGAGGTTGCTTTCTCTAATAGCTTTGAGAATTCCACTGGTAAAAACCTCCTTAAAGCAATTTTATTGCACAAATAATTGAACTCTTTGACCTCCCTGAACCCCATAAGCTTAGAGATATCCCTCTTCCTTCTTCTTTCCATATTCTTGCTATAAATGATAGGCGAAGATATTTGTTGACCTCATTATTCGAGGTCAATTTCCATGGACTCAATACTAGCACCTAGGTCTTCGTAGCCTAGAATAGACGTCACCCGTAGGATTTCACTTAGGTGTATACCTATTGACGTAGCATCGACTCGAACCTATCACTCAACTCAAATCAGGCTCGATTTTTGATTCGTCGATGTCGATCGACTCAATCTAATTTATTTTTGATCAAATTAATATATCATTAGGCTCAAATTAATTCATCTCGACTCAATCAAATTCAAATTGTTATAAATGAGTTAAAATTAGTATTTTTTTTATTATTATTTCTATTTTTAAATTAACTCAAAATATTTATTTTAAATTATCAATCATTTTTTATTAATCTCTAAATTAATTTAAATATAAATTAACTCTTGAACTCTTCTTTGAGTTATGATTAATTTTAGCCATTGAATTATTTGAAATGAGTTTTTATCAAATATGGTTAGGACTAGTCTAAACCACTGCCCCACTCTTCTACAGTTCGCACAGTTGAGAACTCCCTCTTCTCTCAGCATTTTGGAAACTACCCGAACACACCTGCCGCCCCTATATAATTCGCAAGAGGCAACTCGCACTCCGTCCTAGAATAGTTCGCAAGGTCCTCTCTCCCTGTAGTTCAGAACTCCTCCCAGTATACATGAAAGCCTCTCTACTCTCTCATCACACAAACCGTCCAAGCCCTCTCCCACTCTTATATTCGCATACAGAGAATAGAAAATCCTCTTCCCTTTCTGAATCGCGTGAGAAGCCTCCAAGCCGTCACTGGTCTCCTTCCAATTCGTATGAAGCCCATCTCTCTCTGTTCGGAAGAAAGCCATTAGGCTCCCATTCGCATAAACCCTCCAGGTCCAAACTCTCTCACCCCGCTCACGCTCTCAATCGCACGAAGCCAAGAGCCTATTCACTCTCCCTACAGTTCGCAAATCCCGCCTGAATCCTCCTCTCTCCCGTCCGATCCAGCGCCTACCTTGGTCGTCCTCTGCGAACCGTCGATTTACTTTAGCCATCAAATCTCTTGCACTAGGTATATTTTCTCTTACATCTTCTCCTTCCCTTCAACCTTCAAAATCAAGTATTGGATGTTTGAGTATTGATTTTCTTAATCAAAATCTGAGACAAAAAAATCTATTCATTTTTCTTTCTTTTGATAAGCAATTGAAATAAGAGAAATGATTAAAACTTTGTTAGAATGTATATACGAATTTACATGTTTTTAATCTCGAAGGACAAATAGTTACATCTATTTTATTTTACATGGTTGCATTTATCTCAAAACAACTTTCCTACACAATGGATTTTGTTTTGAATAATCTTTTGGAACTAGTTTCCTTTAGTTTGATTTGAGATGGTGATATAATTATAGTTTCGAAAATTTTATGGAATTTCATTTTGATATGAAAGATTGTAGGATGTTGCTCTCTTTACATATATACATGTTAGATGTCCTCATATAATTCATTTAGGTTGATTAATAGTTGCATTTATCTTCTGGTTGAAATAGAGGTTGGTATCCTTTGGAGGCAAGATAAGTAGTTGTTGAGAGAAAGGTATATGCTTTAAAGGATGATTTGTGAATGTGAGTGCTAAGGGTGAAGTGTGTGATCTTTGAGTGATGAAGAGTGTTTGTTGAATGGTAGAATGTGTGAATTTTGAATGATGAAAATGGGACTTTGGAAAGTTGAAATATTTGCTATTCTAAAAGAAAAAGTGTATAATGTGTTTTGGCAAAGTGCATCAAGTGTTTTCTAGAAGGTGAAGTTAAAAAGTGACTTGGTGTGTTTTGGAGAATGAAATTGTGAAATTTGTATTTGTTTTAAGTGTTAGAATGTATAAAATTTTTGAGAGATAAGAAAATGTGTTAGTGTGGGAAAGTAAATTGTATGTGAGTGAATTTGGAAGATAAAACTTATGTATTATTGGAAAGTAACATTTGTGTATAATTCGGAAATGTGATATATGTGAGAAATAAAAAAGTGAAGTGTATGGGTATGTTGACCTCATTTTTGTATGAGGTCACTAAGGCCCTTCCAAACTCTAGATTAATTTTAGATCCTAGGATCCACTCTAGACCTTAAGATCCTTTCCTAGAGCCAGACCTTAGGATCCACTCTAGACCTTAAGATCCTTTTCTAGAGCTAGACCTTAGGGCCTACTCCAGAGCTTAGGATTCTCTTATATCTCAAATTCTAGAACCCCTCTAGATCCTAGATCCTAGATCCTAGAACCCCTCTAGATCTTAGGACCAATCCAGACTCAAATCAATCCCCACCTTTGATCAACACCAACCTCAAATCAATCCATACCTTTGATCAACTCCAACTTCAAATTAATCCCTACCCTTAATCAATTCAAATCTCAAACTTCATTCAATTCAAATCCAAATTAATTCAAGCTTCAAACACATCCAAACTTTGGCCCAATCAACTTGAGAATCCAAACTTCAATCTAGACTTTGATCCTACCTTTGATCTAGCTTTGACCCTATCCATTCATTAACAACCACCACATGATTGTAAATGATTTGGATACTTCAATATTAATCATTCAAACTTGAAATCCATTCCAAATCCAAAAATCTAGACTCAAATCCAAAGTCTTAAGACCCTGTCCTAAAGACCTTTTTCAAGGATTTTTTGAACACTTCAAAACCCAGTCAAATGACCTCTGATTCAGAGTCTATCACTTGCAAAGTGATAAGACATGTCTCTGGAGGTTACCCTTCAAATTTGAACCCATTTGGAGTACTCTAACGCCATAAACTTAATCAAACTCCAAATGTTGCAAAACCTTCGAATATTTATAATTCATGCCACTAGGCCTTTCACCTAGTGGAATTTGACTTTGGATTCCCCTCCAAATCTTTTGATCCCTCCTAATACCTTGATATTGACTTGTTAAGAAATGATCTACATCTTTTTAGATTTAATTTGACCCAGAATTGACTTGAGACCAAAATGACCAAAATGCCCTTAAATGGGGATTTTTGGACTTTTGGCCTAAACTCAACTTGATTTGACTTATGAACCTTTGATATCTTCTTCAAATGTCATTCCAATAGATCCTAAATAATTTTAGGAACACATTGAACCCAAACTTACTCTATGGTTTGACCTGGTTGACCAAGTCAACCATGGTTGACCAAATCAACCCTTTAACCCAACACTTACCAATTTTAACCATTCAAGCTACTTTGAATCAAATCAACCTTTCAAAATCATTCAATTGGACACTCATGACATGTCCAAAGACTTTCAAGTCAATCCTCATCTTGGGTTGACTTGGTCAACTCATTTGGAGAGGTCAAAATCCTCTCCAATTACATGTATTTGCTCAAAACATCAAATTCTTGACCTCAAACTCTTGGCCACATCATCAAGCCACCTTGGCAATCCATGGCTTAGTCTAGAACCTGCTCAAACATGATGTGATGTGACCCATTTCCTCCCCTAATAGAGCTCAAATCAGCCCCTTAAACAAGGCTTGGCATTGGTTCATCTAAATGGGGAAAAAGGTGTGGTCCCTCTTCACATGGACCAAGAGAAGTCACTCTCAACCACCAACCCTATTCCATAGCTTTGGGCAGCATATGGGACACTTGGCACTCATCCAAAACTACTCCAAATCAAATCTCAACCATCCAATCCAAAAGCCAAAGTTAAAGTGGGGGAAAACTTGACCTAAAGGGGCATCTTCATCATTCCCTTTGATATGATCAAAAGTTCCAAACTCCAGCAGCCCCCAACCTTCTAAGAGCTCCTCCTACACACTCCAGCACATTTCAAGTCCTTCCCAAGCTTTTCCCAACCATTTCCAAGCCTCAAATCACTATTTTAGTGAGGAGAGAGCATTCTAGAGAGAGAAAGAGGACTTTCAAATATAACTTTCGATCCAGAAAGATCCGGCTTTTGGAGTCTTCAGCAACGTTGTAGAGAATTGCTGCAGCTTTCCAACAAGCCAAACATCACAAAAATCCGGCAGTTGGATTGTATGTTATACTCATTTTAAGTTTAAATTTTAATTTGAAACTGTAGCAATTTTACAATGAATGGAGCCTCCAAACTCCAGGCATTGTAAGATCATATTGCCCTCTAGCTACAGTTCAAATTTCGTGCAATTTCGTCAAGTATTTTGAAAGATATAGGCATTTGAAATTTTTTAACTCTGGTTCAACCAGAGCCGTCCGATCGAGCCGTAACACGATCGGACGGCCCAGAATTGGCCACGTCGCCCCAAACCGCGCGGCCCTCCTCTGGGTGAAACACGGGTCCATCCGGGATCTGACACGTGGCATCATGCCACGCCGCCACGTCATCGCCAGCTGATTTGACCCAAATCTGAATAAAAAATACTTTAAATGCTTCAAATCTTTCAAAATTCACAGAAAATCGAGTTTTCCACCAAATTGGGCGTTCTTGGGCTCGTTGGAAAGATAATCGAATGTAGTCTTTATTAAAATTAAAGTTATATTGTTTTAATTTCTGTATTGTGAGATATTTGAGTTTATGTGAATTTCATGTATCGCAATTTTCTCACAATCCAGTGATCAAATGAATCCCAAATTTTGGTGGATAATTATTTAGTATCTTAGACATATTTCATAATTTGTCTAGGTTCAGATGCTCAATAGATTTCTGTGATATGAATTTTTAAGGTAAAGGGTCTATTTTGAACCCTAAACTTTGAAAATTCATAACTCCTTAGGGTTTTAATATTTTGCTGTGATATTTCTGTGGTATGATTGTATGTATGTCAGGGTTAGACACACCAAGTTTCATGCCTATTTAAATAGTAGAGACACCTAAGAAAAATAATTAAGAAAATGTCTAGAAAACTTAGAAAATTCATAGGGGATTGTACACAAACCCAATAGGGGTGAAACTTGAACATAGTAAACTTAGTGACATCATATACCTTAGGTTTAAATTTGAGTCAATTTGGAGGTCATTATGTTAGAAAATTAAGCATGTCAAATTTAAGCCCCTTTAAGGACCTAGAAAATTAAATAAATCATCATAAATTTATATTAATTCCAAAAAATACCCATAATACCTCTAATCAACCATATTTCAACTCTTAATCATTGAAAATTGAAATTACTTTAATTTGACATTAAAATCAATTTTAATTTAATTTTAATCAAAATCAATGTTTAATCAATGTTAATTAATTAAAAATTATTAAAAATCCCAAAAAATCTTTAAACACTTACTGATCTCTCCTTAGATCCTTTTTGATCTTTGGAGTTGATCTCAAGAAGTTTAAGACTCATTTGGATTCAAATTGTTAAAATGGCTCTTAATTGAAATAATTTAATAATTCCAATAAATACCCAAACTTCCAAAATTCATAAATAATTGTAGAAAATTCTAAATCAATCAAACTCAGTGGCTAATGACTCTAATTAAAATCTAGTATTTTCCTAAAAATCCAAACCCTCAAAATCTGGTCAAAGTCAAAAAGTCAACATTTTGGTCAACTCTAAGTCAAAATGGGGTTAAAACTTCTAAAAATCATAACTTTTCATAGAAAACTCCAAACTGAGTGTGCCACCTGTCTAACAACTCATAATTAGGTCTAGTATTTATTAAAAATCTGAAACCCTTAAGATTAACTCTAATTTTAAAAGCCCATTTTTGACCCCTTTGTTAACACATCCGGATAACCTCTTAAAACTCATTAACCCTTTCAAACTCCAGAATTTTCTTAATAGGCTAATAAAATTCTCAACTAATCTATTAAAATCAGTAACTAACTCTCTTTAATATCAATCCACTCCTTTAATTCTAACAAATTTAAATAACTTAATCAACCCTGATTGCTGCTGCGTAACCCAGGCCTACGAGGCTATTAGCTTAGCCCCAAGGAAGGTGAAATAAACTTCACGGCCTCGGTGTGAAACAAAGGTAGTAATCAATTAACTTTTAAAATAAGTTTAATTAAAATTCTTAATTTATTAATACATAAATCTTAACATTAACTCCCCTTTTAAGCCTTAACAAACCCAGACTTTTAGACAACTTCAACTAATAACCCACTTTAGGACCTACCCCAGCCACACGACCTTTTACACACACTTTAGATGATGTGCTGGGACAACCAACTCTAGATCTAGGTTAGGCCGGTGTTTACTTTACTGCTGTGTGCCGGATTTTTCGTAGTTTTCACTGCATGTTGTGGATGAAATTGCTTTGCTATGTCTGCTTACTTTTTCTGTACTCTGTGGATGGATTGATGTGTTTGGCGACTAGATTACCCTTAGGTTTGGTACGATCTGGATGTTGACACAGTTTTCTGCAGGTGGTCACGCTCGTGCAGGGCAATATAAAAAGGGGGGGGGGGCAAATCATAAAAAAAAATGCATATATATTATAAACCCTTTGCACAGGTGCTTCAGCTGCTAAAGCCCCCAAATAAAAAGAGCGTGGCCAGTGTGTTTTACTCTCTCTTCTGTACATATATAACTGCTTGGGTATATATTTTCTTTGATTAATTAACTGCTTAGGATAACCTTGCAGGAGAGTCTAGATTTTTGATTTGATATAAATGTAATTTGTGTAATTATTAAGTGTTGTGAAAGTTAGCTTTGAGTTGGGATATATAGTTCCAAAGCTTGGACTCCGAAGAGAAAAGGATGCCCCTAAGGGGAGTAGACCTTTTCTATTTGGGGATCCAAATTTGGGCCACACTCCTCCCTACCCAAAGGGGAAAGAGTGGCCTTCCCCTTAAAGGAAGTGCCCTCTTATCCATTTGGGTAGTCCACTACAAAGAATCCAAGGAGCTTGAAGAAAAGGAGTCCAAAGGAGAACAAGACTGAAGACTTGAAGATTGAGAATATCCCACTCAAAACTACTTGCGTCATTACTAGGTTTAGAATCCGGGTTGTTGTCAGTGGTGCCCGGCCACTTTACTTTCTGCAAAACTCTGGTTTGTAATAAGCAAGGCAATTTTGCCTATGGACATTTATTAATTAGTTAATTTATATTTGATGTGTTGAATTGATTGCCTTTAGGATTGCCTGCTTTTCTTAGTTTTTTGGCGATTATGTGCCGCTTTTGTTTTTGCCTGGACTCGTGAGGCTCGTGAGGGTGTGAAAAATTTTATATTCATAACCTTAAAGTCTAAAATTTTAGTGAGTCTAAATAACATAGAAAGATAACGAATCTAGGGAATTAGCCGGGGATCGACCCCGGGGTCGCATGCATATTTCTGCATTACTCTTTCCTTGCTTTAGACCCTTCCCCGCCTGCGGGTAGAGTCCGGATAGTCTGACCTATGAGGACGAGGTGCCGGACCTGGGGAAGTCCAGTCTTCTAAAAAATTATTTTCTAAGCCTGTTTTTAAAATTTCAAGCATACTTGATTTGAGGTTGTTAACTAGCATGCATTGCATTAGAGACACACTTAAAGAGTCAAAATTTTAATTGCATAGTCCTTAGCATTTTAGCACCCAACATAAGTTAAAGGGGCCAAATGGGAGAATCTCTAGATGTCGGCCCCAACTCTTCAAAAACTTTAATTACAACATCCCTACCACTCTTTCATAAAAGACCGGACTCATCTCTTTTAAATCGACTAGGTGGTTAGCTGGCTCCCCAATCCAGGCCGGGGTAAGTCCAGACCTTGCACTGCATTAGTTAGGATCGGACGACTGTGGTCCAGTGTCCAAAATAGATTTATGATCCGGGGCAGATCTTTGATTATAAGACTCCAAACTTCGGGAATCTAATCCCAAATTTTTAATAAAATGCTCAACTCTAATTAAATATCATTTCAATCCAAAACATAAAGCCCAACACTTAGATTAAGTTGGGACACTTTCGGATGGTTCCGGAATCTCAAAGTGTCCCCTACCTCTCCTCCTTTGTCTCCGTTAATAACTGCTCAATTTTGATCTATTCCCTTTTGAGTTTCTAAAATTCATCTCTTTTTGATATCACTCCTAGAAAATCTAACAAAATTTTGCCATTATTTTAATCGAGAGTTTTCGTAGGAGACCTCGTTTTCTTACGATGTAATTAACTACGAGGGCTTGCGCTCGTAGGAGATTTAGAACCACACACACCTGATTTTAAAAAATTGATTTTTCAAAACTCAATTGGATTTCTTTGGGGAAAACTTAAAATACTAGTGATCATTATTATCATATTCAAAGAATTATCATCGAATGATATTTTCTCCCTTAAGGAGATACATCTTTCTTTGATAAGGCTTTGGATGTGAACCTAATGATCACACTTCTTGAATATTGTAGCTGGATATTCAGTTGAACCTCACTTTGACCCTTCGGTGCCATATGAAGTTCTCTTTAGCATCCGGTCATAATATTCAAGATGAATTTCATAATTCTAAATTTGAATACCGTTATGAAATTTTATTTTCACCTCTCGAGGTGATATACTTTTTCTAACGAGACAATTCGATTTTAGAATTCAATTTTAAGTCCCAAAGAAAACCAATATTTTCAAAACATATTTTCAAAATTCCACCAACAGGGTAGAAAAGTGATTTGTCGTAGGAAGTGAGTGAGTTAGTTGTTTACTAGAAAATAGAAGTATTGAAGGGCAATGCCTCTCTTTCTCTCTCTAGCTCTCATTCTCTCCCCTTTCTTCTTCCCCTTTCTTGTTGCCTCGGGGTGAATATTGGAAAGGTATACAATATGAGTTCAAAAACGGAATGTTCAAACGGCAAGCAACAGAACTGGTGTTCAAGCCCGAAGAAAGGTACGTCTTTATTTTCAGTAAATTTTAATTATTTTATTATTAATTATTAAATGTGCTTTCTAATCCCTGCTTTTCCTGTTTTCTTCTCTTTATTTGCATGAACTGCGAGGAACGGTATCGGTCGAGTGGACAAAAGGACAAGGAGCTAATGACGTCAGTCGCCTCTATCCAACCGGGTAGAGGTGCTACGGGCGGAACCACCGGGTCATAGCCCCCGGTGACTGTGAGTATTTCTAAACTTAGAAAACCTTTAGGGACCCCTTGATGTGGTTTGTGCGAAACCTTCCCTTTTAGGTCCCTGTAGTATCTTCAATTTAATTAGGATTACTTTTTGCTTTTAGATCCCTAAATCCCTTTACATGTACGAAATGTCTTAAGGGTTAGTAATAAGAAATTTTATCCCACACAACAGTAGTGACACTTAAGGACAAAAATTAAGGACCGGGTCTTAGAAAACTTAGACTTAGGATGCATGTACACTTTAGGGTAGAGACATATAACATAGAAAACTTAGTGACATTCATTTATTATTATTTTATTTTACTTTATTTTATTCTTATTTATTTATTTAACAAATTAAATTTAATTAACTAAAAATTTTTCTTTTAAATAATAATTGATTTAGGACATATCAAAACCACACTTTCTAATACACACACTTAGAATTGTTTGTTAGGACAACCGACTCTAGTTTTAGGTTAGGCCGGTGTTTATTTCCTTACTACACTGTGACGGGCTTTTTCTTTGTTTTCACTGCATGTTGGTTGTAAAATTGTTGGTGTGTTTGTTTACTTACTTTTACTGCATTCTGTGATGTGATTTGATTGACGATTAGATTACCCATAGGTTAGCAGCGATCTGGTTGTTAACAGAATTTTCTGCAGGTGGCCACACTCGTGCAGGGAAGTAAAGGGGGCTAACTAATTAATAATTATATATATATATATATGTGCTACAGGTACTTCAGCTGCTTAGCCCCCAAATAAGAAAGAGTGTGGCCAAGTGTGGCTGAATGATTTAATTTAAATGCTTGGAATGATTTTTATATAAACTGCTTAGGATAACCCTGCAGGTGGTCTAGATTTTTCTTTTTCTTTTTGTGAGATGTAATATAAATGTAAATGTGTCTTAAAAAAAAATTCTGAAAGTGATTTTGAAAATGGGATTGTACATCCAATTTGGAATCCAAAGAAAAGAGAATATTCCTTAAAAGATTATTCTCTTTTATTTGGAAAGCCAGATTAGGATGATTTAAATATCCAAATAGAAAAGAAAATACCCCTCTTAGGGATGAGTTTCTTTTCGTTTGGATATTCAGAACCCGACGGACCCGATGAATCCAAGGAGTTTGTAGAAGAAGAAAGAACAAAATGAAGAAATAGAAGAAAGAAGACAAAGAACTAAAAATACAAGGAACAATATATCCCAATTCAAAAATCACTTGCGTCATTCTTAGGATTAGAATCTGGGTTTGTTGTCAGTGGTGCCCGGCCACTTTACTTTTCTGCAAATTCTGGGTGTAATATGGACATTGGACATTGGACATTATATTTGGATTATTAAAATTGATTGTTTACATTGTTTGTGCAGTAGATTTTTTTTAGGACCTTGCATGCCGTGTTTTGTTTTAGTCTGGATACGAATTGGAGTGCTTTTTTTCGTAAGGGTACGCTTAAAATTCTTCTACTTATAATTTTAAATAAAAATTTTTAGGCTCACATAGTAACTATAACGATCTAAGAAGTAAGCTCGGGACCGCCGAGAGTCAGCATAAGCATATTAATACTTTCTCTTCCTTATTAGGCACCTCCACGCCTGCGGGTTCTGGCAGACCACTTGACCTATGAGGGTGCAGTTCTGTCAAGGGGAAGTTGTGCAATCTTTAGGGAAAAAACCAATTTTCTAAGCCTAATTTTAAAACTGCTTCATATTCATTTTATGCATTCGAGTCAATTAGCATGCATTGCATTATATACAAACTAAAAAGAGTCTAAAATATTAATTGCATTTCTAGACATTTATCACCCTACATAAGTTGAGGGGCTAATTAGAAATTGTCTTAGATGTCAGCCCCCAATTCCTTAAAACTTAAACAATGTCCTTACCCATCTTTCATAAGTGACTGGATACATGGTTTTAAAGCGCTTAGGTGGTTAGCTGGCTCCCCAATCCAGGCCGGGGTAAGTCCAGATTTGCACTTCATTAGTTAGGTTCGGGTCACTATTTTATAGTACCCAAATTAGATTTAGGTTCTGAGGCAGATTTTTTTTAGATCTTAAGTCCTCACCCTCCGGGAATATAATCCCAAATTTCTAATAAAATGTCAACTTAAACATAAAATTTTCTCTTAAAATGTATAGCCCAACATAGGATAGACTGAGGTTGCCTCTGAGCTTCTCAGAATCTGGCTCCTCCTACTTTTCTTCCTTTGACTCGCTAATAAATGTTCAACATTGAGCTTTCTCCTTGAAAATTCATACTTCTATTTCCTTGTCTTTTACTTTGTAGTCAAAAGGGTATGAAATCATTGCTTTAATCGAGAGTTTTCTTAGGAGCATTCCTCATAGGATGTAATAAACTATAGGAGCTTGCTCCTATAGGGATTTGAGAACCCCAGACTAAAATAAACCTTGTTTTATTCATATAAAACAACGGAAGAATCTTTGGGAATGCAGATATCTTTAAAAACTTCATTTCTAATCTTAGATATATTTGTAGGATGTTATTAATGTCTTTTCAGATAATATAATTCCTACTTGATATATTCAACTTTAGAAATGATGAATTTTATAAAACTCATTCTTGCTTTTGGATGTCTTGAAGAATGTTATGTTCGTCTTTCAAGATGATATAATATTCTTCTTGTCATATCTAAATAAAAGAATGAATAAACTTTTTCAAAAAATGTATTTCTATCTTTAAACATATTCTATAGAATTTCATGTTCATCTTTTGAGATGATATGTTATTCTTTGAACTATGTTTGACTATAGAAATATCAATTTTTCAAAACCCTATTTTTATATTGAATCCATTATAGAATATTGTGTCAATCTTTCGAGATTGTACTTTATTCTCAATGTAGTATTCGATTACAAAATAGGAGAAAATCAAAATCTGCGTGGTGAGACACAATTTTTCCCACCAATATTTACTTGCTGACCCGTCCATCTATAATACTCAATTGTAATTTACTTAATCCTCCTTAAATTTCTCATTTTTGCATTAGAGAATACCAATATGTCCTCTACAAATAACAAATAAGAAATCCTAGGAGCCAAAGGGGCTACTTTCAAAACCAAGTTCCTTCCCTTAGATAAGTAAGCATTAGTAAGTAGTTGGGAGCATAAAATGAATAAATATGGTGACAATGGATAACCTTGTCTAAAGCCACTCCTTTCTCTAATTTCTTTCAACCCAACACCATCAATTTGCACCAAGAAGACAGGGTCTGTAACACACTCCATTAATAGGTTGGAAAACCATTATAGAAAACCAAAATATCTCAAAACTTGCCTAAGGGTATTCCAGGCCATAATATCATATGCATGTTCCATATCCAATTTGATTGCCACCATACCTCTTTTAGATTTAGAGAAATTGAACCTATGGATAATTTCCTGTGCAAGCAGCACATGCTCTGAAAAATCCCTCCCTTTTTTGAATGCTACTTGTTCCTCCAATACTAAATAGTGTATCACTTTCATCATCTATTTAACAACACTTTTTCCACAATTTTGTAAATTGACATGCATAAGCTTATTGGCCAAAAATTAGAAGTAGATAAAGGATTGCTTATTTTGGGGATTAGCACCACCAATGTTTCTTTCCATTTGGAAGACATTCTTCCTGATCTAAGCAAAGTTGAATAGCTTTCTAAACATCCATCCCAATAATCTTCCAGTAAGATTTGATAAAAGAGTAGGTGATTCCATCCACCCCTGGTGATATGTTATTTCCAAGTTCTCTAATCACCTCTTCTACTTCTTCAATAGAAAAAATAACATCAAGGATTTCACAGCTTTCATGTTTCAGGAGGACCTCATTTGGTAGAAAATTTTCCAATTGATAGTCCCTGAGCTTCCATTTGTTGTAGAAAAAGTCATAAAAATTGCTCCTGATAATTTCAGGATCCTCTATCAGCTCCCCATCATTATTCTTCAATTACTTAATCAAATTACCATTTCTTCAACGATTCACAAAGGCATGAAAGAAACAAGAATTTGAATCCCCTTCCTTCATCCATTTGGCTTTAGCCCTTTGTCTCCACCATGTATTCAACCTTGCTAGAGTGCAGTTAAACTCATTGACTTTGGATCTAAACAAAATAGACTTGCTGTCCGAAAACTGCTAGTCCAGAGCTTCTTCCTGCTGTAGTTTTTCAATCTCAACCTTCGGCTTTTCCTTCAATTTCTCTAGTTTTTGATGCTTTACCTTCTCCAAAAAAATAAGGCTTTAAGAACCCTTGATAGTCTCCTATTTAATGCTTCCATATCATCTCCTTTCACTAGTTTAGCCCAAGAATACTTGACCACCGAGATTGCAGCAGAATAAGACAACCAAACATCCTCAAATTTACAAAATCTTGTTCTATGATATTGTTTCTTGAACATCTTCAATACAATGGGACAATGTTCTGAAGCAATTCTATTTAAATGCCTCACTACCGCTTAACCAATCAACTCCAAGGCTTTCGAGTTCAGCATACACCTATCCAGCCTCTCCATGATTCGGACACTACCACTCTTATTGTTACACCATGTATACTTGGAACCAAGAATGCTAACATCATGTAGGACATTTCTATTCATGAATTCCTTCAAGATCCTTCCTTTCTTCATACATTCCACCATCAATCTGGTCTGATTGAGTATTAACATAATTTTTTAACTTTAACAGCATCCTCCTTCAAGGATCTTGCCCAGACTTTGTTGAAGCTTTTCTTTTTAAAACTCCCTTTCCATAATTCACATGAACCCAAAGTCCATATTTGTCTTTTTCATCTACCATTACACCATCCAATGTTTTTTAGTAGTTCAATGAACCTCGTTCTCTACAATATCCACATTATTTCCATGATTGATCACTTGTTTAAACCCATAAATGGTATCTATACAGTTATCCACAAAATTAGTTTTCAAATGGCCTATCCTTCCAAATTTAAACAAAAGTTTGATATTTTCTCGTACTTAATCTTTTAAAAGAATTTACCTAAGCTTCCCTCCACCCATACACCTAAAGGTAACTTGTCATCTAGCTTCATTCGAACACATATTCTAGCAAATTCTCTTCTCCCCTGTTGGAACATATTCCCATCAATTAGATATGGTGTACCAATAATTGAAGCAATACTACAGACATTAACCTCATCAAACTATTGCAATGGAAAATTAGGCATTCTAATCCAAGCTGGAGCCACGAACCCTTTTAATGATGAAGGAGAAAAGGAAGGTGACCATCTATCCATTCCTATGATATATCCATTGACATACCATGGACTACTAGAAAAAACTGCCTCCATAGAGCTAAATTCTTCAAAATCACAAAGATCCTTCACAATTCCAAGCAAGGTCACCTCAAAGTATGTATGAATTCAAAAATCACCTTCTCTCACTAGAAAACTGGAACTTCTCTCACTTATGTCGAAAGCCAATGGTTTAGTAAAGATGTCAGCCAATTGATTCTCAGTATCCTCATGGTGTTACTCAATATCTACTTTAGTCACGTGGTCTCTAATAAAGTGATGCCTTATGCCAATGTGTTTGGTCCTTGAATATTGGATAGGATTCTCAGAGATGTAGATGACACTAGTGTTGTCACAAAGGATTGAAATTGTGCCTATAGGTAATCCTAAATCTAGAATTTGTTGCTTGAATCAAAGGACTTCGGCCACTCATCTCCCTAAGGCAATATAATCAACGTCAACAGTAGAAAATGCAACAGAGTTTTTTTTCTACTGGAACAGGAAACTAAAGACTGTCCTATGAATTGACAAGTCCTAGAAGTGCTCATTCTATACACCCTACAACCTACAAGTTTAGAATCAAAATATCCAATAATCTCAAAATAAGTGATGTGCCTAAGATACCAGATTCTTCAGTTTTAGATCCCTATGATATTTCTAAGAATTCTCTTAATTGTAGTCAGGTGGGATTCTTTAGGATCATCTTGAAATCTAGCATAGAGATAAAAACTAAATACTATATCAGGTGAGCTAGCAGTCAGTTAAAGTAAAGATCTAATCATTCCTATGTACTTCTTTTGATCAATATATTTTCTATTTCAGTCCTTATCTAACTGAACAATGGATGTCGTGGGATTATTTATGGGCTTGGCTTTATCCATTTCACATTTCATTAAGATATCCTTTATGTACTTTGATTGATTTAGAAAGGTTCCATCTTCTAATTATTTTAGGCTAAACCTCAAAAAGTAGGATAACTCTCCCATCATACTGATCTCTAATTTCTTACTCATTATTTTAGAAAAAATCATCACAGAGCCTTTTATAAGAAGATTCAAAAAGTATATCATCAACATGTATCGAAACCATGTGTAATTTATCTCCTACTTTCTTTAAAAAAAGGTGGTGTCTACGCTCCACTTAATAAACTCTCTCTCTAGTTGGAATGTGCTAAGCCTCTCATACCAAGTTCTGGGCCCCTATTTTAATCTATATAATGCCTTTTTTAATTTGTAAACATGATTTTGAATTTGGGAACTATTAAAAACTAGTGGTTGCTCCACAAACACATCCTCTTTTGTTACCCCATTTAAAAATGCACTCTTAACATCCTTTTGGAAAAGCTTAAATCCCTTATAACCAGTAAAGGCTAGTAGCACTCTATAGGCTTTCAATCTAACTACAGGAGCAAAGGTCTTCTTAAAACTAATTCCTTCTATCTAGTTGTAATCCTTAGTCACCAATCTCGCCTTATTCCTAACCACCATACTAGAATCATTCATCTTATTCTTGAAGACCCATTTGGTTCCAACTGCACTATATCCCTTTAGTCTTTTATAAGCTCCAAAACATCATTCCTAACAAATTAATTTAATTCCTCTTGTATGGCTAAGATCAAAATCTCATCAGACAGGGCTTGATTGATATTGGTGGGTTTAGTATTTGAGATAAAGGCAGAGTGGTTCACTTCATTTCTAAGTCTATGCCTAGTTCTAACACCTTCAGAAGGGTCTCCTAAGATCAGTTCTTTAGGACAACTCGTAGAATATCTCTAATCTCTAGGAAAAGTGTGTGTAGGTTCCACCCTTTCGTCCATATTTATATTTTATTCTACTTGGGTAATCTTACATACTCCAATGTTTTGGGCCTCTACCCTCTTCTCCAAAATTTCAACTCCTTAGGTAATCTCTCAAATTTCATTTTCATCCTCAACTCTAGACTTTTTAATATCAGATTCATCAGACACTATATTTATAGTTTCCTCCACCACTGATGTCCTCTTATTAAATACCCTAAAGGATTTCCCTACACTTAAATATCATAGGAACACACCTTCATCAAATTCTGGGTTAAATTTTTCTAATTAAGACTTCCCATTACTAAGAATGAAAACCTTACAGCCAAATACATGAAGGTGTGAAAGGTTGGGTGTCCTTATAAGGGTGTCTTATCTAGTTTGGCTCTAAGATTCACCCTATTCAACACATAATAAGTTGTGTTTACTGCTTCAGCCCAGAAGTATTTTGGAAATGAATACTCAGTAAGTATAGCTCTAGTGGTCTCAACTAAGGTCCTATTCTTCCTTTCAGCTACCTCATTCTGCTGAGGGGTCCTAGAAGTGAGAAGTTATGACTAATCCCTTTATCTTCACAAATGTCTCCAAATCTCTCATTTTTAAACTATCCACCATGGTCATTATAGATGGTCAAGATCTCATAACCTAGCTTTTTGTGAATCCAACTGAAGAAGGATCTAAACTCATCAAAAGACTCACTCTTATGCGATAGAAATTTAATTCAAGTGAACCTCGAGTAGTTATCGACAATCATAAATCCACAGACTTTCCTCCCTACGCTGGCAGTATTAATGGGTCCAAACAAATTTGTGTGGAGGACTTCTAAAGGTCTAGAGGCGCTAATGTCTTTAATGGAATGGAAATAGGATTGGTCTTACTTTTCTAGTTTGCAGGCATCTCACATGTGGTCTTTGGTGAACTTAAGCTTGGGGACACCTCTAACTAGGTCCTTTTAGGTTACTCTCCAAAGGTTTTTCATACTGGCATGACATAACCTTTTGTGCCGCAACCATGGATCATCAGCAATAATTTTTAAGCAAAATGAAGCAACACTTTCAATGTTATTTAAATCAAGTATATAGATATTGTTAATCTACTTTTCCTGTAAAATAATGTTATTATTCAAGCTAATAATACATGTATTTATCAAAAACTTTATGATGAAACCTTTATAACACGGCTGATTGATACTTAGGAAGTTGTGTTTCATTCCATCTATAACAAAATATTTTCAATCAAAAGGTTCTTAGAGTTTTTTATTATACCTACGCCCACCACTATTTATGTATCTATTTGATTGAGAAGTATAGTTTTGAAAACGATTAATTTTCTTTGGGAAAATTGAATTTTGAGAATTTTAGAATTGAACACCTCATTATGAAAGATCTATCATCTTGAAAATTTAACATATCATTCCCTAATGGATTCAAATTATAAAACTTTGAATTGATCTTAAACATCATAGTCAAACTCAAGAAAGAATCACATATGACCCCGGAGGGTCAACATTAAATTTGATCAAATGTTTAACTATAATGATTTACAAAAGAGATCATTAGTTTCATGATCAAAGTAATGATAATAAAGTAATATATCTTCTTGAGAAAAGATGATATCACTAATAATTGATTATTTCAATATGACGATAATGATCACCATTTTTTTTTTTAATTTCCCAAAAAGAATTAATTGAGGGGTTTGAAAACTTGATTTTAAAAATTAGATCTAGGTTTTTAAATCTCCTATGAGTGGAAGCCCTAGTAGTTAATTGCATCGTAGGAAATCAGAGTTTTTTATAAATACTCTCTATTAAAATAGTGATAGAAATTGTATTTAAGATTTCAAAGTTAGATGTCAAAGGAGGGAAAGATTAGAATTTTCAATCAGGATTGGATCAAAATTAAAGACATATTTCAAGAGTCCAAGGAGGAAGGGTAGGAAGCACCTGTGATTTTGAAACAATTCAGAAGAGCCCCAGTCTATCCTATGTGTTGGGCTTGAATTTGATTGAAAGAGATTTAATTTTGAGCGATCAATTTTATTAGAAAGTTGGGATTCAATTCCTAGAGATTGAGGGCTTATAGCTTGAGCCTGCCTCAGAACCTAATTCTATAGTGGGTACTGAAAAGTAACCCAAACCTAACTAAAGCAATGTAGATCTAGGCTTACCCTACCTGGATTGGGGAGCCAGCTAGACCACCTAAGCGCTTTAAAACCATGAGTATGATCTTTTAATGATGAGTGGTAGGGATGTTATTCAAGATAAGTTTTTTGAAAATAAGGCTGACATCTAGAGCATATCCTAATTAGCTCTTCGACTTATATTGGGTGTTTGATGCCTAAATAAATGCAATTATAATTTAAACTCTTTTAAATTTATATCTGATGCAATATATGCTAATTGGATCGATTAAATGCTCAAAATTTTAAATGAAGCATAATTAAAAAGGCTTAAAAATAAGTTTTATCATAAAGATGCATAGATCCCCCTGACAGAATTGCACCCTCATAAGCCAGGTGGTCTGCCAAAACCCGCAGGTGGGGAGGTGCCTAATAAAACGAAAAGGAGAGTGCAATTAATATGCATGCGAACTCCTAGTGATCCCGACCTTACTTCTTAGATTTGTTAGAGTTGTTATGTTGTCCTAAAAGTTTTAATTTTTGTTTAAGTAGAAGTAGTTTTAAACAAGTCCTTTTGAGCCTACAATCGAATTCAAGGATAAAACAAAAATGGCAAGCAAGTAAAAAGACTAGAAAAATTAATAATTCTACTACACAATCAATTAAATTAATTACTCAAATTGAATGTTCATATGGAAAGTGCCACTTAATATTACAAACCAAGATCTATAGAAAAGTAAAGTGGTAGGGCACCGCTAACAACAACTCTGATTCTAACTCCTAAAAGATATGTGACTTTGATAATTGGGATTCTTCTCACTTACACTTTTTTTGTCTTTCCACAAGATTTTTGATCCATCAATTTTGGATATCCAAATGAAAAGAAACACCCCCTTGGATAGGGTATTATCTTTTCTCTTTGGATATTTGAAAGGTATACTAACTTGGTCTTTCAAATGAAGGAAGACTCTCCCCTTAAGGATGTCTTCTCCTCTTTAGAATCCAAGTTGGATATAAATATCCCATCTTAAATATCACTTTAAACATTTACAATAAAAAAAGCATTAAATTATATTTAAATATAAAAGAAAAATCTAGATTCAACAACATGTAGGACTATCCTAATAATCAATAGTTAATTAATCTCAAGCAGTTAATATTTAAAAATTAAAATACATTATTATAGCCAGACTTCGCTATGCTCTTTTTAATTTTAAGGGGGACTTAAGCATTTTGGAGCATCTGTATAAAGCATAATAATATTTTTTTTATTTAATGCCCCTTTACTTTAATTTCCCTATCTAAGTATGGCTACTTGTATAAGATTGAATTAGTATAAAGCACTCCTAACCTAAGGGTAGTTATAACACATAATCAAATACATGACAGAGTGCATAAAGTAAGTAAACAAACATATCAATTCTAAACTAGCAAATAATATGCAGTAAAAACTCGGCAAATAGTAGAAAAGTAAATATTGGCCTAGCCTAAGAATAGAGTTGATTATCCTAGAAAACCATCTAAAGTGTGTGAGGTAAGTTGTGTGGTTTTGATATGTCCTAGGTGGGGCAATTAGTTAAAGTTATTTGCCGTTCTGGTTGGTTAAAAGGCTCAAGGAAGAATTTTAATTATAGTTTAAATATTAATGATTTAAAATTTTAGGATATATTTTAGAATATTAAATAAATACCATCTTTTTGGCTCACTGAGGCCATGAAGTTTATTTTACCTTCCTTGAGACTAATTTAATAGCCTTATAAGCCTAGGTTACCTAGCAGTACCCGATATGATTAAGTGACTTAAGTTGATTAAGGTTTAAAAGTTAATGATATTTAATTAAAATTGGTTGATATCTAGTTTTAAGGTTGATTAAAGATTTCTGGAGTTTTAAAGTGGTTTTTTGAATTTTAAGAATTTTCTAGATTATTTAAATCATTTAATTAAGAGGTTAAATATTGACTTTTTAATTAGAGTTAAATTCTAGGAAGTTAGTATTTTTTTACAATATTAGCATAAAGATGAGTTGTTAGAAACATATTTTAGTGGATTTGGATTTTTCAACATTGAGTTTTGATTTTATAAAGTTTGATAATTTATTGAATTTTTTAAATTTATTTAATTAAGGGTGTTTTCGATGATTTAAGGCCAAATGAACTCCAAACTTCTTGAAATCAACTCCAAAGGCCAGGATTGAGCTAAGGAGGGACTCTTAGGTGTTTGAAAATTTTCTAGATTTTTTAATTATTTTTAATTAATTAAATTTTGAATTTCAATTAAAATTAAATTAAGTTTTATATTCCTGCCAGATCAAATGGATTATAATTTTGGTTGATTAAGATTTGAATTCTGGTCAGTATGAGATATTATGTTTATTTATTGAATTTAAATTTGATTTATTAGAATGTTTGGAAGTTTTAAGGCATGATTAAGGGTTTGAATTTAATTAGATTTATTGAAGGGTTTAATGATTTTAAAAATTAGTGAGAAAAGTTCTATAGGCCAAGGGTATCACTATGTTTGAATGTTAAATGTTTCAAATCAAAAGGAAGTATATCCTAATTATTGTAATTAATCTAAGTTCTCTAAACAAATCTTTAATTATTGTCTTTAATGGTGTCACTAAGTTTAAATGGGTTTAAATCAAGGTTTCAACTAACCCGCAAACTTAACATATAAGTAAACACACACAATCACACAAGTCCTTAAAGCTAGGAGAGCTTAAACTAAGTGGTGTGTACACCCTAAGTATACAGAGACAAAATAAGATTAACTTAGGTTAAAATCTTGATTAGTGAATAATTGAAGTACAACTATACATTAATCAATCCCCATAATCTATATTCAAGTATGCTTAATCAAGGTTTAAAATTTGAAAGGGATCCCTCAAATACTTAAAATTTATATATATATATATATATATATATATATATATATATATATATATATGAAAATAGAGCATTTAAAATTAATATTTCAAAATATTATTAAAATAATTGAAAAATATCATTAATTAATTATAAAATATTTTGAGAGATCCTCTAGTCATTTAATAAATATTAAAATAGAATTTTTTAAACTTTTGAAAATATTTAATTTAGTATTCAATTAAATATTAATTAAGTGTTGAAATGATTAAGTACTTAAAATTATTTAAAAAAAAATATCAATACTTGAAATATGAGATTAATTTCAATTCAAAGTATTTAAAATTTTTAGAATTTTGAAATATTATACCAATTTTTTTTTATTTTATTAGAATTTTTAAAGTTTAAGGTTAATTATTTTTTTTCTAGGGGAAATCCAATGAGGGGCCTACGTGTTAATTTAAAATCAAAATTCAAAGGTCCTTAAAGGGTCCTCGAGCTTAACTACCACTCAAAAGAGCTACAAGCCAAAAAACAAAAAAACCTAAAAGCTCAAGGTTCTTATTAAGCCCAAGTATAAGAAAACCTATGTACATTCTATGATGCTCAAGGCTGAACACCCAAAAAAAGGGGAGACAATCCATATAAGCTCTCAGAATAAGCTCCCTGATCCCATGTTGAATGAAGCAATTCAAAGCACAAAATGGATCATGCAAAACAGAGAAAGGAACAAAACCAAAAAATTTGAACAAAAAATGACGATTATAAGGAAGGAAAAAATACCACCCCTGAAAAAGGTATAACGTCTTCCTACAAGAAAATAAAAAGTAAATAGTATAGCAAATTAAGGACCATATAGTAGCCATAAAAACAGCCCCAATCCAACCACTCCACACTCCAGAAAATACCTTTGCCCACCAACTTAAGTAAGAACCTCCCTCCAACATACCAAAGACAACCTGAATCACCCCAGAGCAATTCCATAGGGCACCACCACAAAAAACCCCACCAGCAAAAGCACAGATATTAGGGAAAAGAAAAGAGAAAGTATACCATCTAAAATCATAATGGATATACAAAGTATCCAACATAAACCAACAAAAACAAAATTATACACAATAGATGCTCAAAATACCCAATTAAAAAGATTAATACCATCAATAATAGGCCCATAAGAGTTCAAGAGAAAAAGTAACAAGCTACCAATAATAAGTGGAATCTAGTACAGCTTGATCCAACCCCATAACTTAAACCCATCCAAGCAGCAGGTAATAGACATCACATCCCAGAAGATACCAAGACCCCACCCGATCTCCAAGAAATAATTAAAGTAGCACAACCACATCTAAAATAGAAAACCCAAAATTCCCTTGGTTAACATCAGGATGAGGTAAATAAATCAAAACAAAATAGTAATTAGCACCAGCACACCTCCCAGCAGGAAACCATGAGAGAACCCATAGGCCAATCAATAACCCAGGGCAAAACCTCACCCAAAACCAAGAGAGCTCAATATACACCAAACCCAAAAAGTGCACAATCATAACCCAGCACCCCATCAAACTCCCTAAGCCACCAAGCCAGAGCCTAACCAACATCAAGGGAAAGAGACCATCAAGAAGGCAAACCATCAAAACCAGGTAGAAACCAGAGCTCCTCCCAAAACCATAATGGCCAAAACCACAAAGAAACGAGACCTCCAAAACCTCAAGTCCACCCACCAAACTGCGAGAAATCAACAAGGAAAAAAAAGGAGATCAAACGATCAAACTGAACCAACACAACAAAGCCGCACCAATTGAATGGAACCAAATATTGGGAGGAGAAACAATTAAATCCTAACATAAGGAAAAGAAATTCTATCAAGTCTTAAAAAGCCTCTAAGAGGCGCAGGAGAATTGGCTTCCAAAAAATCCTTAAAACAATCAATATCAGCACCAAACAAAGGTAACCACCTAGCACAAGCATTACCATCTCTAAGCACCTGAGAGAATTCAATCTGAAAAGAACTAATAACTACTTGATAGCATGAATAATATAAAAAGCCTTATGATCACAAGGAGCATCCACACCATTGAATATTAAGGAGACACTCAACCTTAATAATAATATTGGAAATATGAAGGGACAAATAACTATTTAACCCATAGAGAATAGAATTCAATATAGCCAAATGAAGATTACCTTTAGAAGGCCCAGCAAAAAACCAAGAATAACATTACCATCACCATCTCTGATGATGCCACCACAACCCAAAGTATTATTATCCACCTCAACGCCAACATTCAACTTGAAAAATCCCACACTCAGTTTAACCCAAAAAACTAGACGATGACTGGAAGCAAAGGAAGTCAACTGCAACTTGAGACCAACATGATAACAATGTTTAAAACCTTTCATAGTAATTAAGTTATTCAAAACCAGACTAAATAATTAATCTTTCACATTGTGAATAACCCTAGAAGAATCCATCTTAATACCATTGAAGATAGAGTTGTTTCTTTCCAACCAAAGATACCAAAGAATAAGGGAAGAAATGACATTCCTAATATGACCTTTAAAATTCACAAACCAAGCCTTAAGGAGATCATAAGTGGACATGTTCCCCTTAAAAGTATTTAATTTAAAGATATCATCAAATAGCACCAAGTTTTAACTGTAATAGGGGTTGCTCAATATATATATCCTCTTTGATTATATCATTTAAGAGAGCACTTTTAATATCCATTTGATATAGTTTAAATAATTCAAAGCAAGTAAAGGTTAAGAGCACCCTAATGGCTTATAGTCTCATTATAGGGGCAATAATTTCTTCAAAATCAATCCCCTTAATCTAATTTTACCCCTTAGCTACTAAACTACCCTTATTCATTACTACTGTACCAGAGTCATTCATTTTATTCTTAAAAACCATTTGGTTCCTATAATACTCTAGTCTTTACATCTACTCACCAACTCCCAAATATTATTCAAAGAAAATTTATTTAATTATTCTCACATTGCTAAGATCCATAATTCATCAGATAAGGCTTGATCTATGTTGGTGGATTCTATCAAGGAGATAAATTCAGAATGACTAACCTCCTTTCTAAGACCACGCCTAATTGAATGGGTTTCCTAAGATAAATTATTTGGAATGACTAGAAGAATAACTCCAATTTCTAAGCAAATCCTACTGAGGTTCTACTCAATCTCTTACGGAAATGGCTTCCACCCCTTGAATAACCTCTACTACTTCTTCTTCAGATTAAGATTCAGATGTCCTATCTGATTCATTAAAATCTAATATGGGTAGACTCTTCTACTACTAAAGCCCTCTTTTTAAAGATTTTATAGGCATTCCCTATAGATGAATAACCTAAGAAGATTCCTTCATCAGACATGGGATCAAATTTTCTTAAGGGTGATTTTCCATTGATTAAGATAAAGCATTACATCTAAAGACATATAAGTGGGAAAGATTGGGTGTCCTACCCTTATGGAGTTCATATGGTATCTTATTCATTTTGGATCTATCATTAACCCTATTCAAAACAAAATATAGGAGAGGGGGAACCCTTTCCATCACTGCTACTTCCAAAAAGTGTCTTAGAAGAATGTATTTAGTTAGCATTTTCCCAGCAGCTTCTACTAAGGTTATATTTTTCCTACTAAACTATTCCATTCTGCTAAGGTTTCCTAGTGTCCAAGAAATTTTATTGTATACCAATCACTTGATAGAAGGATTCAAACTTATCATTTTCAAATTCTTCATTATGATAACTATGAATGGTTGAAATTCTACTTCCTAATTTCTTTTAAATCCAAGTCAAGAAATTTATAAATTCCTAAATGACTCGCTCTTATTTATTAGGAATCTAACCTAAGTAAATCTAGAGTAGTTAATTACTACTTCAAATCCGTCTGTTCCCTCTTAGGCTGGCTGTATTAACAGGTCCTAATAAGTCCATGTGAAGAATTTCTAGTGGCCTACAGGTGTTGATGCCCTTAATTGAATGAAATGAAGATATGACTTATTTTTCATGTTGGTAGGCATTACAAAAGTGGTACTTAGTGAAGCATAAATTAGGAATGCCTCAAACTAGGTATTTTTTGGTACCCTTCCTAAGAGTTTTCATGCTCGCATGATATAATCTCCTATGCCATAGTCAGAAATCATTAATAATTATTTTCAAATATATAGAATTTGAATTTTTTTTGTTCAAGTCTAGCATGTAAACATTATTTATTCATTTTACTTCTAACACAAGTTTTTCATTTAAACTAATTATATATTTTTTAGAAATAAATTTAATGTTAATAACTTTATCATACAGTTTACTAATACTTAGTAAGTTATGCTTTAAGCCATAATTAATAAAACATTTTCAATGATAAAGATTTTAACATTGTCGATTGTACTTGAGTCCACCAGTTTCCTATTAGTATTATCTCTTAGTGTCGCCTTTCCTCCTAACCTGGCCTCTAGTATGATGAACAATTTCATACCACCAGTCATGTTCCTCGAACATCCACTATCCATGTAGCATCCTTATATAGTCATTCAAAGGTTAGATTTAAGAACCCAAGTTAATTTGGGTTCCACCTTAAGCTGAATGTATGGAATATATGAATTTTATGCTGTGATGAACACAATTTTTGCCTCCATACTGAAAGTTTGACAGGGATGTTAAACCCTAACGAACTAGTCCAATGGCTAATAAAGAGCGGGGGGGGGGGGGGGGGGGGGGTGAATTGGTATTAAAAAAAATCTTTAAGCAAAAGCACAATCACAACCAAACCAAGATTCACCACAAAAATTAAAATGTGGAAATTAAATACATAATTAAATAAGAAAAAATACACTAAATTTTATAGTGGTTTGATCAACTTGACCTACGTCCACTCCCTGGAGTCTCTCCTCAAGTATTGCACTAAATGCAGTGTCTCTCCTTTTACCACCACAATAAGGCGGAGACCCCCGTACAAAAATGCCTTTCTACCAACCTCGGTGAGGCAGAGAACCAAACTTCTTTTACTTCCCCTAGAAGCAGGCAGAGAACCCAACTCGTTTAGCTTCTTTGTCAAGAAGGTAGAGAACCCAACTCCTTTTGGTTCCTCCTGAAGCAGGAAGAGAACACTGATAAGATACTGAAGTAGACCTCTCTAGAATCCCCAAGGAACTAATGATGATGACTGGAGTAGACGATGACACATCCTTGCTTGGAGCAAACTTTAAGAAACCCCTCATAAACTCTCAAGTCAGGATAGCAATAAAAAATTCTTGCTTGTGAAAACAAGAGATCAATTTAAACAAGGGTTCTAAAATATCCCTAATTAGCAACAAGTCAACAAAGATATTATCGTTCTGTATGATAAGTTCAATTTGAAGAATATAATCCAGACCATCGCCCTGGATGGATGTCTGGATAATAAAAAAATAATTAGATCGTCCAAGATGATCTCACAATCGTCGAGGATAATTATTATAAAATGGCACATATCATTTAGAACATTGCTCTGAATGGATGTCTAAATGATGGAAAAATAGCTGATCGTCCAAGCCATTCCAAAGATTATCCCGGATGATTAGCACAATTCAATATAAATTATCCAGAGCATCGCCATGAATAGAGCTAGACCAATTTTTGATCATCCAAAAGGAACGAACTGATCACCCTACAATCCTGCGGTCATCTGCGCCGATATGATCGAGCAATCATACCTTAATTTCTTTTCTTAATTACCAGCTTAATATGGGGATAATTTCAATGCATCATCTAGGACTATGTCCTTGATGATATCCAAAAATAAATGATACCTAAATAGATCTGGCGGCTAATTCTTTCTGATTTGAGCCTATTGTCCCGATCGATGAAATATCATCCAAAATAGTATGCTTAATTTAAGCTACCTTAATTTGGATGCCCTAATTAGGGTTTCTATTTTTAATTGATCATCTAGGATGTTTTTTGGATCATCCTACATGATGTGATTAAAATAGAATACTCTAATCAAATAGACAAAAATTTCTCCCTCCGAGTGTGTGTGTGCAAGATTACTTATCATCAGAACCCATAATGTTATAAAGGACTCAAGAAAAGGTAAAAGACACATGTCATACATTACAAACTGACTCAGTCCTAATCTACCCAATATTGAGCTGGTTCAATTTGCAGTTTGATCTTATGGACCAAAAATGTTGGTAGGCATGGCAATCATAGAGAAATAGAAGTATTTGTTATCATCAAAATTATATTTTCTAAAATCAAATTCGTAATAATCTACCCCTTTTAAATGATGATAAATAATCAAATAATCAAAACTAAATGAAACACAAACATAAGTTAAAATAATATGACACAAATAACTCAAACACTACACTCCCTTTTGACATCAAAAAAAGGAGGAAAAACTTAAACAAAAAATTAGAACAAAAGAATAAAAAAAAAAAGAACGAAAGCATTTTTAATCAAAGCATAAAAATGATAAAGTCTCTATGTGATTGAATTTAAAGACTTGTAAGATCAATGAGTTAACATCATCGAAATCTGTAAACAGTAGAATATTTGATCCTATTAACACTAGCTCGAACCTCTCTTAGGGCAAAATCATCTTTTTAAAATAATAGACCTAACTCAGAAAAATAAATTAGATAATAAAAATAGATCGGTTCAAAACTTAGTTTCAAAAAAAATATCTTATAGAATAATATACTAAAGTAATTTATCAGAATCGTGAAATTTGAAATTAGGTCTTTGAAATATCAAGTGACATATGAATTCTTCTAAACTTTAAAAGTTTGAAAGAGAAGAAAGCTTGCTTTTGGTGGGCTCATTTTATGCCTCTTGTCAAATTGGCACACTTTACGCATCTTTTGATTTTTGATATACTTTGGGTATCTTTCTCAATTTGACATCATTGTGCATCTTTTGATTTGGCGACATTGGACACTTTTTTTTGCAATCTCGATCCCTTTTTAGAACTCTTAAATACTCTCAGTTGTGGGGATATCTTCCAGATATTAGAGAAAAAAAACTCACTCTCTAATATAAGGAAGAGGAAATTTCAAAACATAATCAAATTCATATGATAAATATAATGACAAGATTAAAAAAAATTAAAAGTAATATAAAGACTTTGAATATTAGATATATAAGATAGATTACTATAGTAAGATAGAAAAGATTTTAATCACAAAGTCTAGTTGTTAAGTTGAGATAGATTTTTATATGAAAAAAAATTACACCACTAAAAGAGGTTCGAGGGAGGGAAATAATCAATGGTGTTTCTCCCTTTAACTGATTTAGGGATGTTAAAAATTGATTACAAATTTCCAAAAACAAAAATAAGGTATAAAATTTCATTTCTGTAGAGATCAAAAGAAAATAAACTAAAATAATAGAAATAAAACATGAAGAACAAAAGAAAATAAAAACTAAATCAAGCAAATCTAAAATAAATAAAAAGAAAGGAAAATCAACGACAAGACAAAACAAAATTCAGTAAACATCAAGTTCATACATTTATGTTAGTCACACCTAATCTGGTCTTTAAGATGCTGAAAGTAGCAAAAGCCAATGGTTTAGTAAAGATGTCAGCCAATTGATTCTCAGTTGTCACATGGTGTAATTTAATGTCCCTTTTGGTCGCATGATCTCTAATAAAGTGATGCCTTATATCAATGTGTTTGATCCTTGAATGTTTGATAGGATTCTTAGAGATGCACATAGAACTAGTGTTATCACAAAGGACTAAAATTATGCCTACAAGTAATCCTAGATCCAGAATGTTTTGCTTTAACCAAAGGACTTGGGCCATACAACTCACTAAGGCAATGTATTCAGCTTCAGCAATGGAGAGTGCAACAGAGTTTGATTTTCTATTAGATCAGGAGACTAATGATTGTCCAATGAATTAGCAAGTTCTAGAAGTGCTCTTTCTATCCACCCTACATCCTATTAAATCAGAATAAGAAAATCCAACAATCTCAAAGGTAGTGCTGTGCCTAGGATACAAGATTCCTAACTTTCGGGTCCCCAAATGATATCTAAGAATTCTCATAACAGGAGTCCGGTGGCATTCTTTAGGAAAATCTTGAAATCTAGCACAAAGGAAAATACTAAACAATATATCTAGTAAACTATCAATCAGGTAAAGTAAAAATCTAATCATCCCTGTATGCTTCTTCTGATCAACAGATTTTCCATTTGGGTCCTTATACAATTGAATATTAGTAATCATGGGAGTATTTATTGGCTTAGCTTTATCCATTTCATATTTTTTGAAGATGTCCTTGATGTACATTGATTGATTTATAAAGGTTCCATCATCCAATTGTCTTATGCTAAATCACAAAAAGTAGGACAACTCTCCCATCATTCTCATCTCAAACTCCTTACTCATTATTTTAGAAAAATCATCACATAGCTTTTTATCAGAAGATCTAAAAAGTATATCATCAACATAGATCTAAACAATGAGAAACTCATCTCCTACTTTCCTAAAAGAAAGGGTGGTGTCGATGCTTCCCTTAACAAAATCCCTCTTTAGTAAGAATGTGCTAAGCCTCTCATTCTTGGTGCCTATTTAAGTCCATAAAGAGCCTTTTTTAATTTGAAAACATGATTTGGAAATTGGGATCTCTCAAAACCTAGGGATTGCTCTATAAACACATCCTCTTTTATTACCCCATTTAAAAAGGCACTTTTCCCGTCCATTTGGTAAAGCTTAAATCCCTTATAACATGTAAAGGCCAGTAGAACTCTAATGGCTTTCAATCTAGCTACAAGGGCTAAAGTCTCCTCAAAATTAATCCCTTCTATTTGGTTGCATCCCTTAACCACTAATCTAGCCTTATTTCTATTCACCACACTAGAATCATTCATCTTATTCTTAAAGACCCATTTGGTTCCAACTACACAGTGTCCCTTTGGTCACTCTATATGCTCCCATACATCATTCCTAATAAATTGGTTTAATTCCTCTTGCATCACTAAGATCCAAAACTCATCAAATAAGGCTTAATTAATATTGGTGGGTTTAGTTATTAAGATAAAGGTAGAGTGGTTTACTTCCTTCCTAAGTTCATGCCTAGTTTTAACACCTTTAGAAGGGTCACCTAAGATCAGTTCTTTAGGACGACTCAAAGAATATCTCCAATTCCTAAGCAAGGTGTGTGTAGGCTCTACCCTTTCCTCCAGATTTGGATTTTCTACTCCTTGGGTACTCTCACTTATATATTCAGGGTTTTAGGGCTCTACACTCTTCTCCAAATTTTTAACTCCTTGGGTAATCTCTCCAGCACCATCTTCATCCTCGATTCTAGACTCCCTAGGTTTAGATTCATTAAACACTATATGAGTAGTCTCCTACACCACCAATGTCCTCTTGTTAAACACCCTAAAGGATTTCCCCACACTTGAAAATCCAAAGAACACTCCATCATCAGATTTTGGGTCAACTTTTCCTAAGTAAGACTTCCCATTATTATGAAAGAAAACCTTACAACTAAAGACAAGAAGGTGGGAAAGATTGGGTGTCATACCCTTAAGGATCTCATAGGGTGTCTTATCAGGTTTGGCTCTAACATTCACCCTATTCAACTCATAACAAGTTGTGTTTACCGCTTTAGCCCAAAAGTATTTTGGAAGCGAATAATTAGCAAACATGGCTCTATTGGCCTCAACTAAGGTCCTATTCTTCCTTTCACCTATCTCATTCTAATAAGGGGTCATAGGAGCTAAGAAGTTATGACTAATCCCCTTATCCTCATAAAATTCTCCAAATTTCTCATTTTCAAACACTCTGCCATGGTCACTATGGATGGTCAAGATCTCACAGCCTAAATTTTTTTGAATCCTAGTGGAGAAGAAACTGAACTCATCAAAAGACCCACTCTTATGTGATTAAAATTTAATTCAAGCGAACCTCAAATAGTCATCGACAATCACAAATCCATAAAATTTTCCCCCTAAGATGGTAGTGCTACTGGGTCCAAACAAATCCATGTGAAGGACATCTAAAAGTCTAAAGGT
Organism: Dendrobium nobile; assembly: GCA_022539455.1. NCBI lineage: Eukaryota > Viridiplantae > Streptophyta > Magnoliopsida > Asparagales > Orchidaceae > Dendrobium > Dendrobium nobile. The sequence goes on from CM039723.1 coordinate 36,585,640, forward strand.
GATAATATCCTTAATGGAATGAAAAGAGGAAAAGACTTGCTTCCCTAGTTGGCAGACATCACATAGGTGGTCTTTGGAAAACTTAAGCTTAGGGACACCTCTAACTAGGCCCTTGTGGGTCACTCTCCTAAGGGTTTTCATACTGGCATGACATACCTCCTGTGCCACAACCAAGAATCATCAATAAAAGTTTTTAGACAAAATGAAGTAGCATATTCAATATTATTTAAATCAAGCATGTGAATATTGTTAATCCCCTTTCCCTGCAAAACAGTGTTATTATTCAAGCTAATAATATATGTATTTGCCCAAAATTTTATGATGAAGCTCTTATTATATAGCTGACTGATGCTTAGCAAGTTATGTTTCAGTTCATCTACTAGCAAAACATTTTTAATCAAAAAGTTCTAGGAGTTTCTGATTATACCTATGCCCACCACTTTCCTGATGGTGTTGTCTCCATGAGTAAGTTGCCTCCAACTCTGGCCTCTAGTTTAACAAATTTATCGGCATCTCCAGTCATGCGTCGTGAGCATCCGTTATCTAGGTACCATATGATCTCACGAGGCCTTTTATGAGAGAAACCTTATAAAACCATCAAACAACAGATTTAGGAACCCAATTAAGTTATAGTCTCTTCTTATGAAATGAAGAATGCAATACATATGTGTTATGATGTGAATCAAACAATTTAGGTCTCTACACCCAATGTGTGTTGTGGTTATTAGTGCAAGTATGTGAAATGTGTCCTAGCATGCTACATGAAAAACATCTAACTCCAAGAAAAGGATTTACTAGTTTGTTCGGGTTATAATACCTCTTCCTAGGTTTTGGCCTTAGATCAAGTGTGGGTGTTTTCCTATTTTTATCAAGTGCATTCAATTCAGCTTTAAACCTCAAGTTTGCACTGTCTAAAACGACATTATCAACTCTCAGATAGTGCTTCATTTGCTTAGATTCTTCAACATAAGTTTTAAAATCAATTTCAAGTGAGGTGTAGGATGCTTTGAATGAATCATGCCCAACAATCAACTTAGAATGCTTTTCATTCAATTCATCAAACTCATCAAGAAATGTCATGTGATTGCTATCAATTTGAGTGTAATCTTTAATTAAAATTTATGAACTTTTTGTAAATTTGAAAATTCCAATTTCAGACTAGCATGAGTTTTCTTATGTTTCCTATATGATGCATGAATGTTCTCACAAATTTTAAGTATTTGATAATAGGTTGGTTCACATACCTCTTCTTAGTAAGACTGACCAAGATGATCACTCATCAAGCACAAGTTTGTTGTCTCTTCTTCAGCTTCAGTCTTAGATGATTCAGATGCAGAATCTGCCCAAAAAGCCTTTTGGAACCGCTTTTTTTCCTTGCCTTTTCTAAACTTATGTTTCTCCTCACCCTTCTCCTTGCTTGGTTGATCCTTAAGTGTAGAACAATTGGTGTTGACATATCCAGACTTCTTACATTTAAAATAGACAATATTAGAAGAACTTTTATAATTTTTGCTACTCTTACCTTTGTTCCATTTCTGTTGGTGCCTGTGATTCTTCTTTAGAAAGCTTTTGAATTTCCTAGTGATTAAGGCAACATCATGAATTTCAGACCTGAAATAATTAATGTTCGAGTTGACGGCCTTCAGCGCCACAGTTTTCTCCTTCTTTCGCTCACCCGCATCAAGTTATATTTGTTTCACTCCTTGCTCGTAAGCAATGAGTGATCCAAGTAATTTATCAATAAAGTAAGTTTTTGAATCCTTAGATTAAGTAATTACAATGATTTTAGCATCAAAGAAAGAATGCAAGCATCTCAAAATTTTATTCACTCTTTCATAGTTAGTTAGCTCTCTTTCTAAGGCATGCAATTAAGTATTAAGTCTAGATTGTTTAACTTTATTGGTTCCTTCATAAGTAATACACAATCTATCCCAAATTTTTTTATCGGTAGTACAAGTTGAAACACGCATATAATCTTTATATTTCAAAGCATAAAAAATATAGTTTAAGCATTTTGCATATAGTTAAGCTAAATCCCTCTCATTAGGAGTCCATTCAGTAAAAGAAAGTACAATAGTAATGCCATTTATTTTACTAGACGAAGCTTTATAACCATCCTTAACAAGCATACACATTCGATAATCAATCGATTGCCAAAAAAGTAGACATGCAAGTTTTCCAAAAATAAAAAGGAATATTATCAAATAAAGGAGGTCATGTAATAGAATATCCTTCCGAAGCATTACAATTTCCAAAGTTAGCTATTGATCAAAATTTAAAAAGATTTTCAAACTTAATTTTAGGAATCCTGCTCTAATACCATTAGAAAGTTTAACAAGGTTGTTAAGCCCTAATGAACTAATCTGAAGGCTAACCTAGAGGGGGGGGGGGGGGGTTGGGTGAATTGGTATTTTTTTTAAAAATTCTTTAAGAAAAAACATAATCATAACCAAACCATGATTCACCACAGAAATAAAAGTGCAAAAATTAAACACGAAAGTAAATAAGAAAGAACACACCAGATTTTAATAGTGGTTTGGTCAACTTGACCTACATCCACACCTAGAGCCTCTCCTCTGAGTACTGCATTAAACACAGTATGTCTCTTTTTTTCCCCATAGCAAGGTGGAGAAGCCTACACAAAAACTCCTTTCCACCGACCACGATGAGGCTGAGAACCCAACTCTTTTTTCTTCCTCCAAAAGCAGGCAGAGAACCCAACTCCTTTTGGTTCCTCTTAAAGCAGGTAGAGAACATAAATCCTTTTGCTTCCTCCTGAAGCAAGCAATGAACCCTGATCAGATGCTGAAGTAGACCTCTCTAGAACCCCCAAGGAACCAGAGATGATAACCGGAGAAGATAACGATGAATCCTTGCTTGGAGCAACCTTTATGAAACCCCTCACAAACTCCCCCTCTTAAGATACTCTCTCTCTCTCTCTCTCTCTCTCTCTCTCTCTCTCTCTCTCTCTCTCTCTTCCTCTCCCTCTCCTCTTAGCTCTCTCAAATCAAGACAACAATAAAAGATTCTTGCTTCTGAAAGTAAGAGATCAATTTAAATAAGGGCTCCAAAATAGCCCTAATTAGCAACAAGTCAGCAAAGATCATCTGCAACGATATACTATCATCCTGTATGATTAGTTTAATCTAACAAATATCATCCAGACCATTGTATTGGATGGATGTCTGGATGATAGAAAAATAACAAGATCGTCTGGGCAGATTAGTATAAAATGGCACATATCATCCAAAACATCACCTTGAATGGATGCCTGGACAATAGAAAAATAGATTGATCGTCCAGGCCAATCCAAGGTTCTTTCAAGATGATTTGCACAATTTAATATAAATCATCCAGAGCATCACTCTTAATAGAGCTAGGCCAATTTTTGACCATCCAGAAGGAACTAAGGTTTGTGAACTGATCGTCTCATATGATCCTGTGATCGTCTGGGCCGATATGATCATGTAATCAAACCTTAATTGCTTTCTTTAATTACCATATTAATTTAGGCATAATTTTAATGCATTGTCCAGGATGATGTAATGGGTAATGTCCAAAAATAAATGATACGTAAATATAACTGGCGACTGAATCTTTCTGATTTGAGGCTATAGTCCCGACCAATGAAATATCATCTTGGATAATACGCGTAATTGCGGTTGCCTTAATCTAGATGCCCTAATTAGGGTTTCTATGTTTAACTGATCATCTAGGATAATTTTTAGATCATCCCACATGATATGATCAAAATAGAAACTCTAATCAAATAAATAAAAATTTTCTCTTCCAAGTGTGTATATGTAAGGTTACTTAGCATTAGGACCCAAAATGTTACAAAGGACTCAAGAAAGGTAAAGATACATGTCATGCATTATAAAGTAACTCAGTCCTAATCTACCCACTCTTGAGCTAGTTCAATTTACAGTTTGATCTTGTGGACCTGAAATATTAGTAGGCAAGGCAATCGTAGAGAAAAAGAAGTGTTTGCTATCATCAAAATTATATTTCTTGAAATCAGATTCGGAACACATACTAGATATGACCTACAGTGGATTGTACAAGTATGGGATATGTGACCTAATTTGCCACAAGAGTAGCTCCGAACATTGGAAATGAATTTACTAACCTGTGTGGGTAATGCTGCCTCTTCCTAGGTTTATGTGTTGTGTTGTGTTAAGGGCTTATGAAATTATTTTGAGGTAGTGGTTGTTTGTTATTCTCAAGTGAAATTAGCTTTGTTTCTAAAAATTTATTTGCCCTTTCAAGAATGGACATTTTAATTTTTAATGTATGCTCCCTACCATATTTCTAATTCATAGGCTTCTAATAGGAAATTTGACATACCTCATCTTAATTTGATTGATCAAGATTATTGTTAGCCATAAGACACAAGTTTTTTACCTCCTCTGCTTTTGATTCTAAAGATTCCAAGGTGGAGTCTCCCGAGAAAGGTTTTTATTTCTATTACTTTCCCAACTTAAATTTTGGCTTCTCTCACCATTCTCATTGATCGATTGTATCTTTAGGTTGGGACAGTTAGTTCAGAGGTGGCCTGGTTTCATACATTCAAAGCAAATTATATCAAAAGAAACTTTAACATTTTTAATACTTTTACCTTTGATCCAATGTTGTTGATGACACCTCTATTTTCTCTTCATAAAACTCTTGAATTATCATTTCATTAAGGCGACTTTGTCATCCTCCTCTACTGTAGAACTATTACTGTCAGAACCATTTGCTTTTAATGCTATAGTTCTCTCCTTCTTCTTCTCTCCTACATCACTTTGCCTTTGACTTACTCCTTGCTCATAGGCAATGAGTGATCCAAGTAAATTCTCAATCAAGTAAATATTCAAGTCTTTATATTTAAGTGATTGCAATTATCTTTGCATTATAAGAATTAGGTAGACAATGAAAATCTTATTCATTTTTTTTAGAATTTGTGAGTTATATACCTAATGCATGCAAGGATGTCATTATTTGTGTAAACCTAGAATACATTTAAGAAATTGATTCACTAGATTTCATGCAAAATAGTTTGTAGTCATGAAGAAGGATATTTAACTTATACTATTTTAATTCACTAGTTCCTTTACATGTTATGCATATTTTATCCCGAATAAGTTTTCCAATGGTACAAGTGGATACACATAAAATCTTTAGATTTTAATTCCCATAATAAATAATTTAAATTTTTTGCATTCAATTGGGCTAAGTCCCTATCCTAATTACTCCATTCATTAAATGATATTTTAGTTTTGATGTCATTCACATGATAAAATGGTGCAGAATATCCTTCTTTAATTGACATCCCTTGTTCAACCCATTTCTATATGAGGTCACAAGGACCTACCCAGGCTTCTTTATGGTGACCTAATAATTAAAAGGTGTCCACTTCTTAATTATATATGTGCCAGTAAAAATCAAATACAATTCTAAGCAAATTAGGTTCCACCCTTCAATCTATTATGTAGTCCAACCTTCCACCAACTTTCAATCAACTTCCAACACACACCCAATCAAACTAAAACATTCATTTGATTTTTATTGATATGGGTAATTCAAAGTTAACCATTCAAGTACAAAATCTAGTCCAAATCCAAGATTTTGGGCCAAATCCTAGGGCTAGGAACCTTGGTTTTGAGAGCCTTTCTAGATGATTTATCTGTCATCTTGAAACACAGCTAATTGACCTATGAATCTTGATCTATCTATGGAATATTAAATAGTCATGTCTCTAGGGTCAACCCACAAAATTTGAGCTCAATAAAAATTTTTAGCCCAAAAAATTAAATCTTTTTCCATAGGTTGTAAAACCTTCAAATATTTACAGCTTGTGCCACCAGACTTGCCATACAGTGGAGTTTGACCTTGGGACCCTTTACAAACCTTCTAATGATATAAATGACCTTTTTTATAACTTGTTCATATATAAACTACACTTTTCTAGATGAAATTTGAACCAGAGTTGATCAAGGGTTAAAATGCCCTTTAATGTGATTGTTGGTTTTTTTTCCTAATTCCAACTTAGTTCAACCCTATTGACCATCAAAACATGTTCCAATGGATCCTAAATATCTTTAGGAACACATTGGACCCAAACCCACCTTTTTGTTTGACCTAGTTGACCAATTAAACAATAGTTGACCAAACTACCATTTAACTCTCTAAACTTACTTTTCACTACCATTAGACTCAAATGACCAATTCAAACTCAATAGACTCAACCCTTGATCTTACATAAACTTGGTTGACCAAGTCAATAAAAGTTTGACCAAGCACACATAAACCTTCCCCCCATTCAAACCCTTTGATCAAGGACTTTCAAGCCTACCCAAACCCATGGGGTGACAAATTAAGTTCCCAGGATACCCCTCTTAGGGACTCAAGACTTGGGCCCAGCTGGGTTATCCATTTAGCTTGGCCCAAGTGTCCAAAGAGAGGTCCCCCTTGAGCCAAATTCCACCTTAAGCCAAATTGGATCAACCCAATGGTGGCATTGGGTCCCCTAAGACCCAAAACACCTTTTATAGTTGACATAACCCTTTGGTCAACTAGGGTTAGGAATTAGGCTAACCCAAAGTGGTCAATACCACCATTGGTTAAGCCATTTCCAAACCTAGTCCTCACCAACCAAATTAATACCTCCACTTGGTTGCCCTAGATCCAAGAGACCTTCCTTATCCATCCCAACCCTTGGGTTGACTTGGGTCAACCTCTAAGTTATCCCAAAGTGGTCACAGCCATTTTGACCCAAGCATTCCTCACCATAAGCCATACCAAGCCTAATTGACACTTAAATTAGGTGCCCCTTGACTCAACACTAGTTCCCAATCAATCCCATAAGCTGGTTTGACCTAGGCTGTGCCTAAATGGACCCAAACCATATAGGTTTGCATCAATCCAAGCCACATCTAGAAATTGGCCTACCTTCTACCCAATTTAGCTCATTATCGATCTTACGAGACATTAAGATGCTTTTCAAGCTCATCCTAACCTAACCTTGGCTAGTAGCGGCCGAAATAAATGGCAAATTAGCTCTATTAGTCCCCTGCAAACCCTTGCTAAAGCACTCCTCAGGCCCTATACTAGCCTCTTTTAGGCTTAGAAGACTCCCTACAGATGTCCCCTTCCACCTAGAGTTCATCCAGATATTCACCCAAGCTATCTTAGTCATTCATAGTCATGCGAGCCATTCAAATAGAACACCTTGACCCAAGCTCTCTCATTCAATTCTAGTGTTTTGATATTATTCCCAGAGCCCCCTTGTCATCCCCTTTCAATCCCCAGCTTCTTAGCCTTTCCTAACCATATGTTCGAGTGACCTCTAGTGAATGCTCTCAACCCACCACTAAAGGTCATACCTTCGGTGATCCTCTGGCTTTAGTGTTTAAAGAAGAAGTTTTTCCCTTTAACTCCTGAAGCTTCTCAATAGAAAGGCTCATTCATTGGGGCTTTCTATATGGTGATAATCCCTTCCAGAGCTCCTAGTTAGGTAGTGTTGGTCGAGTATGAAAGGAAATTACAATCCAATGAAATCCCATCATTGGACTGAAAGTCCTCACCATGTTGAACCTCTCAATGAAATTTTGTGGAAGATCACTAGCAAGATTATCGGGAGCTCACTGGAGAATGTCTAAAAGTACGGATACCTGTGGGAGGTTGAAGATGAAATTTGAGCATTGATCTTAAAGAATGGTTCAGATTAAATCCCATTGTCTAGGAGGTTATTTAATCTCAGCCATTTGATTCTCCATCAGATAGTTATGGTTAATCCTAATGTTATACAGTATGCAATAATGATTGGCTGCCCAATTGAATTGTATCGCTAGTAAAGTGTACAACTTAATGTATAATTTTGGGATTTAAAAAATCCAAAAATCTCATGGAATTTCAAAAATTAATATCTCTCAATCCACTTAGCTACTTTAGGAGTAGTTAGGCTCGTTGGAAAGATCTCAAAGATATATTCAAAAGCTCAATGGTCCCAAGCCATGATTTTGTACGTGTTTATCTCAATCTTAGTAATAACATATTTTTTATTTTAGTACCCCTCAAAAAATTTATCACCCCTCTTTGATTTGTGTAAGGGCATCTTTAAGTTGATTTGATCCTAAGGGTCATGGTTTGACCCTTAATTTCAAATCAACATATCTACCTTTTCAATGGGAATTAGGATTTAAGATTTTTTTTACTAGTTATGCATTAGATAGGTAGTTTAGATCCATTAATTTTACCCACTTTGTTGGCCTAAAAAGTGAGTTTGGACTTTTTTTTCTAAGGTAACCTAGTGGTTATATTAGGTGGTTTGGTTAACCAACTTAGCGGATTCAATTTGCACCCTAATTTGGTCATATTGAAACCTTAGTTTAGGTGAACTCATGGCCCATATTTTAATAGATTTGGTTCCCATTTGTTCATCCAACTAGGATCCCCAAAATACCTTCCTACATTTAGCCTAGAACCTTAATTAATTAACCAACAATTCATTTTAAATCTAAAAAATTTAACAAATCCCTAAAATTTCTCATACTTAAACTCCTAATTAATGAAAAAAATCCTCATAATCAGATCTCTAATTTAGCTTTAATTTATTTTTAAGGAAAATTAATAATTATTAAATTAATATATTAAAAATATTTGAAAATTCCAAAAAATCCCTAAATGTTTGGAAATATCCTCTTAGGTCATTCCTAAACTTTAGGGGTTATTCCAAGATGTTTGGGGTTGATTTGGATCGAAACATAAAAATCCCCTTTAATTAAGTAATTTTAATAATTCATTAATTAAGCAAACTTTGAAAAATCATAATTAATTCCATAAAAATCCAATTTAATTAAACTAAAAACCATTCAACTCTAATTAAAATCTTTTATTTTCTAATAATATTAAACCTTCAAAATTTGGTCAAAGTCAAAAAGTTAACTTTCCAGTCAATTGTAGTTCAATAGTAGGTTAAAACTTTGAAAATTCACAACTTAATGTAGAAATAACCAATTTGAGCGAACTTAGAGTATACTTACTTACATTAAAGTCTAATATTTAAGAAAAATTTTCAAATTTCAAAAATCACTTTAATCTTAAAATTTAGCTTTTAACTATTTAATAAATATATTAAAATAATTCAAGTAATTCTAAAATTCAATAATTAATTCAACATTTTGAAAATTTTCAATTTGATCATTAAAATGAGTAACCAATCAATTGAATTAAAACTCATCATTATTTAATTTTTGACCAATTTAATTAATTTAATCAATTTTGATTGGTACTAGGTAACCCAAGCCTACAAGGCTATTAACTTAGCCCCAAGGAATGTGAAAGAAATTTCACGGTCTTAGTGAGCAACAAAGGTAATCATTATTTAATTATTAAAATAAATATAAATTAAACTTTAATTAATTAATATTTAAACTTAAATATCAATTTCCCATTCTACTTTCAACAAACTTGAACATCAGGCAACTTTAACAAACTATCCAACTTAGGATCTACCCCAACCACAAAGCCTTTTACAGACACTTTAGATGGTTTGCTAAGATAATCAACTCTAGTTTAAGCTAGGTCGGTATTTACTTTTACTATTATGTGCCAAGTTTTTTAGTTTTCATTGCAAACTGTGATTAAAAATTGATTTATGTGAGTGTTTACATACTTTAACTGTAATATGTGAATTGATGTGATGGGAGGTAGATTAACTTTAGGTGACGACCAATTTGGTATCTCACTAGATTTTTTGCATGTGGTCTCGCTCTTATAGGGCAATAAAAGGGGACTAAATTAAAAATTATTATAACTACCATAGCTGTTTCAGCTACTTAGCCCCCAAATAAATAAGAGTGTGACCAAGTTTGACTGAGTTTTAATTTTATGCACATATATAAACTACATAAGATTGATCTAATTTTAAATTCCAGGATAATAGTACAGGGAGTCTAGATTTTTATTTCAAATCTAATGTAATGTTTTTGATTGAGTTGTAAGTATCGAGTTGTGAAAGTTAGACATTTGAGTTGAGATACAAGTATCAAAAATTGAATTACGAAGAGGAAAGGATACCCCTTAGTGGGGATAGTCCTTTTCCATTTGGAACTAAAAATTTGGATAATTTTAATACCCAAAGTTAAAAGAATAACCTCCCCTTTGGGAGAAGAGTTTTCATTTTTATTTGGATATCTAGGTATGATGATTTCAAGGAGCCTGAAGAGTTTAAAATAAAGAGTATCCAACTTAAAGTTAACTTGCGTCAATCATAGGATTATAATTCAGGTTTATGGTTAGTGGTTCCTGACCACTTTTAATTTATAAAATATCTAGGTTGTAATTAATATATAATTTGCCTATGGGCATTTATTTAATTTATTTAATTTGATTAATGGTCTTAGTTTAAATTGATTGCGACTAGGGTTTCTTGCTATTCTTAGTTTTTTGGAGATTTGTATATCAAGTTTTATCATAGCATAGATTCGATCGGAGGCTCATGAAGGCACCTTTAAGCGTGCAGATCTATCAAGGGGATGTTGTGAATTCTTTAAGAAAAAATATTACTCAATCCATTTTCAAAAAAATGCTTCATATATATATATATATATATATATATATATATATATATATATATATATATATATATATATATATATATATATATATATATATATATATATATATATTATGCATTTAATCGAGCCAATTAGTATACATTACATTAGAAATAAACCTAAAATAGTTTAAAATTTTAATTACATCTCTCTTTAGCATTTTCAACGAACATAAAGTCAAGGAGCCAATTAGGATCTACTCTAGATGTCAGTACCAACTCTACAAATTAAATAACAATATCCCTACTACTATTTTATAATGATCAATCTCATGGATTTTAAATCAACTAGGTGGTTAGCTGGCTCCCTAATCCAGGTTGGGGAAAGTCCAAGTTTTGTATTACATTAGTTAGGTTTAGGAACTGTGGTCCAGTGCCCAATTTAGATTTAGGATTTAGGGTAGATTCTAAATTATAAGATCCTAACCTCCAAGAATCTAATCTTAAATTCTAATAAATTAATCAACTCAAATTAAAAATTTTATCAATCCCAAACTTAAAGCCTGATACTTAGATTAGGTCGGGAAACTTCTGATTTTTTTTAGAATCTCAAAGTGTCTCTTACCTCTCTTTTGTTGACTCTAAAAGTAAGTGTTCAAAATTCGATCTAATCCTAGTTGAAATTCCAAAATTCACTATCCTTTGATATCTAATCATTGAAATTTTAAACAAAATTTCTAATGTTATTTTAATTCAGAGTATTAGTAGTGAATTCAACCTTCCTATAATGTAAATAACTATACGGTCTTGTGCTCATAGGAGATTTAGAACCCACCTCAACCTAGTAAAAAAAAGGCATTTTTTTAAAAACTGAACTAGTCTTATTTAGGAAAATTAATTCAATAATAATCATTATCGTCATATTCAGATACCTGATAATAAGTGATATTTTCTTCCCTTTGTAAGATATATCCTTTATTTTTATAGCCCTGAATATGAAATTAATGATCTCCCATACAGACTATTATAGTTCGAAGCTTGATGGAACATCATATTAACTCTTCTGGATTATATGTCATCCTTTCTTGAATTTAACTATTATAGCCTGGAATAAATACTTAGTTCCATTATTTAAACCCATTAAGGAATGATATTTGCATCTTCCAGGGCAACATATCATTTGTAATGACGTGTTCAGTTTTTAGATTAAAATCTTGAATTAAAAATTTTAAAGAAAACTAATCTCTTCAAAAACATACTTTTCACTACCAACACAACATTAAAAAATCTATATATTATAAAAAGGTAGAAATGCAAATTTTCCAAAAGTCAAAAGGCATATTGTCAAATAAAGGTTGATGAGTTATTGAATAACCCTATGCAGTTTTATGATTACCAAAATGAGCCATTAATCATTTTTTAAAAGTTTTTTAAGACCATATTTTTGAAACTCTCACTGATACCACTTGAAATTTTGAGAAGGTTGTTCAACCTCATAGAATTAGCCCGCGACTCCCCAAAATTGGGGAAAATTGGTAATTTAAAAAATCCCAAGAAGGAATTGTATTCTTTTTTATATTTTTTTTCAAAACTATGAAATAAATAATTTTATCACCCGATGCTGAAGCTAACAGTTTAACAATAATTAAAATACTATTGATGACATTCTAATTATCATAATAGAATATTAATCACAAATTTTCACCAAGCAATTATCACAGAATTAAGTATGAAATATAAAGTGTTGAGAATAAAATGCACACAAAAACTTTTATAGTGTTTCGATCAATGTTGACCTATATCCACTACCTGGAGTCCTCTGATTCGAGAATTGCAGAAACAAAAAGTGACACTCCTTTTGCTCTTACAACAAGGCGGAGAAGCCTTTACACACTCACTTTCACCATAAGTTGAGTGCCAAAAGAAATGTCACCTCCCCTAGTGACGGCATTGAACCTTAAGTTATTTTTCCCCTCCTAGAGAAGGCAAAGAATCTTGAATCCTTTTTCTCCCTCCTTGGGATAGAAGAGAACAGGAATCCTTTCACAAGTAGAGAATATCAAATCATTTTTCTTCCTCATCAAGAAGGTAGAGTACCTCGAGGACTTGACTTAGAAGCCTCTCTCCCAAGAGAGCCTTCAAGAACTCACCAAGGCCACATGAAGATAAATGGTGTAGCTAGCCCGGAGAAATCATGTGATCCCCTCACACTCCATCTCCCTCACGCTCAACCTCACCTTCTCCTTCCTCTCAAACCCTATATTTATTTCAAAAGCTTCTCTCTCAAAGTACCTTCTACATAGTCTTCAATCTTACTTTAGTATTGAGGAGTGTGTACTTTACTTGCCATGTTAGTGTTCACATATAAAAGTAATATCAAAAATATTCATTGAGTAAAGTAATAATTCAATCAATAATATTTCTCATCATAAAAAATCATAGACTAGTGATCCAAGACTGTAACACTACCTTATTTGAGATATCCAATTTTGTTGAACCCTAATGGTTAATAATATGAGAATACTTCATTATATAATTGAGCTGTCTGGAAAATAATTGAAATAACTCCCTAATTGAGACCAAATAACCGATCTGATTGTCCAAAATTTTCTCTATTGTTATGTCCATAACCATAGTGGAAGTTATGCATAGTATCATAGGAGAATGTCAAAGTGCTTCGAATGAGGGAGCCATTAATATAAGATTTTATTGTCATATTCTTCCAAGTAGAGATAGGTGGAGGCAAAGGAGCAACCAAAATAATTATGTTGGGTATAATAGCTAGAGTTGCATGATATGCTGGTGAAGGTGGAGGATTTGGTTGGGTCATAAAATGGTTTTTTAGGTACAATAGTTAACGTAAGGGACACATTAGGTACAAGTGAGATCGCTGCCTGTATCGAACATAACTGAGAAAGACTTGGTAGGAGTGCCTAGGCATAACCAATTCCTACTGAAACTTTTACAAAGAGGGATCCACCAATAAGGTTGAGGTGGGCAATGGTGTTGGCGGCCTGATGGTGGATGTTGTCAATGTGGGCTTGGTCTTGATGAAAGAGTTCCACATGGGATGACTTAGCACGGTGTGCTTAGATGAGCACTAGTCATGCCGATGGGCGTTGTTGAGCTTTGAAAGACTCATGCTGTCACAATTGGAACAATTAATTAATATATGCATTAATTTCTTTTTTTTTTGCATCACATTTAAGCTTTTGATATCTATCAAATGAGCTTAAGATTTTGATATCTATCAAATGAGTTTAATTGATACATGATTTATTATTATTCTAATTAATTTATGAAAAAAAATCTTCCAATAGGGTATTAAGTTATTATTGAAATTTCTCACAAACTTTTATCAGGCATGATATAAGAGCTACTCGACAACAATGACTTGACATCAAAGACCTGGTGTTCTCTGGAAAGCTATCACACTAATACTAGAAAATTCTTCTCTATTAGAAGAAAAAAAGAAGAACAGATTTAAAAGAATATAATAGGAGAGTAGAGAAGAAGAAGTCTCCATGAGAATAGAACTTTGAAGATCTACTTAGGAAAATTTGGAATAAGCCAAGTTGAGGTGGGGCTTTATAGGCGGTCGATTATAGCACAAAATGGGGTTATTAGGAATTTAGTTTTGAATATAAGTAATTGTTTTAAGGGAAGATTAGGTGGTTGAAGAAGAGATCAAATAACGGTTTTGACCTATAAAGAAGGAGATTGTTTAGGCTTGCTCTTATATTACCATCTTGCTAATTTTTTTCTTAAGATTTTGTTTGATATGAAGTTATAAATTATTTGAATTCCTATAAATCCAAATTTGTTGAAAGTTGTTGGGTGTTGAATTTGGTCGTATGTTTGATCAAGTAAAAACATAAAAACTAATGATGAGTATTGAGAAGTTAGAATATGCTTGTAGCTCTCCCATGACATAACTTTTTATTTTTAAAGGGAAAAAAATAGACAAAATTTCAATAGTATTCTGAGTGAGAATTTAGTTCAGGGCATAAGATAATTTTTAATTAATTAGAGGTTTCATATTGAATAATTAGATTTTTTATAAAATGCGTATTTTAAAAAATAGAAAAATCTAACAATCAAATATAACAAATTTTTAGCTCTGTGTAGAATCTGATTGGGTCGATCAATCAAGTTGCATTAGTATATGGGAACTCAATTATGTTGGGTGAGGTCATTGAGGGGTTGCATAGGTCCACCATGTGTTTGGGTTCTAGTGTTTTGTACCCTTTTTGTTCTTGTACAGCACTGCAATGCCATATAGTTGGGTTGGAGATAGACAGAGAGAGGAGCACCACTGCACTCTAGATTTTGACGATATTTTGCTGTCAGTCAGACTAGAGACAGAGTGGACTGTCGTGGCACTCCAAACATGGCTCCGCAATGTTGCAAGTGTTGCACCCCTTGGTTAGTTTTATGTTTGTTTCTTTATCTATTATTTGTAGAGAACGGGGTAAGCAATAAAGAGACACAATGTGAGCAAAAAAGAAAGAGATGTGTATAACTTCACTAAATTTTCATATATAAATATCATTGCAACTAATGATTATTTTGATAAGCTAGATATATTTTTGAAGTGTAATGTTACAATATAAAGAAAATTGCATAAAAGATAAGGATTATAGAATTAGCCAAACACAAATTGAATGTGATTTCTAAACTTAATGAATCCAAATTTTATTATCAAATTATTTTATTGGAAGATTAATTAACACCAAGATGTTCATATTTTACTATCTTGAATCTTTTCAACTAAATTAGTATATAAGAAAACATATAACTTATAAAGTTCAAGTCAAATGACTAAAATAGAAATATGTCTAAACAACAAATGTTGGTAAAATGAAAAAAAAAAAAATGCTTCACATGCATTTAAATTGCTCAACTGTGGCAATGCCATAAGCCCTTGTCTTTTTCCAATGAATATGAACATAAAAAATAAATTAATGCAATGATAAAAAGAGAATTGTTTATTTTGTTTATAAATTATGTTTTAGATACAACAACAACTTCAAGCCAGGGCTCAAAACTTTAATGAAAAATAAATAAACAATAAGTGCACTAAGTGCACCAAATGCTAATATTTAATGTAAAATAAATAAACACGAATATACAACAACAACACTAAGTGCACCAAATGCTAATAATAAAGGAAAAAATAAATAAACCATGCTTGTAATGTGTGGGATAAGCTCAAGTGAGTTTGTACTAACTTGAAATTGAGTTGAACTTAGAATAAATCATGTCATTTGTGTTTAATATATATAATTAGCACTAATCTATATGCATATAATTGCTAAATTTAGCCAAACATTTATGATAAATTGTTTTACTATGGTCTCCAAAATTTTGTATCCATACCTTCTTTGCTTTCAGGAACTTTTTAATAGATTAATTTCTGAGGTAAATTTTCAGAAGGTGGATTGGGTTTGAAATAAGAAAATGCCAAAAGATTTCACCCTCATTTCACGAGGATTTTATGATATGAGTTTTGGTCCCCTATAGGTGCAAGCCCCTATAATTAATTAACCCTCCTAATAATGCAAAAGAACTTTTGATTAAGGCCAATCGTCTATCAGATATGTAGAGATACATAAATGGAATATTGTAGTTGTGCACGTTTAGGTGTTTTGAAAATTTGATATTTGACCTTAGAAACTTCCCCATAAGATGCCTACCTTACCATTTCTTCATTGGAAAAAAAATTCTAATGGGCTAGTGGGGGCACGTGCCCCCACCGTGGCTCCACAATTGCATGTAGGATGATGAAGTAAGAGTTTACTAGATATGATTTGATTTTGCTCGACCAAGTGCAGACAAAAAGTTTTATGCTAAGTATAAGTTTTTTCAAAAAGAATGATGACATTTTTCCACTCATAATCAAAATTCTAATGTCTACGATTTAATATCATCATTCCCCCTTAATTATAAAAAAGTTAAGCACATCTTAATAGTTTTTATAAACTTATATAAAGTTTCCTTCATTTAATATTTAATTATTTCATAAAATCTTGATACAATTGAACTTTTTTTCATGACTACAATTATTGTCCCTGGTGCCTCGATTTTATAACCAACATGTTGTAACCAATTCTTTCTAGTTAATGCAATACATTACATTTAACACAATCAACTCGATCAATCCATCACTAGCAACAACCATGAAACCCAAATCCAATTTGGAAATTATGGTCATCAATGACTATATTATTCCTGCTTTGCTGCACATTACCAATGACCACTACCTTACTATCATCATCATTTTTAGAAAAGGCAAAGCACATTTGAGAAATACTTGATGTGAAAATTATTCATGTGGAATGTAATGCAACCGTCACTTCTCCATCAAAGATTAAGTCAATTTGCGATAAGTATATATTCTCGAATTTAGGGAAGTCATAACATGTGATAAAAAATTCTAGTGGAGGAGCCATCGTGTAGTTTGTCATGTACTATCGAAAAGTGTCACGAAGGGCAAAGTAGGCAGTAGGTGGCAAGCAGCTAATCACTGCACCGGAGTCCAACAAAGTTCCAGGGCCAGCGAATATAGTAAGTGAAAGGTTGAGCCTTGTACCTTGAAAAGAAATGACAATGAGATTTAGGAAATAAATGAAATAGCCCCCGGCCAAGGCCTAATAACCCATCTACTTGTTCGAAACACGCACTATTGTTATGTCCACAACCATAGCTGAAGTAGAGTATAGTATCAGAGGAGAATGTTAAGGTGTCTTGAATGAAGGAGCCTTTAGTATAAGAACTGTCTGCATAGTTTGCTACGTATAGACATGTATCGAAAGAGGAGCAACCAAATTGGATGAGATCAGTACAATAGTTTGAGTTGCATGGGATTTTGATGAAGGCAGAGGACTTGGTTGGGTCATAAATTGGGTCTTTTTGGGAGTAGCAATTATTGCAGGGAACACATTGGATCCAAGTGAGAATTCCACTAGTGTCCAAAAACACTAAGAAGTACTATATAGGGTTACCTAGGCCTATAGTGATAATATGGTTGTAGCTATTAAGAGGTATGCCAATGTCTATAAGAACTCCTGTGAAAAGAGAGCTTGTAATAAGGTTGAGATAGGCGGTGGAATTGGTGGCCCGATGATGGATATAGTCAACGTGGTGTTGGTCCTGACGGAGGATCTCCACATGGGACAACTTCTCCTAGCTTGGCAGGGATGAGCACTAGCCGTGCCGATGGACCACCTTGAGCTGGGAAGGGCGAATGCCTGTCATAATTGGAATAGCTAATCAATATATGTATTGAGTGTTTTTGCTTTTGCATCATGTTTATGCTTGTGATATCTATAAAATAATCTTCATTGTTGCATGATTTATTATTATTCAAATTAATTTATGATAAAATAGTCTCCAATAGGAAATTAAGAAATTTTTGAAATTGCTCGAAAACTTTTATCAGGCATGGAGCAGAAGTTGCTTGGCAATAGTGACTTGATGTCAATGACATGTTCTCCGGCAAGCTCTTGCACTGATTCTACAAAATTCTTCTCTGTTAGAAGTAAAAAGAAGAACAGATTGAGAAGAACATAATAAGAGAGTAGTGAAGAAGAAGTTGCCATGAGAATAGAACTTTGAAGCTCTTTTTAGGTAAATTTGGAGTAAACCAAGTGGAGTTGGAGCTTTATAGGCGATGGATTATTGTGCATAATTAGATTATTAGGAATTTAGTTTAGAATATGAGTCATTATTTTAAGGGAACATTAAGTTGTGAAAGAAAAGATCAAATAAGGGTTTTGGCCTATAAAGATGGAAACAAATGTCTACTGCTTGAGCTTGTTCTTATATTACCAACTTGCTTATTTTCCCTTAAGTTTTAGTTTTATGTGAAGTTATAAATTATTTACATTTCTATCAATCAAAATTTGTTGAAAGGTGTGACTTTCATATTTGGCCCTATGTTTGATCAAGTAAAAACATAACAACTAATGATGAGTGTTCAAAAGTTAGAATATTATGTAGCTTCCCAAGACATAACTTGTTATTTTTTAACCAAAAAAAAAAAACACACACAAAATCTCTATGGTATTCTCAATGAGAATTTAGTTTAGGGCATAAGATAATTGTAAGTTAATTAGAGGATTTTATATCAAATAATTAGATTTTTTTTACAAAATGGGTAATTTATTTTATAAAATAGAAAAATCAAATGCACAAATAGAACAAACTTTTAGCTATGTGTAGAATCTTATTGTGTCGATTAATCAAGTTGAATTACTGTATGTGACCTCAATTATGTTGGTTGTGCTCATTGAGGAGTTGCAGGGTTCTCCACATGCTTGGGTTCTTATGTTTTGCACCCATTTTTTATATTTTTTTGTTCAACACTGGGATGTTGTATAGTCGGGTTGGAGAAAATCAAAGAGAGGAGTGCTACAGCA
Source organism: Dendrobium nobile (assembly GCA_022539455.1). Classification (NCBI taxonomy): domain Eukaryota; kingdom Viridiplantae; phylum Streptophyta; class Magnoliopsida; order Asparagales; family Orchidaceae; genus Dendrobium; species Dendrobium nobile. The sequence goes on from CM039723.1 coordinate 36,604,600, forward strand.
CTCCGGATTTCAACAACATTATGCTGTCAATCAAACTTGAGACATAGAATGGAATGTTGTGGAACTCCAAACCTAGCGCAGTAAGATTATAACTGTTGCACCGCTTGGTTAGTTTTATGTTTGTCTCTTTATCTATTATGTGTAGAGAGAAGTGTAAGGAAGAAAGAGAGACAGAGATCGAGCAAGAAAGAAGGAGATGTGTTCTAATTCTCTAAACTTGGTGTTGTGTGGCTTTGGGGTCTTTTTCAGATCTGCTTTTTCCACATTAAATCCTAATAGTCTTTTTCTTTTTCACTGTATTTTCTCTTTCTTGTCTGAAGACAACTTTTGGCTTACTTTCCAAACACAATTTTATGAAAGGAAAATTCTCTTAAAATAAGTGCTATTTATGTGAGAAAAGGCTAATTGTAAATAGAAATTATTATGTTACTTTGTGCAATCCAAAAAAATGGAGTCCATCACGTAGATGGAAATCTAATGCAATATTGTATTATAAAAAATTTTAGATAATTTTTTACAAGAGAAAATTGCATCCCAGATTTGGGATAATTAGTTTTATTGGATGTGCATTAAATACATGTGAATAAAAATTTATAATATTAAATTTTAAATTATATTTTCTGTGAAAAAAGAAGAAGATAAAAGTATAAATTTTATCCCTATATGTAATTCTAAATATTAATAATATTAATGGAAAACGTTATATTTTTTAACTTTGATAAAAAATAAATGAAAAAAAATATTTAAAAAAAAAGAGAATATATATTTCTTCCTTCTATTACAATTTAAGTTAGTGCTTATGAAATTAACAGAGGAAAGAGTCAAAAGATTGTTAAGTAGTTCCACAATTGGCATCTAATAATGATCAGACAAAATTAAGAATTGAAGGTATCTCAATTAACAAATTATTTTCTCCAAATTGCTTATTACTTTATAACTAAAGATTAATACATAAGAATTGATCACTTCAACATATAAAAAATCTATCATTATTAATTTACTATTTCAACTAAACATATAAATAAGATCAATTTGTCAATTCATGTTATAATATACAAGCCCATCTTCTCATATGTTCCTCTTTTGTAAGTGGCAAATCATTATCAGAATGACTACAACTTTTTATGTTAACAAAAAAAAGTAGATCATACTCATATGTAAATACATCAAACAAACTGCTAGATTTCACAGGAATGAGTTTATTCCACTATCAGCTATCAACTAAAGATTAAAAGGGTATTCGATCAGAAGATATCTAAAATAAAAGTAGTAATACATGAATCCAAAATTCATTCATTAGAATCTTAAATTGTACAAATTCATAAATCAACCATGATGAAATCATAATTTAAATGCCTAATAAAACTCTTTGTAGCATTATTGAAAACCCACGAACTATCGAGTGGCTCATAAGATAATTATAAATTTACATAAAAATTGAACTTAAAGTTCTATCAATTTTGTGTATGCTACCAAAAAACCTATGATATATATATTCATCACAACTAATGATTGTTTGGATAACCAAGACATATTTTTGAAGTGTAATGTTACAATATGAAGAAAATTTCTTAGAAGATAAGGATTCTAGAATTAGCCAAAAACAGTTTTAGTGTGTGATTTCTAACTTTAATGAAGCCAAAATTTATTATCAAATGATATTATGAGAAGATTAATTGACACCTAAATGTTTATATTTTTCTATCTTGAATCTTTTCAACTAAATTAGTATATAAGCAAACACAACTTATAAAGTTCATGTCAAATGAATAAAATAGAAAGATGTCTCAACAATAAAAGTTGATAAAATGAAAAAAAAAATTAAAAATTTGCTTCACATGCATTTAATGCTCAAGTGTAGTAATGCCATAAGCCCCTGGCTTTTTCCAATGATATGAAAGTAAAAAATAAATTAATTCTATAATAAAAGGAGAATTATTTATTCAGTTTATAAACTACTTCTTAGATATAACAACAACATCAAGCCTTTATCTCACTATGTGAAATCGGCTACATGAATGTTTTTTCTCTATAATATATTTAAAATAAATTTCATGTGCACTAAGCGCACCAAGAGCAAATATTTTATGAAAAATAAGTAAGTTATGCTTGTAATGTATTGGATAAGCTCAAGTTCAACTTAGAATAAATCATGTCATTTGTGTGTAATTATATGTATCACCAATCTATATGCATTTGCTAAGGTTAGCCATTAACATTTATGATAAATTGTCCTCCTATTTTCTTCGAAAACGTGTGCCCCTACCTCCCTTTCTTTTAGGAGAGTTTTAACATATTAAGTTTTGAGATAAATTTTTTTATGGTAGATTGAGTTTGAAATAAAACACTACCTAGAGATTTTTGCACTCATTTTGCAAAGACTTTATGATCTGAGTTTTGGTTTCCTATAGGCGTAGGCCCCTATAGTTAACTTCCCCTCCCGACATTGAGAGAGAACTTTTGATTAAGGCTTATCATCAATCAGATACACAAAATACATATTTGTCATATAATAGCAGTGTGGGTTTAGGTGTTTTGAAAATTTGATATTTAACATTAAATATTTCACCATCTTACACTTAAAGCATATAGTGGGTGAATTGATGGGCCCAATAAAAATCCCATGGTTCCATTATTCAATATTATCATGGTCCTTACTCTACTTAGTCAGAGAAGATAGTCGACTTAACCTAACCAAAGGATCCTTGTTGGTAACCATGGTTTGCTTCATCCAAGAGTTCCTCGTAGACCTAGGGTGAGTATTTATCTAAGGGGATAAATTTGAATCCATATTTGCTAATAGAGAGATTTGAACCCTATCAATCATTTCTTTTTGATTCACAACTGAAGGATTTAGTTTCATTTGGGAGCATATTGGCTCTGGTAATGACCATAATTTATTGGTACCATTTGATGACAAATTACTATATTTAGTGGGCCCCAATCATAACTATTTACTTGTGGTGCCATTTAAGATAAAAACTATCAGTTAGAGGACACATGCCACTTCCCTATTGGTAAAAACTATTTGAGTATTAATCTGAGTGATATTCTCAACCAGACATTAGCTCCTTGTGAGCTAAACTGATATTTAAATTTGCCCAGTTCATTAATTTTTTTTAGGGTGGATGGGTTTTTATTTAAGCATTTTAATGGTTAATTTAAATTTTAAATATTTTGAGTTTTGGTATTATTGGAGTTTCAGATTTTTTTGGGAATTTGTGAGGCATCAGAAATATTTAATCCCTCTGGTTGAGATCAACGTTCAATACGGCCATCATTAGGGTGACTTTGAGAATATTTAAATATATTAGTATTTGTAAAAGAATGAGGGAATTTCAAAAATATGATCCCCTCTAGTCTAAATAAACATTCAACATGGTCTCCATTAGGGTGTTCAAAGGCTATTTCATTTTATGGGTTTAAACTTTATCGACTCTATCTACTTGTCGATAGAGGATTTGATTTATTTTTGGTTATATGCTTTTATTAGTAAATTTTCATTATTTATAGTCCTTGAAGGCCTAATACAAATGTATTAAAATAAATATCTAAATCAACATCATGACTGTAATAAAAGGATCAGGCTTAAAGTTGACCCATGCAATTGAAAGTTCATTAGGGATGTTAAGCCCTTATGAACTAGCCTGAGGCTAACCAAGAAGGGGGGGGTTAATTATTATTTTTAAAATTTCTCAAAATAAAAAATACAATCTTAAAAAAAAACCAACATTCACCCTAAGAAAATCAAAGTACAAAAATTAAATGCGGAAAAGCAGTAAAAATGAACATATTGAAATTTATAGTGGTTCGATCAACTTGACCTATGTCCACTCCCTAGAGCCTCTCCTCCGGGTACTGTACTAAACTCAATGTCTCTCCTTTTGATCCCACAAAAAAGGTGGAGAAGTCTATACAAACCTACTTTCCATCGATATCGATGAGGTAGAGAACCCAACTCCTTTAGCATCCACCTGAAGTAGGTTGAAAACATTGATCAATTATTGAAGTAAACCTCTCTCGAACCTCTAAGAAACCTAGGATGATGATTGGAGAAGATGACTCAGTTCCTTTCTTTGACCAACCTTTGTGAATCCCCTCATAAACTCCCCCTCACAAGATCCTCTCTCTCTCCCTTACTCTCCCTCTACACTTGGCTCTCTCAGGTTAAGATAGAAGCAAAAGATATAATCTTGGGTAAATAAGAGGTCTTATATAGAAAAGTTTCAGAATTGCTCTTAACTTATAACAAACTGACATAGATCGTCCATGACAATCGACGGATCATCCTATTTGATCAATACAAATTCAGCTCAATCAGCTAGGATGATCTGGGGTATCTGGATAGTTAATGGACTTATTTGTTTAGATCATCCAGGATGATAGGAAATTCTCCTATATGATTAGTTCAAAATCATTGAGTATCATCTAGAACATTACCCTGATTGCTTGTCTGGACGATGGCAAACTAAATTGACCATCTAGGATGATTTCACGATCGTCTCGGATGATTAGTTCAAAACATCAAATGTCATCCAGAACATCGCTTTGATTGCATGTCTGGATGATGGGAAAGTAATGGATCATCTAGAATAATTTGGGATTGTTTTGGATTATTAGTGTAAAATAACACACATCATCTAGAACATCATTTGGTCTTCCAAGAAGAAACTAAGGTTTGCTTAACTGATTGTCCTAGATGATCCTGTAATTATCCAAGATGACATGATCGAGCAATAAAACTTTATTTGCTTTCCATAATTACCAAACAAATTTAGACATAATTGCACTGCATCATCCAGGACATCGTCCTGGATGATGTTCTAAAATAAAACATGCCTAAAAAGATATGTTGGCTTATTCTTTCTGATTTGAGCCTATCATCCCAGATGATGCTAATATCATTCAGGATGATTTGCTTAATTGCGGCTGCCTTAACCAGGATGTCCCAATTAGGGTTTCTATTTTTAACTAATTCTCCATGATGATTTGGGATCATCTCGGATGATATAATCAAAAATAGAAATACTTTAAAGAGATAGATTTTTTCCCCTCGGTATGTGTATGCAAGGTTACTAAGCATCAGGACCCACTTTATTACCGCTTACTCAAAAAAACAAAAAAACTCTTGACGTACACTTACTGATTGACTCAGTCTTAATCTACCCAATCTTGAGCTAACTTGATTTGAAGTTTTGATCTTATGGACCTGAAAAGTTAGTAGACAAGGCAGTCATAAGAAAATCGAAGTATCAAAAATATTTGCTATCATTAAAATTATTATTCCTGAATATATATTTGCAATAATCTCTCCCTTTTTTATGATGGCAAACAAAAATAATTTATGCAGTTTAATAAGAAATTCAAACTTTACTAAAAATGAACTGATGGTACAAACAAACACTAAATAGAAATAGTACAAGTAAACAACATAAAATACTACCACTACTCCCCCTTTTGATATCACAAAAAGGAGAAACTATAAAAGGAAAAATAAAACAGAAACTACCAAAAAGAAACAACTACATCACAGAAAGTAATAGTAAAAGATAAAAATGAAATACCAAAAAATATGATAAAAATGACAAAATGAACGAAAACAAAGGTTTTTTTATTAACGCATGAATATGATTAATTTTCCATGTGATTGAATTAAAAATTTTGTAAGAATCAATGCGTGATCATCATCGAAATCTAAAAAAGATAGAACTAGCTATCCTGTTTGCCCTAGCTCAAACTTCTCACAAGGAAAACCATTTTTTGAAAATAAAGATATAACTCAAAAAAATCAATTGGATAAGAAAAAGAAAACCATTCAAAACATGGTTCCAAAAAAATAGTTTATATAATAATATATCAAAGTAATTAGTCACAATCATGAATTTCGAACACAAGCCCTTGAAAATATTAAGTGACACATGAATTTTTATAAGATTTAAAGGTTTGAAAGAGAAGGAAGCTTATTATTTGTAGGCTCATTTTATGCTTCTTGTCAAATGATTGGTGCACTTTGCGCATATTTTGCTTTTTGATACACTTGTGTATCTTTAATTTCTTTTTTGCGGTCATTATGTATATTTCAAGTTTTTCTTCCTTTTGGGCTAATTTTATGCCCTTGTCATTTTTGCAAGTTAGATCCCATTCAAAACTTTTAAATGCTCTTAGTTACGAGAATATCTTGAAGATATTAAAGAAGAGAAACTCACTCTCTAATATAAGGAAAAGTAAATCACAAAGAAAAATCAAATTCATATGATAAATGCAACAGCAAGATTGATAGTGATTTAATGACTTTGATCAATATTTATATAAGATAGATTACTGTAGCAAGATAGAAAAGAACTCTATTGCAAAGTCTAGTTGTTAATTTTAGGTAGTCATTTATTTTTTATTTTGAAAGAAGCAAAAAGCTATATTAAAAAGCTAACAAGAAAATACAAACTACCCAGAAGTAGTATCTGATTCCTCCTTTAACATTTTAACAAAAGAAGGAGGAACCTTATTCAAACAGATGTCTTCCCAAATAAAAGAGCTAAAAATAGCAATGTTAGCACATAAATCTATTAACTTATTACACTCTCTATGTATACAATTAAAATTGACATTATTAAACTTCTTTATAAAAGCAAAATCTTCCAACTTTCGGCCATCTTTTTTTATAGCATCCTGAAGAATTCTGATGATATTATAGTTATCCCCTTCAATAATAATACCTTTATAACAATACATCCAATCTCTTATAACTTTCTTGATAGCTTGAATAGATAAGAGCTCTAACCTTGAGATGTCCTAATGGACACAATCTTGTCCAAATGCCAACAAAAATCTACCCTTGTGATCTCGAAAAACACCACCGATTTTTGCTCTATAAGAAGGTAGTAAGGAAGCATCTACCTTGACTTTGATCCAATCAGGTGGAGGAGGATGCCAATGATTATCCAACATTCTACTATGATTAGCACCCTGGTTTCCTGAGTTACATAAATAAGAATTTGCAGCATAGCTGACAGATTTTACCGCAATTACTAATGAATTTCCCTCAATGCCATCATGAACCATTTCATTCCTTGCTTTCCATGAGAGTAAGACATTATTACAATATAAATTAACTATCCAAGATTTTTGAGAACAAAACCATTTGCAGCATTCACTAAACGAGGCAAAGCACGATATTTGAAATCCTCATTTATTTAAATGTTTAATTACATCCTTCAATTTTCTATATTTGGTTACCACATGCTCAACATCTTCTACTTCATCACAATTCCTTGGACATATATTATAATTTTGCAATCATCTTTAAGATAAGAATTGACTGGTAGGGATAGCATTATGGAAGATCCTCCACCAGAAGTTCTCTACTAGTGGAATAATTTTAGCTTTTTTTAATCCATTCCAAGTATTTAAAGTCTTGTAAAACATGATCCACGGATGCTTCAGTAGCCAAAGCAGCTATAGTCTTCCTTGATACATTTTAAATGAGTTCCATTTTGTCTTCCAGTTTATTCGGCTTAATCCTAATCATGCAAACGAATTCCACAAGCTCTTTCCCAAAAAGCTTATTCAGCTCATTTACATCCCATCTTCCATCATAGATTAAACTTTCCACCATAAAAATTTTTTGATTTGAGGGATTACAAAAGTAGGCCATCTGTTTATACATTTATCCAAAATCCTTGTATCTTCAAATACATCTATCGATTTCTAGTTAGCTATGCTCCTCCTAACAATGGGTATAAGAAATCTGACACAATCAGAAATCAATTTCCAAGCTATTGAAGATTTAATCTTCATTCCAGCTGCATTATATACAGAGCCATATTTTGGTTACAAGGTCTTGTGCAATAGAGAGTTTTTGTTTTGAATGTAATTCTAAGCTAGTTTGGCCCTTAAAGGTCCACATTGTTTGAACGAGAGTGTAGACCACGACCACCATAATTAACTGGTTTGCACAACAAATCGCACTTCACATAATGGATTCTAGCCTCTCCACCCCTTTTGCTCCAAATAAAGCTTCAACAAAGATTGTCAATTTCATCTAAAACACCTTTTGGTACCAATGATAAAGTAGAATGGAAAGTAGGATAGGAAAGCAAAACTGATTTAACTAGAGTAATCCTCAAGCTAAAGAGATAAGTTTGCCTCCACAAATGTTCAACATCCTCAAGACTTTATTTATGATGAATTTAAAATCTAATCTTGTTATCCTCCTCAAAGAAAATTTGACTCCTAAATAATGAAATTCTTTGACCATTTTGAAGCCCATGGTGCTTCAAATAGCTCTCTTTGTTTTCCTTCTCAATGATTTTCCAAACATGATACATGATTTGCTATTGTTTATCTTTTGCCCTATCCAATCACAAATGTTTATTAAGATGCTCTTAACTTCTTTAACTGATTCCAAACTTGCTACTGAAAAGATAACCAAATCATATGCATATAGCAAATGCGATAATTTGGGCCCACTTGGATTTACACGAATCCTAATAGTATTACTTCTTTGTAAAAAAAAAGCATTCGTTATTAATTGTGAGCAAAGAAAAAACAAAAAAGGATATAGAGGTCCTAGATGAAAGCCGCTACTAGCCTTGATCCAACTTGGTGGATTCCCATTAATCAACAAGGAGAAGGAAGGATCTCGAATGCATTCCAAAATTAGCTTAGAAAACATAATTGGAAACCCAAAGTAATCTAATGCTCTTTCCAAAGTAGTCAATCCCATTGAGTCATATGCTTGCTCCATAACAATCTTGAAAGAGGCTAGACCTTTAGACAATTTAGAAAACCTTAGCTTATGGAAAACTTCTTGGGCTACAAGAACATGAACAAACATCACCCTTCCTATCACAAATGTCACTTGTTCTTCATATACCAATTTAGGAATAATAATTGACAATCTATTCAAAAGAACCTTTGCCTCCACTTCATAAACCGTATTGCACAGAATGATAGGTCTAATGTTGGAAGGAGATAAAGGATTCCTCGCCTTTGGGATTAATACAATAAGTGTCCCTTTCCATTCCTTACTCATTTCCCTGAGCAAAAGAAGTGATTAATAGCATTCCAAAAATCTTCCTTTATGATGGACCAATTGGCTTTAATAAAAGAGTAGGAAATAACATCATTTCACGAAGAAATGTTTCCACCAGCCTCCTTGATCACGAATTCCACCTCCTCTAAAATAAAATTCTTTGATTAACTTTTAAATGTCATCTTCATTCAAAATATTGGTTGTAGGCGGCCAACAAGTCAAAGAACATCTTATACCTCTCCATTTTTTCTTAATCAAAACTTCTTCAATTTGGTGTTGATCCTCCATTATGAGTCCTTCATCATTTTTCATTTTGTAAATGAAGTTAGCATTTCTTCATCCACTAGAAAAAGCTTGAAAAATGTGGGGTTCCTATCTCCATCAACCAATTTGATTTTTGCTTATTGCTTCCACCATGTGTTCAAACGGGCCAATATAGAATTCAGCTCATTTACTTTAATTTTAAGAGACCAGCTGTCCTCAATCAAAAGCCAACTGATTTCAACTTCTTTTTCTTGTAGCTTCAAGATTTCCCCTTTTAGATCTTCCTTAGCAAGATTTAAGTTTTTCAACTTGGCTCTACTCCAATAAAAAAGACCCTTCAAGGCTCTTTTCTAAAATTACGAGATGCGCCCAGAGGGGGGGTGAATTGGATATTTAAGAACTTCTTTAATGAAAAGAAAACTATTTTAATAACTTGATGTGGAAGTGAATTAAAATCACAACAAAAAGATTTATTATCAATTTCATCCACACTATTAATCGCAATAAAAAAGAATGCAGAAATAAAGTGTGAAAATAATAAAAGAAATAACAAATTGATTTATAATGGTTCTGTCAAACCATGACCTACATCCACTCCCCGGAGGCACCCTCCAACTATTACACTAAACCTTTAGTGATTCTCCTTTATCCCCCACAGCTAGCCGGAGAAGCCCTTACAAAATCACTTTCACCTTCCCCGATGCAGCGGAGGACTCGGGTCCTTTGACATAAAAGATATCTTTTTCATCCCAAAAATTCCCTCAAGATAAACCTTAAATCTGATGGTACTGAGGTGCAATCTAGCTGGAGAAATCGTGTGCAATCTCCTTCACACTCCCTTGAAACCCCCTCTAAGGATTTTCTCCCTCTCTCAAACTCCACCCTTTCCTCTCTCCCTTTCAAGTCCCTTTTCAATCTTTCTCTAAAAGAATGAAGACATAACGGCTGCCAAAGACACTTATAAAGTCTTATGAGAGTGCTTAAATAGGGCTAAAAAAACCTTAAAAAACACAATTTAACCATCAAATATCGTACAGTATGATCGCAAGATCGTCCAGTAAGATGTGTAGAAATTAACCTGTTAGTACAATACGATATCAAGTTAGTACTGTATGAATAGTTCAATTGCATGTTCGTATTGTACAATATCTAGTACGATGTGTTGTACGAAGAGCTTAAAAAAAAAAGCCGTTCGTCTAGGATGAAGCATGGGACGGCCAAGATCATCTCTATTGATCGTACATTATGATCCAAATCATACAATACGATCAAAATATCAAAATTAAGCCATTTTGACTAAATAATCATAGGATTAAATTAGATAATATTTTAAACATCATATAATACGATCATGATCATACTGTAGGATTAGAATAACTTCCAAATTCAAATTTTTGCCCAATTTAATGGACAGTGGGCTTTTTAATTATAACAGATCATATAGTATGATGTGGTGTTTGTACAATATGATTAGTTATATTTTAAAAATATTTTTTTAGGAAAATAAAATATTTTAATTAATTTCTGTTACACTAGATCGTATAGTACGATCCAGATCGTATAGTATGATGTATAGAAAAATTAAAATGTTTAAAATCATTTTTACTCCCCTTGTGTGAGTGCACGGTCACCAATAACATATATCATTATGAGACCTAACTCAAGAAATGAAAATTATATACTCGTTTATTGCAACCAATTCTATATAATCTTGAGCCTTGAATCTTCAAAGAACGATGCATGGTGTACGTGAATTATTAGTCAACACACAAATAAATATGCACTACAAATACTAGGAGAAATAAAAAATTAATCAATATTATTTGTTATCATCAAAATCATAAACTGGGAAGCCCAAGTTACAACCTTTTTAACTTGTAATTAAGAACTTGAGATGGAATTCCCAATGCTTTCCTTCTCCATGCCTCTTTCACCAGCAATTTAGACGTACGTATAGAAGCCAAAACATCTTCGAATTTGATGCTTTTTTTATAGAAAGGGAACTTGAGATGGAATTCCCAATGCTTTCCTTCCCCATGCCTCTTTCACCACCAATTTAGACGTAGGTATAGAAGCCAAAACATCTTCGAATTTGATGCTTTTTTTATAGAAAGGATTGAACTCCAGCAAGTTTAATAGAATTGTACAAGCATTCGATGCAGCTCTAGCAAAGTGCCTAACTACCATACGATGAGAAGAATTGAAGGCAACAGAGTTAACAAAATATCTATCAAGCCTTTCTAGAATCTGTTTAGCACCCACTTTGTTGTTACACCAAGTGAACTTTGGCCCAACACACCCTACCTCATGTAAGTCATTACAAGTCAAAAAGATTTCATCTCTTTGGGGCCTTTGGAAAAACCAAACCTTCTCCCTCCCCTTTTGTCCTCCTTAGCTAGAAAATAATTAAAGTCACCCCCTATCACCATAGGCAAGTCACAATCAGAGAATGATTCCAACTTTTCTCAAAGAAACCATCTCTTATAAACATCTTTGTTTCCATAGATAGTAGCCAATCTCCATCTACCTTTATTGTGAACATCAAGCTCTCCAATAACCAATTGGGAAGAAGAATCCAATACATTGAATGAAGCCATATTATGTTTCCATAACATAAAAATTCCTCTAACAATCCTTCAGAAGGAACTTAAAAATAATCACATTCCATACCAATCAAATAATCTATCTCCCTTCTTTCTATAGAAGTAAATTTGGTTTCAATCAAACCCACAAAAAAATCCCCATGATCTTTCACAATTTCTTTTAGATATAGAGAATCTTTCTTCTTTCTAGCTCCTCTATAATTCCAAAAGATTATAGAAGAGAATATTGAACAAGAGGGGAAGAGGTCCCCACCTTATCCTTTTGATCAACATTTCCTCTTCTACTCTTAGTTGCCAGTTTAATTGGTCCCAAGCCCTTAAGTTTTTTTGAACCTTTCTTCTTAACATTAGAAGACCCTCCTTCTTTATTTTCTAGCTCCACCTCATAGTATCAAGATCTTTTACCATTTTATTTCTTTCACAATATTTATAGGTATCATATTCTTTAATAGTCAATCCAACATCCTTTTCTATGCATATTATCTCCCCTTCCACCACAACTTTATTAAGAATATCAAATTTGTTAACTACACTAAGAGTATTACCTGAGTTCAATGTACAACCTCCTCCAATTCTTGTAGAATTATTTACGATGATGTTTTGATCATTAGTATCAGCTTCTATTTCAAGAGCATGCACAGCTATTCCACCTTTTTCTTTTATGGAACTGCCAATAGCATTAAAGCATAAAAGAAGGCCTACTACGAAAACTTAGTGATAGAACTCTTATCACTTTCCTCCTTAATCAAAGAATAAAAAGTAGGAGGAACCTTATTAGTTTCTAAACATCCCAAAAAAGATCTCCTTTCAAAGCATAGTTAGCACACCAATAAGCTAACTTATTACAACTCCTATTAACAAAATGAAATGGAATTACCTCAAATCCCTTAAGAAAGTCCAAGTCTTCTCTTCTTGAATGATCATCAACTCAATTTTCAAGACAAACCAAGTTTTGTAAATGTCTTATGACATTAAAGTTGTCTCCTTTAATAATCAAACCTTCAGCATCCATCATCCAATCCTTGATAACTCTCCCCAACGAACAAAATGCCAATTGCTCCAAGTATCCATTGTCCTAATGCATAGCTGAGAATCCAAAAGAAAGAAGCATCCTTCCTCTATGATCTTTGAAAATACCTCCAATCCTAGCTTCATTAGAACTAACTAAAGATGCATCTATGTTCACCTTAATCCATCAGGGTGGAGGGGGATGCCAAGAAGAAGAAGTCAGCATATGATGCCGGTTAGCACCCCAGTGGTCCAAATATAGATTACCTCTAGATGATATAGATGCATAGGTAATAGATCTAGTAACAATAAAACCAGCTCCAAGCTCCTTGCCTTCATGACCAAGATTGCTTGTACTCTTCCCTGAATAAAATACCAAAGCGCAATAAACTTTTGAAATAAAAGGATCCACCTTACTTTGCTTCCTCTAAAATTGTAAGCCTTCTTGTAAACTGTTGAAAATAGATAAGGAACACCCCCATCGATTAGCCAATTTAATTACTTGAATAAGTTTAGAACACTTAACAGCCACATGCTCAAGATCTTCCTTCATAACACAACCTCTTGGACAAATGTTTTTATCCAATAATATCCTATTCTTTAAGAAGTCCATCGCAGGAACAAAATTCTTCAAGAGCCTCCACAAAAAATAAGATACCCGAGGATTGGGCTTCAGATCTTTAAAGCATTTCCAATCTCGTACCACAATTTTTTCATCTTCTTCCCAGCTTGCATTATTGTATCTTGCCATAGCAGTAATTATTTTCCTTAAAAAGCTTTTCAGTAGCTCTAGTTCATCTTTAGGAATATCCGTACGAATTTAGTTTGATAGATCATCTTCACTAGATCTTCCCTGAAAAACACATGCAGTTTCTCTTGAATCCATCCTCCATCCGAAATAAAACTTGACAGATTTGGCAAATCTTCATCCCCCGTTGCTATGAATGTAGGCCATCTATCTAGGCTTTTATTTGGGACCCAAATGTCCATCATAATATCCATCGAAACCCCATCTTTTATATTCCACCTCATAATTTGCCTTTTCTCCACTCAGCATCAATTTCCACGTTGGAGAAGATTCCTGCCTTCTTTCCTCATCCCAGACATTTCTACCATACTTAGCTGTTAAGGATTTACTAAGCATAGAATTTGGCTTCTTCAAAAAGTTCCAAACTAACTTAGCTCCTAAAGGTTCAATTGTATCCACGGCTGAATGAATACCAAGTCCTCCAAGGTTCTCCGGTTTGCATATGTCCTTCCATGCCACATAATGAAGTCCAGTGTTCCCATTACTTTTGTTCCATAGAAAATCCCTACACATCTTGTCTAGCTTCTTCAAGATACTCAAAGGAACTAGAGAATGGATGAGTAAAAGACATGAATAGATTGCAGCACTGATTTGATAAGAACCACCCTACCAACCGAGGAGATTAGTTTTCTCCCCCTAAATGTCCAATTTAGAGGATGCTTTCTCCAATAGCTTTGAGAAGTCCGCTACTACAAGCCTCCTTAAAGCAATTTTATTGCCCAAATAATTGAACTCTTTGACCTCAATAAACCCCATAAGCTTAGAGATATCCCTCCTCCTTCTTCTTTCCATATTCTTGCTATAAATGATAGAAGATTTTGAGATATTTACCTGCTGACCCGTCCATCTACAATATTCCATTGTGATTTTCTTAATCCTCCTTAAATTTTTCATTTTTGCATTAGAGAATACCAATATGTCATCTTCAAATAATAAATGAGAAATCCTAGGAGCCAAAGAGGCTACATTCAAACCCATGTTCCTTCCCGTAGATAAGAAGGCATTAGTAAGTAATTTAGAGCATAAATTGAATAAATATGGTGACAATGGACAACCTTATCTAAAGCAACTTTTTCCTTTAATTTCTTCCAATCCAACACCATTAACTTGCACCAAGAAGACAGGGTCTGTAACACACTCCATTAATAGGTTGGAAAACCTTTCTAGAAGACCAAAATATCTCAAAACATGCCTAAGGGTATTTCAGGCCATACTATCGTATGCCTATTCCATATCCAGTTTGATTGCCACCATACCTCTTTTAGATTTAGAGAACCTGAACTTAAGGAAAATTTCCTTTACAAGCAGCACATGCTCTGATAAAGCCCTCCCTTTTATGAAGGCTACTTATTCCTCCAATACTAAATAGTGTATCACTTTCATCATTCTATTTAACAACACTTTTTTCCATAATTTTGTAAATTGACACGCATAAGCTTATTGGCTGAAAATTAGAAGGAGATAAAGGATTATTTACTTTGGTGATTAGCACCACCAATGTTTCTATCCATTTGGAAGACATTCTTCCTGAACTAAAGCAAAGTTAAATAGCTTTCCAAACATCCATCCCAATGATCTTCTAGTAAGCTTTGATAAAAGAGTAGGTGATTCCATCCACCCCTAGTGATATGTTATTGCCAAGTTCTCTAATCACCTCTTCTACTTCTTCAATAGAAAAAATAGCATCAAGGATTTCACAGCTTTCACAATTCAGGAGGACCTCATTTTGTGGCCAATTTTCCAATTGACTGTCGCTGAGATTCCATTTGCTGAAGAAAAAAGTCATAAAAATTGCTCCTAATAATTTCAGGATCCTCTATCAGCTCCCCATCAACATTATTCAATTGCTTAATCAAATTACCATTTCTTCTACCATTTACAAAGGAATGAAAGAAACTAGAACTCGAATCCCCTTCCTTCATCGATTTGGCTTTGCCCCTTGTCTCCACCATGTATTCAACCTAGAGTGCAGTTGAACTCATTGACTTTGGATCTAAGTAACAGGGCATTGTTGTCCGAAAACTATTGGTCCAGAGCTTCTTCTTGCTGTAGTTTCTCGATCTCAACCTTCACCTTTTCCTTTAACTCCTCCAATTTTTAGGTTTTGCCTTGTTCTAAAAAAAACAAGGCTTTAAGAACCTTTGACAGTCTCCTATTTAGTGCTTCCATATCATCTCCTTTCACCTATTTAGCCCAAGAATACTTGACCACCAAGATTGCAGCAGAATAAGGCAGCCAAACATCCTTAAATTTATGAAATCTAGTTCTATGATATTGTTTATTGAACATATTCAATACAATGGGACAATGGTCTGAAGCAATTCTATTCAAATGCCTCACTTCTGGTTAACCAATCAACTCCAAGGATTTTGAGTTCAGCATACACATATACATCCTCTCCAAGATTCAGGCACTACCACTCTTATTATTACAGCATGTATACTTGGAACCAAGAATTCCCACATCATGTAAGTCATTTCTATTCATGAATGCCTTCAAGATCCTTCCTTTCTTCATACATTCCACCATCAATTTGATCCGATTGAGTATTAACATATTCTTTCACTCTAATAGCATCCTCCTTCAAGGATCTTGCCCAGACTTTGTTGAAGCTTTTCTTTTTAAATCTCCCCTTTCAATAATTTACAAGAACCCAAAGTCCATATTTGGCATTACCATATACCATTTCACCTTCCAATGTTTTTTAGTAGTTCTATGAACCTCCTTCTCTATAATATCCACATTATTTCAATGATTGATCACTTGTTAAAACCCATGAATGGTATCTAAACATTTATCTACACAATTCTTTTTCAATTGGCCTATCCTTCAATAATTGAAACAAAAGTTTGATATTTTTTCGTACTTAATCTTGTATAAGAATTTACCTAAGCTTCCCTCCACCCATACACCAAAAGGCAACCTATCATCTAGCTTTATTCGAACACAGATTCTAGCAAATTCTCTTCTCCCCCATTGGAACACATTCCCATCAATTAGATATGGTGTACCAATAATTGAAGCAATTCTACAAACATTAACCTCATCAAACTATTGCAATGGAAAATTAGGCATTCGAACCAAGTTGGAGCCATTAACCCTTTTAATGATGAAGGAGAAAAGGAAGATGACCATATAACCATTCCTTTGATATATCCATTGAGATGCCATGGACTACTAGAAAAACCTGCCTCTATAGAGCCGAATCTTCAAAATCACAAAGAGCCCACCCGATTCAAAGCAAGGTCATATGAAATTTTCAAATTGTGACCATTGTCTTCTTAATTCCAAACCTATAACATGGAATGGAACGTTCACCTCGAACACTTTAATTACCAAAGATTTTTTATGCTTCTTTGAGTTTTCCAACTCATTTTCCAAATTTAACTTCACCACTATACCATTTTCTATAAAACCATCACCAATACTAACATTCAGAGCTCTAATATTTGAATTTTTATTCCAAGAAGACATTTCAGCTTGTTGAAAAAGTGTCTCTGTTTGCTTGATACTCATGTTGCAGTTGCCCAAAACACTCGAATCACATTTGCTAACCTTCTCTAGCTATTAAAATATACATATGGATTGTTATTTTCAATAGGTAACCTCTGATTGATGCCTAATAGAATTTCTCTTATTTGGTTCTTCAACTAAATTATGGCTCATAATTGAATTAGGTTCAACAGCTTCCAGTTCTTTTAGTCTTTCAGACCCTTTCACTGTCAAGTTGTCATCAATATCTTCATTTAAAATAATTGTCGAACCAAATAAAAAAGGAGCATCAATTACTATTTTGGATTCCAAAGAAGAATCTGGTAGAGAACCAGTAATTCTTGCGATTTTATCTGTCAAATCCACCATAACAATCTGACCCTTACCTACACATTCAGATACTTTTTTTGGTGCCAACAATCCTCCTTAATTAATTATCAATGGCATTCCTTATTTGTATCTTACTTTTGCTTCATTATCAAAACTAGATTTCCCATCTTTGAATGCAGGTGGAGATGAATTAGTATTACCCCATAGAGTAAAGCAAGCACCGTTGGATCTAAGATTCTCATAAGTACCACCGGCCGACGGAGGCCACTAAAAAATTGGAACTTCTCTCACTTTAATAGACTTTTATTTAAAAAAAAATTCACTACTAAAAGAAGTTAGAGGCTGGAAAGCAATCAACGGTGTTTCTCCATTTAACTGATTTAGGGATGTCATTAATTGACAACAAATTTTTAAAATAAAAAATAAGACAAAATATCATTTCAGTAGTGATCAAAAAGAAAAAAGAAAAGAATAAGAAAGTGACAAAAATGAAAACATGGAAAGAACAATAAAAATAAACAACTAAAACTAAAGTTAACATAAAGAAAAGAAAATAATAAACAGCAGATCGAACAATAAAATTTAGAAATCAGTAAGTATCAAGTTCATGCATTTATGTCAATCACACCCAATCTGAACCTTAAGATGCTGAATATGTCGAAAGCCAATGGTTGAGAAAAGATATCAGCCAATTAATTCTCAGTTGCTACATGGTGTTACTCATTATCTCTTTTAGTCACATGGTCTCTAATAAAGTGATGCCTTATCTCAATGTGTTTGGTCCTTGAATGTTGGATAGGATTCTTAGAGATGTAGATGACACTAGTGTTGTCACAAAGGATTGAAATTGTGCCTACAGATAATCCTAAATCTAGAATTTGTTGCTTCAATCAATTGACTTGGGCCACACAACTCCCTAAGGCAATATACTCAGCTTTAGTAGTAGAAAGAGCAACAGAGTTTTATTTTCTACTAGAGAAGGAGACTAAAGAATGTCCTATGAATTGGCAAGTCCAAGAAGTGATCATTCTATCAACCCTACAACCTATAAAATTAGAATCAAAATATCTAATAATCTCAAAATAAGTGATGTGCCTAGGATACCAGATTCTTAAATTTTAGGTCCCTAAGAGATATCTAAGAATTCTCTTAACTGCAGTCAGATGGGATTCCTTAGAATCAACTTGAAATCTAGCATAGAGATATACACTAAATACTATATCAGGTCAGCTAGCAGTCAGTTAAAGTAAAAATCTAATCATTCCTCTGTACTTCTTTTGATCAATAGATTTTCTATTAGGTTCTTATCTATCTGAACAATGCAGGTCGTGGGAGTATTTATTGGCTTAGCTTTATCTGTTTTATATTTCTTCAAGATGTCCTTTATGTACTTTGATTGATTTAGAAAGGTTCTATAATCTAGTTATTTTATGCTAAACCTCAAAAAGTATGATAACTCTCCCATCATACTCATCTCTAATTTCATACTCATTATTTTAAAAAAATCATCACATAGCCTTTTATCAGAAGATCCAAAAAGCATATCATCAACACAGATCAAAACCATGAGTAATTTATCTCCAACTTTCCTCAAAAAAAGGGTGGTGTCTACGCTCCACTTAGTAAATTTTCTCTCCAGTAGGAATGTGCTAAGCCTCTTATACCAAGCTCTGGGTGCCAATTTTAATTTATATAAGGCCTTTTTTAATTTGTAAATATGATTTTGAAATTATGAACTATCATAACCTGGTGGTTGCTCCACAAACACATCCTCTTTTGTTACCCCATTTAAAAGGCCACTCTTAACATCCATTTAAAAAAGCTCAAATCCTTTATAACAAGTAAAGGCTAGTAGCACTCTATAGGCTTCCAATCTAGCTACAGGGGCAAAGGTCTTCTTAAAATTAATTCCTTCTATCTAGTTATACTACTTAGTCACCCATCTCGCCTTATTCCTAACCACCACACTAGAATCATTCATCTTATTCTTAAAGACCCATGTGGTTCCAACTACACTATATCCCTTTGGTCTTTTATAAGCTCCCAAATTTCATCCCTAACAAATTAATTTAATTCATCTTGCAAGGCTATGATCAAAAACTCATCAGACAGGGCTTGATTGATGTTGGTGGTTTAGTCTTTGAGATAAAGGTAGAGTAGTTCACTTCCTTTCTAAGTCCATGCCTAGTTCTAACACCTTTAGAAGGGTCTCCTAAGACCAGTTCTTTAGGATAACTCGTAGAATATCTCTAATCTCTAGGCAAAGTGTGTGTAGGTTCTACCCTTTCGTCCAAATTTGCATTTTATTCTCCTTGTGTAATCTCACGTACTCCTGTGTTTTGGGGATCTACCCTCCTCTCCAAATTTTCAACTCCTATAGTAATCTCTCCAACTTCATCTTCATCATCAACTCTAGACTTCTTAATATCATATTCATCAAACACTATATTTGTAGTCTCCTCCACCACCAATGTCCTCTTATTAAATACCCTAAAGGATTTCCCCACACTTGAATAACCTAGGAACACACCTTCATCAGATTTTGGGTTAAAGTTTTCTAATTGAGAATTCTTGTTATTAAGAATGAAAACCTTACAGCCAAATATATGAAGGTGTGAAAGGTTGGGTGTCCTCATATGGTGTCATAACTAGTTTAGCTCTAAGATTCACCCTATTTAACACATAATAAGTTATGTTTATTGCCTCAGCGCAGAAGTATTCTGGAAGTGAATACTTAGTAAGTGTAGATCTAGTGGTCTCAATTAAGGTCCAGTTCTTCCTTTCAACTATCTCATTCTGCTGAGGGGTCCAACGAATGAGAAGTTATGACTAATCCCTTTATCCTCATAAAGCCTCCAAATCTCTCATTTTCAAACTATCCACCATGGTCACTATAGATGGTCGAGATCTCATAACCTAGCTTTTTTTGAATCCAAGTGAAGAGGGATCTAAACTAATCAAAATTCTCACTCTTATGTGATAGAAATTTAATTCAAGTGAAGCTCGAGTAGTCAACGATAATCATAAATCCACAGACTTTCCCCCCTATGCTGGTAGTGTTAATGGGTCCAAACAAATCCGTGTGGAGGACTTCTAAAGGTCTAGAGGCACTAATGTCATTAATGGAATGGAAACAAGATTAGACTTAATTTTTTAGTTGGCAGGCATCACACAGGTGGTCTTTGGTGAACATAAGCTTGGGGACACCTCTAACTAGATCCTTTTAGGTCACTCTCCAAAGGTTTTTCAAACTGGCATAACATAACCTTTTGTACCATAATCATGGCTCATCAGCAATAAATTTTAAGTAAAATGAAGCATTACATTCAATTTTATTTAAATCAAGCATGTAGACATTGTTAATCTACTTTTCTTGCAAAATAATGTTATTATTCAAACTATTAATACATGTATTTACTAAAAACTTATGATGAAACCTTTATCACACAGTTGATTGATACTTAGCAAGTTGTGTTTCAGTCTATCTATAACAAAATATTTTCAATTAAAAGATTCTTAGAGTTTTTTATTATACCTACGCCCACCACTTTCCATGTATCTATTTGATTAAAAAGTATAGTTTTGAAAAAGATTAATTTTCTTTGGGAAAGTTTAATTTCAAGAATTTTAGAATTGAACACCTAATTATGAGAGATATATCACTTTGGAAATTGAACATATCATTCCCTAATGGATTCAAATTACAAAACTTTGGATTGATCCTGATCATCATAGTCGAACTCAAGAAAAAATCACATATGACCCAGGAGGGTCAACATTAAATTTTATTGAATGTTTAACTAAAATGATCTACATAGGAGATCATTAATTTCATGATCAAAGTAATGATAATAAAGTAATATATCTTCTTGAGAAAAGATGATATTGCTTATTATCGATTATTTGAATATGACGATAACGATCACAATTTTTTTTAATTTCCCAAAGAAAATTAATTGAGGGTTTTGAAAACTTTATTTTGAAAATTAGATCTAGTTTTTTAAATCTCCTATAAGTGCAAGCCCTCGTAGTTAATTACATCATAGAAAATCAGAGTTTCCTATAAATACTCTTGATTAAATAGTAGTAGAAATTTTATTTAAGATTTCAAAGTTATATGTTAAAGGAGGGAAGGATTGGAATTTTCAATCAGGATTGGATCAAAATTGAAGATTTATTTCAAGAGTCAAAGGAGGAAGGGTAGGAAGCACCTGTGATTTTGAAACAATTCAGAAGTGGCCCAGTCTATCCTACGTGTTGGGCATGAATTTGATTGAAAGAAATTTAAATTTGAGTGATTAATTTTATTAGAAAGTTGGGATTCAATTCTTGGAGATTGAGGGCTTATAGCCTGAGTCTGCCTCAGAACCTAAGTCTAAAGTGGGTACTAAAAAGTAACCCAAACCTAACTAAAGTAGTGTAGATATGGGCTTACCCTAGCCTGGATTGGGGAGCCAGCTAGACCACCTAAGCGCTTTAAAACCATGGGTCTGATCTTTTAATGTTGAGTGGTAGGGATATTATTTAAGATAAATTTTTGAGAATAGGGCTGACATCTAGAGTATATCATAATTATCCGTTCGACTTATATTGGGTGTTTTATGCCTAAATAAATGCAATTATAGTTCAGACTCTTTTAAATTTATATCTAATGTAATGCATGCTAATTTACTCGATTAAATGTTTAAAATTTTAAATGAAGTAGAATTAAAAAGGCTTAAAATAAGTTTTATCCTAAAGATACACAGATCCCCCTGATAAAACTACACCCTCATAAGCCAGGTGGTCTGCCAAAACCCACTGGTGGGGAGGTGCCTATTAAAAGGAAAAGAAGAGTGCAACAAATATGCATGCAAACTCCTAGTGATCCCGACCTTACTTCTTAGATTTGTTAGAATTGTTATGTTCTCCTAAAAATTTTAATTTTGTTTAAGTAGAAGTAGTTTTAAACAAGTCTTTATGAGCCTACGATTGAATTCCAGGCTAAAACAAAAATGGCATGCATGTAAAAAGACTAGAAAAATAAATAATTCTACTACACAATCAATTAAATAAATAAATTAAATTAATTACTCAAATTGAATGTTCATATGGCAAGTGCCACTTAGTATTACGAACCAGGATCTATAGAAAAGTAAAGTGGTCGGGCACCACTAACACCACTAACAACAACTCAGATTCTAACTCCTAAAAGATAAGTGACTATGACAATTGGGATTCTTCTCGACTTCCACTTTTTTTTTCTTTCCACAAGATTCTTGATCCATCCGTTTTGGATATCCAAATGAAAAGAAATTCCACCTTGGATGTGGTATTATCTTCTCTCTTTGGATATTTGAAAGGTTTCCTAACTTGGTCTTTCAAATGAAGGAAGACTGTCCCCTTAAGGATGTCTTCTCCTCTTTAGAATCCAAGTTGGATATTAATTTCCTATCTCAAATATCACTTTAAACATTTATGATACAAATAGCATTAAATTACATTTGAATATAAAAGAAAAATCTAGACTCAACAACTTGTAGGATTATCCTAATAAATAATAATTAATTAATTCTAAGCAGTTAATATTTGAAATTTAAAATACATGATTATAGCCAAACTTGGCAATGCTCTTTTTAATTTAAAGGGGGACTAAAGCATTTTGGAGCACCTGTACAAAGAATAATAATATTTGATTTATTTATTGCCCCGTTTACTTTAATTGCTCAATGTAAGCATGGATACCTGCAAAAGATTGAATTAGTATAAAGCATTCCTAACCTAAGGGTAGGTCTAACGCATAATCAAACACATGATAGAGTGCATAAAGTAAGTAAACAAACACATCAATTCTAAACTAGCAAACAACAAGCAGTAAAAATCAGTAAAAACTAGGTATGTAGTAGAAAAGTAAACAATTGCCTAGCCTAAGACTAGAGTTGGTTATCCTAGAAAACCATTTAAAGTGTGTGAGGTAGGTTGTGTGGTTTGGATATGTCCTAGGTGGGGAAATTAGTTAAAGTTATTTACCATTCTAGTTAGTTAAAAGGCTTTAGGAAGAATATTAATTAAGTGTTGAAATGATTAAATATTTAAAATTAATCAAAAAATATCAATGCTTGAAATCTCAGATTAATTTCAATTTAAAGTATTTAAAATTTTAAGAAATTTGATATATTATACATATTTTTTTATTTTATTTGAATTTATTTTGAATTTTTATAGTTTAAGGTTAATTATTATTTTTTAGGGGAAACCCATAGAGGGGCCTACGTGTTAATTTAAAATCAAAATTATAAGGTCCTTAAAGGGACCTCGAGCTTAACTACCACTCAAAAGAGCTACAAGCCAAAAAAAAAACCTAAAAGCTCATGGTCCCTACTAAGCCCAAGTATAAGAAAACTTAGGTACATTCTATGGTGCTCAAGGTTGAACACTGAAAAAAAGGGGAGATAATCCATATTAGCTCTCAGAATAAGCTACCTAATCCCAAACTGAATGAAGCAATTCAAAGCACAAAATGGATCTTGCAAAACAGAGAAAGGACCAAAACCAAAAAGTAGAATAAAAAAGGACGATTATAAAGAAGGAAAAAATACCACCCCTGAAAAGGTATAACGTCTTCTTACAAGAAAACAAAAAAAAATTAGTATAGTAAATAAAGGACCAGAGAGTACCCTTAAAAATAGCCCCAATCCAACCACTCCACACTCCAGAATAGACCTTCATCCACTAACTTAAGTACGAACCTCCCCCCAACATACCAGAGACAACCTGAATCACCCTAGAGCAATTCCGCAGAGCACCACCCCAAAAAACCCCACCAGCAAAAGCATGGGTAACAGTGAAAAGAGCAGAGATAATATGCCATCAAAAATCATAATTGATACATAAAGTATCCAACATAAACCAATAGAAACAAAAATATACACAAAAGATGCTCAAATAAATCTAATTAAAAAGATTAATACCATCAGAAATAGGCCTAGAAGAGTTCAGGAGAAAAAGCAACAAGCTGCCAACAATAAGAGGAATCTGGTAAAGCTCCATCCAACCCCACAACTTAAACCCATCCAAACAGCAGGTAATGGACATCGCATCCCAGAAGATACCAAGACCCCAC
This sequence comes from Dendrobium nobile, assembly GCA_022539455.1. NCBI lineage: Eukaryota > Viridiplantae > Streptophyta > Magnoliopsida > Asparagales > Orchidaceae > Dendrobium > Dendrobium nobile. Next base: position 36,629,238 of record CM039723.1, read on the forward strand.
CCAATCTCCAAGAAATAGTTAAAGCAACACAACTTAATAACCCACACATCTAATATAGAAAACCCAGAATTCCATAGGTTAACATCAGGCTGAGCGAAATAAACCAAAACAAAATAATAATTAGCACTAGCACTTCTCCCAACCAAAAACCATGAGAGAATCCGTAGGCCAATCAACAACCCAGGGCAAAACCTCACCCAAAACCAAGAGAGTTCAATATACGCCAAACCCAAAAAGTGCACCATTATAACCCAACACCCCATTAAACTCCCTAAGCCACCAATCCAGAGCCTAACCAACATCAAGGGAAAGAGGCCATCAAGCAGGCAAACCGTCAAAACCAGGTAGAAACCAGAGCTCCTCCCAGAACCATAATGGCCAAAACCATAAAGAAATGAGACCTCCAAAACCTCATGACCACCCACCAAACTGCAAGAAATCAGCAAGGGAAAAATAAGAGATCAATCCATCAAACTGAACCAACACAACAAAGCAGCACCAATTGAACGGAACCCAAAACTGAGAGGAAAAATAATTAAATCCTAACATAGGGAAAAGAAATTCTATCAAGTCTTAAAAGCCTCTAAGAGGTGCATGAGAATTGGCTTCCACAAAATCCTTAAAACCATCAATACCAGCACCAAACAAAGCTAACCACCTAGCACAAACATTACCATCTCTAAGCACCTGAGAGAACTCAATCTGAAAAAGAACCAATAACTACTTGATAGAACGAATAATATAAAAAGCCTCATGATCACAAGGAGCATCCACACCATTGAATAAGTATTGAATATTAAGGAGACACTCAACCTCAATAATAATATTGGAAATATGAAGGGACAAGAACCTATTTAACACATTGAGAATAGAAATAAAAATAGCCAAATGAGGATTACCTTTAGAAGGCCCACAAAACCAAGAATAACATTACCATCACCATCTCTGATGATGCCACCATAACCCAAAGTATTATTGTCCACCTCAGTGCCAACATTCAACTTGAAAAAGCCCAATCTCAGATTAAGCCAAAAAACTAGACGAGGACTGGAAGTAGAGGAAGTCAACTGCAACTTGAGACCAAGGTCAGCATTAACATGATAACAATGTTTAAAACCTTTCATAGAAATTAAGTTAATCAAAACCAGGCTAAATAATTTATGTTTCACATTGTGAATAACCCTGGAAGAGTCCATCTTAGTACCATTGAAGACAGAGTTGTTTCTTTCCAACCAAAGATACCAAAGAATAAGGGAAGAAATGACATTCCTAATATGACCTTTAAAATTCTCAAACCAAGCCTTAAGGAGATCATAAATGGATATGTTCCCCTTAAAAGTATTTAATTTAAAGATATCATCAAAGTAGCACGAAGTTTTAACTGCAATAGGCCCCGACACAAAAACATGATGCATGCTTTCAAAATGGAAACAACATTGGCAGTTAGAAGGAATGACAAAGCCTCTTTTAGTCAAATTGTCATCCGTAGGAATAAATCTATTTAAAATTCTCCAAACAAAGGTAGAAGCTGTAGAGGGGTTACTTTTATGCCAAATCCTAGAATAAAAGAAATTAACATCTTTTTAATTTTAAAATCATGCCAAGCATCTTTTAATCTGAACAAACCATCATTAGCTAACTTACAAAAAAAAATATCTTTAGTATCAACGTTAATAGGAATAGTGAGGATTTTTTTAATAATGCAATTAGGAACCACCTCAGCAAGCTTATCATAATTCCAATAGTTATCAGTGAAAAAGTAATTAACCTTAACATTTGCATTGGAAGTAGAATTAAGAAGAGAATCAATATAAATAGAATTCAACCATTGATCCTGCCAAAAAACCATATTACCATTACCAAGACCCCAAGAGAGATGAAGCTCTACATCCCACTTAATCTTACACAACCTTTGCCAAACTTTAGAATTGCTGACATTAACAGAAATAGTAGAAGGATGCTTCCCAACATTTTAACTTAGAGTACATAAATTGAGCCCATAAAGATGAATAAGCATGGAAATTGAACCATATTTTTAAGAAAATTCCTGGGCCAGTTCAGCCATAGTTTACAACCAAGGCCACCCTCTTTTAAAGTACCACAACACTTGTCCCACGAGGCCCAAGTAATTTTAGTGTTACTAGAAGAACCTTTCCAAAAAAACTTGTTAAGGATAATATCAATACAGTTACACACCCATTTAGTGGGGAGCATAGTTTGAAAAGAATAAATAGGAAGAGAACAAAGCACACTTTTAATGAGAGTAATCCTACTCCCATAACTCAAAAACTTAGACTCCCATGACATGAGTTTGTACTGAACTGAAGAAATTAAATCATTAAACATGTAGGATTTTTTTTTACCTTTAAATAGAGGAATACCAAAAACTTGATAGGAAGCTGCCCATGCATAAAACTAGTCAAATCCTTAATAATCAAGATACGATTCCTCTTCATATTCTTAGAAATAATGGAATAACTTTTGTGATTATTTAAGGCAAACTGCTAACAGTGTAAAAATCATGGAAAAAATCCATAAGTTTATTAATATTATTATGAGAAGCATTCAAAAAAATGATAAAATCATCATCAAAACATAGGTGAGAAAAAGGGAACCCCCCTTGGTCCTGAAATACATGTTGGTGTGAACATAAAACATGTTAGCAATACTCCTAGTCATATAATCAATAGCAAAAATGAAAAGCGCAGGGGACATTGGGTCACCTTGCCTTAAACCATAAGATGAATTGAAAAAACCAGCACTCTTTCCATTAATAAGCAAAGAAAAATAGGCTCCCTCAATAGAATTTTTAATCATATTAATAAATACTAAATTAAACCCAAAAGAATGAAGGATGTTATAAATAAATTGCCAACTAATATTATCATAAGCTTTGAAAATGTCCAGCTTGAGAATGGAATTACTACCCTTCACCTTAATATCCAAATCATGATAAAATTCTTAGGCAAGCAAAATATTGTCATAGATAGAGCGACCATAAACAAAACCCATTTGAAACTGAGAAATAATCTTAGGAAGAACATTGAATAAACAAGACATAAAAATTTTAGAAAGCAATTTATTGAAAAAAATGCAAAGACTAATAGGTCTGTAATCATCCCAATTATTTGTATTATTCTTCTTAGGGATGAGCACAATAGAAGTCGAAGCAAAAAACTTAGGCATAGGAATACCAGCAAAGAAAACCAAAAAGCAGCATAAAGATCATCCTTAATAATATCCCAAGATTTTTGAAAAAAAATTAGTAGTAAAACCATCAGGACTAGCCACAGAGTTACCGTTCATGTGAAAAATAATATCTTTTAATTCCTCAATCGAAGGGGAGCTAGTAAGCATGTCATTATCTTCCTCAGAAATAAAAGAGGGGATAATGCTAGGATTAAGCAAATTACTAGGTTTAAAGTCCTTATTAAGCTTATTTTTAAAGTGATGAATAGCCAACATGGAAATTTCCTCGCCATTCTTAGTAATAGAACTATCATCACAAACAATTTTCAAGATAGAGTTAGAAGCACGTTTACGATTAACCAAACCATGAAAATACTTAGTATTATTATTACCCTCCACCAAATACTCAGCAGCGGCCTTTTGTTTCCAAAAAGTCTCTTCTTGATCCTGAAGATTTCAAAGATTAGATTTAGCCTCTCTAAGAGAAGCTATATTGGCCTCAGAAGGAATGTTTTTGACACATACTATCACAATTAATAACCATCCCTTCAACATTTAAAATATTAGTGAAAATATTTTTGAAAACATTATGATTCAACAAATTTAAAAGCTGCTTAAGCTATTTCAAGTTAAACCAGAGTCTTTTTATACCCCCAATAGAATTGTCAGTATGTAAACTAGCATTCAAATTCTCTTGAACAATACCAAAAAAGGAATCATGTTGGAGCCACATATTTTGAAAATGAAATTGAGAAACAGCATTAACCTGTCTAGTATTAAGAGCAAGAAGTAAAGGAGAATGATCAAAAAGAGTACGACTAAGATGCTCAATAGAAATAGTGCTAAAAAAATTATCCAGTTATCATTGAATAAAATACGATCCAATCTTTGCCAAATGTGACCTCTTTGCCAAGTAAATGGATTTCCCAAAATACCAATGTCAATAACATTACAGTCAATAATCATATTACTAAAATCTTCCATAGAATAAGAATTAGAAAAAGAACCCCCGGAACGCTCGGTAGGATTAGAGATAGTATTAAAATCACCCCCACCATCCAAGGACCATGATACATATTATGAAAATCCGTTAATTGCTCCCACAAAACTTTCCTCAAGCGACGGGAAGAAACTGCATAAATGAAAGAGGCACAACATTTAACATTTAAAACATCTATATGATAATGAAGCACTTGAGTAAAATTACCAAGAACATCAATATGAGTTGAATCTTTCTAGAAAACCCAAATCTTATTAGCACAATTAGCCATAGAATGCTTAAAACCAAGAAATCTAACAGTACTAAGTAACTTAGAAACATTAACAAGTGGTTCAAGCAAGAGCAAAATGGAAATATCATGAATACGACAAAGATTCTTAACCCACACCCGAGAGGAGGCACACCCAATGCTCTTCACATTCCAAATGAGTGATTTAAACATAATAAACCAAAAATTAGTAACTAGTTTGAGAGCGGGTAATTCTACCAGGTTTTAAAACAATATCAATATTCCTGCTCGATTGTAACATGTGAATCTTGCTCTTCCTACCACGTTTACCTTGCCCTTTAACAAAGCTAATGTCAAATTTACCTCTAGAAAAACATTTAGCATAAAATTCAAGGTCCTCAATATCAATAAGATTATCATAGCATATTTTAGTAAAAGTAGGGGACTTACATTCAGGATTCTCACTTATACCATTACCTTTATGAGGAAGCTCTCCTTCCTCCAGCAATTCTTCCTCCTCCTTCTCCCTATTATTCTAACCAAGCTCAGTATTTACAATTTCTACTAATTCCTTCTGACTAGTACCAACATGGCTGACAGAAATAAATTAGAGATTAGATGTAGCCAGTTCTTGATTAAGCTTAGAATAAAAACAATCATTTACAGTAACAGGTAAATTAGCATTTAAAGAGCAATTCATAGTGGGTAAAACAGGATTAGGATTATTTAAAGAGATAAAATCATTCAACCCTTGATTTTTCTATATGATACCAACAGAAGGTGAGTCATCCTCATTACCACTAATCTCAACCTGTTTAGAAAGAGAATCCTCTAGGGAGGAATCAGCTATTAGAGGAGTACAATTCGAAATAGCTAAGGGGTCATTCATACTGTTAAGATAACCATTCACAGCAAGAGGTAAGGGCACATCATTTGACTTCAAAATAATTCCATCATTTTCTGCATGATCCAAGCTATCATTACCATTAGGAGCAACATGATGTAAGATTTCATTATCAGAAGTATCAACAACCTTTTTTTGATATTTTTTGGACCCAACATTAACTTTGCAAAGATGAGGGTGCAATCTATATCAATTCTTAAAAGCATGGCCAAGCATTTTACAGTGTGAGTAGAATATAAGTAAATTTTCAAATTCTACCTTTTGAAAGTATAGAAAACACTACCAAATTGAAAATCCTTTCACGTCTGGAAACTCCAAGGTTATTTAGGGTTTCCATTCTTGCATTCGTCCCTCTCATTTTCCTTGCTTTTTGTTTCATTTTTTGCTGGATTTTTTCATTCTTTCGCTTTGTTTGTGTTCGGTCATTGCTTTATTTTGAGTTTTTTTGTTCAGTTTTCCTTCGAGAGATGATGACATCCGATTGCTGGCTTTACTGGTGGTCGCTCGATCTTTCAAGGATGTTGTCTCTGGATCATCTTCTTCTGCTTCTAAGCTTAATTTTGTGTAGTCATCTTTTAAGGGTTATCCAGCTCTTCTACTCAATGACTCAGTTTTTTCTCAGCTTGCAGCCCCTTTTAGCCTTACTCTGGTACGTAAATTTATGTTATGTCGCCCTAATCCAGACATGATCCGAAATTTTTTTGTGAATTTGAAATTATCTAGTTCATTTCATCTCAGTTTGCTAGATCTGAGACATGTTGCTATTCAATAAATGAATGATTTGGATTATAGTTAGATCTTTGCTCGTAGATCTTACTACATTTGAGGGTGCCAACAGTGTCTCCTTAAATGGATGCCTAACTTTGATGTGCGAGAGGAGTCTCCTATTACATCGGTTTTGATTGCTTTTCCTAATTTGAGATTACATTTTTTAATACGCAAGTTTTGTTTGGTCTTGCATCTATTTTAAGAATGACTTTATAAAATGATCAAGCCACAGCTTCCATCTCTCAGCCCTCTATTGCCCGTATCCTTGTGGAACTTGATGTTTCCAAAAAACATCCATCAAGGGTTTGGTTTGGATCGGAGCTTAACGATTTAAGGTTAATTATGTTATGTATATTATTAAAATATTTCAAAAATTAAATTGAATTAATTCTTAAAAATTTATGAACTTTTAAGGTTATTTGAAAAATTTTCTTAAAGTCTTTAAAATTGTTTTGAATTTAATTTTAATTAACTATTAATTAAATAACTAAATATTTACTTAAATAATTTAAATAATTTAAAATATCTTAGATATTTTAAATTGAACTTAATGTTAAAATATTTGAATTATATTTTTTTATTAATTAAATTTTTTTAAAATGACTTTGAAATATATATATATATATATATATTAAAATACATAATTAAATATTAAAAAAATAAATGTTTTGAAATTATTTAAAATATATCTAATATTCTAAATAATCTTAATTTTAAATTGAAGAAAATCATTTTTCAAAAATTATTATGTATAAAACTTAGGTTTTTTATTTAAAATTAATTTATAATATTTTTTATAATTTTTTAATATTAAAATAAATTTTAAAATAATTTAAAATCAATTTTAAAGGGTGGCAGCGGTAGCGACGACAGAATGCCTCATAGCATGAACAGATTTGAGGGATCCGACCATAGCCAATCATTAGATGGCAGAGCAATGATTGTGCCGCCGTTGATGATTGGGGAAATGATACTGTGGAACACGATATCCTTAAACTGCTTCGGACGACGTGGCAAGCCGTCTAATCTTCTACCATATAAAACCAATGACTCAGATCAGATCTCGCAGTTTGATCTCATAGAGATGGATCAAATGATGAGATTTTGATCATGTGGTCTGGATCAAGGGCCCAGATGTCGTAAGTCGAGGTTTCGATCCACTAGAGGGTTCTTGCAGTCAGACAGGGCACAGAACGCCTCAATCTAAACTGCTGATCACGAGATCAATGGTTTAGATCTTGGGTATTAAGAAATAGACGTAAACCATAGCCCTAGTTCAAAAATTTTCTTATACTAGATATTTAATCAATAAAAATCTTTAAAATTTTAATATATATTTATTTAATGAACAGAAAACATGGGGAATATTTCAAACAATTTGAAAATAGCTTTTTAGAAAGGTATTTTAGCCTAAGTGTTGCTACCAAGGATTTAAGATTTCACCTTGATAAGGGACAGTTTGGACAGTTTATGGACTTACTGCATTTGTAGACTATCCATGCTCCATTATGTAGAAGAAACTTTTTCTTAAGAATGTCTGGACCGATGGAAAATCAGCTTGGATGGACTAAGCCATGGTTCAACAAAATCTGACCACCGGTGAGATTTAACCGGTGAGATTTTTGTTGGAGAGGTTGGAGAATGTCTGAGAAGCTCAAATTTGCTAAGAACTAGACTTGAAGTGGCTAGGATAGAAAGAGAGTACTAGGGTTAGAAAGAACCCTCAAATTAGGGTTTTACCCTATTCAATTCATTCCAGGTTGAATGGTGGGCAAAGATCGCTTGAGTGAACTCTCAAATGGATGCCATCTATCCAAGGAGTGGTTGGGTGTAAGGCATCAAAGGAAAAAGGCACAAATGAGGTGAAAATCCCCTTTTGTCCTTTAGTCCACATGGGAATGAATGAGAGCCATTTGATTTTGATCTTAGGGTTCAGAGTAGTCTTAGGAAGGTTCTAAAACATGGCTAAGCTGCTGGAAAGGTTTAAATTTGTGGGATAGAGCTTAAGGTTGGTTATGGCCATGTTTGACACACCTAAGGCCTTGGTTTGATTGTTTGACCAGTCCAATTTTCCGTATGGACTAGTGATGTGGCATGGGCAAGAGTTTAGGAGCTGGTTAGATGCATTAAACCTAATGTCCCAAGAGTGAATATGTGTTTAAAGGTACTTGTCCACTTCAAAGCACTTTGGGGTCTTTTTGACTGAGTTGACCAGTCAACAAATCTACATGGCTAAATGAGGTGGCACACAAATAGTATCTAATGTTCATATGATAGGTTACAAATGGTCCTAAAGGGTAAAGCAATTGGATAGTGCATATATGGAAAGATTTGACCATGAATTGAAGTTTGACCTTGGTGTGATTTGACTTCAAATAAGTTTGAATGGATTTGACTGAAGTTTTGATATGGGTTTGAGAGCTTGAATGGGTTAAATATGTCAAATAGATTGAAGTGACACATTTAAAGCCTTAAGGGGTAATTGGGTCAAAAGGTTGTTGACCTCATTTTTGTATGAAGTCACTAAGGCACTTCCAAACTCCAGATCGATCCTAGATCCTAGGATCCACTCTAGACTTTAAGATTCTTTCCTAGATCCAGACTTTAGGGCCTACTCTAGACTTTAAGATTCTTTCATAGAGCCAGACCTTAGGGCCTACTCTAGAGCTTAAGATTCTTTCCTAGAGCCAGACTTTAGGGCCTACTCTAGAGCTTAAGATTCTTTCCTAGAGCCATACTTTAGGGCCTACTCTAGAGCTTAGGGTTCTTTTATATTTCAAATTCTAGAGCCCCTCTAGATCCCAAATCCTAGAACCCCTCTAGATCCTAGGACCAATCTAGACTCAAATCAATCCCTACCTTTGATCAACTCCGACCTCAAATCAATCCCTACCTTTGATTAATTCCAACTTCAAGCCAATCCCTACCCTTGATCAATTCAAATCTCAAGCTTCATTCAATTGAAATCAAAATTAATCCAAGCTTCAAGTATATCCAAACTTTGATCTAATCCACTTGAGAATCCAAACTTCAACCTAGACTTTGATCCCACCTTTAATCTAGCTTTGACCTTATCCATTCATTAACAACCACAACATGATTTTAAATGATTTGGATACTTAAATATTAATCATTTAATCTTAAAATCCATTCCAAATCCAGAAATCCAGACTCAAATCCAAAGTCTTAAGGCCCTATCCTAAAGACCTTTTTCAAAGACTTTTCAAACATTTCAAAACCCAGTCAAATGGCCTCTGATTCAAGATCTATCACTTACAAAGTGATAAGACATGTCTCTAGAGGTTACCCTCCAATTTTGAGCCCATTCTGAGGTCCCTAACCCCAGAATCTGACTTAAAATTCAAAGGCTATAAAACCTTCAAATATTTACAGCCTATGCCATTGCACCTAACACCTTGAAGATTTTGATCTTGGAGCCCTTATCAAAGCCTTCAATCACTTCCAAACCCTTGATTCTAACCAATTGAGCAGTAAACTGCATTTTTCAGACCCATTTTTTACCCTAGTTGACCAATGGGTCAAAATTGACCAAAATACCCCTATGGGATTTCAAATGCCCATTTCAACTCAAATCAACTCCCAATTCTTTGAAACCACTTTCAATGAGTTTCAAATATCAAACCCAACTTGTTGAACCCAAACCCAGACCTTGGGTCAACCTGGTTGATCAAGTCAACCAAGTTTGACCAATTAACCCATACACCCCTTCCCCTTCAAATCTTTGAATCAAGTCTATTCCAAATCCTTTTGAATGCAAGGGATGACCCCTTGGGTACCCAAGAGACCTCTCTTGGAGACCCAAGCCTTGGGCTCACTTGGGTTAGCCATATGGCTTGACCCAAGTGACCAAAGAGAGGCCTTCCTTGAGCCATCTCTTAACCTTAATCAAATTGAATCCAAATTAAGGTGTCATTGCGTTCCCATTGACCCAATGCACCTTCCTTGACCAGCCCAACCCTTGGGCTAACTTGGGTCAAGAGTTAGGCTAACCTAAAGTGCCCAAGATCACTTGGGATTGAGCCAATTCTTTACCTAAGCCCAATTGAACTTGATCAACACCTCCCATAGGTGGCCCTAGGTCCAACACACCTCCTCCAGCCAGCCCATGCTTTGGGTTAACCTGGGTCAGGTTTTAGGCTAACCTAAATTAGCCAAAAACACATGGACCCAAGCCATCTTCAAACCCAGATCAAATCGGACCCAATGGCCACTTGCGTTAGGTCCACCAGACCCAGACCCACTTCCCACCTCAAGCCTAAGGTTTGACCTGACCTGGGTTGAGCCCAAATCGACCCGAACCGAGTAGATTTGGATCAACCCGAGCCATCTTTTAACCCAGACCAAATTGGATCCAATTGCCACTTGCATTAGGTGCACCAGACCCAGACCTATCTCCCATACCAAACCCAGGGTCTGACTTGACCTAGATCGAGCTCAATTCGACTCGAACCAAGCAGTTTTGGGTCCAACCCAGCCACCAATTCAATCCAAACATTCCCAGGCCAAATTGACTCCACCCTCGACTCCAGCATGTCCACATCGGCCTCCCCCAGTCAACCCGACCAAAACCATGGCCGGCGGCGGTCGGAACCAATGGAAAAAGAGTTCCGGTGGTCCCCCCAGATAACACCTGGTTCAAGGTTGCTGCCCACTGGTTTGATCCCCACGGTCTCCTTAGGACGTCGCCATCTTCCACCTGGCAGAAATCCGAGCCCTCTCCAGCTCAATCTCGGTCGTCCAAGCTTACGAAAGGTGGCTGAATAGGCTCGAGCTCCCAAGACCGCCAGAAGCATCGACATTCATTTGAAATCATTTCCCAGAGCTTCTTGGACCTCCCAGACGCTCCCTTCGAGCTCCCAGATCGATCCCTTCACCCGTTCGAGCAAGCGCCCGTGAAAGCTTTCGGCATCCCGCTCAAAGTCACACCTCCGACCGTCCTCCAGTCCCGACGTCTGAAGGAGATCAGTTCGCCATCATCCCTTGAAGCTTCCTGATAGAGAAGCTCATTCGTTGAGACCTTCTCTGCGGTAATCCCTTCATCCCGAGCTCCCTAACTAGGTAGTCCGGTCAAGTGTAAAGGAAACCTTCACTCCAACGGATCTCCACCGTTGGATTGAAGGTTTCCACTGTCCTGATCCTCCCTGTGAAATTTCATCGAAGTTCACCTGCGGGATCGCCCGGATCACGCTGGAGAAGCTTTACGGTCTCGGTTGTGCAGGAGGTTGAAGACGAAATCTCAGCCGTTGATTTCGATCAACGGCTCGGATTAGATCCCGCGTTATCGGAGCGCGTTGAATCCCAGCCGTCCGATCCCCCATCCAATGGCTGTGGTTAATCCGATCGTTAACAGTTAGCGCCAATGATTGCCTAGCCAATCAGCGTGCGGCGCGTGTAAAGGCAGCGCCGACTGTGTAATGGTCGAATTAATAATTCCAGAAATTCTAGGGAACTTTAAAAATTCATAACTCCCTCCACACTTGTCCAAATTAGGTGTTCTTAGGCTCATTGGAAAGGTCTCAGGGAGATCTACAAAAGCTTTATGGTCCCAGGCCCTGGTTAGGTCAGTGTTAGGCTTAATTTCAATTTCAGCATTTTTTTAATTTCTTTAATTACTCTTTAAATACAAGTTCACCAGGCATGGAATTTTGGGAGATTGACATTGAACATGTTTTTGACATGTCGAAATTTTATCTCCCCATTTTAAGATGTTCAAGGGCTTTTTTCCCCAAATTTTAAGTTTAAGGGTCATGGTTTGACCCTTAAATTCAAAATGGGGTATAGACCTATCCAATGGGATTTAGGGTGTGATTTTTTGTGTGCTGATGATGTGTAGGATAAGGAGTGTAGAACCACAGATTTTTTCCCAATCCAAGCTTAGGATAGACCCCTATAATGATTTGAAGGTGACTTAGAGCTCACCTTGGGTGGTTTAGTTAACCACCTTAGAGTACTCCATTTGAGCTCAAATTTGGTGGGTTTTATTCTTTAGGGTTAGGTGATCTTATGGTCAAAATTCATCAAATTCGGAGTTCATTTGGTTCCCCAAGTAGGAGCCTCAAAAATCCTTCCTAGAAATGGCCTATTAACCCTAATCAATTGATAATGAACTTTCCTTAACTTATGAAATCCATTAAAATGTTTATAATTGTTCCTAATTAATCCCCTAATCAATAATAATTGAAACCCTTTTAAATTGATTTCTAGATTTGTCTTGGTTTAGTCCTTAGGTAAAATCAAGGGTTAACCACCTTTATTAATCCCAAAAACATTAAAAATCCCAAAATGGCTTTAAACACTTGTTGATCTGTCCTTAGGTCATTTATGACCTTTGGAATTGATCCCAAGGAGTTCAGGGTTCATTTGGGTTCAAATCCTTAAGCAGCCCCTTAGTTGTAATAATTTGGTAACCCCTACGAATATGTATAACTTTTAAAATCCATTATTAAATATAGGAAAATTTAGATTAATTAAGCTCAATGGCTAATGATTCCAATTAGAATCTACTACTCCCTAAAAATATGAAATCTACATAATTTGATCAAAATCAAGGACTCAACATCTTAGGTGACCTTAGGTCAAATAGGGCTAAAACTTCTAAAAATCATAACTTTTTGTAGAAAACTCCAAATTGAATGTACCACCTGTATTTATTGAAAATTTGAAACCCTTAAGATTAACTCTAGTTTTGAAATTTAAATTTTGACCCCTCAGTTAACGTACCCGGATAATCCTTTAAAATCTGTTAACTCCTCCAAATTCTAAAATTCTCTTCATAGGTTATTAAAATTTTCAACCAACCCATTAAAATCAGTAATCAACTCCCCTTAATATTAATTCACTCCTTTAATTCCAACCAATTTAAAATAACTTAATTAACCCCGATTGCTATTGGGTAACCCATACCTACGAGGCTATTAGCTTAGCCCCAATGAAGGTGAAATAAACTTCACGGCCTCGGTGTGAAACAAAGGTAATAATCAATTAGCTTTTAAAACACATTTAATTAAAGTTCCTAATTCATTAATACTTAAAGTTTAACTTAAATCCCCCTATTAAGACTTAACAAACCTAGACTTTTAGATAACTTTGATTAATCACCTAACTTAGGATTTACCCCAGCCACACGACCTTTTACACACACTTTAGATGATGTGCTAGCACAACCAACTCTAGATCTAGGTTAGGCCAGTGTTTACTTTACTGCTGTGTGTAGAATTTTTTGCAGTTTTCAATGCATGTTGGGGATGAAATTGCTTTGCTGTGTCTGCTTACCTTTTTGCACTCTGTGGATGGACTGATGTGTTTGGCGACTAGATTACCCTTAGGTTAGGTTCGATCTGGATGTTCACATAGTTTTCTGCAGGTGGTCACGCTCATGCAGGGCAGTAAAAGGGGGCTAAATAAATAAAAAAATATTAATTGTTATAAATGCTTGCACAGGTGCTTCAGCTGCTAAAGCCCCCAAATAAAAAGAGCGTGGCCAGTGTGTTTTACTTTCTTTTCTGCACATATATAATTGCTTGGGAATATGTCTTCTTTGATTAATTAACTGCTCAGGATAACCTTGCAGGAGAGTCTAGATTTTATTTTCAAATAAATGTAATTTGTATAATTATCAAGTGTTGTGAAAGTTAATTTTGAGTTGGGATACATAGGTCCAAAGCTTGGATTCCAAAGAGGAAAGGATGCCCTTTTGGGAAGTATTCCTTTTTCCATTTGGAAATCCAAATTTGGATCACACTTTTTCTATACCCAAAGAGGAAAGAGTGGCCTTCCCCTTCAAAGGGAAGTGCCCTCTTATCCATTTGGGTAGTTTACCATGAAGAATCCAAGGAGTTTGAAGAAAAGGAGTCCAAAGAAGAACAAGATTGAAGATTTGAGATTGAGAGTATCCCACTCAAAACTACTTGCGTCATTACTAGGTTTAGAATCCAGGTTGTTGTCAGTGGTGCCCGGCCACTTTACTTTCTGTAAAATTCTGGTTTATAATAAGCAAGACAACTTTGTCTATGGACATTTATTAATTAGTTAATTTATATTTGATGTGATGAATTGATTGCCTTTAGGACTGCATGCTTCTCTTAGTTTTTTGGCGATTGAGTGCCGCTTTTGTTTTCGCCTGGATACGTGAGAATCGTGAGGGTGTGAAAGTTTTCTACTCAAAATTTTAAATGTCTAAAATTTTAGTGAGTCTAAATAACATAGAAAGATAACGAATCTAGGGAATTAGCCGGGGATCGACCCCGGGGTCGCATGCATATTTCTGCATCATTCTCTCCTTGTTTTAGACCCTTCCCCGCCTGCGGGTAGAGTCCGGATAGTCTAACCTATGAGGATGAGGTGCCGGACGTGGGGAAGTCCAGTCTTCTAAAAAATTATTTTATAAGCCTATTTTTAAAATTTCAAGCATATTTGATTTGGAAGTTATTGACCAGCATGCATTGCATTAGATACAAATTAAAAGAGTCAAAATTTTAATTACATCAGTTTTAGCATTTTAGCACCCAACATAAGTCGAAGGGGCCAATTAGGAAAATCTCTAGATGTCGGCCCCAACTCTCCAAAACTTTAAGTACAATGTCCCTACCACTCTTTCATAAAAGACCGGACTCATCTTTTATAAATCGATTAGGTGGTTAGCTGGCTCCGCAATCCAGGCCGGGGTAAGTCCAGGCATTGCACTGCATTAGTTAGGTTCGGATGACTGTGGTCTAGTGTCCAAATTAGATTTAGGATCCGGGGCAGATCTTTAATTATAAGACCCCAAATTTCAGGAATATAATCCCAAATTTCTAATAAAATGCTCAACTTCAATTAAAGTTTTCTTTCAATCCTAAAATATAAAGCACAACACTCAGATTAAGTAGGGACACTTCCGGATGGTTCTGGAATCTCAAGGTGTCCCCTACCATTCCTCCCTCGATTCTGTTAAAAAATGTTCAATCTTGATCCATTCCCTTTTGATTTTCTAAAAGATCCTATTCACTTTTTAATATCACTCCTATAAAATTTAACAAAATTTCATTCTTATTTTAATCGAGAGTTTTTGTAGGGGACTCTGTCTCCCTTCAATGTAATTAACTACGAGGGCTTGCGCTCGTAGGAAATTTGGAACCACACACACCTAATTTCAAAATTAATCTTTAAAAAAAAATCTTTTTAGATTTCTTTGGGAAAAGTTAAAGAACGATTGTCGTTATGATATTAAAAGAATTATCATTGAAAGGTGTTATCTCCCTTTGGGGAGATACGTCCTTCTTTGATAAGGCTTTGAA
The DNA here is from genome assembly GCA_022539455.1 of Dendrobium nobile. Lineage (NCBI taxonomy): Eukaryota > Viridiplantae > Streptophyta > Magnoliopsida > Asparagales > Orchidaceae > Dendrobium > Dendrobium nobile. The sequence goes on from CM039723.1 coordinate 36,644,624, forward strand.
TATGAATTCGCCAATTATACCCCTTGAATATCATAACCGGATATTTAGTTGAACTTTACCTTGTCCCCTCGGGGCCGTGTAAAGTTCTCTTTAGAATCTAGCCATGATATTCAAGATGAATTTCATAATTCTAAGTCTGAACACCGTTATGGAATTTTATTTTCGTCCTTTGATGTGATATACTTTTTCGAACGAGTTGATTCGACTTCTAGAATTAGAGTTCAAACTCAATTTTAAAATTCCTAAAGAAAACTAATATTTTTCAAAACCCGTTTTCAAAATTCCACCAACAAAGGTGTTGACCTGATCAACTAAGTTAACGCAGGGGGTGGTTCAAGGCTCAACTAATTTGATTTGATATTCATAAATTATTGGAAGTAGTTCCAAGCAATTTTGAGTTCATTTGGTTTGAAATGTGTATTTGAATCCCTAAGGGGTATTTGGGTCATTTTGAGTTCTAGCCAACTGGGGGTCAAAAGGGGTCCACCACAGTGTAGTTTAAGGCTTAACAAATTATGATGAAGGATTTGGGTCTGATTAGAAGGTTTGGAGAAGGCTCCAAGGTTAAGATCCACTAGGTTGCAGGTCTAGTGGCATAGGCTATAAATATTTAATGGTTTTTATAGCTTTGGATTTAAATTTAATTTTTGGGGTTAGAGATCCCATAATGAGCTCAAATTTGGAGGGTTTCCTCTAGAGATATATCATATTAATATGTAATTGATAGAATCTAAAATAAGAGGTCCCTTGATTAGGTTTTTAAGCATTTAAAAAAATACTTGAGAAAGGCTTTCATGATAGAGCCTTTAACCTTGGATTCTGGGTTTGAAAATATGGATTTGATCATAGTGTCAAGATTGGTACTAGTGACCTCATACAAAAATGAAGTCAACAGTTTTATGAGCATCTGCTGTCTAGGTACCACATACTCTCATGAGGCCTTTTATATTAGCACACATACAAAATCATCAAAAGTCAAATTTAGGAACCCAAACAAGTTTGGGTCCCTTCTTATGAAAAGAAGAATATAATACATATGTGTTATGATGTGAATCATATAATTTGGGTTTCCATACCTAATGTGTACTATTGTGAACAGTGTAAGTGAGTGAAATGTTTCCTAACATGCCACATGAAAAGTATCTAACACCAGGAAAAGGGTTTATTATTCTATTCGAGTTATAGTGCCTGTTCTTAGGTTTCAAAACTTTTAGCTTTAGATCAGGTGTGGGTGTAGTTGTATTTTCAGATTCATCTATATATGTTTTAAAATCATTTTCAAGCAAGGTGTAGGATGCTTTCAATGAATCATGCTCAATGACGAATTCATAATGCCTTTTATTTAACTGATCAAGTAATGACATGTGATTTCTATTAATTTGGGCATGATCTTTAAGTAAAATTTTATGCTCTTTTTGCAAATTTAAAAGTTCCAATTTCAAGCTAGCATGCAATTTCTTAAGTTTCTTATATGATGCATGAATTTATTTAGAAACTTCAAGTAAATAATTTTAGGTTAGTTCACATACATCTTATTGGTCAGACTTACCAAGATGATCGTCCACCATTAAGCATAAATTTGTTGTCTCCTCTTCATCTTCAATCTCAGAAGAGTCAGATGTAGAATCTACCCAGAATGCATTTTGGAACTGCTTCTTATCCTTCCTAAACACTGGTTTCTCCTCACCCTTCACCTTTCTTGGGTGAGCCTTAAGTGTGGGACAATTAGTTGTTACATGTCCTGGCTTCCAGCATTCAAAGCAAACCATATCAAAAGAACTTTTAAAATTTTTGCTACCCTTACCTTTGTTCTATTTTTTATGGGGCTTTTGTTCCTTCCTTAGAAAGCTTTTGAATTATCTAGAGATTAAGGCAATATGATCACTTTTATACCCAAAAGAATTAGTCTCCATATTATTGGCCCTTAGCCCCATAGTTTTATCTTTCTTTTTCTCACCCGCATCAAGTTATCTTTGGTTCACTCCTTGCTCGTAAGCAATGAGTGATCCAAGTAAGTTATTAATAGAATAAGTATTCAAATCTTTAGATCCAGTTATTGCAGTAATCTTAGCATCAAAGGAAGAAGGCAAGCATCTCAAAAGTTTATTTACTTTTTTATAGTTAGTGAGTTCCCTTCCTAAGGCATGCAGTGAGGTGACGATTTGAGTAAACCTAGTATACATGTCATATATTGACTCAGTAGGTTTCATGTGAAAAAGTTCATACTCATGCAAAAAAAAATCAAACTAGATTGCTTAACTTCATTTGTTCCTTCAAAAGTAACACACAATCTATCCCAAATTGTTTTACCAGTAGCACAAGTTGAAGCACGCATGTAATCTTCTAATTTCAAAGCACAGAAAAAATTGTTCAAGCATTTTTCATTAAGTTGTGCTAAATTCGTATCATTATTCAGTAAAACGAAGATCAATTTTTATGCCCTTAATTTTACGTGATGGAGGTGAATAACCTTTTTAAACAAGCCTCCACATGCAATAGTCAATTGATTTTAAAAATATAGACAAGTGAGTTTTCCAAAAATCAAAATATATATTATCAAATAAAGGTGATTGGGTAATAAAATACCGTTCCATAATTTTATGATTATCAAAGTTAGCCAAGGATCAAAATTTAAAAGTTTTTAAAAACTCAATTTTATAAATCCCACTCTGATATCACTTGAAAGTTCATTAGGGATGTTAAGCCGTTGTGAACTAGCACGAGGCTTACTAAGTGGGCGGTGAATTGGTATTTTAAAATTTTCTCAAACAAAAAATATAATCTTAAACCAAACCAACATTCACCACAAGAAAATCAAAGTGTGGAAATTAAATATGGAAAAGCAGTAAGAATGAACACACAGAAATTTATAGTGGTTCGGTCAACTTGATCTACGGCACTCCCTGGAGCCTCTCCTCTGGGTATTGCAGTAAACACATTGACTCTTCTTTTTCTCCCACTGTAAGACGGAGAAGCCTATACAAACCTCCTTTCCATCGTCACAGGTAAGGAAGAGAACCCAACTCCATTGCTTCCTCTTGAAGTAGGTAGAGAACCTAACTCCTTTTGCTTCCTTCTGAAGTAGGCAGAGAACCTCGATCAATTACTGAAGTAAACCTCTCTCAAACCTCCAAGGAACTAGTGATGATGACCTGAGAAGATGACACAGATCCTTTCTTGAAGCAACCTTTGTGAATTCCCTCATAAACTCCCCCTCACAAGATCCTCTCTCTCCTTGCTATCCCTCTCATCTTGGCTCTCTCAGGTCAAGACAATAACAAAAGATACAATATTGGGAAAAGAAGAAGTCTTATATATAAAAGCTTTAAAATTGCTCTTAATTTTTAACAAACTGACATAGATCATCCTGTACAATCAATACAAATTTAGCTCAATTAGCTAGGATAATCTAGGGGTATTTAGAAAATTAAAGGATTTATTTATTCTGATTATCTAGGAAGATAAGATATCATCTCAAATGATTAGTTCAAAATCATTGAGTATCATCCAAAACATCACCCTGATTGCATGTCTGGATGATAAAAAATTGAATTGATCATCAATGATGATTTCGAGATCATCTTAGATGATTAGTTCCAAAAGTCAAATATTGTCCAGAACATAACCCTTATTACATGTCTGGATGGTGGAAAAATAATGGGCCATATCAGATAATTTAGGATTATATCAATAATTAGGATCATATCGGATGATTAGTGCGAAATAATACACATTATTTAGAACATCATTTTGTTCATGAAGGAAGAAATTAAAGTTTGTTTAAGTGATTATCCCGCACGATCCTGCGATTGTCAATGATGATATGATTGAGCAATCAAACATTAATTACTTCTTTAATTACCAAACTAATTCAGGAATAATTATACCGCATCATATAAGATGATGTCCTGGATGATGTTTTAAAATAAAACATGCCTAAAAAGATCTAACTACTAATTCTTTCTAATTTGAGCCTATCATCCTGGACAATGCTAATATCATTCAGGATGATTTTCTTAATTACGTCTCCCTTAACCAAGATGTTCTAATTAGGGTTTTTATTTTTAACTGATCATCCCAAACAATATGATCAAAAATAGAAAAACTCTAAACAGACAGAAATTTTCTCCCTAAGTGTGTGTGTACAAGGTTACTTAGCATCAAGACCCACTTTGTTATAATTGACTCATGAAAAAGAAAAAACCCTTGAGGTACACTTACAGACTGAGTCAATCCTAATTTACCCAATCTTGAGCTAGCTTAATTTGCAGTTTTTATCTTATGGACCTAAGATGTTAGTAGGCAAGGTAGTCGTAGAAAAAAAAAGTATAAGAAATTTTTGTTATCATCAAAATTATAATTCTTGAGTCCAGATTCACAACAGGAATAACCTCTGATATTGTGTGTGTACCTTTAGCATGCTCGTTGGGGCCCATTATGGAGTATAATCTTATATATACATAGGTTAATATGCTTATATGTGTACTTTTATAATTATGTGTATACATGTTTTAATACATGTGTGGGGGGCATTTTAAATATTTAGTGTTAATCAGTTTTATAGGAAATGTTGTGAATATGATTTCAGAGAATAGAATTTTGATGACAGCAAATATTCCTATTTTTCTACGACTGCCTTTCCTACTAACATTTCAAGTCCACAAGATCGAGTGCAACTCAAGCCAGCTCAAGATTAGGTAGAATAGGAATGAGTCAGTTTGTAATCTTTTACCTTTTCTTGAGTCAATTGTAAAGGATGTGATTCCTGATGTTAAGTAACCTTGCACACACATACTTGGAGGAAAAAAATTTATTTATTTGATTAGAGTTTTTTGTTTTGATCGCATCATCTAGGATTATCCAAATATCATCCTGGATGATCAGTTAAAAATAGAAATCCTAATTAGGGCATCCATATTAAGGTAGTTGTTATTAAGCGTATCATCTTGGATGATATTTGTATCAGCTGGGACGATAAGCTTAACCCAAAAAGAATCTGCTGTCAGAACTATTTAGGTATCTTTATTTTGGATATCAACCAGGGCATTGTCCTAGACAATACAATGCAATTATGCCTAAATTAATGTGGTAATTAAGGAAAGCAATTAAGGTTTGATTGCTCGATTATATCATCCTGGATAATCGCAGGATCTGCCGGGACGATCAGTTCAAAAACCTTAATTATTCCTAGACGATCAAACATAGGCCAGCTCTTATTCAGGGCAATTTTCTGGATAATATGCATCGATTTGAACTAATTATCTGAGATGATCATGAGATTAGCAAGGATGATCAAGCTATTTTACCATCTTCTAGACATCCATTCAGTGAGATGGTCTGGATGATATTCAATGATTTTTACTAATTAAATAGGACAATATACTATCAGCCTAAATGATATGAATAAAAAACCTTCTGATCTTCCTAAATCATCCTCGCTAATTGAGCTAAACTTGTATTGATCATACAAGATAATATTTATATCGTCCTGGAAGATAAAGTCGGTTTGTTGCAATTAAGAGCTATTCCAAAGCTGTTCTATTAATGGTCTCTTATTTCACCCAAGAGGGTATCTTTTGTTGATGTTCTGACCTGAGAGAGCCAAGTGGAGAGGGAGAGCAAGGGAGAGAGAGAGAGAGGATCTTGTGAGGGGGAGTTTGTGAGGGGTTTCATAAAGATTGCTCCAAGCAAGGATCTGTCATCGTATTCTCCAATCATCATCCTTAGTTCCTTGGGGGTTCTAGAGAGGTCTACTTCAGCATCTGATCAAGGTTCTCTACCTGCTTCAGAAGGAAGCAAAAGTTGGGTTCTCTTCCTACTTCTGGAGGAAACAAAAGGAGTTTGGTTCTTTGCCTCACTCGAGTTGGTGAAAAGGAGGTTTGTAAAGGCTTCTCCACCTTGCTATGGGGGCAAAAGAAGAGACACTGAGTTTAGTACAACACTTGTAGAGCACCTTTAGGGAGTGGACGTAGGTCAAGTTGATTGAACCACTATAAATTTTTATGTTCTTTATTACTACTTCCATATTAAATTTTCGCACTTTGATTTGTATGGTGAATCTTAATTTTTGCTTTAAGATTGTGTTATGATTGAATTATTTTTTTAAAATACCAATTCACTCCCCCTCTTGGTTATCCTTGGGACTACTTCATAAGGGCTTAACATCCCAAATAAACTTTAAAGTAGTATCAAAGCGGGATTCATAAAATTGAGTTTTTGAAAACTTTTGAATTTTGATCCATTGCTAACTCTGGTAATCATAATACTACGGATGGTTATTCTATTACCCAACCACCTTTGTTTGACAATATTCCTTTTGATTTTTAAAAAACTCGCATGTCTATATTTTTACAATTGATTGACTATCGTATGTTGAAGCTTGTTAAAGATTATTATACACCTCCTTCACGTGAAATTAATGGCATTAAAACTTAACTTCCTTTTACTGAATGGACTTTTGATGAAAGATATTTAGCACAACTTAATGCAAAATATTTAAACCTTTTTTTGTGCTTTGAAATCTGAAGATTATATACGTGTATTAACTTATGCAATTGGTAAAAAAAATTGGGCTAGATTGTGTATTACTTATGAAGGAACTAATAAAGTTAAACAATCTAGGTTGAATATTTTGTTGCATGTCTGCGAACTTTTTTTGAATGAAATCTACTGAATTAATTTTCTATATGTATACTAGGTTTACTCAAATTGTCACCATATTAAATGCTTTAGGAAGAGAGCTAACTAACAATAAAAAAGTGAATAAAATATTAAGATGCTTGCCTTCCTCTTTTGATGCTAAGATTACTGCAATTACTGAATCTAAAGATTTGAATACTTATTTAATTAGTTCTTTACTTGGATCACTCATTTTGATGCAGGTGAGAAAAAGAAAGAGAAAATTGTGGCACTGAAGGCCAACAAAATAGACATTAATTCTTTTGGGTCTGAAAGTGATGATGTTTCCTTAATCACGAGGCAATTTAAAACCTTTCTAAGGTAGAATCTTAAGTACCATCAGAAATCAAACAAAGATAAGGATAGAAGAAATTATAAAAGTTATTCTATTGTTGTTTGTTTTGAATATAGGAAGTCTGGACATGTTAAAGTTGATTATCATAAACTTAATGAGCACCCATGCAAGGAGAAGGGTGAGGAGAAACCAAAGTATAGGAAGGACAAGAAGCGGTTCCAAAAGGCGTTCTAAGCAGATTCTGTATATGACTCATCTGAGACTAAAGCTGAAGAGGAGACAATAAACTTGTTCTTAATGGGTAATCATCTTAGTCAGTCTGATCAAGAAGAGGTATGTGAACTAACCTATGATCAATTACTTAAAGTTTGTGATAACATTAATGCATCATATAGGAAACTTAAGAAAACTCATGCTAGTCTAAAATTGGAAATTTTAAATTTACAAAAAGAGAATGAAATTTTAGTAAAGATCATGCTCAAATTAATAGCAATCACATGGCATTACTTGATGAGTTTTATGAGTTGAATAAAAAGCCTTCTGAATTGATTGTTGAGCATTATTCTTCGAAAGCATCGTACACCTCACTTGAATATGATTTTAAAACTTATATTGAAGAATCTGAGCATAGGGAGCACTATTTTAATGTTGATAATATTGTATTAGAAAGTGCTAACTTGAGGTTTAAAGCTGAATTAAATGCACATGACAGAAATAGAAGGACACCCACATTTGATCTAAAGCTAAAATTTACGAAGAGGCATTATAACCCGAATAAATTAGTGAATCCTTTTCCTTGAGTTAGATGTTTTTCATGTGGCATGCTAGGGCACATTTCACATACTTTCACTGTTCACCATAGTACACATTGGGTGTGGAGACCAAAATTGTATGGTTCACAGCATAACACATATGCATTATCTTTTTCTTTTCATAAGAAGGGACCCAAACCTATTTGGGTTCCTACATTTGACTGTTGATGATTTTTGTAGGTGTCTCTCACTAAAGACCTCATGAGGGCATTTGGTACTTGGACAACGGAGGCTCACTGCTCTTAATTATATTATCTTGCTGCTTAATAAATACTGAATTGCATATTTCCTATTCCATAGTTTGTTGTTATTTTCTATTCTTTTCATTTTTTAAGTTTTTAGTAATGACTGTTATTTGCTTTTACTTTGTGAGGTTTCATCTCTGGTGATTTTACTTTGGTTTTCCTTTTTATCACAACTGAGATGATAATTTGTCTTTTTTTTTTTAAATTTGTAGTCAATATCTAACATCCCTAAATCAATTAAAGGGAGAAACACTACTGATTGTTTCCTTTCCTCTATCTTCTTTTAATGGTGTAATTTTCTTTTCTAAATAAAAGTCTATCTAAAATTAACAACAGGAGTTTGTGATTTAGATCTTTTCTATCTTTCTACATTAATCTATCTTATATATGTAATGTTCAAAGTCTTTATTTTACTTTCAAGTTCTTTAAAATCTTGTCATTGCTTTTATCATCTAATTTTGAGTCTATTTTGTGGTTTATTCTTCCTTATATTAGAGAGTGAGTTTTGCTTCTCTAATATCTTGAAGATGTACTCACAACTGAGAGTATTTAAGAGTTTTTAAAAGGGATCTAGCTTGAAAAAAAAGGCCAACGATGCTAAATATAAAGATGCGTAATGACGCCAAATTGAGAAAAATACACAAAGTGTATCAAAAAATCAAAAGATGCACAAAGTGTGTCAAATTGATAAGAGGCATAAAATGAGCCCACCAAAAGCAAGTTTTCCTCTCTTTTAAACTTTTAAAGCTTAGAATAATTCATGTGTCACTTAATATTTTAAGGACTTGATCTCAAATTTCACGACTGTGATAATTTACTTTGGTATATTATTGTATAAGATTTTTTTTCTGAAACCAAGTTCTGAACGAATATCTTTTTCATGTCCAACTGGTTTTTTCTAAGTTAGATCTTTTATTTTCAAAAGATAATTTTTCCCTGAGAGAAGTCCGAGCCAGAGTTAAAAGGATCAGATATTCTACAATTTTTGAATTTCGATGATGTTATCTCACTGGTCTTACAAGTTTTTAAAATTCAATCACATCGAGACTTTATCATTTCACGCTTTGATAAAAAAATTTGTGTTTTTCACTCTTTTTTTCTATCATCTTTTTTTATTGTTTTGTTATTTTGTTTTTACTATTAATTTTTGTGTTTCTTAGCTTTCTCTGATCATCTCCATCCATTCTCTGATTTGAAACTTTTTGTCTCATCGTTTCGGATGATATTTATATCGTCCTCGATTATCTGCTCAATTCACTCTTGAAATTCCATCTAATGAATGTTTTGACTTTTCTGCTTCTGATCATCCTAGATAATACATTTGTTGCGGATCAATGGTTCATGATTTTGATGATAGCAAACATTTCCTTTTCTATACGATTGCCTTATGTACTAACATTTCAGGACCACACACTCAAGACTACAATTCAGAAAACCAGCTCAAGATTGGGTAGACTAGGTTTGTGTCAGTGTGTAATCTTCTCCTTTCTTGAGTCAACTGTATTGGCTGTGGGACATGTTGTTTTGTAACATAGCAGTTTTCATGTTGTTCCCTTTAGGATTTCTGTTTTTGGTAACATCGGCCTGGACGATGGTCCTATCGGCCTGGCCGATCGGTCTAGAAACAGAAACCCTAATTAGGGCATCCTCATTAAGGCAGCCGTCACAGATCGGCCTGGACGATATGCTCAAATTCAGAAAGAAATCAGCCGCCATAATCAGTTTAGGTATTCTTTATTTTAGGAAATCGTCCAGGACGATAATCCTATCGTCCGGGACGATCTAACTCAATCATGCCTAAATTGATCTGGTTTTATTTGGAAGGAATTAAATGCTGATTGATACGATCCAATCGGCCGGGCCGAATATGGGATCGGCCGGGACGATGGCCTATACAACTTGCATCGGCCAGCACCAATCGAGGGCTATGATCAGGACGATAGAGTTGGTTTTAAACTAATCGGCCCTGACGATCGTGAGATCGGCCGGGACGATATAACCAATTTCCTTCTGATCGTCCCAGATCGTCCCGGGCTAATGAGCTGAAATTGAACCAATCGGCCAGGACGATATGCCTATCGGCCTGGACGATAATGTCGGCAACTTGCATTAATGAGCTCGTTTTGAGAGCTTCTATTTAATCTATGGCATGGCACTTTGTAAGTGTCTTTGGCAGCCATTGTAGCTTCGTTCTTGTGGGGGAAACTTGAAGAGAGAGCTTGAAAGGGAGAGAGGAAAGGGTGGAGTTTGAGAGGGAGAAGATCCTGTGAGGGGGAGGAACTCAAGGGAGTGTGGTGGGGGATCCACAAGGTTGCTCCGGCGAACTCGCACCTTAGTACCATCAGATTCAAGGCTTGTCTCGAGGTAAGTTCACCAAAGAAGAAGTCTCTTTGGTGTCAAAGGACCCGGCGACTCCGCCGCACCGGGGGAGGTGGAAGTGATTTTGTAAGGGCTTCTCCGCCTAGCCGTGGGGGCTAAAGGAGAGACACTAGTTTAGTGCAATACTTGGGGGGTGCCTCCAAGGAGTGGACGTAGGTCGAGGTTTGACCGAACCACTATAAATCCGGTGTGTTCTTTCTTTTTACTGCTTCCGCATTTTAATTTCTGCACTTTGATTGTGGTGATTTGGATTGTGTTTTGGTTTTAAAGTTTTCCAATTCACCTCTCTCTTTAATTAGCTTGGGATTAAGTTCAAGAGGGCCTAACGCCCCTAATGATCTTTCAAGTGGTATCAGAGCGGTTTTCATAAAATAAGTTTTTAAAAGCTTTTGAATTTTGATCCATGGCTAATTTTTCAAATTGTAATGTTGCGGAAGGATATTCAATCACCAGACCTCATTTATTTGAAAATATGTCATTTGATTTTTGGAAAACTCGCATGTCTATTTTCTTGCAATCGATTGATTTTCGCATGTGGCATATGATTTTAACTGGTTATTCATCACCGTCACGTATTGTTAATGGAGTTAAAACTGATATTCCTTTTAATCAATGGAATAGGGATGAACGAATGGATGCTCAATTAAATGCAAAGTCTTTAAATTGCTTTTTCTGTGCTTTAAATTCTGATGATTTTATGTTAGTATCCACGTGCACTACCGGTAAGGAAGTTTGGGATAAATTGCACACCATATACGAAGGCACTATTGAAATCAAGCAATCCAAGTTGAATTTGCTAATGCATGATTTTGAATTATTTTCCATGAAACCTTTTGAAACGATCTTAGACATGTATACCAGATTTATTCAAATTGTAAACTCATTACATGCTTTAGGAAAAGATTTTTCAAATTTTGAAAAAGTTAACAAAATTCTTCGATGTCTACTGGATAAATTTGATTCTAAAGTTGTTGCAATTTGTGAATCTAAAGATTTGAATGATTATTCTATTGATAATTTGATTGGCTCACTCATTGCCTACGAGCAAGGTTTGGGTCAAAGACTTTTGGATGCAGGTGAAACGATCGTTCTAAAAGCTGAAGATATGGAAAGAGGAAGCTTAGTTGGTGACGATAGCAATGTCTTGTCAAGCAAATCACAAAGATCACCAAAGCATAAGCAAAAGTGGAAAAAAAGGTAAAAATAGTAAGGATGTTAATATTTCCTCTGACATTATTTGTTTTCGATGTAGGAAACCTGGACATATGAAAAATGAGTGCCCTAATGCCCTAATTTAAGAATTCTTCCTACAAAATAAAAGGGCAAGGCAAAACAAACTTTGAACTGGGGAAATAATGAAAGACAAAAAATCTCATGGGCAGATCTGGTCTCTGAAGCATCGGAACAGGAAAGAGATAATGGTTGAGAGCCTTTCGTGGTTTTTGTGTTTTTCTTTTTTTGTGTTTTTTAGTTTTGTTTATTTTTTTTGAATTTTTTTTTCCTTTCGTTGAAGTTTTTTTTTCTGATCAACACACACACTCACTTTTCTAAAAATGAAAAATTTACTTCTTCTTTTTTGAAATCCTTGGTAAAGTTGAGTTTGACTTCTCTAAAACTAGTGTGAGAAAGGAAACTCATGATTTTTTTTTCCAATCTCTATTTCCTAAAATAGGTTATTTCTACTTTTGATTTAAAATCTTCTTCATATTTTAAATTGGTTTTTGAAACAAATTTTTTATCTCCCTATGTTTTATTTATCGTATAGAAATCTTTTGCAAATTGATGAATCAAACTCATAATTTTCTTAATCAAGAGATTCGTCCTATGGGTTAACTTTTATTTTTAATATTTAAGAAAGGTAGCATATGAAAAAAAAATTTGGCCAAAGATGCCAAACATAAAAGATGCGCAAAGATGCCAAATTGAAAATACTGAATACACAAAGTGTATCAAAAGATGCGCAGTGCGCCAATCAATTGTCAAGAGGCATAAAATGAGACCAAAATTTAATGCCTACCTTTTTTGTTTTGTCTTAAAAACTTAAGAAAACCCTTGGTACTTTGATACTTGGTTTTAAAAATCTTGATTCCTGATTTAAAAAATTCGTACATTGATTTTCTATTAGGTATATTTTATGGAAGGAGTTCTGTTTGTTTCTTTCCCTAATTTATTTTATGATTTGGATGTTGAATTAAAAAGTTTTTTAGCCTTTTTAAAGAAACCTAAGTTTTGGATTTTCTAAAATCTGAATTTCTATCCTCTTCTGGACTATGAGTTGTCAATCCAATTCTACTAAGTTTTTTAACTAAGGGGTAACTTTCTAATTTTAAGAATTTTTTTTTTTCTTCCTTTTCTACTGTGCCTTCTCTCTTTTTGATAATGTCAAAGGGGGAGAACGTACCTGTATCACTTGTTTTCTTTTCAAAAAGTTTAAAACAACAAAAATATTTTTATCTCCCCTATTTTTTAAAAGGTTTTTAGTAAGGAGGAGATTAGGAGAAAATAGTCTTTTTTTTGAAAATTCAAATTGAAATTGTTTACCATCATAAAAAAGGGGGAGATTGTTGCGGATCAATGGTTCATGATTTTGATGATAGCAAACATTTCCTTTTCTATACGATTGCCTTATGTACTAACATTTCTGGACCACACACTCAAGACTACAATTCAGAAAACCAGCTCAAGATTGGGTAGACTAGGTTTGTGTCAGTTTGTAATCTTCTCCTTTCTTGAGTCAACTGTATTGGGTGTGGGACATGTTGTTTTGTAACATAGAAGTTTTCATGTTGTTCCCTTTAGGATTTCTGTTTTTGGTAACATCGGCCTGGACGATGGTCCTATCGGCCTGGCCGATCGGTCTAGAAACAGAAACCCTAATTAGGGCATCCTCATTAAGGCAGCCGCCACAGATCGGCCTGGACGATACTTGTATCGGCCAGGACGATATGCTCAAATTCAGAAAGAAATCAGCCGCCATAATCAGTTTAGGTATTCTTTATTTTATGAAATCGGCCAGGACGATAATTCTATCGTCCGGGACGATCTAACTCAATCATGCCTAAATTGATCTGGTTTTATTTGGAAGGAATTAAATGCTGATTGATACGATCCAATCGGCCGGATCGAATATGGGATCGGCCGGGACGATGGACTATACAACTTGCATCGGCCAGCACCAATCCAGGACTATGATCAGGACGATAGAGTTGGTTTTAAACTAATCGGCCCTGACGATCGTGAGATCGGCCGGGACGATATAACCAATTTCCTTCTGATCGTCCCAGATCGTCCCGGACTAATGAGCTGAAATTGAACCAATCGGCCAGGACGATAGGCTGGCCGATATGCCTATCGGCCTGGACGATAATGTCGGCAACTTGCATTAATGAGCTCGTTTTGAGAGCTTCTATTTAAGCTATGGCATGGCACTTTGTAAGTGTCTTTTGCAGCCATTGTAGCTTCGTTCTTGTGGGGGAAACTTGAAGAGAGAGCTTGAAAGGGAGAGAGGAAAGGGTGGAGTTTGAGAGGGAGAAGATCCTGTGAGGGGGAGGAACTCAAGGGAGTGTGGTGGGGGATCCACACGGTTGCTCCGGCGAACTCGCACCTTAGTACCATCAGATTCAAGGCTTGTCTCGAGGTAAGTTCACCAAAGAAGAAGTCTCTTTGGTGTCAAAGGACCCGGCGACTCCGCCGCACCGGGGGAGGTGGAAGTGATTTTGTAAGGGCTTCTCCACCTAGCCGTGGGGGCTAAAGGAGAGACACTAGTTTAGTGCAATACTTGGGGGGTGCCTCTAAGGAGTGGACGTAGGTCGAGGTTTGACCGAACCACTATAAATCCGGTGTGTTCTTTCTTTTTACTGCTTCCGCATTTTAATTTATGCACTTTGATTGTGGTGATTTGGATTGAGTTTTGGTTTTAAAGTTTTCCAATTCACCTCTCTCTTTAATTAGCTTGGGATTAAGTTCAAGAGGGCCTAACGTCCCTAACGATCTTTCAACATTATCATCCTAGATGATCTGAATGTCTTCTATTTCAATTATATATGATTGTCCTGGATGATCCTCCTCATCCTGGATAATCTTCACTATTTTTGCTCAATTATTATTAATCGTCCTGGATGATCCACATGTTGAAATTCATTACATAACTTTAGTTTGGCTGAAACGATCAATTATTATAGATCATCCCGGATGATCCACATAATCATCTCAGATGATCTACTTTTAAAACAGTCATCTATAATGACTCCTAGGGATGATTGCTTGTGTCTTTTCATACCGGACAATCTAAGATCATCCTAGATGATATTAACACCTTTTTGACCAATCATCCTGGACGTAATTATTGCACCCAATCGTTCTGGATGATTCTATGATCATCCTGAACAATCAAATTGTTTCTTTATAAAATGAGCCATTCAATCAGATTTTCTCACTCAAATCCTTCTCAATCCATTTTGCTCTTACTTTCCTTCTATTTTATTGATTATGGCTGGCGGAAAGAGGTCTTGCATGCCTTTTGGAAGCTCATCGAGGGCAAATATGAACCCTCATTTCATAAAGGTGATCGATCAAGCCGCCTATCTGAGGTACAAGATGGCTGGGATCACTATATCCTGGACTGTCAACTCGCACATTCTTTTCTATCTTATCCTTGATCTATTTGCTCTCTCTACCCTCACCTTCCTTATTACTCTCACTGGCCCTTTCAATTTAGAACTACTTTTTGAATTTATTGCCAGCCTTCACATAAATTCCTCTTTTATTGCCCTCCAATCCTATATGAATCGATGACTTGTCCAAATCAGCTGTTAGGACTGTCAAGAGCTTCTGCAATGTTTACCACAGGAGACAAACTCCACACCCTGTGCTTGGATCCTGACTATGACTGGGCTCCGACCAATCACTTTTTAATGAATAAAAATACTCCCTTTCATGTTGGAGAGTCTACCAGCTTACTCAAAGATGCTAGGATAATCCAACATATCCTTCGCACTTCTATTCTTCCGAAAGCTGGTGATCACATTCATATCACTCCACTTCCTTCGATCGCCACTTTCTACATTTTGGCCCATCGTGAATTTAATGCCTCTAATTTAATTTTTTGATACATTGAGCATTTAACTAGCATTCACGATCCAGGAAATATGAGGAAGCCCAATCTTATCCTAGGACATATCATTGTCTATGTCTTAGAATCAAATTACAACCTCTAATATCCTGTCCCACAAAAATTTTTAGCTTTTCTACTCAAATAACTTCTTCCATGTTCTTTATAATGCTCTTCTCCACCCAGGGCACGACAAAGCTAAGGGAGCTGAGGAGGAGGTAGCTCCTGCACTAGTTCCTGCACCTGCTCCGCTCTGCCAGCACTCTCAGCTAGATCATCTGGTGGAGCTATTCGACCAGTGGGAGACACGGTTCAAAACCTATGTTACTGTGCAGGATTAGCAACATGCTTAGGTCAATGCCTGCTTTGACTCTTTCAAGGCACACTAGAAGCACCAGCACGACCAGGATATGGCCTGCTTTGGGGAGAAGTTCGTGTCTCTTTCTAGTTTCCTTCACCCTCAGCCACCACCACCACCTCCTCCTTTGTATGATCAAGGGCCGACTTTCTTTTAGTTTATTTTTTATGATTTTTTTTTTCTTGATGTTGTTTACTTCTGTTTACTAACTTTCTATTATGTTTCTTTCCTCCTCCTTTTTGTGATGTCAAAAGGGGGAGTACTTATACTGCTTTATGATGTGTTCGTTTGCTAGTAAATTTGAACTTTTTAATTCATTATTATTTTTTATGATTTGAATAACTAGAATTTGATTGTGTGTTTATCATCATCAAAAAGTAGGAGATTGTTTCGAATATGATTTCAGGGCATAGAATTTTGATTATAGCAAACATTCTTATTTTTTTATGACTGCCTTGCCTACTAACATTTCAAATCCACAAGATCGAGTGCAACTCAAGCTAGCACAAGATTAGGTAGACTAGGACTGAGTCAGTTTGTAATCTTCTACCTTTTCTTGAGTCAATTGTAAACGATGTGGTTCCTGATGTTAAGTAACCTTGCACACATATACCTGGAGGGAAAAATTTCTATCTATTTTATTAGAGTTTTCTATTTTGATTACATCATTTGGGACAATTCAAATATCTTCATGGATGATCAGTTAAAAATAGAAATCATAATTAGGGCATCTAGATTAAGGCAAGCATCATTAAGTGCATTATTCTGGATGACATTTATATCGGCTGGGATGATAGGCTCAAACCAAAAAGAATCAGTCGTCATATCTATTTAGATAGCTTTTTTTTACATCATCCAGGACAATGTCCTGGATGACGCAATGCCATTTTGCCTAAATTAATCTGGTAATTAATAAAAGGAATTAGGGTTTAATTGCTTGATCATATCATCCTGGAAGATTGCAGGATCAGCCAGGACGATCAGTTAAGAAAACTTAATTGTTCCTGGATGATCAAACATCATCCAGCTCTTATTTAGGGTGATATTTAGGATGATAAGCATGAATTTGAACTAATCATCCAAGACGATCGTGAGATTGGCCTGGACAATCAAGCTATTTTACCATCATCCAAACATCTATTCAGTGCCATGGTCTTGATGATATTCAATGATTTTTACTAATCGTACATGACGATATACTATCATCCTAGATGATATGAACAAAAAACCTTCTGATCATCCAATATTATCCTGGCTAATTGAGCTAAACTTGTACTAATCGTACATGATGATATTTATATCATCCTAGATGATAAAGTTGGTTTGTTTCAATTAAGAGATATTCCGAAGCTCTTCTATTTATGATTTCTTGTTTCACCCAGGAGGGCATCTTTTGCTGCTATTCTGACTCAAGAGAGCCAAGAGGAGTGGGAGAGCAAGGGAGAGAGAGAGGATCTTGTGAGGGGGAGTTTATGAGGGGTTTCGTAAAGGTTGCTCTAAGTAAGGATCTATCATCATCTTGTCAAATCATTGTCCTTTGTTCTTTAGGGTTCTAGAGAGGTCTACTTCAGTATATGATCAAAGTTCTTTGCCTTCTTCAGGAGGAAGTAATAAGTTGGGTTCTCTACCTGCTTCTAGATGAAGTAAAAGGAGTTGGGTTCTCTACCTCACCTAGTTTGGAGAAAAGGAGGTTTGTAAAGGCTTCTTTTCCTTAATGTGGGGGCAAGAGGTGAGACACTAAATTTTGTGCAACACTCGGAGGGTGCCTCCGGGGAGTGGATGTAGGTCAAGTTGACTAAACCACTATAAATTTTTGTGTTCTTTTTTACTGCTTTACATTTAATTTTTGCACTTTGATTTCTATGGTGAATCTTGATTATGGTTTTAAGATTGTGTTATGATTGAAAGATTTTTTAAAAATACCAATTCACCCCGTCTCTTGGTTAGACTTGGAACTAGTTCATAAAGGCTTAACATCCCTAACAAACTTTTACGAAACTATCATATGAATGTGTGCAACACTCCATTCAAGAGTTTATAAATGCCTTTTATCCACTTACGTGCATGTTATGGACTCGGTGGTGTGGCATCATACTTTAGAGGAATTGTAAATTCCTTCTATCTTCTAGTATGAGTATTACATATCAGGTGGTTGTTATCCTCATTTTTGTATGATGTTACTAGGACTTTTCCCAAACTCTAGATCAATCCTGGCCCAAGATCAATCTAGCCTCCATGCAAATCTAGGCTCTTAGATCTTCCTATACTTCAATCCCTAAGATCTACCTAGATCATAGGATTTATCCAGACCCTATAATCTATCGAAACCTTAGGACTCTTCTAAATCAATCCATACCTTAGGATCAATCAAGGCCCTAGGATTCTTCGAGACTAATCCAAACCTTGGGATCTATCTAGACCCTAGGATTCTTCCAGACCAATCTAGTCCTTATGATCTATCTAGACCCTAGAATTATTCTAGATCTATCCAGACAATAGATCTATCCATACCTTAGGATTAACCTATATTTTAGATCAATCTAGACTCAAATTAAACCTAGACTTCAAACCTACCCAGACTTTAAACCTATCCTGATCCTAACTCAAGTTCAATCCTTGATCCTGCCTTTGATCAAACCTCAATCCTACCCAATCACATTTGATCATCCAAATAATAATAAATTATTTATATAATCAATTGTAATCTTTAAAATACAAAATCCTGACAAAATTAAGATTTTCAAACCAAAATCCAAAGTTTAGGACTTAAGTCCTAAAAGCCTTTTTAGTGATTTTTCAAGCTCATCAAACCCCAGTCAAATGACCTCTGATTTAGAGTCTATCAAATGAATATTGATATAACATATCTATAGAAACAAATCTCCAAATATGATCCCATTCTAAGAGCTTTAACTCCAAAAATTAAATCTATTTCCCAAGACTATAAAACCTTCAAATATTTATAGCCTATGCCACTAGACCTGTCCCTTAGTGGAATTTGACCATAGATCTTTCTCCACAGCCTCTAACCGCTTCCACACTCTTAATCATGAATTGTTAAGCTTTAAATTTTATTTTAGTGTACCCACTTTGACCCACAGTTGACCAAGGGTCAAAATGTCCAAAATACCCCGTAAGGGTAATTTTGGAGTTTTTTCCAAACTTCAACATGGCCTATTCAAATCAAATCCCATAACCTTTTCCAAGGCATCCTAACCATCATTAGGAATGCAATGGACTCAATCCCAAGATCATTAGGTTCACCAGGTCGAGCCTTTTGACAAAAAACCCCTTAGGGTTGAATACTCATTTCAAACCAAATGACCTCCAAATTATTTACAACCACTCTAAAAAATTTTCAAACATCAAACAAAACCTATTGGATCCAAACTAAGACCCTGGATTAACTGTTAAAAGAGTTTCTATTTGCATGTTTTATATTCTTACAACTTGTATAGTTTTTTGATGATTTCAAATATTATTATTTTATGTGTAGTTATCTCCTAACACATTTTTGGAAAATTTGTTTTTGCTCTTGTGTGTACTAACATTTCAGGAAAATCTAACTCCAAACAGCATGCAATCCTTTGTAAATTGAAGCCTTTAATTATTCTTTGTATTGAGAGGGAGTGATTGTAATTGAGTGAATAAACACACACACACACACACTTAAGGAGATCTTAAAAAATTTGTACTGATCGTATGGGATGAACCTAGTTCATATAGGACGATCAGGTCAGTTATCTCCTCGTAAGAGCAATAGAACGAACATGAACTGAAGAAAATTTTTTCTAAGTCTTGATCGTCCAGGACAAAGTATATTCGTCCTATGACGAATTGCCCTCTGAAAAAATCTCGTTTAGGACAAAGTGTATTCGTGCCAGGACGAGTTGCTCTCTGGACAAATTTTGTCCAGGACGTACTGAATTCATCCCAAGACAAAGGGAACCGA
Organism: Dendrobium nobile; assembly: GCA_022539455.1. NCBI lineage: Eukaryota > Viridiplantae > Streptophyta > Magnoliopsida > Asparagales > Orchidaceae > Dendrobium > Dendrobium nobile. Next base: position 36,664,453 of record CM039723.1, read on the forward strand.
CTATAGTAGTTTCTAACAACGTTCTGTAGTTTTTGGAATCAACCTTTGATATAACTTTTCGTCCCAGGACGAACATATTTCATCCCAGGATGAATTTAGTTCGTACTTATTCACAAATGGTTCGTACAGGACAGTTTTTGAACAGTTCATACGGGACTAACTCAGGTTTGTACGGGACGATCCACTGCGCAGAAAAACTTGAAATTAGCAGTTTTTTGGACAGTTTTTCTTGTCCTTTCTATATAAGGAGTCCTAGAAACTATTACAAATGCCTTTTAGAGTTGTTTTCTCTTGAGAGGGATCATTGAGTGTGAGTGTTTGGGAGAGATTGTATGAGTGAAAAATGAGAGATCAAGTGAGGGGTTTGTGAGGGATTCACAAGGTTACTTAAAGTGAAGATCTCTTTGTTTCCTTCAAGTTTCTGCCCATCTCCTCTGAAGGCTCTCAAGTGAAGTTCAACAACATCAGTCCAGTTCTCTGCCGACTCTTGGAGAGTGTAAAAGGATGACAAAGTGTATCTTTGACAGTCTTTGTGACTTCATTCTTTTGGAGAAAACTAGAAGAGAGAACTAGAAAGGAAGAGAGGAAAGGGTGGAGTTTAAGAGGGAGAAGATCCTTGGAGGTGATTTCAAGGGAGTGTGGAGGGGATATTCACACGGTTGTTCCGACAAACTTGCACTTCAGTACCATCAGATTCAAGGGTCGTCTTGAGGGAAGTTTTGGGAAGAAGAAGATCTCTTTGGTGTCAAAGGACCCAGCTCCTCCACTACACCGGGAAAGGTGAAAGTGATTTTGTACAGGCTTCTCTGCTTACTATGGGGGCAAAAGGAGAGTCACTTTGTTGTATTAGAGCAATAGTCGGAGGGTGCCTCCAGAGAGTAGACGTAGGTCAAGGTTTGACCGAACCACTATAAATCTGGTGTGTTCTTTCTTATTTTTCTTCCACATTTAATTTAATTGCAAGTTGTTTACTCTGCTTGAAAAGTTTATTTTTAAACTCAAAATTTAACTTACATTAATAATTAAAAAGGTTTTCTAAAAATCAAAGAGTAGAAGTATAATTTTTTAAATTACCAATTCACCCCCCCCCCCTCTCTTGGTTAGCCTTGGGACATTAACTTAAGTTTAACAACCTAATTCATATTGAACGAGTTTCAACATCAACTTGTTTGACCAAGTCAACCTAGGTTGACCAAACAAGCCCTTAATGGTCTAAATAATTAATTTGACTTATTTGACCTCTCCAGACCTCCTCTAATAGACTCCAAGCATCATTTCTAATCCATTAAACAAAAACCCAGTTCGTGGGTTAACCAAGTTGATTGCATCAACCTAGGTTGACCTTATAGCCCTTTAAACCCTTGATGGGTCAATATAACCCATTCAATCAAATTAATCTTTTAAAAACCTCAAATCCACTCCATTGGGTGATTTGAATATTTTTGAGCTTACCATAAGTAAAATCATATATTATTTGACATAGCCAAGCTCTTAAATGTGGTCAAACCCCTTTAAAACCTTTTGTAACTTAATCAAACTTCAAGCACATTCCTAATCTCTTTGGATTCCTCCAAATCAGCTCCTAAGCTTTACCCCTTGCCACCGTAGCATGGTTTGACCTATTGACTGGTCAAACAAGTCAAAACATTATCCAAAAAACTACAAATATTCAAAACACTAACCCCGTGGAATTTAAATTACAATACCTATCTTCCAACTCATCATTCCTATCCTTAACACTCCCCTCCATGCCAGCTTAGTAGTCCAAGTGGCATTGGAGCAGTCAAACAGTTAACATACGATTTAAATGGGTCAAAGATGGTCAAAACCCATCTCAAGCCTAATCCTTTTTTCTTAAACCTGTACAGCTATTTGAATAGGCTCTAGAACATTCCAAGAGTCTATCTAATCCCTTGGGTCTAGATCTAATGACCTCAAACCATTCCATATGCTCCTAAGGACAAATGGACTTTACACATAACCTATCCTTGGTATCCTTTGATTCTTCAGAATCCACCTACCCCCAGGACACATGGCAAGCATCTAGAGCTCAAGCCATTCGATCTAAGCCATCCATTCAAGTTGGAGGGACTTGAATTAGGCAAATAAATGAAATGAAGCCTCATTGGATACTTTACACTCTCTCACTATTCTAATCTCCTCAAGCCCAGCTCTTAGTCTAAGAGAACTCACTAGTAACTCCTCCATACTTCTCCAACTAAGATCCACCATTAAAACCTCGGTGGTGGTGCATTTCTCTATTATGCTCGATCAAAGATGCTCATCTCAAACCACATATCATCTGAAGGTCACCCGCCCTCACCAACATGGTTAAGTTGCCGTGGTTTTGATACTGCACCACCACCAACCATTTAGTTTAATTACGCCATCGGAAATAATTGGTTGTGGTCCATTCAGACATACCCGGGCCCGCCATGTGGCCCAGTCACTGCTAATTTTTTTGACATAAAAAAATTTAATTAGTTTTAAGTATATTTTATTTAAAAAAACTTCATTAAAGAACCAAAAATTCAATATTAATCCAAATTTAACATATAATATACCCAATTAAATATATTTTACTTATCTTTAATTTAAAATTAAATTTAATTTAACATTATTAAAATATTTTAAATTATTTTAAATACTTAAACTCTTATATTTTAAATAATATTCAAATCAATATTAACCGAAATATTTTTAAAATCTTAAAATATTAATTTAAATATTTATATTAAATTAACTAAAAAAATATTTTTAAAATTATTTTAATCAAAATTTTATTTTAAAAAATGTGAAATATATTTTAATTAATTTAAATTATTTAAATATTTTTATTATCAATTTAGAAATATTTTAATAATTAAAAAATTATTTTAAATTATCTTAATTTGAAATTAAAATTAGTATAAAATATATTTTATATTTTAAATTATTTTCAATTAATTGAATATTTAAATATTATATAAATTTTAATTAGAATTAATCTTAAATAATTTTGAAAATTCAAATTAAAAAACTATTTTAAATAATTTAAATTTTTTATAAACTGAATACATAATTTAATTTTATTTCAGAATTCTTTTAATTATTAATTAATTTTAAAATAATTTAAATACCTTAATCAACTTAAAACTTTAAAAATTAAATAATTTTTTAAATAATAAAAATTAAATTAATAAATTAAAATTTTAAGAAAATAAAATATTTTAATTAAAAATTGTTTTGAAAATAAAAAATTTATACATTTTAAAGAATTTTAATAATTAAATTATTTTAATATTTATTTAATATTTAATTAAATATTTTCAAAATTCAAATTTTAATTTTAAAATATTTTCTTAAATAATCAGAGAGTGTAAGTCTATTTATTTTAATATTGATTTTTTTTTAATATTTTAAATATTTTATTCCATTTAATTAATTCAAATACCTTAATTGTTTGGTTAATTTCAAATTAAATTCAATTTAAATAATTCCCATAAATCCAAATTACCTCAAGTTATTTTTAAATTATAAAAATATTTTCTAAAATTTGTTTGGAAACTATTTTAAGATTATTTTGGATTTACTTCTTTAAAATCATTTTGAATTATTTAAATTTTTTAAAAAAATCTCAAAATAAAGCTATTTTCCTATATAAAATTAATTTTAAAGTTATATAGGTTATATTTTGAGAACACTTGAGTGTATCCTTGGAATTTTAAACTTATGATGATCTTGCTTGAATAGGATTAATTAGAAAAGATTAGTGAATAGTTTTTTTTCCAATTATTCATGCTAATCGATCTTATATGTGTTAATCACTGTCATTTGCATGCTTAGGGTGTAGACACATTTACACTTATCCTAGGCTCTCCTAGATTTAAGGATTTGATTGTGTAATGTGTATTATTATCATGTATGTTATGTCCAACGGTTAGTAGTGATACATCATCAAAAAATTATGTTGATCGGACAAGAATCTCGAGGCAAAATCAAGTTGGAATTTTCAAAAATTAAAATTGATACCATCTAAACTCTGATTTATATAAACTTATAATCAAATTGAGCATCTCTGAAACACGAACGCAACGACACAAAAATCAACCCAATCCAAGCCCAAATAAAAGACTCAAAGCACTTTTGGAAGGATCTCACCATAATTTGGGTTATCAAACGACCTCAAATTATGACATTCTTATAGTCGAATCGAGTGGTTTGACGAGGCGAATCCAATAAGCCCAAGATCATCAAATTTTGATATCATTAAGACAATCAAAGCTCCATTGAATAATACATGATCGTAAAAATCATGATCGGTCGTCCATATGAACCACTCCCAATATACCCTTGATCTTCCACTTATTTACAAGTCATGCAACTGAAGAATTCTATAAATAGAACCCCATTTTCTCTTGAGAGGGGGAGGAAGCCAAGAGAGAAGAAGGAAGAGAAGGAAGAAAGCTCCAACTGCCTAGCTCCACTTTGACCACCATTGAAGTTCTGACGCACCATTACTAGACCACCAAGGGACATAGGAGTTCTGTCGCACTGCTGCTGGACCACCAAAGGATGCCAGAGTTCTACCGCACCACTGCCTAACCACCAAGGGATGTCAGAGTTCTTTTGAATCACCACCAGACCATTAAAGGTCATCTAAGTGCCACCCGAAGATAGAGTGCTCCCTGACACGAAGTAACACTACCGAATCACCACCTGACCTTGGAGTGCTGCTATATTACCACCTAACATTGGAGTGACACTTTGACATTTGTAATATGGTCATCTTCAAGGGTTACTTAAACCATTATACTTTGCTCAAATTTTAGTTGAATCATTTTCAACTAGGCTAGGCCCCATGTTTTTTCTCTTTCCTGGATTTTCCATGTAAAAATTTTTTTATTATCTGTGTGTGAGTTGGATATCCATGCAATGCTAAGACATAGGATTATAACTTTATTGCCATGTATATTCTAGCCTGTAATAGTTTGGCACCGTCTGTGGGAAAACAATCCCATAATAATAATCATTACTTCAACGGCCAACAACCGTAGCAATCACTACCAGGGAGCCTCTCGCTCCAATTCTTACCAGTATAGGAATCAATCCCTGAATCAGAGACGACATGCATCTGCCTCTTTTCATCTCGATGGGAAAAATCCTGCTAGAGAAGGGACATAAGGATCATCTATAGAAGACTGCATCCAAAAAATGGAGGAATCTTATAAGGAGATCCTTCAACTCCTACGAGGGGCCCTACAACCAATGTTAGCGAAGTAGGAGGAGGTTCTCCTTCCTTAAGATCCATCACTAGCAAGAGGTGTTCAACCCGAACATGTTCAGGCGGACATCCATATCCCTCAATCAAGGGGTCATCCTAAAACACAACAAGACATTTACCTTGCCAACACTGCTAGCTCTACCCATCCTTTTCACCCTAGTTAGTTAGTCTACATTCCGTTATATATTCCTAAGGATGTTGCCCGACCTCACATTATTAACCTCTCACATAATGCCCTACGCCATAAGATGAGGCGGTTGGTCTGAGAAGAGTTCCCTAGAAGGGGTGGAAGACAGTCACTCCATCAGTGTGACTTCCAATAGACCTCACCACTAATGATAGCACGTCTGACCCCTGTGAGCACATTGATCATTAATGAACTATTATACATATTTCGAGTGCCTCATATGCACTTCTCTATTTAATGTTTCCTGCTACTTTGAAAGGGCAAGCTCGAACATGGTTCTACTCGCTTCATGTTAGAACCATCTCCAAGTTTATTAAATTGGCCTAAGTGTTTGTTGAACAATTTATTGTCAATTGAAGGATGGTTAAAGATTATTCCCACCTCTCAAGAATTCGACAAAAATTAAAATGAGTTCCTCAAAGAATACTTTCAAAGATTTGCTACAGAGAATCAACAAATTCCATAGGTGGATTCTAAACTGCTGAGAGGAGTTTTTCTTGGTAGACTTCATCCTAGACCTTTTAATTCTATAATTATGCGAGATATAGTCTATTGATATGCTGACTTAATTCATCATGTATAGTCCCAGATCTCGGTAAATGAGACCATAAATGCTCATGAGAAGCAATTTGAGCAAATAACTGGGAAACATAAAAATGCGTCGGGGATGGATGTTTCATCATCACAACAGAAGAAGCAAGGAAACTATAACTTACCCCTTAGACCCTCACGCAATGACGAGAGCCTCGTCAAGAGAAGGAGTATATGTCGCTTAATGTATCTCGTGCCAATGTATTGATGGCCATCCAGGTTCAAGAAAGTGTAAAGTGGCTGAATCCTTTAAAGCCCAATGTAGGAAGTCAGGAGTAATATTATCATTTCCATCATAGTCGGGGACACACAACTGAAGCTTACAAATAACTCATGAAAGAGATTAAGAGGCTGATCTGAAAAGGATATCTTTGATAATTTATCCAAAGTACACCTGGTCAGAATGAAACTGGTCCTATTAGAGGGTAGAATCAATAATAAAGGCAACCATCAAATAATCATCAAATGGTTAGAGAAATTGAAACTATTGCTGGGAAACCCTTATTACCCAATCATGTCTTAATTGTAGCTAGCAAGGAGCCAAGGCTAAAGAAGTCTTGTGCTAACCACTCAATTACTTTTGATGATTCTGATCTAGTTGGAGTTCAGACTCCTCAAAAGGATCCACTTGTACTTAATGCGGGAGTTGGCGACCCATGCTTCAACGTCAAAGGATCTTAGTTGATAATGAGAGTTCAGTGGATGTTCTATTTTACTCCACCTTTCTCAGTATGCGTCTGGCTAGAGTAAAGCTCCAGCTAGCTATAGGACCACTATATGGGTTTGACAATCGACCCATACGAGAAGAAGGATAAATCAATCTCCTAATTGTGCTTCAAGAATTTCCATGACATACTACACTATTAATCTAATTCATTATAGTGAAGTCATAATCAATTTATAATGCCATCTTTGGAAGACCACTCCAGGTGAATTTTGGAATTGTTACTTTTGTCCCACACCTTAAACTAAACTTTCTCACCCTGACAGGAGTCGGTATAGTGCGTGGAGATCAACAGATAGCTTAGTCATGCTATCTTAGGAAGGCTCAACCAAGCCCATCAGTTACCCTAAGCATTGAGGATTTTCATCTACGAAACATAGACATCCCTCAGAAGGCTTCTCCTACTGAGGATCTTGATTGTGTCTCACTATCAGATGAGTAACCTAGTAGAATGGTGCATATTGGATTATTACTCTTAGAGGAAGAGAAGGAAAAATACAAATATTTGCTATATTCAAACCAAACATCTTTGCATGGAGTCCAGCTGACATGTTGGGAATCAACCCAGAGGTAATTATGCACTCCCTCAAAGTAAATCCAATGTGCAAGCCCATTATCCAAAAGAACTAAAATTTTGCACCAAATTACTAGTAAGTTATTAAGAAAGAAGTTGATAAACTCCTGGAAGCAGGATTTATATGAGAAATGCACTATCCCACCTAGCTAGTGAATGTTTTTATGATCAAGAAAGCTAGTAGAGCTTAGAGGATATGTGTGGACTACACAGACCTCAAAAAAGCTTGCTTGAAGGATAGTTTTCCACCTCCAGGTATTGACCAACTAGTTGATGCCACCTATGGGCACCAAATGCAGAGCTTTAAAGATGCTTACTCTGGATACATCCAGATAAGGATGGATCCAATAGATGAGGAAGAAACAGCATTTTAGATGGACAAATAACTATATTACTATCAGGTTATGCCATTCAAGCTCAAGAATGTTTGGGCCACATATCAGCACCTTATGAATAATGTTGCAAATCTATTTTCATGACTTATGTTTTGATGATTGACAAACACTATTGATTCTCTTGGACTGCTTCTTATTTCTAACTTTTCAGGAATCGAAGATCGGACGAACAAACGAAGCCAGTTCAAGATTGCGTAGGTTAGGGTTGAGTCAGTATGTAATTTGTTTTTTCTCTTCTTGAGTCTATTTGTAATGTTCAAAGAGACTGATGCTAAGTAACCCTACACACACACTTGAGAGGCTTAGAATTTCTGTTTTTACTCACATCGGCCAGGACGATATCTTTATCGGCCTGGACGATTTAGTTTAAAACAGAGATTATATTCGGGATTCTTAATTAAGGCATCCATCATTAACAGATCGTCCTGGACGATATGTGTATCGGCCAGGACGATAAGCTCAAAATAGAAAGAAATTACCGCCATAAATAATTAAGGTATTCTGTATTTTTTGGTAATCGGCCAGGATGATCTTGGATCAGCGTGGACGATATTCACAATTATGCCTTAATTAATTAGACAAATCAAGGAAGAATTTAAGGATGATTGATACGATCATATCATCCTAGATGATCACAAGATAGGCCAGGATGATTGATTCAAAAACCTTCGTTACTTCTGGATGATAAATATCAACCAGCACAAATTAGGGGCGATACTCTGGACAATTTTCCTCTGATTTGAACTGATCGGCTGGGACAATCGTGAGATCATCCTGGATGATCAAGTCAATTTTAAATCATCCAGTTTGCATTCAAGGTGATGCTCTGGCCGATCTTTTAAGATTTCTAATAATCAGCCAGGACGATGCCATATCGGCTTAGACGACATTGTCGGCAACTTGCAATTAATGAGCTCCTTTGAAGCTCTTCTATTTAAGAGCTCTTGTTCAATGTTTTGAATAATCTTTTACTGATGCCTTGACCTGAGAAGTCCTTGAGGAGAGAAAGAGAGAGAGGGAGAGAGAGAGGATCTTGTGAGGGGGAGCTTATGAGGGGATTCACAAGGGTTGTTTCAAGGATTGCTCTACTTCTTCTTCGTTTATAGTTTCTCATCCGTGGAAGGGTCAGTAGAGGTAAGGATTCAGCATCTGATTGTGATTCTCTGCCAGCTTCAGAAGTAAGCAAAAGGAGATAGGTTCTCTGCCTTGTTGGGGTGGCAAAAAGAGGTTCTTTGTAAATGCTTCTCCGCCTAGCTGTGGGGGCTAAAGGAGAGTCACGATTATAGTGCAATACTTGGAGGGTGCCTCCGAGGAGTGGACGTAGGTCGAGTTGACCGAACCACTATAAATTTTTGTGTTCTTACTTCTTGCTTCTGCACTTAAATTTACGCGCTTATTTTTTGTGGTGTGATTTTGGTTTATATGATTTTACTTCTTTGTGAAAAGAAAATTTTTAAAATATCATTTAACCCCCCCCCCCCTCTTTGTTAGCTTGGGCTAGTTCTATAGGGCTTAACATCCCTAACAAACTTTCAAGTGGTATCAGAGCGAAATTCATAAAAAATTAGTTTGAAAACTTTTTGAATTTTGATCTATGGCTAACCTTGAGAATCGTAACACTACGGAAGGGTGTTCTATTACCCGACCTCCCCTATTCGATAACCTACCTTTTGATTTTTGGAAAACCCACTTGTCAATGTTTTTACAATCTACTGATTATCGCATGTCGATGCTTATCAAAGAAGGTTATTCTCCACCTTCTCGTGAAATTAATGGTGTTAAAACTGAAATTGCTTTTACTGAATGGACTTTCGATGAAAGAGATTTAGCCCAATTAAATGCAAAATGTTTGAACTGTTTTTTCTGTGCTTTTAAATCTTAGGATTACATGCGTGTCTCCACTTGCAAAATTGGTAAAGAAATTTGGGATAAATTGTGTATCACTTATGAAGGCACTAATGAAGTTAAATAATCTCGTTTGAACATTCTCTTGCATGACTACGAACTTTTTCGTATGAAACCTCATGAATCAATTACTGACATGTATACTAGGTTTACTCAGATAGTTACTTCAATGCATGCACTAGGAAGAGAACTTTCAAACTTTGAATAAGTAAACAAGATTCTGAGATGCTTGCCTTCGTCGTATGATTCTAAAATCACTACAATCACTGAATCTAAGGATTTGAAAACTTATTCTAGTGATAACTTACTTGGCTCACTCATTGCTTACGATCAAGGGGTGAATCAAAGAAATCTTGATGCAGGTGAGAAAAACAAGGAGAAAACAGTTGCACTGAAGGAGCACAAATCATATTCTGAAACTTCTGGGTCAGAAAGCGATGGAGTTGCCTTCATCATAAGGCAATTCAAAAGCTTTCTAAGGAAGAAGCAAAAGCATCATTGGAGACAAAGTAAGGATCATAAACATTCAAAAGGATCTTTTGATGTCGTTTGTTATGAACGCAGGAAACCAGGACACGTGAAAACTGATTGCACTACACTTAAAGATCACTCAAGCAAAGGAAAGGGTGAGGAGAAACCTAAGCTAAGGAAGGACAAGATGATAGTACGAAAAGCATTTTGGGTGGATTCTACATGAGACTCGTCGGAGACGGAACCAGAAGATGAGACATCAAAATTATGCTTGATGGCTGACGACAATCTAGATCAAGAAGAGGTATGTGAACTTTCCTACGATCAACTTCTTAAAGTTTCAGAAAAAATTCATGCATCATATAGAAAATTAAAGAAAACACATGCCAGCTTGAAATTAGAATTTTTGAATCTACAAAAAGAGCATGAAATTTTGACTAAAGACCATCAAATGATTGATTCAAATCATATGACCTTACTTGATGTATTTGATGAGTTAAATAAAAATTATTGTGAGTTAGTTAAAAAGCATGATGCATTAAAAGTGTCACACACATCACTTGAATCTGATTTTAAAAGGTCTAAAGAGATGGAGAAAATTTTGAGGATTGAAAATGAGATCTTAAAGAACACTAATTTGAGGATTCAAAAAGAATTAGAAATATGTAAGAAGATTAGGATGACACCTACTTTTGATCAATTGCCAAAACCTGGAGTTAGATGTTTTTCATGTGGTATGCTAGGACACATATCACACACTTGAAAAGTTCACCATAGTACACATTGGATGTGGAGACTAAAGGTGCATGATCCACAGCATATCATACATGCATTACATTCTACTTTTCATAAGGAGGAACCCAAACCTATTTGGGTTCCTATATCTAACATTTGATAATTTTGCAGGAGGGCTCTCACAAAAGGCCTCGTGAGAGTATGTGGTACCTAGATAGTGGATGCTCTCGACATATGACTGGTGATGCCAACCAGTTTGTTGTACTAGAGTCCAGGACTGGAGGCAAGGTTATTCTTGGAGATAACACCACCAAGTAGGTGGTTGGCGCAGGTATAATTAGTAATTCCAAGAACCTTATGATTGAAAATATTTTGCTTGTAGATGGATTGAAGCACCACTTGCTCAGCATCAGTCAACTCTATGATAACGGCTTCATCGTGTAATTCTTTACGAATTCATCCATTGTAAGTTTAAGTAACAGCACTATTTTGCAGGGAAAGAGGATCAACAATGTCTACATGCTTGATTTAAATAACATTGAATGTGCTGCTGTATTTTGCTTAAAATAGTGATTAATGATTAATGGTTGTGGCACCGGATACTTTATCATGCAAGTATGAAAACCCTTAGGAAAGTGACCCAAAAACACCTAGTTAGAGGTGTCCCCAAACTCAAGTTTTCAAAAGATCACCTTTGTGATGCATGTCAACTAGGAAAGCAAGTCCACTCCACCTTTCACCCCATTAAGGACATTAGCACCTCTAGACCTTTAGAAGTCCTTCACATGAATTTATTTGGACCCATTAGCACTGCCAGCCTAGGAGGGAAAGTCTATGGATTTTTTATTGTTGATGACTACTCGAGGTTCACTTGGACTAGATTTCTTTCACATAAAAATGAGTTTTTTGAGCAGTTCAAAACATTTTCTACTTGGATTCAAAAAAAGCTAGGTTGTGAGATTTTGACCATCCATAGTGATCATGGTGGAGAATTTGATAATGAAAATTTGGAGATTTTTGTGAGGACAAGGGGATTAGCCATAATTTTTTAGCTCCTAGGACCCCTCAGCAGAATGGGGTAGCTGAAAGGAAGAATCAGACCTTGGTGGAAGCCGTTAAAGCCATGCTTGCTGAGTATTCACTTCCAAAATACTTTGGGTTGAAGTGGTTAACACAGCTTGTTATGTGTTGAATAGGGTGAATGTTAGAGCCAAATTAGAAAAGACACCCTATGAGATCCTTAAGGGTAGGACACCCAATCTTTCCCACCTTTATGTCTTTGGTTGTAAGGTTTTTATTCACAATAATGGGAAGTCTCACTTGGGAAAATTTGATCCTAAATCTGATGAAGGAGTATTCTTGGGATATTGTAGTGTTGGGAAGTCTTTTAGGGTGTTTAATAAGAGAACTTTGATGGTGGAAGAGACAACCCATGTAGTATTTGATGAGTCTGATCCTAAGAAACATGGAGTTGAGAATGATGATGATATTGGAGAGATTACTAGTGGTGTAGAAAATTTGGGGAAGGGGGTAGAATAATAAAGTAATGAAGGAGTAGGAGAAGTCACCCAAGGAGTAGAAAATATTGATTTGGATGAAAGGGTTGGACCTTCTCACACTTTGCCTAGAAATTAGAGATACCCTACAAGTCATCCCAAGGATTTGATCTTAGGAGACCCTTCTAGAGGAGTTAAGACTAGACATGGACTTAGGAAGGAGGTGAACCACTCTGCCTTTATCTCAATGATTGAACCCACCACCATTAACCAAGCCCTTACTGATGAGTTTTGGATTTTAGCAATGCAAGAAGAATTGAATCAATTTGTTAGGAATGATGTTTGGGAGCTTGTAGAAAGACCTAAGGGACAAAGTGTAGTTGGGACAAAGAAGGTCTTTGAGAACAAGGTGAATGATTCAGGAGTGGTGGTCAGCAATAAAGCAAGATTGGTGGCTAAGGGGTATAACCAAATAGAAGGGATAGAATTTGAGGAGACTTTTGCCCCTGTAGCTAGATTGGAAGCCATTAGAGTGCTATTAGCCTTTGCCTGTTATAAAGGATTTAAGCTTTTTCAAATGGATGTCAAGAGTGCCTTTTTAAATGGGGAAATAAAAGAACTTGTGTTTGTAGAACAACCCCCAGGTTTTGAAAGTTCCCAATTTCCAAATCATGTTTTTAAATTAAAGAAGGCTTTGTATGGGTTAAAGCAGGCACCAAGAGCTTGGTATGAGAGGCTTAGCACATTCTTACTAGAGAGGGAGTTTATCAAGGGGAGCGTAGTCACCACCCTTTTTCTTAGGAGAGTTGGAGATGACTTACTCATTGTTCAAATTTATGTGGATGATATACTCTTTGGATCTTCTAATAAGAAATTGTGTGATGATTTTTCTAAAACAATTAGTAGAGAGTTTGAGATGAGTTTGATGGGAGAGTTGTCCTAGTTTTTGGGGTTTAGCATAAAATAATTGGAGGATGGAACCTTTTTAAATCAAACAAAATACATAAAGAACATTTTGAAGAAATATGAGATGGACAAAGCTAAGCCAATTAACACTCTCATGACTTCTAGTGCTCCATTGGATAAGGACACAATTGGTAAGTCTATTGATCAAAAGAAGTATAAAGGCATGATTGGATCTTTACTTTACTTGACTGTGAGCCGACCTGATATTATGTTTAGTGTTTGCCTTTGTACAAGATTTAAGCTAACCCTAATGAGTCCCATTTGACTACAGTTAAGACGATTTTTAGATTCCTTTTAGGAACCTAAGGCTTAGGGATTTGGTACCCTAGACACATCACTTCTTCTGAGATTATTGGATTTTCTAACTTTGATTTTGCAGGATGCAAGGTGGATAGAAAAAGTACTTCAGGAACTTGTCAATTCATAGGACAGTCTTTGGTCTCTTGGTCTAGTAGGAAATAAAATTCTGTTGCACTTTCCACTGCTAAAGCTGAGTATATTGCTCTTGGAAGTTGTGTGGCCCAACTCCTTTGGTTGAAACAACAGGTATTGGATTTAGGATTACCTGTAGGCACCATCTCAATCTTTTGTGACAACACTAGTGTCATATGTATCTCTAAGAATCCTATCCAACATTCAAGGACTAAGCACATTGACATTAGGCATCACTTCATTAGAGATCATGTGACTAAGGGAGACATTGAGTTACACCATTTAACAACTAAAAATCAACTTGCTGACATCTTTAATAAACCACTGGCCTTCGACACTTTCAGTTCTTTAAGGACCAGATTGGGTGTGATTAACATAAATGCATGAAACTTAATCTTTAAGTTACTTTCTTTTGCTTTTGTTTTTTATTTGCTCTTAGTTTTTGGTGTGTTTTACTTTCTTTTGTGTTTTTTTTAAAGCTTAGTTGTCAAAATCATCGCTGAAATGATATCATATTCCTTGTCCTTGTTTTTGAAAATTTGTAGTCAATATGTTTTTCATCTCTTAATCTCTTAGATGGTGAAAATATTTTGTGATTGTGTCTCTTTCTCTAACCAATTTTAGTGGCATAGTTTTCTTTTCTAATCAAAAATCTATTTCAAATTAAAGATTTTGTATGAAATTAAGATCTTTTCTTAAGCTTGCTTAAGCAAATCTATCTTGTATTTATAATGATTAAAGTTTTTTTTGTCACATCAAGATCCCTCGTTACTCTTGTCTTTGATTATTGATTCTATTTGTGATAATTCTTCCTTATGTTAGAGAGAGAGCTCCTATTCTCTAATATCTAAGAAGATATACTCACAACTAAGATTTTTTTAAGAGATTATAAAAGAGAATATAGCTTGAAAAAAAAAATTGGCCAATGATGCCAACAAAGGAAGCGCAAAGACGCCAAATTGAAAATCTATAAAAAAAAAGATGCGCAAAGCGCCACTCAAATTAACAAGAGGCATAAAATGAGCCCACTCAAATGCAAGCTATTCTCTCTTTTGAAATCTTTTAGAACTTAGAAGTCTTGATTCTCAAAGACTTGGTTTCGATTATTTTGCGATCATGACAGAGTTACTTTGGTTCATTATTTTATAAAGATATTTTTTCTTGAACCAAGTGATGGATGGATTCTTTTTCTCATATCCAATTAATTCTTTGAGTTAGGTCATTGATTTCAAAAGACAATTCTACCCTAAGAAAACGTCTGGCTAAGGGTAACCATGACCGAATATTCTACCATTCTTAACATTGTTGAGATTATTAACTCATTAACCCACAAGTTTTTAAATCAATTACATGGAATACTACATCATTTTTATGCCTTGGTTAAAAAACAAATTATGGTTTGCTATTTTTTTTCCTTCTTTCTATTCTCTCCTCCTTTTTGATATGTCAAAAGGGGGAGAAGTTTATGATGTTCTTACACTTGTCGATCCCAAAATTTTACTGCTGATTGTCTTCGTAGTGTTTTGCCATCATCAAAAAGGGGGAGATTGTTGCAAATCTATTTTCATGACTTATTTTTTGATGATTGACAAACACTATTGATTCTCTTGGACTGCCTGTTATTTCTAACTTTTCAGGAATCGAAGATCGGACGAACAAATGAAGCTAGTTCAAGATTGCGTAAGTTAGGGTTGAGTCAGTCTGTAATTTGATTTTTCTCTTCTTGAGTCTATTTGTAATGTTCAAAGATACTGATGCTAAGTAACCCTACACACACACACTTGAGAGACTTAGAATTTCTATTTTTACTCACATCGGCCAGGACGATATCTTTATCGGCCTGGACGATTTAGTTTAAAATAGAGATTCTATTCTGGATTCTTAATTAAGGAAGCTGTCATTAATAGATCGTCCTGGATGATACGTGTATCGGCCAGGATGATAAGCTCAAAAAACAAAGAAATTGCGGCCATAAACAATTAAGGTTTTCTGTATTTTTCGGTAATAGGCCAGGACGATCCTAGATCGGCCTGGACGATATTAACAATTATGCCTTAATTAATCAGACAAATCAAAGAAGTAATTAGGGAAGATTGATACGATCATATCGTCCTGGATGATCGCAGGATCAGCTAGGATGATCGATTCAAAAACCTTAGTTACTTCTGGACGATAAACATTGGCCAGCACAAATTCAGGGCGATGATCTAGACGATTTTCCTCTGATTTGAACTGATCGATCGGGACGATCTTGAGATCGTCCTGGACGATCAAGTCAATTTTAAATCGTTCAGTTTGCATTCAGGGCGATGCTCTGGTCGATCTTCTAAGATTTGTACTAATCGGCCAGGATGATGTCCATATCAGCCTGGACGATATTGTCGGCAACTTGCAATTAAAGAGCTCCTTTAAAGCTCTTCTATTTAAGAGCTCTTGTTCAATGTTTTGAACAATCTTTTGCTACTGCCTTGACCTGAGAAGACCTTGAGGAGAGAAAGAGAGAGAGGGAGAGAGAGAGGATCTTGTGAGGGGGAGCTTGTGAGGGGATTAACAAGGGTTGCTTCAAGGATTTATCAGCTTCTTCTTCGTCTAGAGTTTCTCATCCTTGGAAGGGTCGGTAGAGGTAAGGATTCAGCATCTGATTGTGGTTCTCTACCAGCTTCAGGAGGAAGCAAAAGGAGATAGGTTCTCTGCCTTGCCAGGGTGGGAAAAAGAGGTTCTTTGTAAAGGCTTCTCCGCTTAGTTGTGGGGGCTAAAGGAGAGTCATGATTGTAGTGCAATACT
Source organism: Dendrobium nobile (assembly GCA_022539455.1). Lineage (NCBI taxonomy): Eukaryota > Viridiplantae > Streptophyta > Magnoliopsida > Asparagales > Orchidaceae > Dendrobium > Dendrobium nobile. The sequence goes on from CM039723.1 coordinate 36,680,976, forward strand.
TGGAGGGCACCTCCGGGGAGTGGATGTAGGTCGAGTTGACCGAACCACTATAAATTTCTGTGTTCTTACTTCTTTCTTCCGCTCTTAAATTTCTGCGCTTATTTTTTGTGGTGTGATTTTGGTTTATGTGATAATACTTCTTTGTGAAAAGAAAATTTTTAAAATACCAATTCCCCCCCCCCCTCTTGGTTAGCTTGGGCCAGTTCTATAGGGCTTAACATCCCTAACGAACTTTCAAATAAGGTATTTAAAGACCTTATAGGGCATAGTATGGAAGTATATGTGGATGATCTGCCATTTAAAAGTTTTTAAAAATCAGAGCATATCTCTAATTTAGAATAATGCTTCTGTCATCTTCGATCCTACAACATGCGCCTCAATCCTTCTAAGTGCGCATTCAGAGTCAACTTAGGAAAATTTTTGGAATTCATGAGTACCCACCGCAAGATCAAGGCAAATCTTAAGAAGATCAAAGCACTAAGAGATATGGGGGTACCATAAATGGGCATCTATGTAAATCTACCCCTAAGGAGCATTCTTTAAAATCCTGAGGCATCTGGAAGATTAATCAAATAGTTGGTAGAACTCAGAGAATTTTACATCCATTTTCTTCCTAGACCCGACATCAAATCATAAGTATTAGCAGAATTTATGGTCAAATATACTAACACTACTTCTAATCAACCACTGACTACTTCTCCTTTCTCCTCGAGTTGGAACCTATATGTTGATGGTGCTTCTAACATTTATGGAGCTAGTTCAAAAATTCTATTAATTTCTCCATAATAAACTACTCTCGAATACAAACATCGATTAAAGTTTTCTGCAAAAAAGTAATGTTGCTGAATATGAGGCCATTATCACAAGATTAAGGCTAACAATCGATTGTGAAGTTCATAACTTGGTGAGTCATCCTGATTCATAATTGGTCTCCTCTCAAGCGGAGGGGGATTTTGATGTCCACAACCCACTATAGGCCCAATACTGCAATATAACATAATCACTTTTTCCCAAATTGCCCAACATCAAGTTATCCATATCCTCCAAGATCAGAATGCACGAGCAGATGCTCTCTCTAAACTGGTTATTTTAACAACTAGTGATATCTTCAAGAGAAAATATATTGAGGATATTTGTTTCCTAAGTGCCCAAGGCCCATGGGTTATACAATTTATTGATGAACCGAAGGAAGTTTCTTGGATCGATTCAATTTTATCTTTCTTACAATATGGCATACTCCTTCAAAATACAATAGTGGTAATGAGACTTCAAGGAAAAGCACCAAACTTCACCATTGTTAATGGAGAGTTATACAAATGAGCCTTCATAGGACCATACCTCAAGTGTCTCCCACCTTTGGAAATGGATTATGTGCTTCGAGAGATTCATTTAGGTATATGCAGAGAGCACCTGGGGGGAAAGATATTAGCCAATATAATCATGAGATATGGATTTTACTATCCCATGATGAAGAAAGATGCATTAGAATTAATACAAAAGTGTAATAATTTCCAACTGCATGCCAACCTTAACCATTCACCTGCAATAAAGATCTCATCACTACAAAGTCCAAGGCCTTTTGAACAGTGGGGGATCGACATAATGAGTCCTTTCCCTATAGCCACCAGACTACAAAAGTTCATCATCCTGGTAGTAGATTATTTCACCAAATAGGTGGAGGCAGAACAACTAGCAAAAATTACCGAAGCCAATGCCAAACAGTTCCTATGGAAGAACATAATATGTCATTTTGGCATCCCATCTAATGTTATCAATGATAATGGAACTCAATTCAGCAGGAAGATTTTTATGATATTCTGAAAAGATCTATGTATTCAACTACGACATACAACTATTGTTCATCCCCAAATAAATGTGCAAATAGAGGTCACAAATTGGACTATACTAAAAGGGCTAACTACACACCTAGGGAAGGCTGGGGGGTAATGGGCTGATGAACTCACGAATATCCTCTGGGCTTGTCGTACTACTACTAGAACTCCAATATGAGAAACTCTTTATAATCTCTATTTTATCACAAAATTAGTACTTCCCATGGATATTGGAATTCTAAGTCCTAGAGTCCAAACTTTTGACTTCAACAGAAATAAGGAGGAGCTCCAAAATAATTTAGATCTCCTTTCGAAAGTAAGAGATGTGGCAATGCCTAAAGTTACTGCATATCACCAAAAGTTGCTTGTTATTATAATCGAAGAATGAATCCTCAACATATTTTGGTTGGAGACTTACTTCTATGTAGCATCGAGACAGCAGGAAAAGGTCCTCAACATAACAAACTCTTCCCCCTCTAGGAGGGTCATTACTTGGTGGCAGCCATGGTGAAGCCCAAAAGTTTCATGTTAAAGAATTCTTAGGGAAAGATGCTCCCTCAAACCTGGAATATAGAAAATCTTCTTAAATATTCTTAATAGAGAATAATAATGCTGCTTGTGTCCAGTGTTGAGAGTTGTTTATCTCTTATTTTTATCATTTGTATCTCTATGTTATAATGGGGACATTTGTTGTTACTCAATATTATGAAACTTTGTTCGTTCACATTATCTTCTTCTCTGACAGAAAGTATAATAACCATTTCATATATACTATGAACTCTAATATTAAGATTCTTGATTTGAGAATTAAGTAATCTTTATTGCATCTCAATCACTAAATGATCGATCCCATATGGATTCGATATGACCTCTTCCACATAGGTTAAAATCTTCAAATAATGCTTTGATTAACAACCTCAGAAAGGTCAAACATCCTTGGTGGGTGTCATATAAATCTTTAATCCTTAATCCAAGAAAGATGTGTCTTGATAACTTGATAATTGGTCTCAGGGAGAACCAATTCAACTTCTTCCACACAAGTTAAAAGGCATTAACATTGTTGTAACTAACAACATTGGAGAAGTCAAGTGCTCTAAGAGAGCATTTAAAAAAATTACCTGAGTTGAGTAATAATACTAAAATATTTTTCACTAGTTAATTTAAGATAAAAGCATTAATAATTTTTTTATATAAATATAAGAGATCACACATGTGGATACAAATATCCTAAACATAATAATCATTAGGCAAAATAAAATGATACAACCAACGAAAAGAAAAATACTACTCAACATATAAAGACTCATTATCACTATAAAAGGCCTTCCTCAGCTCGCTTTCAATCTCAGCTCCATCTAAATATGAATAAGGATCCTCAAAAGCTTGGCTAGTAGTTAGCCTATCAATCTTAACTCTGGCCTTATGTTTTACCAATCAAACTCCCTTCAGGAAACCTTGGGTGAAGCCTACATCCATGCACTGTTGCTCTAAAGCCTTCACCTCTACATCTCATATATGCTCGTGAGCCTCCTGAAGGTGATCCTGGATGATGGACTTCAAGTCTATAAAATTCTTAAAATCTTCGATAACTCTCAAATATTCTAGACCAAACAAAGAGGCCTCCTTCTCAACTATAAGAGTTCAGGATTCTCTATTTTCAGCTTCTAATACTTTTACCTTCTCTCTAGAATCCTTTTGATCCTTTAGAAGCTGTCTGACCATTTCTGGTGCCTCCACAAGTTCAATCTAAAGTTGATATATCTGCTAGTTCTTAAGAGAAGTAAAGGTCATGATGTTAGCCAATTTAGTTCTGTAGTCATTCAATTCCACCTCTAGTACCATCACCTCATTGGTCTTACAATCGTACTTCTATTTATATTCTCTTAAAGATAAGTAACCTTCACAAATTCATCTTTACATTTATTTAAGCTCTTGATAAGCTCGACCTCAAATTCCATGTGACAAGATAGCTGAAATAAGATAGAATGGTATATGAGTGAACACTCTAATTGATGCACAAAAAAGCGGCGTGAAAACCAGAGAAGATGCTACTCACCAAGTCACTATGTTTACGATGTCCAAGGCACTGATGTTTCAATACGTGCCTAGGAACATGCAATTTTATAGGAGAAGAGTCAGGGGAACTTGGCTAGGGCTCTTTAAAATTCCTTCCAATTTCTTCTTATTCAGTGGAACCTGAGGATCGTCACTTTTTTGCATAGAAGGAACTTTTGAATATGGTGCAGGTGACTCGTGAACTTTAGTAGACTTCTTCAACATCTTTGCCTCTTATCTCTCATCTTAATTTGACAGCCCCACTTTAAATAGAAACTCTTTTTCAATATACTTGGTCAAGTAATGAACCTTTAATAAAAGATGTTTCACGTTAGGAATGTTAAGAACCCTTAGGATGTCTTCCTCTCCGACCTCAAGCTCCATGTGACAAGATAGCTGCAAAGGGACGGGTGGGTCCTTCATCCTCCCCCATTTCTCTATGAAAGCCCAGTCATTTTTCACACATAAAAAAGCATGGGTTGAGCTCCTCAATGGATCCCTGGTACGCTTGTCTAACCATTTAGATCTAAATGTTATGCACCCTTGTGTATGAATAATAAATCGGCCCATCTGTAAAGGATACTCGGGTGTCAGAATAGCTCCTTCATCTCTGAAGAATGTAATCAGGCCCATTGTCACTGACACAACTCTGTGCAAAAATTGGGCTAAACTTACTCCACACCTTGCAGAGATATCGATCAGCTCAAGAGGGGGAATCATAGCCCAGCTTGCAAACTAGACTAAGATATGGTCAGATATCATGGTGGAGGAAGACAAGCCCGATCTGACCTTTTAGGAACCTTTGCCACAAGGTCTTTGGGAAAATGAAATTTTTTATAAAAGATGACCAAGGATTTGCCAATTATGATAGATGAAAAATCATCTGATTTAGCTCCCCTATTTTACCCCCTTTCACCATCTTTCTTGGCAACAGGACTTGAATCCCCTTTGGTCATCAGATCTCTTGAAGGATGGTGATCTCTCGCCATAACCTCTATATAGGAAGAGATGAAGAAAGATGAGAAAATTCCTACTCAGTGAGAGGCCCTATGACTGAACAGGGGATATCCATCTGAACATAGCTAGGGAAAGGCATCAGCTTGAGAAAGAACAGAGGAAAAAGGAATGTGAAAATTTTCATACTCCAAAGAGGGTATTTATAGTGGTGTGGGGGAAAGATGAAGAGCCACCTCAAATAAATGAAGATTCATAATAATAATAATAATAATAATAATAATAATAATAATAATAATAATAATAAAACATCATACAATTGTTATACATTCTGCAATTAATTTTGAGTTATAAATAGTTGTATAACATTATTATAATAATGTAAGTTAAAGATATTATGGTTAACATTATCTATAAAGTTATATATTAATATATAAAGTTAAGCATGGTTTCTTAGCCACGATTATAACATTTTTATATAATGTTTCTAATCGTTAACTAATATAAATGTTTATATATATATATATATATATATATATATATATATATATATATATATATATATATATATATATATATGCAGTAATATATTTATATATGTTAATAACATTAATATATAATGTTAATAATATAATAATATAATAATATATTAACTTTATTATATATAATTTACTATATAACGTTTAACTTTAATAAATTTTTAATAACTTTTTACAACTAACCTTATAATAATTATATAAGGTTTTATATATCAGTTAACATCTGTATAACATTTTTAACTATATATCATTTAACGAGATGTATTTTCCGCTGAGTAAATATGCTATCAAAGCTTAGGAGCAACCTGAAACTTTGTTCTCATATGAAGTATGAACTAATATTAATTAACTAGTTAGTTAAGTGTGTAATCATATATGTATATATTTGTATATATTTATACATATGCAAAATTTTATCCTGCAAAAGTCTGATTTGGACATTTTAAATACTAAAATTATATGAATATTTTTTAACTTTGCAAGATTTGACGTCCAAAAATAAGTGGGCAACTGATGTATCATAAAAACATTATGTTGATCGGGCACGAATCTCAAGGAAAAATTTAGTTTGAAACTTCAAAAATTAAAATTGAGACCATCCAAGCTCTAATTTTTGAAAACTTACAGTCAAAATGAGTGTCTCGGAGACACAAACCCAACGACACCAAAATCGACCCAATCCGAGCCCAAATGAGTCCAAACAAAAGACTTGAAGCACTTTTGGAAGGATCTAACCACAATTTGGGTTATCAAACAGTATTCAATCATGACATGCATATAGTCGAATTGAGCAGCTCGATGAGATGAATCCAACGAGACCAAGATCATGAAATTCTGATATTATTAAGATGGTCAAAGGTCCATTAAACAGTACATGATTGTAAGAATCATGATCGGCGGTCCATACAAACCACATCCAATCTACCCTTGATCTTCCACTTATTTACAAGTCATGTCACTCAAGCATTCTATAAATAGAACCCCATTTCCTCTTTATAGGGGGAGAAAGCCAAGAGAGAATAAGGAAGAAAATGAAGAAAGCTCCATCTGCCTAGCTCCTCTTCGACCACTGTCTAAACTCTCACACACCATCGCCAGACCACCAAGGAACGTTAGAGTTTAGTCGCACCACTGTCGGACCACCAAGGGATACCAGAGTTCTACCGCACCACCGCCAGACCACCAAGGGACGCCGAAGTTCTGTTGAATCACCACCAAACCATCAAAGGACATCTATGTTCCACCCAAAGCTAGAGTGCTCCCTAACACCGAAGTGCCACTACCAAACCACCACCTGACCTTGGAGTGCTGCTATACTACCACCTAATGTTGGAGTGACACTTTGACATTTGTAATCTGGTTGTTTTCAAGGATTAGTCAGACCATTGTACTTTTCTCAAATTCTACTGGAATCATTTTCAACTTGGCTAAGCCCCATGGTCTTTCCCTTTCCCCGGTTTTCCAAGTAATAAATAATTTCTTCTCTCTGTGTGAGCTGGATATCTATGCAATGCTAAAACATAGGATTATAAATTTATTACCATGTATATTATATCCCACAATAAGTAGAACTTAATTCAAACCTACTTAGCTTAGAGACCTCATTAAGGATAATAATTATGGACTTGTTTAGAGAAATTAGAAAATTTTTAATAATTATGATAAGTATTCTTTTGACTTGAATCGTTACCTCCTCTGACATCAAACTTTGAAGTCAATGAACTTTATACTACTATTTTAATCAAGATTATTTACAAGAAACTCCAGTTTCCTATGATGTAATTAACTAAGAGGTCTTGCACTTATAGGAGATTTAGAAACCTATATCTAACTTTAAAAAATCATGTCTTTAAAAATTCCAATTATTTATCTTTCAAAAATAAAAAATGGTGACTGTTATTGTTATATCCAAATAATCGATCATAGACGATATCCTCTTTCCTCGGGAAGATACAATACTTTATTATCATTACTTTAATTATCAAATTAACGATCTCCTATCCGGATTATTTTAGTCAAATATTTGATTGAATTTTATTTTGACCCACTAGGGCAATATGTAATTCTTTCCTAAGTTTGATTATGACAATTAGGATGAATTCAAGGCTTTATAGTCTGAACCCATTAAGGAATAGTATATTCACCTCCCGAGGTAATATACTATTCATAATGATGTGTTCGATTTCAAAACTAAAATTTTAGTAATTAAACTTTTCCCATAGAAAATTATATTGTTCAAACTATGTTTTTCAATCAAACATTGGCATAGTGTCATAGATTGTAGATGTCTTCTATCCACTTATATAAATGTTATAGATCTAGTAGCGTGGCATCGCACAAGCGTCATTTACCAGCTTCATACAAGTAGACTTCTATCCATTACTTGTTATTTTTAACAAGTAGATTTTTGTGCGCTAACGAATCTCCTACTATGGCATTACACAATAGTTATTTACCCGCTTCATACGTGTAGACTGTCATGCACTACTTTTTGCTTTCCATAATTAGATTATTGCACACTAATGAATATCCTTCTATGGTGCTACATAATAATCAATTTTTTATTTCATATATGTAGACTATTGTGCAATACTTGTTGAATTCCAGTTAGATTATTGTGCACTAATGAGACTCCTACATATTATGTGATAATAGTCATTTGCCTATTTCATACATGTAGACTGTCGTGTAATACTTGTTACTTTTTATAGGTAGATTATTGTGTACTAATGAATCTCTTATTGTGGTGTTGCACAATAGACATTTGCCTATTTCATGCTGGTAGGTTATCATGCACAACTTGTTACTTTTTATACGTAGATTGTTGGGCACTAATGAATCTCCTGCTGAGCATTACACAATAGTCATTTTTCTATTTTATATAGGTAGATTGTCATGCACAACTTATTACTTTTTTTAGGTAGATTATTGTGCACTAACAAATCTTCTGTTGTAGTATTGCACAATGGTCATTTTCCCATTTCATATAGGTAGACTATTGTACACTACTTGTTGCATTCTAAAGGGATATTGTTTTGTACTAACAAATCTCTTGCTATAGCATTGCAAAATAGTCATTTTCCTAATTCATACAGGTAGACTGTTATGCACTACTTATTGCTTTCTACAAGTAGATTGTTATGTGCTAACAAATCTTCTTCTTTGCTCCCTGAACGCTTGCATTCTCTATAGTTCTTTCATATCTACTTCTAGATAATGTATAGTGTGTACAATGAGTTTCCAACCAAGCTGCATTGGTATTTATATTTGTTGCAAATTGATCACCTTTTGCTTACAAGGATCTATGTATTTATATTCCATATGATGGTTGTTAGCTATAAGAGTGTTGTAGTATTCACTGCCTACTATTGATCAAATATAAACCTAACAATTAATGATGACTATTGAAAAGTTAGAATATGCTTACATCATTCCCACAACAAAACTTGTTATTTAAAAACAAAATCACACAAAATTTCAATAGTATTCTAAGCGAGAATTATGTTTTGGGTATAAGATAATGATTACTTAATTAGAGGATTTTATATCAAATAATTAAATTTTTTTACAAAATAGAAAAATCTAACTCACAAATAGAACAAAATTTTAGCTCTTTGTAGAATATGATTGTGTCAATTAATCAAGTTATATTTACTGTATGGGACCTCAATTTGTACCCATTTTTTTTTAATTTTTTGGTATAGCACTATGATTTTGTACAGTCAAGTTGGAGATAGACAAAGAAAGGAGTGCCACAACACTTTAGATTTTGATGTTAATATGTTATTAATCAGACTAGATACATATAGTGGAGTGTCACGACACTCCAAGCCTGGCACCGCCATGTTGCAAGTGTTACTCCCCTTGGTTAGTATTATGTTTGTCTCTTTATCTATTATGTGTAGAGAATAGTATAAGGAATAAATATAGACAAGGGGAAGCGAGAAAGAAAGAGATGTGTAAAAATTCTCCTTTTCATAGTGAATTTATAGGTGTTGTGTGGCTCTAGGGTATTTTTTCAGATTAAATATTTTTCCATATTAAATCCTGAAAGTCTTTTTTTTTTTGCTGCATTTTATCTTTCTTGTTTGTAGACGCTATGTGGGTTACTTTCCCAAATCATTTTTTCTTGTGAAGGGAAATTTTACTTAAAATAAAAGTACCTATTTATGTGAGAAAATGCTAATTGTAAATAGAAATTATTATGACACTTAGTGCATTTCCAAAAAATGAAGTTCATCACATAAATGGAAATCTAATGCAATATTCAGATAATTTTTTAAAAGAGCTAATTACAGTCGAGATTTGGGACAATTAGTTTAATTATATAAGCATTAAATACACATGAATGAAAATTTAAATATTAGAAATTATAATATTAAAATTTTAATTATATTTTTTGTGATAAAATATAAAATTATTAATTTTATCCCAATAAGTAATACTAATTAATAATTAGATTAATGAAAAATAATAATTTTTTTCACTTTGATCAAAGAAATGAAGGCAAAATATTTCAAAAAAGAGATTATAGATTTCTTCCTTCTATTACAGTATATGTAAGTGCTTACACAATTAACAGAGGAAAGAGAAGAAAGACTGTTCAATTGTTCCACAATTGGCGTGTAATAATGATTAGACAAAATTAAGAAGTGAAAGTATCTCATAAACAAATCATTTTCTCCAAATTACACAGTACTCTATAACTGAATAAATACATAAGAATTTATCACTTCAATATTTAAGAAATCTATCATTATTAATTTACTATATCAACTAAACATATAGATAAAATCAATTTGTCAATTCATGTTTTAACATACAAGCCCATCATCTCATTAGTTCTTCTTTTGCAAGGGGCAAATCATTATCAGAATGACTACAACTTTTTAGGTTAACTAAAAAATATTTATCATATTCATGTGCAACAACATCAAACAAATAGCAAGACTTCACATTAATGAGTTGATTCCACTATCAGCTATTAGCTAATGAAAGAAAGGCTATTAGATAAGAAGATATCTAAAATTAAAATGGTAATACATGAATCCAAAATTCATTAAAATCATTAATAGTATAATTTCATAAATCAACCACAATGAAATTATAATCTAAATTCCTAATAAAACTCTTCATACCTTTGTTGAAAACCCCCCAACTATCGAAGGACTCATAAGATAATTATAAAATTACATAATAAATAAACATCAAGTTTTATTAATTTTGTGTACATTACCAAGAAATCATTGGCTCGGTAAATAGAGTGGTCACTCTTTGCGTGTCAATACAACAATCATCTCGTTATATCCCCCAATCTGTTTCGTGTGAATCAATAAAGGGTAACACCAAATCATAGTATTTAAACGAAAGCCTGTCGGCCCACCATCATGTAGTGTCAATTAGTCTCCAACCAATGGGTCAAGCAATCTTTACTTGTTTATTTCACACATGCATATTATATTCACAATACTATAACAATAATTTAAACAAACTATTACTCAAGAAAATATACACATCCATTTTTAATGCATTGCAGCAAATAATGCATAATTAAGTTAATTAAGAAGAATCCAAAATGTCATAATGGTAGATAACAAATAATCCTATGAGGCAAAAATATAATTTTACATAATCCCTTGTAATTTGGTAATTTTGCACTTAATTCTCAGGTGTATCAATGTCATAAGCTCCAAGCTTTTTCCATCTATATGAAAGTAAAAATAATAGCAATAATTAACCGTATGATAAAAAGAGAATTCTTTATTAGGTTTATATATTATGATTTAAATACAACAACAATATCATGCCTTTATATCACTACGTGGAGTTGGCTTCATGCATCTGCTTTCACTATAATATAATTTACAAAAATTTCATGTGCACTAAGTGCGCTAGGTGGAAATATTTTATGAAAAATAAATAAACCATACTTGTAAGGTATGGGATAAGCTCAAGTTAGTTTGAACTAACTTGAAATTTAGCTCAACTTAAAATTATATATATATATATATATATATACTTACGCATTCAATTGCTAAAGTTAGCCATCAACATTAATGATAAATTGCCATATGTTATAAAATATGTTACTAGTTTGGCCATATGTTATAAAATAAAATATTATATCATGTTGCCCATTTCATTAATAATTTATTTTCTTTTTGGCTTTTATTTTCTATATAAGTCTGATACGGAATTACCATGAGTTAGGTTTTCGAGTTTTAGAGTCATTGTATGCTAAGTGGTTACAATAAGGACATAATGATTGACCTATTATGAAAGTGTAATGTAATGCAATATAATTGTCATTTTATTCATCTTCCTGATATAACTTATCATATGATGACATTATTTTCCAATCATTTTTGAGTTTTGTATAAATAAATATATTCTGCATGATACTTCATAAAAGAAGTTACTAGAAACTTTGACTATTATGAGATGATATACAAACTTTAATAATGATCACCAATATATCTTTAATTATTTATATTTTGCTTACCCATGGAAGATCAATTCAGGAGATGAATTTGATTAGAAAGAGATGAAGTAGCCCTTTAATAGGATTAATTTTGGATTAGCAAAGTCAGGCTTTTCCAGTCTCTTGAATAGTGTGCCTTCCATCCTTGCTTGAACATAACCAAATATTGAAGCCACATCTTGCAACATTTCATTCATCAATCTCTCCAAGCCAAATATTGAGCTTCCAATACTACTAACAAGTTCGAGTAGATATGGTGGGGGTCTTGATATCTCATATAACTTAACTTGGGATTCAAAAGTAAATATTAAAATTCAACGCTAAAATACTTTAAATTTATTTGAGATAGCTCAACTTTATGTAATAGTTATAAAAAATAGTTATATAACTAAGAAAAATAGACAATAACTTTCTTATACTTAGCCCACTCTAACAAATAATTATTATAAAAAACTCTCATCATAAAAATACTTGAAAAAAAGCTATAAAATTATACAACAACATCATCAACACTTTATCCCACTATGTAGGATCAGCTACATGAATACTTTTTTTTCATTGTGTCATGTTAGAGTAAAATTATCATTTAAATCTAATAAACAATGTAATTTCTAATATTTTCTAACCAAGTCTTATTAGGTCTACCACCACCTTTTTAACATAGGCTAAATCTAATCCATCAACTATCTAATTGAGTCATCAATGGGCTGATATTTTATATGACCAAACCATCTAAGATGACTCTCTCTAAAGATGTAAAATTATAGTCAAATAAAATGTGACAATTATCCAAAAATAAAACTTAAAAAAAAAAAATTGCCCCATGTGAACTTCTAGAATTTAGAAAATGCATCCATTAAAAGAAACCACAAATTGGAAATCAAGTTTATGCTATAAAGAAATCCATGATCAAAGGGTTATCTGCAATCCAATAGAGAGTTTGCACGCAAAAGCAGGTATAATGAAATAAGCCAGCAGAATGACATTGGCATGCTTACTTCCAGTGTATTATTTTTTAATCAAGATTTTTTTAAAATCCTTAAACTCTAACTCAATCTTTACTATTGATTATGGTATAATCATAAAGATTTTTTTAGACACATAACTTTATTAATTCATAAGGAATGTTTAGTAAAGTATGGGCATTAAATGTTTTAACAAAAATCTAAAGAAAACTACTAAACATTTTGTTAAGATAGTTGCTATTTGCATGCTTTACATTTTTGCAACTTATGTTGTTTTGATGATTCCAAACATTATTGTTAAAATGTGTACTTATCTCCTAACAATTTTGGAAGAATTGTATTTGCTCTAGTGTGTACTAACATTTCAGGAAAAAACGAACTCCAGACTACGATGCCTTCAAATTAAATTCAGCATGAGATACTTTGTAAAATTTGAAGCTTGCACTTTTCTTTGAAATTAAATTGAAAGGGAGTGATTGTAAATTGAGTGAATAAAAACATACACACACACACACACATAAGGAGATCATATAAAATTTATGCTGATCGTACGGGACGATATCAGTTCGTACTGGACTATCAGACAGTTATCTCCTATTGAGCACTTGGAATGAATAGGAACTTGCTTGAGAAAATTTTTCTAAGTCCTATTCGTCCAGGATGAAATTAAAAATCATCCAGGACGATCGGGTCTCTGGAAAATTTTCGTCCAGACGAAAATAAATTATTGTTCATGGCGATTGGTGCTCTGGAAAATTTTCGTCCAGACAAAATTAAAAATCATTCAGGACGATCGGTCCTCTGTAAAAATTTCGTCCAGACGAATAAATTTTTGTCCAAACGATTAACCGACTTAGAACAGTTTTCAGCAGTTTCTAGAACCGACCTTGTAATAACCGTTGTACCGGACGAACCTAGTTCATACGGGACGATCAGCTGTATGAAGACATTTCGTACACATATTCAAATAGGGTCGTTTCAAATAGTTTAAGTAAAATAGTCCAGGATGATCCACGATCGTACGGGACGATCCACTGCGTACAGAATTGAAAACTTGCAGTTTTTGGGCGGTTTTTCTTGTCTTTTGTATATATAGTCCAAATTAGACTGCCACCCAATCTTTTTGTCATTTGATCTTCGTGCCTCTTGAGAGAATAGCCAAGGAGAGAGTCGAAGAGAGCATTCAAGGGAGGATTCCTACCACTGGAGCGAGAAGGCTTCACTTGGATTTCAAAGGTAAGAGTCTCTACTTGTGAATTGGGATTACTTCACTCTTTTCCTTCTTCCTTCTAGATTCTTGTGAGAAGATCTGTCAAGGAGAACCGGTTCTCTGCCGACACTTGGAGAGTGTGAACAGACGAAGGGTTCGCTGCCTTCACTTGGAGAGTGTGAATAGCTGAAGGGTTTGCTGCCTACACTTGGAGAGTGTGAATAGCCGAAGGGTTCGCTGCCTACACTTGGAGAGTGTGAATAGCCGAAGGGTTCTCTGCCCACACTAGGAGAGTGTAAAAGGACGGACGGTTCTCTGCCTACACTGGGGATTGCGTGAAAGGACAGACGGTTCTCTGCCAACACTGGGAATTGTGTAAAAGGATGACTGTTCTCTGCCGCACCGGGGAGTGGTGAAAAGAGTGTGTTGTAAAGGCTTCTCCGCCTTGTTGTGGGTGCAAAAGGAGAGTCACTATTGGTATTAGTGCAATACTCAGAGGGTGCCTCTGGGGAGTGGATGTAGGTCTGGTTTTAGACCGAACCACTATAAATCTGGTGTCATTTACTTTACTGTTTTTATGTTTCTGCACCTTAATTTTAGTTTTAAAAACTCTGTGATTGAAAAATATTTTCTATAAAAAATTTAAAAGAAACATTTTTATTTCGGTTCAACATATTTTTAAAAAGAGGGCTTAAATTTTTAAACTACCAATTCACCCCCCTCTTAGTAGCCTTGGGACATTTACTTAGGCTTAACAACCTAATTACTAGACTCAACAAGTGGTATTAGAGCTTCGTTTCAAAATCATAATTTTGAACTACTTTTTTATTAACATAGATGGCTACATTTGGAAACCGAAACACACCTGAAGGTTACTCTATCACTAGACCTCCACTGTTTGACAATATTCCTTTTGAATTTTGGAAAACACGCATGTCTACTTTTTTACAGTCACTTGATTATCGCATGTGGATGCTAGTCCAAGAAGGTTACACAAAACTAACTAGATTAGTTGATGGAGTCAGAGTAGAAACACCTTTTGTAGAATGGACTATAGAAGAATGTGACTTAGCACAATTAAATGCCAAATGTTTAAATAGTTTCTTTTGTGCTTTAAAATCTGAAGACTACATGCGGGTTTCCACTTACAAAAGCGGAAAGGACATATAGGATAAACTTTGTATAACTTATGAAGGGAAAAATGAAGTTAAGCAATCAAGACTCAATATCTTGTTACATGACTATGAAATGTTTCGCATGAAACCTAATGAATTTATTTCTAACATGTACACAAGATTCACACAAATTATCACCTCTTTGCATGCTCTTGGTAGGGAATTAACAAATGCTGAAATGGTCAATAAAATTCTTCGATGTTTACCTACTGCTTATGATGCTAAAATTATTGCAATTACAGAGTCTAAAGATCTAAACATATATTCTATTGACAATGTTCTTGGTTCACTCATTGCTTATGAGCAAGGAGTAAGTCAAAAAAAGATTAATGCAGGTGAACCACGAAAGGAGAAGAATATTGCATTAAAAGTGGAAGAGTCGGAAAGTGAACACTCACAACCTGAGGATGAAGATGATATTGCACTGATGACTAGACAATTCAAAAGCTTTTTAAAGAGAAAGTAGAAGAGACGCCAACAATGGAACAGAGATAAGTTTAATAGAAATGGCAAGGTTTCTAATGAAGTAATTTGTTATGAATGCAGGAAACCAGGTCATATCAAGACTGATTGCCCAAAAATCAAAGAAACTCCTAGCTAGGAGAAGGTTGAGGAGAAACCAATGGTAAAGAAGGGCAAGAAGAAGTTTCAAAGAGCTTTCTGGGCAGACTCAGCTTCAGACTCATCTGAGACTGAAAAAGAAGAAGAAGTTACTAATCTTTGCTTGATGGTAGACAATGTGGATCACTCAGATCAAGAAGAGGTATGTGACTTAACCTATGATGAATTTTTTGAAGTTTCTGAACACATGCATGATGCATAAAGGAAAATGAAAAAGATGCATGCTAGTGTTAACTTAGAACTGGAAGAACTCAAGAAGGAACATGAAATCCTTAGGAAAGACCATGCTTTAATAGATGATAACCACATGAAACTGCTTGATGAATACGATGAATTGAATAAAATTTTTGAAAACTTAAAAACATCCTATGCAGAACTTGAAAAAGAATTTAAGAATTTTAAGGATGAATCTGAGAGCAAAGCATATAGAATCAATTATACCAATCGAATCTTAGAAGATATGAATTCATTTTATAAACTAACAATAAGAGCTCTCGAGGATAATAGGAAACCCCCCAAACTTGAAGATTTTACAAATTCTAAATATTATCCTAAATTCATGAAATCCCTTAGAAGACAATCACATGGAAGAAAACTTAGGAATATTTTTCCTAATGTTAAATGTAATAATTGTAGATTTTTGGGACATATAGCTCACACCTGTACCTTGATGAAGAAATCTAATTTGGTGTGGAGACCTAAGATGCATAAACCTAGACATATCATACATGCATCTGATTATAAATTTCTTAACGGTGAACCCAAACTAGTTTGGGTTCCCAGGTCTAACATTTGAGAGTTTTGCAGGAGTGCTCTCACACAAGATCTCGTGGGAGCATATGGTACCTGGATAGCAGATGTTCAAAGCATATGACTGGAGATACTGCTCAATTCATAACGCTAGAAGTCAGGAATGGAGGCAAGGTTACACTTGGAGATAATACCACAAAGAAAGTGGTTGGATCAGGTATGATTGGAAATTTCAAAAACTTTTTCATAGACAATGTATTATTGGTTGAAGACTTAAAACATAATCTGTTAAGTATAAGTCAGCTATGTGATAAGGGCTATAATGTGAAATTTTTACCTACTAGCTGCATATTAAGCCTAAATGGGAAAGAAATTTTTAATGGAAAAAGGGTAAACAATGTTTACATGCTAGATTTGAATTCTATTCAATCTTCTACTGCTTTTTGTTTAAAAACTGTTTCTGATGAATCATGGCTTTGGCATAGGAGACTTTGTCATTCTAGTATGAAAAATCTTAGGAGAATTACCCAAAAGAACTTGGTGAGAGGTACAGCAAAACTAGACTTTACTAAGGACCATCTTTGTGATGCATGTCAATTAGGAAAACAAGTGATGTCCTCTTTTAAGTCCAATAAAGATCTTAGAACCAATAAGGATCTTTTTGGACCAGTAGGAACTGTAAGTCTAGGAGGGAAGGTATACGAATTTGTTATAGTGGATGATTTCTCAAGATTCACATGGGTTAGATTTCTTTTTCATAAGAGTGAATCATGTGAGGAATTCAGAAATTTTTCAACTTGAATTCAAAGAAAACTAGGATGTGAAATAATTTCTTTACAAAGTGATCATGGAGGAGAATTTGAAAATGAAAAATTTGAAAATTTTTGTAAAGAAAAAGGAATTGATCATAATTTTTCTGCACCTAGAACCCCTCAATAAAATGGAGTAGTTGAAAGGAAAAACAGAACACTAATAGAAGCGGCCCGAGCAATGTTGGCAGAATACTCACTTCCTAAATATTTTTGGGCTGAGGCGGTTAGCACTGCATGCTATGTTCTAAATAGGGTGAATGTAAGATCAAATTTAAATAAAACACCCTATGAGTTGCTAAAAGGAAGAACACCTAACTTGTCACATTTGCATGTTTTTGGTTGCAAAGTGTTCATTCATAACAATAGAAAATATGCCTTAGGAAAATTTGATCCAAAATCAGATGAAGGAATTTTTGTTGGATATTCAAGTGTTGGAAAATCTTATAAGGTATTCAACAAAAGAACTTTAGTCATTGAAGAAACCACACATGTTGTATTTGATGAATCTAGAAATTTTGAATAGCCAAATGTTGTTGAAGAAGAGATTGAGGAAAACTCCCAAAAGATTGATAGATTAAATTTGGAAGAAAATTTGGAAAGAGAAAACCCTTTGCCTAGAGATTTGAGATTTTCTAAAAATCACCCAAGAGAATTGATTATAGGTGAACCTAGTGAGGGTGTTAGAACTAGGCTTGGATTAAACAAGGAAGTCAATCATTCAGCCTTTATTTCAACAATAGAACCCACTAATATTGATCAAGCACTTTCTGATGAATTTTGGATATTGGCCATGCAAGAAGAATTGAATTAATTTGTAAGAAAACAAAGTTTGGGAATTAACCTCAAGGCCAAAAGATCAAAGTGTTGTTGGAACCGTATGGGTGTTCAAAAATAAAATGAATGACTCACGAGTAGTCATTAGAAATAAGGCTAGATTAGTTGCTAAGGGGTATAATCAGATTGAAGGAATTGATTTTGAGGAGACCTTTGCCCCTGTAGCAAAACTTGAAGCAATTAGGGTTTTACTTGCCTTTGCCTGTTTTAAAGGTTTTAAATTAGTTCAAATGGATGTCAAAAGTGCCTTTTTGAATGGGATTATTGAAGAAGATATTTTTGGAGAATAACCTCCAGGATTTGAAAATTTAAAATACCCAAATCATGTTTTTAAATTAAAGAAGGCATTATATGGATTGAAACAGGCACCTAGGGCTTGGTATGAGAGATTGAGCATCTTCCTACTTGAAAGATCTTTTGAAAAAAGAAGTGTGGATACAACTCTCTTTTTAAAGAAATTTGAAAAGGAAATACTCATTGTTCAAATTTATGTGGATGACATCATCTTTGGATCTTCAAATAAAAATCTTTGTGATGATTTTTCTAAAACAATAAGTAGTGAATTTAAAATGAGTCTAATAGGAGATTTAAATTACTTTCTAGGTTTTAACATTAAACAACTTGAGGAAGGAACTTTTCTTAGCCAAACTAAATATATTAAGGACATTCTCAAGAAATATAAAATGGACAATGTTAAACCTGTTAGTACACCAATGAGTTCCTCAGTTCAGTTGGATAAGGACCTTAAGGGAAAATCTGTTGATCAAAAGAAATATAGAGGGATTATTGGATCTTTGCTTTACTTGACTGCTAGCCGACCAGATATTATGTTCAGTGTTTGCTTATGTGCTAGATTTCAATCAGATCCAAAAGAATCATATTTGACAGCAGTGAAACGGAATTTAAGATACTTACTAGGAACTCAAAACTTAGGAATTTGGTATCCTAAGTTTAGCTCTTCATTTGAAATTATTGATTATTCAGATTCTGACTTTGCAGGCTGTAGAGTGGATAGGAAAAGTACTTCTGGAACATGTCAATTCATTGGAAATTCATTAGTTTCTTGGTACAGTAGAAAACAAAATTCAGTAGCCCTATCTACTGCAGAAGCAGAATATATTGCATTAGGAAGTTGTGTGGCACAAGTACTTTGGTTAAAACAACAGTTGATTGATTTAGGATTAACTATAGGCACTATTCCAATTTATTGTGACAATACTAGTGCTATTTGCATTTCCAAAAATCCTATTCAACATTCTAAAACCAAACACATTGATATTAGGCATCATTTCATAAGGGATCATGTATCCAAGGGAGAAATTGAACTCACACCTGTTTCAACTGAAAATCAACTTGTAAACATTTTTACAAAACCTTTAGCCTTTGATACCTTCAGTACTTTAAGAACAAGGCTTGGTGTTATTGATTTGAATGCCTAAACAAAATGTCTTTGCAACATTGATATTTATGTTGTCTAAGTTTAATTGTTTTTTTTTTTGTTTTTGATTTTGTTGAATTTTTATGTATTTTGAATGAATTTGTTTTAGAGTCTATTTTTATTTGTTTTCTGTGTTTTTGAATGTTTTGTTTAATTTTCTTAAATTAAAATTCAAAAATTCAAAAATTGGTGGAAATCGTCCTGGACGAATTTTGTTTCGTACTGGACGATGTGTGGAAAATTCAGTTTGCGCGAATTTTAACCGTTTTGAGAGCAGTTTTTAATTAGTTCATCCGTACGATCTGACGATCGTCCAGGACGAAATTTTTTTTCTCAAACGTCGAGACGATTGAATGCAGCGGTTGAGTGGATAAGACAGTTTTAATTGTGAAGTTTGTCCGTACGAACTTTTGGTTCGTCCAGACGAACAGACGTCGTTTCATTGTAGGGGACGGTTTTCAACAGACATTAAAATGAATTAACTTTTTGATCGCCTGTACGAAAAGTTTTTGTCTGTACGATCAGTCAAGTCAAAAAGCCTGTACGAAGGGACGCATCATAAATTATGTTGATTACGAAAAGCCGTTACATTTTGGATGAATTGGATCGTCTGTACGAAATATTTTCGTCCAGACGAACGATGATTTTCGTCCAGGACGAACTGTTTTCGTCCAGGACGAACGTATCATTTTCTTTAAATATGAAGGCTTTCTAACTTAACAATCACACCTTCAAACTTCACTTTCAATCCCTTTCTACTTCAAATTGTCAATGGCCTCCTCAAGCAAGAGACAAAAGGTGTTGGTGAAGAAACCTTACAAGAATCCTTCGGAAAAACTGTCAAAGGCGAATGAGGAATCCTTTCCTCGTTTTGCATCCGCCAAAATAACTCACTCTTGCATTTTAATTCAAAGCGAGATACACTTTAAGGTAATTCACCTTTTTGTCTCCACCCAGTTTAAATTCATTCTTTCCCTCGTCCACTTCTACAACAAACAAACCTTTCACTATTTGCTAGCCAACATGAGTTTTAATTCCGACCACTCTTGCATAAGTTCTTTTATTTTCAAACAAAAAGTTGAAATCACCAAACATGACATTGGTGCCTTTTTGAACCTAAGAACAGAAGGATATAGAGCCCACACCCTAATGAGTGAGAACACTTTCAAATGGGAAGATGTCAATAGGGTGATTAGACAAAGTGGCCTAACCTATCATGTTGCTAGAGTCTCCGGGTTGACCAAAAATACCCGAATCATCCAGCATATCCTTCGATCTTCAATCATTCCTAAAGCTGGTGATAGGATCAATATTACCCCTCTCCTTTCTATTTTAACCTTTTTGATTATGGATTGTCACCCTATCGATGAAGCCCAACTTATCATAGATCATATCTATGGGCTTTCAGAAATAGGACATGCAGAACAGAAGAGAAAAAGGCACATCTCATTAGGACACTTAGTTACATACATCTTGGAAAAGAAATACAACTTAGTGCATCCAGATGATGAATACGAAGAGCCAGTATACTATAATGATGCTTCCTTCAGATTGCTTTTCAAGGAGGAAAAAGGAAAAGCACAAGCTAGTGATTCAGAAGAAGAAGAAGAAGGAGAGCAAACTTTTGCACCTCAGTCAGATTATCAGAATCTGATTGAAAAATTTGATAGACTAGAGACTCATGTGGATCAAAGGTTTGATCAACTTGATACTCAACTTATGCAGCAACAACAAGACATTGGTAGCATCAGAAATGAAGTACATGAGATCAATACCAATGTAATGTTGATGGCCTCCTACTTCAACCTTTTTGGCGGCATTCCTCCTCCTCCTCCAGAACAGTAGAGAATGAGAGAAAAATTTCTTTGTGTTTGTTGTACTCGTGTTTTCTTTTAAATGTTTTGTTGTGTCAGTTTTTATTTTTAGTGTTTTTTTTTTTTGTCTTTATTTGTTTTTGATATTATGAAATGAATATGTAATCCCTTTCATTAATATCATTGCATGTTGTACTTGATTTAAATTTGGTTTGTTTTTGAAATGTGGTTAATTTTTATGAACTTCATTAGTCTTATTTAATCTTAATAGTGCTTAAATTAGATTGTAATTTGAGATTAATTACATTAGAAAATCTAGTCTTTCTAAATTTAAAAGTTGTTTATAACTTGTTATAATAAGAACTTTTAAGTTCATGTCTATTCATTTAGACTACATAAAAGTTAATATAATTATTGCAATTTAGATGTTTTCTTATTTTGTATTTTTTTGCTCAAGTGATATTTATGAACTTAGAAATATTTGAAATTTTAGATTATTGATTTTGGAAAGATTTAGTCTCAATTACTCTTGAAAATTGTACAATTAGTACAAAAATCAAAAGGAATGAGCAAAGGTTCGCAAATATGAAAAAGAGGCACAAAATTAGCCCAATATCAAAAGATGCATAAAAATGTACATAAAAAATTTTGAAAAAGATGCGCAAAGCGCCACATGTGGTAATTCTCTTCTTTCCAAATTCTTCCAATCTTTTAATTCAAATTGATCTTATGTTCATTTATATTCTATTGAACTTTGAAATATAAAATTTTTTTTATATCTCTCTTGTAATGATTTTCTATATTCAAATGTCTAAATTGAATCATGTCTTTGATAAATTATTCATACATACAATGTTATATCACTTCTTAAATTTTATGAATTTCTATGATTGACCTAATGTTATTACTTCTAGATTACATACCTTATGTCAATCACCATTTAGATTAAATTTTCAAAATGAATTTCATACAATTACCTACATTTCTTGCCTATTTCTTCTTCACTTTTTGTTGTTGTCAAAAAGGGGGAGAAATTATTGTGTTTGTATGTTTTGTTTGTGTATTTTTTTTGGAATTTGTTATTAAAATTTTTGAAAAACAAAAATTTGTGTTCTATGGTTCAAAATGTCTCCTTATTTTCATATATACATCAATTCAGGGGGAGTTTAGGAGAATTGTTTAAATTGAAATCATACAAATAATAATCGTTTTGCCATCATCAAAAAAGGGGAGATTGTTAAGATAGTTGCTATTTGCATGCTTTACATTTTTGCAACTTATGTTGTTTTGATGATTCCAAACATTATTGTTAAAATGTGTACTTATCTCCTAACAATTTTGGAAGAATTGTATTTGCTCTTGTGTGTACTAACATTTCAGGAAAAAATGAACTCCAGACTATGATGCCTTCAAATTAAATTCAGCATGAGATACTTTGTAAAATTTGAAGCATGCTCTTTTCTTTGAAATTAAATTGAAAGGGAGTGATTGTAAATTGTGTGAATAAAAACATACACACACACATAAGGAGATCATATAAAATTTATACTGATCGTACGAGACGATATCAGTTCGTACTGGACGATCATATAGTTATCTCCTATTGAGCACTTGGAACTAATAGGAACTTGCTTGAGAAAATTTTTCTAAGTCCTATTCGTCTAGGACGAAATTAAAAATCGTCCAGGATGATCGGGTCTCTGGAAAATTTTTGTCCAGACGAAAATAATTTATCGTTCATGGCGATTGGTGCTCTAGAAAATTTTTGTCCATACGAAATTAAAAATCGTCCAGGACGATCGATCCTCTGTAAAAATTTCGTCCAGACGAACAAAATTTCGTCCAAACGATTAACCGACTTAGAACAGTTTTCAGCAGTTTCTAGAACCGACCTTATATTAACCGTTCGTACCGGACGAACCTAATTTGTACGGGACGATCAGCTGTACGAAGACATTTCGTACACATATTCAAATAGGGTCGTTTCAAATCGTTTAAGTAAAATCGTCAAGGATGATTCACGATCGTACGGGACGATCCACTGCGTACAGAATTGAAAACTTGTAGTTTTTGGGCGGTTTTTCTTGTCTTTTATATAAATTGTCCAAATTAGACTGCCACCCAATCTTTTTGTCATTTGATCTTCATGCCTCTTGAGAGAATAGCCAAGGAGAGAGTAGAAGAGAGCATTTAAGGGAGGATTCTACCACTGGAGCGAGAAGGCTTCACTTGGATTTCAAAGGTAAGAGTCTCTACTTGTGAATTGGGATTACTTCACTCTTTTCCTTCTTCCTTCTAGGTTCTTGTGAGAAGATATGTCAAGGAGATCCGGTTCTCTGCCGACACTTGGAGAGTGTGAACAGACGAAGGGTTCGCTGCCTACACTTGGAGAGTGTGAATAACTGAAGGGTTCGCAGCCTACACTTGGAGAGTCTGAATAACCGAAGGGTTCGCTGCCTACACTTGGAGAGTGTGAATAGTCGAAGGGTTCGCTGCCTACACTTGGAGAGTGTGAATAGCCGAAGGGTTCTCTACCCACACTAGGAGACTGTAAAAGGACGGACGGTTCTCTGCCTACACTGGAATTGTGTGAAAGGACGGACGGTTCTCTGCCAACACTGAGAATTGTGTAAAAGGACGACAGTTCTCTGCCGCACCGGGGAGTGGTGAAAAGAGTGTGTTGTAAAGGCTTCTCCGCCTTGTTGTGGGTGCAAAAGGAGAGTCACTATTGGTATTAGTGCAATACTCAGAGGGTGCCTCTAGGGAGTGGATGTTGGTCTGGTTTTAGATCGAACCACTATAAATCTGGTGTCATTTACTTTACTGTTTTTACGTTTCTGCACTTTAATTTTAGTTTTAAAAACTCTGTGGTTGAAAAATATTTTCTATAAAAAATTTAAAAGAAACTTTTTTATTTCGGTTCAACATATTTTTAAAAAGAGGGCTTAAATTTTAAACTACCAATTCACCCCCCTCTTGGTAGCCTTGGGACATTTACTTAGGCTTAACAACCTAATTACTAGACTCAACACATTTGTTTTTAGTGCAAGAATTAAAAACATTTAAATAATAAAAAACATGAGACGATGCTTTCCCGATTGCATTTAGGAAGTTCCCACCACATACGGTCTGCAGCTAAACCAAAGATGGTTTGGATAAACTATTCTCTCAAATACAGGGATGCATAATTCAAAGTCTGTTTCCACTCTGACTCCAAACAAATAGCTCCAATTCCCATCAGACTCCCTTGCCTTCTCCAATCCTCATATGTTCCAAAATCTAGTCAGCTCCCCAAAAATACCTAACACTAACCCTCCCTAAATTTTCTTATGTTGTTAATAAAGTATGCCAACATATGAAAAATCCCCTCATCCATTTTGAAGCACTGAAGGAGCTCCTCCACTATATACAGGGCATAATCCACATCAGTCTCCCATTGCTCAAGAATTATCTCTCCCTTTGATCTAATGCTAATTTTGACTGGGAGGGTGACTCAAAATATCATAATCCACCACTGGATACTATAATTTCCTTGGTAACACTCTAATCTCCTAAAGCGTTAAGACGCAAAACGGTGTAGGTGATCTTCCATAGAAATCCAGAATCGAGTATTATCCTCCACTGCCTCAAATAGTAACACATTAGATGGATATTCGATCACTAGACCACCTTTATTTGAATTTTTTTTTTGGAAAATTTGAATGTTTACTTTCATGCAATCAATAGATTATCGAATATGGCATACAATTCAAACTTGTTATTCTATACCATCATGTATTATATATGAAATCAAAACTGATATCCCATTTTTTAAATGGAGTATATTAAAACAAATTTATGCTGAATTAAATGCTAAATATATGAATTATTTATTTTGTGCTTTAAATTCTGAAGATTATATGAGAATCTCTACATGTACTACCGACAAGGAATTTTGGGATAGTTTATGCATTACATATGAAGGTATTATTGAAGTCAAGCTATCTAAGTTGAATATTTTTATGCATGACTATGAACTCTTTAGCATGAAACCTTATGAGACTATCTTAGACATGTTTACTAGGTTTTCATAAATAGTAACTTCATTGCAAGCTGAAGGTAGAGAAGTTTCAAAGTTTGAAAAAGTAAATAAAATTTTATGATATCTACCTGAAAAATTTAATGCTAAAGTCACTACTATAATTGAACCAAAAGATTTAAATGATTATACTATTGATAATTTAATTGGCTCACTCATTGCTCACATGCAAATTGTGAGTCAAAGACTTTTGGATGGAGGTGAAATGATAGTGCTAAAAATCGATGACATGGAGAAAAGCAACTCAGTAGATGATGAAAGTAAGGAGACAACATCGATATTGAGAAAAATTAAAAAGCTACTAAAGCGTAAGAAACAACATCAACAAAAGAGGAATAAAGGTAAAAAAGGTAAGGATATTAAGAATTTCTCTAAAAGAATTTGCTTTGGGTATAGAAAACTCGATCATATGACAAATGAGTGCCTGAACTTAAAAACTTTTTCTATAATGAAAAAAGGTAAAAGTAAGAAAATTGCAATAAGGGTAAATAATAGAAAGAAAAAAATCTCCTAAGCAGACCTAGCTTCTGAATCATCAGACTAAGAGCAAGATGATGTTTAAAGTTTTGTTTGTGTGTTATTAATGTGCATTTGCATTTTTTTTTCTTTTCATTTGTGAATGTATTTAATTTTCTATATTATTTTTTAATATATATTTGTTTATGTTCTTTCTATTCTTTATAAAGTCACTCTAATTAACACACACACACACATTTAACATTTTGTTTTCTATACACTTTAGCGAATAAATAATTTTTCAAAAATCATTTTTTCTAAAAATAAAAAATTACATCATATTTTCTTGAATTTTTATGTAAGTTGCGGTTGACTTCTCTAAAAATAGTGAAAGGAAAGAAACTTATGATTTTATCTCTTTCCCTCATTTCTTAATGAGGCTATTTTACTTTTGATTCAAAATCTTCATCAAATTATAAATTGAATTTTGAAATTAATTTTTTTTATCTCATAGGAATCTTTTGCAAGTTGTTAGATCCACCTCATTATTTTCTTAATCAAGCAATTTATTTTTGTCACTAGAATGCGTTTTCTTTTGTTTTTAAAATTACATAAAGGAAACATATTTGTTAAATAGAAAAGAGGCACAAAATAAGCCCAAAGCTAAAAAGAAGCGCAATGTGTCAAATTTAGAAAGATATACAAAGTGTATCAAAAACTAAAAGTTATGCAAAGTGTACCAAAAACTAATAAAAAGGCACAAAATTAGACAACAAAAGTTTGCTTACCTTTCTTGTATTTCTTAAATCTTAAGAAAACTATTATATCTATTGATATTTTTGATACCTGAGTTTAAAAATCATAATTCTAGATTCACCAATTTTTGCATTAATCTTCTCTTAGATATATTTCATGAAATGAGTTTTGAAAAGATTAGTATTTCTTTCTCTTAATTTGTTTCTTGATTTAGATGTTAAATTAAAAAGTTTTTGAGCCTTTGAAGGAACCTGAGCTAGGATTAACAAATTTTGAATCTCTAACCTTTCTGCATTATGTATTAGTAATTCATGTCTTACTAAGTTTTTGAATAAAATCAAGAGGTAACTTTCTCATTCTAAGAAAAATTGCAAAAAATTCAAACTGATTCTTCTATAACATCAGTGTCTGTTTGATATTTAGTCTATTTTTTGTTATTTTTTATTTTTTGTGCTCCTTTTCTTTTTGATAATATCAATGGGGAAGAATGTACTATTATATCTTCTTCGTACTAGTGTTTTTTCTTAGAAATATTTTTATTATTTTAATAAAAAATTTAGTTTAGCTTTCTTGATTTTTAAAATGATTATCTTAATAAGGGTAAGATTACGAGAGAAATAAAGATTAATATGCAAATTCAACCAGTAATATTTATCATCATAAAAAAGGGAGAGATTATTGTGACTCATTGCTCACGAGTTTATATTTTTGATGATAATAAATATTATGGCTCACATCTTTATATTTTATAGTATTTTTATTCAATAATTATTTTGTGTGTATGCTAACATTTAGGAAAATTATATTCCAAATTGTTGAAGATTTCAAATCAAAATAGATTAGGGTTCATTTTAAATTGAGTCTGTATTTTTTATTTTATTGAGTATGAGAGAGTATGATTGTAATTGAGTAACTTGCACACACACAATGTGGGAGTATTTAGAATTTACAAAATTTTTAAACTGATCATACTATATAAATTCATTTCAAACGGGATGATTTGTTCAGTTATAAATTCCAACGAGCAGTTAAATGAATGAAAGGAGAAACATTTTTAAGTATGGTTCATATTATATGAAGTGTCCTTCATATAGACGATGCATAGAGTATGAATTGGATGGGTCCCTTTTTGTCCCGATGATTTTGAAGATTTTTCTAAACTATTCGTACTGTACGATGTAAGGTTCGTACATACGACTACTAGAGTACAAAATGGGTTCGTACATAATCATACTTGCCAAACTTGTTTAATTTTTAAACTATTTATATAGTATGATGTAAGTTCATATAAATGATTTTGAACTATTTGTATGGCATAATATGCATTCATATGGACAATTCATACAGGACACTATGCATTCGTATGGGACACTATGTGTTTGTACGAGACAATATGCGTTCGTACGAATGATTCGTACGAGACACTATGCATTTGTACCGATAATTTGTATGGGATACTATTCCTTCATAAGAGATAATATATGTTTGTATAGTATGATCACTAGATAATTTTCTTACAATTTTTAGTTTTTAGGTAATTTTTCATGTCCTTTCTATTTAAGGAGTCCTAAAAACTATCACAAAATACCTTTGTTGTGAATTTCTCTTGAGAGTGACCAATTAGTGTGAGTGTTTGGGAGAGATTGTGAGAGTGAAGTGTGAGAGATCAAGTGAGTGGGAGTTTTGAGGGATTCATAAGGTTACCTAAAGCAAGGATCCGTTGACTCCATTAAGTTTCTGCCCATCTCCTCTGAAAGCTCCTAAGTGAAGTTCTTTAACATTAGTCATGGGTTCTCTGCCTTCACCGAGAGGGTGAAAAAGGATGCTGGTTCTCTGCTGATACTTGGAGGGTTTGAAAAGATGTTGATTCTCTACCAACACTTGGAGGGTGTGAAAGGATGATGGTTCTGTGTTGGCACTTGGAGGGTGTAAAAGGACACCAATTTTGTACCAACTCTTGGAAGGTATGAAAGGATGACGGTTCTATACTGACACTTGGAGTGTGTGAAAGGACAACAATACTCTTCTCCACCTGATATTGGTGGAAGAGAGGAAAATTGTAAAGGATTTTCTGCATTATTGTGGGGGAAAAAGGAGAGTCACTTTGGTAATAGTGCAATACCTGAAGAGGGAGTCTTCAGGGAGTGGACATAGGTTTTAGTTGATCGAACCACTATAAATTACAATGTTCTTTTATATTTCCAAATTTTTATATTACGTAGTTTAATATTTTGTGATTGAAAAATGTTTTATGTTAAAATTATAAATCGGTTTTCTAAAAACTTTCCAAGAGTTTTTTTTAATTACCAATTCACCCCCCCCCCCCTCTTGGTTTACCTTGGGACAATTGCCTTAGGTTTAACAACCTATACGGAATCAACATATTTGATTATTTTAAACTTATTTGTCACTTGATGACATTTTATACGGATGATGCCATTGTACTTTTTAAATTCAAACTCTTGCAAAAATGAACTTGATATACAATTTTCATTATGTAACTCCAATGATATTATATATAAAGTTGACAACTTATCCTTCAGAAGAAGTTGAATTATTTATACATCTTTGATATATGCTTTGATATATTTCCCCCCATTTTTTTAGACATCTTTAGACTGCTAAGGTCTTTGTATGAGTGATGATTTTATCAATCACTTGCATAAAATCTTTTTTAGAGAGAATTTTGTCCACTTAGAGCATTGCTCGATGATGATGACTTATGTGCAAAGGATAGGTAGAGCTTGTTGCATCAACAAACTCATTCTTATGATTTGTTGGAGGATCTTGGCGAAGGAACGGGAATCTCACCATGAAGATGTTCAGGTTGAACATCTTCAGGCCCTGGTGGATCTCGAAGGAGAAGAATCTCTTCTTGAGGTAGTAGTGTCGGCCGTTGAGTCTCTCGCAGGAGTTAAAGGATCTTATTATGATATTCCTCCATCTTTCTAATGCGATCTTCTAAGGAAGGCCCTAAAGTTCCTTCTCTAGTAGTATTATTCCCCTAGAATAGAAAGAGGTGGATGCTTGACATCCCTAGTTCATGGAAGGATTTCTAGATTTTTGTGAGTTTGAGCGAGAGGCACCAAAGATGCGATTATTATGCTTGTTAGCCATCAAAGTGGTGATTATGATAGTGGGATTGAAATTCTAACAGACGGCACCAAACTGTTGTGGGCAACGCGGCGATAGAGTTAGAAAATTTTCATCTCAGCATTATACGGATATCTAGTACACATATAAAAGAAAATAAATACATCATGATTTTTATGTGGAAACCTTAAAAAGGGAAAAAAACATGGGGCCATGCCTAGTTGAAAGAATTTCACTAGTGTTTGATTCAGATACAAGAGGCTGACTCATCCTTAAAATTTAGGATGATTATATTAAAATGATTCACTTCTAGATTCAAATCCAGTTGCAACATCAAGTTGGATTTCGGTGTCACTTGGTGATCGGCCAAATTCCTGTATTGCTTGGAAGTCGGGCTAAATTTTGACGTCACTTGAAAGTCTGGCAGAATTCTGGTGTCTCTTTGAATTCATGAAGAATTCTGACATAGTTTGGAAGTCGGGCAGAACTTCGATGTCATTTGGAAGTTGGACAAAATTCTGGTGCCATTTGGACGTCGGACGGAATTCCGGCGGTGGTCGCCCTCCTTTCCTTCTTCTCTTCGCTTTTCCTTCTCTTCATATTCTTACTTGGGTCCCCTCTCAAGAGAAATGAGGGGCTATTTATAGTTATTTTAGGATGGCATGACCCATAAATAGGAGGTTAAAGGGCAAATGTGGAGTGGTTTAGATGGACAACCGATATTGAATCCCTTGATCGTTAACCATTTGTTGGATATTTGAATGTCTTAATGATATCAGAATTCAACAATCTTGAGCTCGTTGGATTTGTCTCGTCAAGCCGCTCAATTAGACTATAAGCATGTCATGTTTTAAAACCATTTGGTAATCCAAATTGTAGTTTAAATCTTCCAATAGCACTTTAAGTCTTTGATTCAGACTCATTTGGGCTCGGATAGAGTTGAATTGTGTATCGTTGGGTTTGTATTTTTGAGATGCTCAGTTCGACTGTATGTTTGCTAAAATCGTAGTTTAGATGATCCTGATTTAATTTTTGAAGTTTCTGTCTTAATTTTGCTTCGAGATTCATGCCTGATCAAGATAATTTTTTTATGATACATCAATCAAAAAATAAAAATTTTGTTAATTTTACCAATGATCCACAGGCCATTTGAAATGCCTACAAAATAATATGCCAATTAATTTTGCTGACATTATTCCTACAAATATTTCTTAAAGTATATATCATCTAGCTTTTTGCAAGAATTTTTTGTGGAGCTTTTTCATTGATATTATAACACATCAAACCTTTAGTCTATTATGTGGTATTTCCTATATGAATAATTTTTCTATGTTATGCCTAGTTAAGAGTTAGATTATTATTTGCTTCTAATAAAAAATTTCATTTTTGCTTCTAATAAAAAATTTCATTTCTAATACTTTCTAACCAAGTTTTCTAAGTCTACCTCTATCTTTCTTAACATAGCACAAATCTAATGTATATACTCAACTAACTGGGTTATCTAAAGGTTGACATTTTTATGACAAAACAATATAAGGTGACTTTAAACTAATCTTATATGTCATTAGAGCTAGTCCAACATTTTCAAATAGACATTGGAGCTACGCTAATCTTATTTGAAACTTGATTTCATAATTGTTAAAATCTTATTTAAGAAAAGAGGAGCATCTCATCACTTATAAAAATATATATAGTAAAACTCTGAATAATTATTTTCTTATAAGAAAAATAGTTTATTTAGATTGCTAAGTTTATGTACATAGATTTATCACTGGTAGTGTGATGGAAAAATTGTTTCATAATTTCAAATAGAATATTTATTGAAATATTTCCATAAAACTATAGTAAAATTTAAAATTATCATTATTAGGAAAACTTTAAATAAAAATAGCACATCAATATAATTTTTTTAAATTTAAATAAATAAAGCATTTAAACAATGCATTCCTAATAAAAAAATGTATCCAAAAGAGAGCATTTGAAATGCAATTATATTATCAAAAGAGTTAGATATCGTCATTGTAATCATTTTTAACATTCCAAGCTAACATATAAAAAATGGAAAAATATAAAAGTAATCCTAAAGCTTACATTAGCCTTTGCTTTATTGCCTATATTTGTTGTATGCATGCATTCATTATTTTCTATCAAAGCACCTTTCCATTCCCACATGTCCTCAAAGTGTTATCCAAGAAACCTATATTGTGCTAGAGGATTAAACATCATATACACAAGCTTATGAGCCTAATACGTGGACCCTCCCCTTCTATGTTACTCCTACTCGGAACCAAAATTATAGTTAAACTGTTGTACTAATCTAGTTTGTGATCCCTAACATACTTAATTAATCAAATTTTATACATTTCAATGTCATATGTAGTCCTCCTATAATTTATAAAATATAGTTGGAAAGCATTACATAAACAATAGTTTAAAATATTTAATACTTACATAGGCTTTTAATGATTTAAGGTCAACTCATTTCTTCAGGCAGATAATACACATTTATAGCTCAAAAGTTATAGGTTCTCCTTCAAGTACTTATTTCTACAAAAATAAATAAATATTTAATATAATAATTTTGAGACTACTTTTTAAAATTTATCAAAAAATTGCCAAACAAAATGTATGTCCATGGCCCTATAATTAGAAGCCCAATTTTATTTTATTTGTTTATTTGTCACATTTGTATGTTTTTGGATGTAAGGTGCTCATACATAATAATGGAAAATCTACCTTAGAAAAATTTGATCCAAAATTAGATGAAGAAATTTTTTTTTGGATACACTAGTACTGGAAAATCTTATAGAGTATTTAATAAAAGAACCTTGGTAGTTAAAAAGACCACACATGATGTATTTGACGAACCTAGAATTTTGGAAGAGTCAAATTTGGAAAAGGATGAGATAGAAAATAACTTTCAAAATATTACGAAGATTATTTTAGATGAAAAGTTGGAGATAAAAAACCTGTTGGCAAGAGATTTGAGATTTTCTAAAAACTAACCAAAGGAATTGATTTTAGGAGAACCTAGTGTGGGTTTTAGGACTAGGTGTGGACTAAGCAAAGAAGTCAATCATTTTTCCTTTATTTCAATGATAGAACCCACAACAATAAATCAAACACTTTCGGGTGAATTTTTTATTTTTGCAATGCAAAAAGAATTAAATCAATTTTTGAGAAATGATGTTTGGGAATTAATTGCAAGGCCAAAAGATCAAACTGTAGTTGGAACTAAGTGGTATTCAAGAACAAAATAAATGACTTAGGTGTTGTCATTAGAAATAAGGCTAGATTGGTGGCTAAGGGATATAATCAGATTGAAGGGATTGATTTTGATGAGACTTTTGCCCCTATAGTGAGACTTGAAGCAATTAGGGTTTCGTTAGCATTTATCTATTTTAAAGGATTCAAATCATTTCAAATGGAAGTTAAAAGTGCCTTTTAAATGGAATGATTCAAGAGGATATTTATGTTGAACAACCTCTAGGTTTTGAAAATTTAAAATACCCAAATTAATGTTTTTAAATTGAAAAAAGCATTGTGTGGATTTAAACAGGCACCTACGACTTGGTATGAGAGGTTGAGCACTTTCCTACTTGAGAAATCTTTTAAAAAAGAAAGTGTGGACACCACTCACTTTTCGATGAAATTAGGAGATGATATACATGTTATTTAAATTTATGTTGACGATATCATTTTTGGATCTATAAATAAAAATCTTTGTGATGATTTTTCTAAAATAATGAGTAGTAAATTTGAGATGAGTCTAATGGGATATTTAAATTACTTTCCAAGTTTTAGCATTAAGCAAACTAAGGAAGGAACATTTTTTATTCAATCAAAGTATGTTAAGGACATCCTCAATGAAAGTTTATTAGGGATGCCCTATAGAACTGGCCCAGCTAACCAAGAGGGGGAGTGAATTGGTATTTTAAAAATTTTCTTTTCACAAAGAAGTAAAATCACATAAACCAAAATCACGCCACAAAAAATAAGCGCGGAAATTTAAGTGCGGAAGCAAGAAGTAAGAACATAGAAATTTATAGTGGTTCGGTCAACTCGACCTACGTCCACTCCCCAGAGGCTCCCTCCAAGTATTGCACTATAATCGTGACTCTCCTTTAGCCCTCACAGCTAGGCGGAGAAGCCTTTACAAAGAAACTCTTTTTGCCACCCCGGCAAGGCAGAGAACCTATTTCCTTTTGCTTCCTCCTAAAGCTGGCAGAGAACCACAATCAGATGCTGAATCCTTACCTCTACCGACCCTTCCAGGGATGAGAAACTCCAGACGAAGAAGAAGCAGAGCAATCCTTGAAGCAACCTTTGTGAATCCCCTCACAAGCTCCCCCTCACAAGATCCTCTCTCTCCCTCTCTCTCTTTCTCTCCTCAAGGTCTTCTCTGGTCAAGGCAGCAGCAAAAGATTGTTCAAAATGTTGAACAAGAGCTCTTAAATAGAAGAGTTTCAAAGAAGCTCATTAATTGCAAGTTGCAGACAATATCGTCCAGGCCTATATGGACATCATCCTGGTCGATCAGTACAAATCTCAGAGGATCGGCCAGAGCATCGCCCTAAATGCAAACTAGACGATTTAAAATTGGCTCGATTGTACAGGTCGATCTCACAATCGTCTAGGACGATCAGTTCAAATTAGAGGAAAATCGTCCAGAACATCGCCCAGAATTTTTGCTGGCTGATATTTATCGTCCAGAAGTAACTAAGGTTTTTGAATAGATTATCCTGGTCGATCTTGCGATCATCCAGGATGATGTGATCATATCAATCATCCTTAATTACTTCCTTGATTTATCTGATTAATTAAGGCATAATTGTGAATATCATCCAGGCCGATCAAAGATCGTCCTGGCCAATTACCAAAAAATACAGAATACCTTAATTGTTTATGGCGGCAACTTCTTTCTGTTTTGAGCTTATCGTCCTAGCCGATTCACATATCATCCAGGACGATCTGTTAATGATGGCTGCCTTAATTAAGAATCCCGAATAGAATCGCTATTTTAAACTAAATCGTCCAGGCCAATAAAGATATCGTCCTGGCCGATGTGAGTAAAAATAGAAATTCTAAGTCTCTCAAGTGTGTGTGTGTAGGGTTACTTAGCATCAGTCTCTTTGAACATTACAAATAGACTCAAGAAGAGAAAAAGAAAAATTACAGACTGACTCAACCCTAACCTACGCAATCTTGAACAGGCTTGGTTTGTTCGTCCGATCTTTGATTCCTGAAAAGTTAGAAGTAACAGACAGTGCAAGAGAATCAATAGTGTTTGTCAATCATCAAAACATAAGTCATGAAAAATAGATTTACAATAATCTCCCCCTTTTTGATGATGGCAAACATTAGTAGGAAAAACTTAGTAAAAATAGTAGTTCATTAAAATTTCAAAGTTACAAGCTCATCAATTTTTTCCTACCACATCCTACTCCCTCTTTTGTCATCATAAAAAGAGGGTCCTAGACACACAAAAGAAAAAGGAAAAACAAAAAACAACAGAAACTAAAACAAAGTGCAAGAAAATAGAAAACAGAAAAAAAAACTATAAAAATGAGGGACCCTGATCATCAAATGGAGGTGACTGCTGAAAGTAGCTGACAAGCATAGTAAACTGAGCATTGAACCAGGTGATGTCCTGGTCATGCTGCTGCTGCTGGTGAGTAATGTAGCTGTCAAACCAAGCTAAGTCCTCTGTGCGGTGCTGCTCGTAGCGGGCCATGTCCTCAGAATGTTGCTGCTCCTGTGCAGCAACATAAGCGTCAAAGTGGGTCTCCCATCGATCAAACCTCTCCACTAATTAGTCAAGCTGAGAGTGCTGGCAAAGAGGAGTAGGATCAAGAACAGGAGCGGGAGCGGGAGCCTCCTCCTCTTCAGCCCCCCAAGGTTCCTCATCCCTAAGGTGGAGACGAGTACTGTGAAGGGTACTGAGGAACTGTTTGAGTAGAAGAGAGTTGGGAGGTTGGGTGGAACAGGATATTGAAGTTTATATTTGGTTTCAAGGATATAGGCTATGAGGTGTCCTAAAGCTAGATTAGGTTTCCTCTTATGACCTGGATCGCGGATTGTGGTTAAGTGATCAATGTACGAAAAAATTAAGTCAGGAGTATTGAATTCTCTATGTGCCATGATGTAAAAAGTAGTCAGAGAAAGTAGTGAAGTGATGTGGATTTGGTTCCTGGCTTTTGGAATTATGGAGGTGTGAAGGACATGTTGGATTGTCCTAGCATCTTTGACTAAAGAGCTACTCTCTCCAACATGAAAAGGTGCATTAAGGAAATGATTTCTCGTGGACCAGTCAAAGTCAGGATCTGAAATGATTATGTGCAGCTTATCCCCGGTGGTGGATAGCTGTAAAAGTTCAACACAGTACTGATATGTGATTTCGATCGGGCGTCGATTCACATAGGAGGTCAGGGCTGTGAAAGTAGGAATTATGCGAAGGTTTGCAAAGAATTCACGAAGGAGCTCAGTATTAAAGGGGAAAGTGAGAGACAGAATGAAACAAAGGGAAGTGTGAGCAAAAAGATCCATTACCGGATACGAAATGTGGGTAGGATTGATGATTCTGGAAACAGTTATCCCACATTCTTTATATCGATGGTAAGCAGTTTCATCTTCTGCCTCCCTGAAATGAGGGTCAATCCTAGCCCTCGAAGAACTCCTAGAAGTTTGTCGAACTCGTTTCCCACCAGCCATAGTAAGGAGTTAGCAAGGAAACACAAGAGGAGAAGGGATGTGAAGTGGAAAACATGGCCAGAACAACCTGAATTTAAAGAAACGGCCATATCATCCAGGCCGATCGCAGAATCGTCCAGGCCGATCGCAGAATCGTCCAGGACGATATGGTACAATAATTGCGTACAGGCCGATTGGTCAAAAAGGCGGTCCAATGGCCAGGCCGATCAGATATTGGCCAGGCCGATTAGAGATAGGAGATCATCCTGAGGAGTCAAGCCGGACGACCGTTGAAAAAGCAGATCGTCCGGGCTGATTAGGTGTATCGTTCAGGACGATGCATAATAATTGATCGTACCGGCCGAAGTTAAAATGTTTTAAATCTGTGCCACGTGTATTGTCCAGTACGAACAGTGGATCGGCCAGGACAATTGTGCAATAATGGATCGTCCGAGGCCGAATTTAATGATTTTAAACGATCGACATGTAGATCGTCTAGGACGATCAAGTGTATCGACCAGGACGATGACCATAAAATGTATCGGCCAGGACTAAGATAATATCAGCCAAAATGATCAACATGATTGCAATAAAGTTGGATCAGATCGTCCAGGACGAAGAGTTGTAGTAAGCACAGAAAAGTTCAGCAGATGGAAATTTGAAGAGAATTTGTCCTATCATCCAGGATGATAAAAGTATCGGCCAGGACGATGTGACTAGAATTTGAAAATCAATGAATGCTGGTGATGATCAAAGCCCTTAAGAATAAAACATATATATATATATATATATATATATATATATATATATATATATATATATATATATATATATATATATATATATATATATATATATATATATGTTTTATTAAAGAAATTCATATGAGAATTTCTCAAATAATTTAAACTTTAGAGTTTCAAGATATCAATAGGTTAACAAGTTTCAATCGAAAGAAGGTAGAATATCTGATTCTATTCACCCTAGATCGGACATCCTTTAGGGTATAAATTGTCTTTTGAAAAATAGAGGCCTAACTAAGAATAACTAAATAGGATAAAAAAGAAGATCAATTCAAAACTTATTTACAAAGAAAATATCTCATAAAAAATATGTTAAAGTAATTTTTCTCAATCATGGAATTTGAAATCAAGCCTTTGAAAATCTTACATAACCCATAAGTTCTTCTAAGTTTAAAAAGTTTTAAAAAGAGAGGATATCTTGCTTTTTAGTGGGCTCATTTTATGCCTCTTTAATCTTTGATTGGTTCTTTGAGCATCTTTTGATTTTTGATACACATTTGTGTATATACTTTTTATTTCAATTTTAGCGTCTTTGACACTTTCCTTTTTATCTTTTGCAAGCTCAATTCTCTTTTGCAAACTCTTAAAAGAAGTTCTTAGTTGTGAGTATATTTTCTAGATATTAGAGAATAGGAGCACTCTCTCTAATATAGGAAAGAACTACCCACAAAACAAAACTAAAAATTATGTGATCAGTGCAAAGGCAAGATCTCAATTAACTTGAGAGATATATAAGAACTTTGGATATTATGCACAAGATAGATTTTTATAGCAAGATAAAAAGAATCTTAGTTTCAAAGACCATTGGCTAAAATGAGTTAGACTTTTGTTTAGAGGAAAATTATACCACTAAACAAGGTCAGAAGGAGGGAAACCATCAATGATATTCTTCCTTTAACTGATTTAAAAATGCTAAACATAATCCCTAAAACTCCAAAATTTAAAAGCTTAAAAAATAATCATATAGGAAACTAAACATAAAAAACAAAATGAAAACAAAGCAATCTAGAACAACACAAAGCTAGTACACAATAAAAATAACACAAAATTAATCAAAGAAGAACATTTCAAGAAATTATGAAGCAGCAAGTTTAAGCAATTTTGAGCTGTGAGCCTCCATATGTCTAAGAGGTCTTTGGTGAGAGCACACCTGAAAACTCAACAACAGACAGATTTAGGAATCCAAACTAATTTGGGTCCATTCTTAGAAAAAGTAGAATACAATGCAGATGTGGTATGATGTGAATCATGAACCTTAGGTCTCCACACCCAATGTGTACTACAGTGAACAGTGCAAGTGTGTGAGATGTGTCCTAGCATGCCACATGAAAAACATCTAACTCCAGGAAAAAGATTTCTTAAATGGTTTAAGTTATAATGCCACTTCCTATGTCTTGAATTTAAATCAAAAGTGGGTATCTTCCAATTTCCTTTAAGTGAATCCAATTCGTTCTTTAGTCTCAAGTTTGCATTTTCCAAAACATTATTATCAATCCTCAACTTTTCCTCTATCTCTTGAGATTTCTTAAGCTTAGAGTCAAGTGAGGTGTGTGAAGCTTTCAATTCAACATGCTCATCAATTAATTCAAAATTCTTTTTATTTAAATCATCAAATTCATCAAGTAGAGTCATCTGATTTGAATCAATCGTAGAATGATCTTTGAGAGTAATTGCATACTCTTTTTGTAAATTAGAAAGTTCTAACTTTAAACTAGCATGAGTCTTTTTAAGTTTTTTGTATGATGCATGAATTTTCTCACAAATTTCAAACAATTCATCATAGGTTGGTTTACATACCTCTTCCTCATCACTTTGCTCAAGATGATCTTCCCCCATTAAGCACAGGTTTGTAGTCTCTTCCTCTGGTTCAGTCTCAGAGGAATCAGTACCAGATTCTGCCCAGAATGCCTTTTGGACTCTCTTCTTGTCCTTCTTAAACTGAGGTTTCTCCTCACCTTTTTCCTTTTCTTTGCTCGAGTGATAGTG
Organism: Dendrobium nobile; assembly: GCA_022539455.1. Lineage (NCBI taxonomy): Eukaryota > Viridiplantae > Streptophyta > Magnoliopsida > Asparagales > Orchidaceae > Dendrobium > Dendrobium nobile. Next base: position 36,720,318 of record CM039723.1, read on the forward strand.
AAGTGTAGGATAATCGGCTTTCACATGTCCAGGCTTCCTGCATTCATAACAAACAATATCAGAAGATCCTTTAGAATGTTTATGATCCCTATCTTTTCTCCAATGATGCTTTTGCTTCTTCCTTAAAAAGCTTTTGAATTGCCTTGCGATGAAGGCAACTTCATCGCTTTTAGACCCGGAAGATTCAGAATCTGATTTGTGCGCCTTCAGTGCAACTATTTTCTCCTTCTTCTTCTCACCTGCATCAAGATTTCTTTGATTCACCCCTTGCTCGTAAGCAATGAGTGAGCCAAGTAAGTTATCAATAGAATAAGTGTTTAAATCCTTAGATTCAGTGATTCCAGTGATTTTAGCATCATACGATGAAGGCAAGCATCTCAGAATCTTGTTTACTTTTTCAAAGTTCGAATGTTCTCTTCCTAGTGCATGCAGTGAAGTAACTATCTGAGTAAACTTAGTATACATGTCAGAAATTGATTCATGAGGTTTCATTCCAAAAAATTCGTAGTCATATAAGAGAATGTTCAAACGAGATTGTTTAACTTCATTAGTGCTTTCATAAGTGATACACAATTTATCCCAAATTTCATTACCAGTTTTTCAAGTGGAGACACGCATGTAATCCTCAGATTTTAAAGCACAGAAAAATAGTTCAAACATTTTGCATTTAATTGGGCTAAATCTCTTTCATCGAAAATCCATTCAGTAAAAGTAATTTCAGTTTTAACACCATTAATTTCACGAGAAGGTGGAGAATAACCTTCTTTGATAAGCATCCACATGCGATAATCAGTAGATTGTAAAAATGTTGACATGCAAGTTTTCCATAAATCAAAAGGTATGTTATCGAACAAGGGTGGTCGGGTAATAGAATACCCTTTCATAGTGTTATGATTCCCAAGGTTAGCCATGGATCAAAATTCAAAAAGTTTTCAAACTAATTTTTTATGAATCCCGCTCTGATACCACTTGAAATTTTGTTAGGGATGTTAAGCCCTATAGAACTGGCCTAAGCTAATAAAGAGGGGGGTGAATTCGTATTTTAAATTTTTTTTTTTCACAAAGAAGTAAAATCAAATAAACCAAAATCACACCACAAAAAATAAGAGCGAAAATTTAAGTGCGGAAGCAACAAGTAAGAATACAGAAATTTATACTGGTTCGGTCAACTCGACCAACGTCCACTCCCCAGAGGCGCCCTCCAAGTATTGCACCATAATCGTGACTTTCCTTTAGCCCCCACAGCTAGGCGGAGAAGCCTTTACAAAGAACCTCTTTTTGCCACCCCAGCAAGGCAGAGAACCTATCTCTTTTTGCTTCCTCCTGAAGCTGGCAGAGAACCACAATCAGATGCTGAATCCTTACCTCTACCGACCCATCCAGGGACAAGAAACACTAGATGAAGAAGAAGCAGAGCAATCCTTGAAGCAACCCATGTGAATCCCCTCACAAGCTCCCCCTCACAAGATCCTCTCTCTCTCCCTCTCTCTCCTTCTCTCCTCAAGGTCTTCTCAGATCAAGGCAGCATCAAAAGATTGTTCAAAATGTTGAACAAGAGCTCTTAAATAGAAGAGATTCAAAGGAGCTCATTAATTGCAAGTTGCCAACAATATCGTCCAGGCCCATATGGACATCGTCCTGGCTGATCAGTACAAATCTCAGAAGAACGGCTAGAGCATCGCTTTGAATGAAAACTGGACAATTTAAAATTGGCTTGATTGTCCAGGCTGATCTCACGATCGTCCAGGCCGATCAGTTCAAATCAGAGGAAAATCGTCCAGAGCATCGCCCTAAATTTGTGCTGGCCGATATTTATTGTCCAAAAGTAACTAAGGTTTTTGAATAAATCATCCTGGCCGATCCTGCGATCGTCCAGGATGATGTGATCATATCAATCATCCTTAATTACTTCCTTGATTTATCTGATTTATTAAGGCATAATTGTGAATATCGTCCAGGCTGATCAAAGATCGTCCTAGCCGATTACCAAAAATTACATAATACCTTAATTATTTGTGGTGGAAACTTCTTTCTGTTTTGAGCTTATTGTCCTGGTCGATACACGTATCGTCCAGGACTACCTGTTAATGACGGCTCCTTAATTAAGAATCCCGAATAGAATCTCTATTTTAAATTAAATCGTCCAGGCTGATAGAGATATCGTCCTAGCCGATGTGAGTATAAACAGAAATTCTAAGTCTCTCAAGTGTGTGTGTGTGTGTGTGTAGGGTTACTTAGAATCAGTCTCTTTGAACATTACAAATAGACTCAAGAAGAGAAAAAGCAAATTACAGACTGACTTAACCCTAACCTACGTAATCTTAAACTGGCTTCGTTTGTTCGTCCGATCTTCGATTCCTAAAAAGTTAGAAGTAATAGACAGTCCAAGAGAATCAATAGTGTTTGTCAATCATCAAAACATAAGTCATGAAAAAATAGATTTGCAACACTCAAAAGTTTAAAATGGATAATGTTAAACCAATAAGTACACCTATGAGTTCCTTAATTATGTTGGATAAGAACCCAAAAGGAAAATTAGTTGATCAAAAGAAATTTATATGGATTATTAGATCTTTGTTTTACTTGACTGCTAGCAGACCAAATATTATGTTCAGTATTTGTTTCTGTGCTAGATTTCAATCAGATCCAAAAGAATCACATTTGATAGTAGTGAAAAGGATTTGAGATATCTCTTGGGAACTCAGAACTTAAGAATTTGGTATCCTAAGTACATCTCTTCATTTGAAATAATTGGACATTCAGATTCTGACTTTGTAGGTTTTAGGATTGATCAAAAGAGTACATCTGGAATATGGCAATTTATTGAAAATTCTTTAGTTGCCTTGTCCAGTAGAAAATAGAATTCCGTAGCCCTATCTACAACTGAAGCTAAATATATTTTCTTAGGAAGTTATGTGGCATAAGTTCTTTGGTTGAAATAATAGTTAATTGATTTAGGATTTATAATATGCATAATTCCAATTTATTCTGATAACACTAGTGCCATTTGCATTTCAAAAAAATTCTATTCAACATTCTATAACCAAACATATAGATATAAGGAATTATTTTATAAGGGATCATATATCCAATGGAGAAATAGAACAGCAAAGATCTAAGTCAAATGATCTCTTAAAGGTAAAAATTTTCTTTTTGTCATAAATTTGCTAATGGTAGAGGACAAGGAATTCTATTCGGTATAGTCAGATTGATGGTGAATCTATAAACAAGAAAAAAAATGATTGTTGCCTTTAACCACTATTGAAAAGAATTTTTTAAAAAATACTCCTACTAAGTAATACATGGAATTTTGTAAGCTTTATATTTTTTAACAATCCCTCTCTTTTTTTTAATATGGACTCTCCTACTTTGGAAGAAATTAAATATTCTTTTCTTTGGATGCTAATAAGTGTCTTGGTTCGAATGGTTTTTGATTCAAGGTTTTATTAGATGTGGGATACTATTCATTTTGATTTGATTACTATTTTTGAGGATATTTTCTTGAATAAATATTCTTACTAGTTTTAGTTATCCTATGATTTGTGTGATATCTAAATAAGTGTTTTGTGATAATTTTAAAGATTTTAGACCTATTACCCTTCTTAATTGGATTTTCAAAATTCACTATATTATTAACAAATAGTCTTAAACCTTATATATATTGTTTGGTTGTTTAATCTCATGGGCTTTTACCCATCTTCTTACCAGCTTCCAAAACATCATTTCACTTAATTATAACATAAAATTTTTAGACTTGATGGATTGCTAAAATCTAACAAAAAACAAATAATTGGCCCAAAAAAGGGTCATTAAAATCCAACAAATGAAAATATTTGTAAAGCAATTAAATATATCTAAAATTTTACCTAAAACATAAATATTCCTAAAAAGAAATGCAAACCTAGGGTTCCTGTTTGGATGCTGGTTTTGCGCAGGAGTGGGGGCGAGATCTTCAGTCGTGCTTTGATGTAGGAGTGGGGGTGAGATCTTTGGCTAGAGGGAGCTTGTCGGTGGCCGGATTCCTACGCAGGAGGTGCGGTCGATCACGAGAGGATGGAGAAGACGGGGGCGACTATTTGTTGGGAGAGAAAGGAGGATGTAAGGAAATGAAATGGAAGGCTCGGGATGGCTTAATTTAGGGCTATTTTCAGTGGCTTTCCGGTTCTTCTGACCAATGGAAACTATTTACTTAAAATCGACGGTTCGAGCCACCAATAATGCACCAGTAAGAAATAATACCAAAAGGATAAATGGCGGTACGTGACCATCGCTAATTTTGGCAGCAATTAACTAAATAATCGCCAGTAAAAACTGGCGATGTAACCACTTGTTAGACTGTTAGTAATACTGACGGTTACATAACCGCCAGTCCAGACCATCGAAAATTCATGAATTCCCTATAATGATATTGAATTTACTTAGTGGACTTTTTTATGCCAGTCAAAATACTTGCTTTACTTTCTTGCTTCATTATTTATTTATTTTATATAATTAATTGGATATCAACCGTTATACACCTCTTCAGGAAGAGAGGTGGCTTCAAGTGAACAACTTTGTTTTAGATAAGTGTCATTTGTTCTTATTGAATCTGAAGTTATGATCCCTAAGGTGGTTACACATCTGCTAGTGGTAATAATTAACTTCTTTAGAGAGTTTAATAGGAAGTTTGTGTTGCATATCTGATCTAAGCACTGTGTTTATATTTTGATGAAAACAAACAATATTGTCTAATACTGCTTTCTACGACTTCTATGATATTGTGTTTTACTCTGTGTATACTAACATTTCAGGAATTCAGTCCACTGTTCTCTTGCAATTCTGATCACCTCAAGACTAGGTAGACTATATTTTTAGTTTATTATTTTTTTATGTATATTTTCCTTTCTTGAGCCATATCTTTTATTTGGGAGGATATCTTCGCTAAGCAACATTGCACACATAGAGGGGAGAGAGAAAAGTATTTTTGAGAGAGTCACTCCTTTTTTGTAATTTGTATTATAAGATATGTGTATCATACTGGATGCTTTTAATTCATTCCAGACGATTTATTGTGCTATGCCATGCCCTATCCACAAAAGGTTAAGAAAGATACTAATTATGTACTGATCGTATATTATAATTTGGATCATATAGTATGCCCTAATTAAACTCTTTCTTAGTTAATCTCACGATATCAGACAATCAAATCTTGGACAATTTTAATGATTAATCATACTGTACAAAAAAGTTCATACCGTATAATTATTCATATATGAAATTGGTCATCCCTTGGATCGTACCAAATGAAATTTATGATTTTTGTACAAATTGTACCGTATGATATCCACAGTGCTAGACAATCATGTGTGTATGAAGTTGGTCGTATGATATCCACAGTGCTAGACAATCATGTGTGTATGAAGTTGGCCGTCCCAAGGATCATCCCAAATGAACAGAAGGAACTTCTACATATTGTACTATATGATTTGTGATCGTACTGTACGATGTATTATAAAAGTTGAATAGCTTTTATGAATGATATTTTTGGATGAGTTTGAATTGAACTGATCATGTCGTACGATATGTTTACATACAATATGAGAAAAATATGGATGGCTTGGAAATTAGGGTTTTTTGAAGCCCTCTATTTAAGGATTTCTAATGCTCTTATTTGATATCTTTTGCTTCTTAATCTTCTTGAGAGGGAGCTTGAGGGAGAGGAGTGCTTGGTGAGAGAAGAGAGGGAGAATTTGTGAGGAAGAAGTTATGAGGGGATTCATAAGGTTGCTCCAAGCAAGAATCTTGCCTAGTACCTACAAGCGTCTGCCTAGAATCTCTATGGCTCCCGAGAAGAAGTTCTTTAGAAAAAAATTTGGTTCTATGACTATCCCTAAAGGGTGAAATAAGATATGTGGTTGTCTGAACATCACCAGGAGGGTCAAAATAGAGTTAAGGTTCTCAACTTATAAAAGAGTCACGGTTCTCTGCCATACCAGGGAGGTGAAATAACAATTTATACAGGCTTCTCTGCCTTGCTATGGGAGCAAAAAAAGAGTCACTTCTATTTAGTGCAATACTTGGAGAGGGAGTCTCTAAGGAGTAGATGTATGTCAGGTTGATCGGACCACTATAAATTTGGGTGTTCTCTTTCTACTTTTTTTTCGCATTTTAATTTTTGCACTTTTCTGTGATTTTATCTATGATCGGAATATCTATTTTTTGTTATTGTAAAATTAGTTCTATTTCTACATCAAGAGGTTTAAAATTTTCACTAATTAAATTTTTTTTAAAATAACCAATTGACCCCCCCCCCCCCCCCCCTATTTGTTAGCCTCGGGACTAGTTCTTTAGAATTTAACCACCCTCAGAAACTTTTAGTTTGAGAAGTAGTTTGCTAGTTATCAAAAGAGCTCCTAAGCTCTCCTGAAGATGAGGCAAGAAAAAAGCAACTTACTAAGGAATTTTATAGTGAGGTTCTAAAGGAAGATGTTAGAGATGAAAGATATGGAGCCTATAGCCTGTAATGCCTCAGGATTAAATTTAAAAGAATTATTCATTTTTATATCTCTTAATTAATTTGGTAGAGTCACTAAATATCTATCATTTTAAATAATCCAACAAAAGCAACTATAAATCATATACATTAAAGCATTTATATATTTATTACTTCAAATTGTAATGAAGATTAACTAAGAGATTGTAATGATATGAATCTATCTTTAATAAAACTCTCGACTTTAAAAGAATAGAATAAAATAAAAAAATAAAAGAAAATCTAAAATTTCTAATCATACACACTACAAAGTCATGACCCCTTCCTCGACTTAAAATTAATAATAATTATATAATTATCTTATAAAGACCAATAAGTAACCAAAACTAACTACTTCCTTCAATGCAAGGCAAAAAATTCAATATACTCGCTCTAGTTCTAATCAATATAAATCATCAATTATATGCCTAAAAGGAAATCTCTAAAAGTTAAGAATAAAATCAATATGACCGGTGAAGTCAGAAGAGATCTTTCAAACTATAAGAAAAAAAATGTAATTTATGAGGACTATCACCCAATGAGCCATGTCAGTGTGCTATGCTGCATCTTTATTAATGTTAGTATGACTTCAGTTCAATGTACTATCATGTAAATACAATCATGAATACAATTGTGAAAATCAATGCAAGACATCCAGCTCTAAAGTAGTGTTTTCATCCTTTCACCCCAATTGATGCCCACTTGATCATCAATCTTTACTTTAACCCAAACTATTGATCAATTGATCATCGATCTTGAACTAATCATCATTATTCATTATAATAAGTCAATTCATATGTGATTTTAAGAATCATTAAAGAGCCATCATCATCTACTTGTTGGTGTAATTCAGTCAATCTATTATAGAATACAACAATGATCATAGCACCAACCTTTTATTTTAAGGAAAACCTATCAACTCACCCTCATGTGTTGGATATTATGTTTTAAGAGCCAACCCATATTAATTAGAGCGTTAAAAGCTAGCATTTCTTGCTTATATACAAATACTATATTTTTATGTGCTATATAAGCCTATATTATATATATAATGTAATACTTCATAAAATACAGATAAATCAAAGTGATATAAGTTTTGGTAGATTCACAACAATCTATCTTTGTGTATGTCAAACTAAGTTTTGAAACTAACTTCTTTGTCTGATATAGATCTGTAAGAATTAAATTATCTATCGGATTGGTTTCTTTAAGCAGCCCAATGAATTGATTAAAACATTCACGAGCAACATTATATTCTATCTTGGTACTTAACATCTTCATAGCAACAGATAACTCTGACTGAGTGGTGCACCCTTTCCAGATTGGTTGCTGGGCAGCATGTAATAAATCATAAAAATTATTGCTTCCTTATTAGGTAACTCTTTTGTATTTTATTCAAATTGTATTCCAGTTGCATCACGAACTAATTCCTCAAGATTTGGTCAAATATTTTCAGCCTTAGCTAAATTAGTACTTAAAGAAGGACCGCATTGATAATCAAATTATGGCTCGTACTCACTATGAGAAGACCATTACTAATATTGTTGCATGAATCCTCTACGATATAGATCAACAGTTACATCATCTGGTGTTAGGTGCATAAGATTTTTATGTTTAGAACATGGACATCAAAACTTTCTTTCTGATATGAAGCTGGGTAGTTGTTTCGCTTGTTGAATGAAAATATTCACCCCATTAATGAATTCATCTGTTAATGTCTTTCATTCTTGAGATAATTGGTTATACATCCAACTTCTTTGATTTCTAATATCCATAACCTGCACATAAGAGCAAATAAGTAATGGATTTTCACTTGAGTAGATCTAAAACTAGATATATGGAGATATTAACATTAGAATTCTAGTGATGGTGAAATAGGTGGTGAAATATATGAAGAATATCATCAACAGAAAACATACGGCGCTAACTGCGCCGGACCTTTTGTAAATGTCTAGCATGCTAGACTCGCTTCCTGTAACTAAATATGGCATGAATATATTGAATATGAAAGACTAATTTTAAAACTTCATTGCTTGGTACTTTTCTTACAAAGGTGAGGTATTTGGAAAAAATAAGTTAAGTGTAATACAAAAGTTTGAACATAATGGAAAATAATGAGTTAAATAAACTTATATTTATACTTTTCACTTTGATATGTCTAGCTCTAACAGCGGATATTTACAAATTATGAAAATTTATTTTGTTAAAGCAATTAAGTGTTGCACTCATAAAGGGATTAAATAAAAATCTTTCTTTACTAATAAAGATGATAACTAGTTTAGCGAGTTTTCCCTTCCCTTACACACTCTCCAACATCGTTTTTACATCCCACTTGTTTGTTCTGATAACTATCATTAATTAATGAGCTAAGTTTTTTGTTTATTTTTCCTTAGTGGCTCTATTTAGTGGTTGATTTATCATGTATATAATAAATTGTTATGGACAATTAGACAATATTGGTGTTGTACCCTTCCAGTGAATTCTATGAGGAGAAAACCATTTCTAAGTCCAAATTCAAAAATATTTAGTGTTAATTTACACCTTTAGGTTAGTGTAAAATGGAGGCAAATATATCTTTTTGAATGAATGAACAAAAATGAAAATCAATAAGCAACATCCTTATTGTAGTGTAAAGGTTAATTCCATTGTATATACATTATACTCCTGATATTCTATGCTAATCTTTGTTGGAAACTATTGTCATTACTTTATCTTTGATTTTAAGATTTATGTTATCTATTTCTAAATGAATTTTTTGCAGCCCTTTCCATATTGCATGGGTGCCTAAAAATATTTGTTGGTTGTTTTGGATGAGGAAATATTTGAGTTTCTCACAATATCATGAAGATATAAAGTAGTCGGATTCCGTTAGATTCCTAGAATAAGGACATACGTGAATGTTCTCTTTGACACTGATACTATTTTATAAATTTATTTGATTTAAAAAAAAAGTTTGAGCTTTGAAAAGATTAATTTCTTTAGGAAAAGTTTGAAATTAACATTTAAATCTTAATTATAAAATTGAACATCCAATGGAAATGGTATACCATCACAAGAGGTGAAAATAAAATATCTTGATGTGTTAAATTTAGAATTGCAAGTTATATTATGAATATAATGGCCAAATTCAAGAAAGAAATACATATCATCCTGAAGGATCAAAATGGTGTTGTATCAAATATTTAGCTATGATGATCTGGATATGATATCATTAATTTCATATTCAAGTTATGACAACGAATGATATATCTCTCTAAAGGAAGAAATTACCATTCATTCTCCATTAATTGAATATGATGATAACGATTGTTATTAACTTTGAATTTTCTAAAGAAAGTTAATTAAGTTTTGAAAACTTGATTTTGAAAACTGGTCTGGGTTCTAAATCGTATACGAACACAAGCCCTCATAGTTAATTACATCTTGGGAAACCTAAGTTTCCTACAAATACACTTGATTAAAATAATACTAAAAAATTTATCTAGAATTTCTTAAGGTTTGATTTTTGGAGGTGCTTTGGGATTTTAAAACATTTCAGAAGCTCCCTAAAATATCCTTAGTATTGGGCTTTGAATTTTAATTTGAAGAGATTTAATTTGAGTTGTCAATTTTATTAAAAAATTAAGATATTATTTTCAGAGGTTGAGGTATTATAGTCTAAACCTACCTAAGAACTTAAATCTAATATAGGCATTGAATGATAGTAGCTTGAACCTAGTAAATGCAATACAAAATTTGGACTTAACACAGCCTAGATTGGGGAGCCAACTAACCACCAAGGCCATTTAAAATTATGTGTATGATCTCTTATACAAGACTTGTAGGGGATGTTATTTAATTAAGTTTGAGGAAATGTGGTCGACATCTGGAGCTAATCATTTGGTCCCTTAGCATATGTAGGTTGGTATGATACTTGAAAGTAAATATAATTAAATTTTAGACACATTTTAGTTTGTATTTAATGCAATGTATGTCAATCAACTTGATAAAATGCATAAATTAGAATAAAAAGTTTTAAAAGGCTTAAATTTTCTTTAGAGATTGCATAACTTCTCCTTTATAAGATTGCACACTAATAGGTCATGTGGTCTGCCAGAACATGCAAGCGGAGAGGTGCCTAACAAGGAAGGGAAGATTCAAAATATATGCATGAGACCCTCGGCGATCCAAGCTTACTTCTTAAATTCGTTAGAGTTTCTATATGAGATTATTTTTTTTTTTAATTTAGTTAAGATTGAAAATATATTATAGCGTACCCTTATGAGCCTCCAATCAGATTCTAGTCTAAAATAAAATATGCCATGCAATCGCCAAAAAACTAGGAAAAGTAGGTAATTCTAATCATAATCAGAGTGAAAAATAAATTAACTCATTTTAATTAAATAAATTCAATAGTACATGTGGAAAGTGCCACTTAAAATTATAACCCATATATTACAGAAAGTAAAGTGGCAAGATATCACTGATAACAACTTAGAGTCTACTCCTATGACTGACTCAAGTGACTTTGAGAATGGAATTCTTTTCTATATTCCTTCTTCGTCCTTAGGTGAGCTCCTTGGATCCATCAAGTCTAGATATCCAAGTGAAAAGAAACTCCTTCCTGAATGTATGTTTTCTTTTCTCCTTGTATATTTGAAATTATCCTAACTTAATTTTCCAAGTGGAGGAGAACTCTTTCGTAAGGGATGTTCTCTACTCCTTGGAAATTAAGTTGGATATAAATATCTCATCTCAAATTTGTCACTTTACAAATCATAATTACAACTCAAATTACATTAAATTACATTAAATATTAAAAATAAAAAAATCTAGAGTCAAATAACCTATAGGGTTATCCTAAGCATTTAAAATCAAAATCATCAATGTTCTCAAGCTGTTATATATAAAAATAACTAAACCTCAAACACAATAACTCTTAGCTACTACACGAAAATAAATCATTTCTGGCAGAAATAAATTTGTAACTAATTCTGGTAGCTTTTGCAGTGGATTACTGATGGAACATTTCTAGCGGCTTTTCCGGCGACTTTCCAGTGCATTGTTTAATTCATTATCTGGCAAATTAATTTCTAACGGAATTTCCAACCAAAATTATTATTTTTTCTTAAAAGTGTTATAATAAATATTTATAATTAGTTATTTTATTAAATTAAGTTAAATAATTTAATAACTTATTATCAAATAAAGTTATTTAAATTAGATATTATTAAATTAAATTAACTAAATAATAATGAGTAATCCATTATTAAATTAAATAAATTTAAATATTATTAAATTAAGTTAATGAAATAAATTAAATTAATAATTAATTATTAAATTAAATTTATAAATCATTATTAAAATAATTTTATTTAATTAAATTAATTAAATTGATATTATGTTTTAATATAAATAAAAAAAACCTAGTGAATGCAGAATTGGCTGGGGATAGAATCCTGTCATAGGCGGGCAGCTTCATCGGTTGGCTGGCCAACAGGCAGGCATGAGGGGTCTGGTGGACTACCGGGCTTAAAGGGCGGGCTAGTTGTAGGATTTGCTGAGGCAGCCTGGCCATAGGTTTGGGCGGGCCGGGGTGCTGCAACTACATGTCTTGGTTGATTTTTACACTAAAATTATAGTTTTTTTTTATATTTATGGTGCAAAATAGTGAGCCATGTTCTTTAAATTTTAAAGGGAGAATTAACATTGTGTGGCACTTGCAAAAAAATTATTTAAAGTAAAGCTTAATCATGCCCCCTATATTTTATAGCCCTCTACGAGCATGGTCACCTGAAAAAGATTATGTCAGCATCTAGATCATTCCTAACCTAAGGGTAATCTAGTGCCTATCAAATCAATTCACCAATTGTATTAAAATAAAAACAATAAATATTCACAACAATCACTTAATTTTAACAACCAACATACAATAAAAATTCAAAAAATTGGCACACGCTAGTGGCAAAAAAGTTAATATCGGCCTAGCCTAGAATAAAAGTTGGTTGTCCTAGCAAACCATCTAAAGTGTGTGAAGAAGGCTTTATGGCTTGAATATATCTTATATGAGCTAATTTACTAAAGTTGTTTGGTGTTCTAGATGGTTGAAAGGTTCAAAGGAAAATTTAATTAAAGTTTAAATATTAAAGTTTTGATAGTTATTTTAAGAGTTGGATAATTATTACCTTTGTTAAATTAGGTCCATAAAATTTATTTCACCTTCATTAAGGCTAAGTTAAAAGCCTCATAGGCCTAGGTTATCTAGCACTAACCCATTTTCATTAAGTGATTAGATTGGTTTGTAACTAAAGGGTTAGAAAATTTTAATTAGAATGATTGGTTGTTGTTTTTAAAAGTTAAAGTAATGTTTTTTTGAATTTGAGATTAAAAAAAATTTTTTGAATTATTGGAATTATTTAATGTATTTAATTAATGGGTTAAATTTTGACTTTTGGATTAAGATTAATATCTGGAAGTTTAATATTTTTATAAAATTCTAAAAGCTAAGATGAGTATTTAGGCTTTAAGTTTGTTGGGATTAGAGTTTTTTTTAGATTTAGTTATGTATATTTGAAGTTTTAACTTATTTTTGACCTATGCTTGACCAATTTTTTAACTTTTTGATTTTGAATTATTTCTGGTAGTTAGATATTTTTAATAAATATTAGACCCCAAGTGGAGTCTAATGCCTTTGAGTTTGTTTAATTTGGAATTAGTTATGAATTTTAGAAGATTGGACATTTAATTGAAATTTTTTAATAATTATTTAATGAGATGGGATTTTAATAATTTGAATCCAAATGAACTCTGAACTTCTTGAAACAACCTCGAAAGGTCAGATATAATCCAAGGGGGTGTTCTCAAGTGTTTGTGAATCTTTTAAAATTTTAATTATAAATAATTAATTAAATTAATTAAATTTTAATTTCACCTAAAATTAAATTAAACTTAAAATTGAAATCCAGTAAGGGAGCTTTTAATTTTCTCTGATTGAAATTGAATTTTGGTTAATTTGAATTATTATTTATAAGTTGTTGATTTAAATTTGATTTATTATAATTTTTAGAAGTTTTAATGCTTAATTAATGGTTTAATATTGAGTTAATTAATTGATGAGCTTAATAGGTTTTAAAATTAGTGGGAAATTTTCTTAAGGCTGGAGATGTCATTAAGTTTAAATGGTTCAAATCTCAGGTCTATTACATGCATATTTTAATATCTAAATTTTCCTAAATTCTCTAAAACATATCCTTAATTTTTTTCCTATAGATGTCACTAGGTTAGATAGGTTTAAGTCAATGGCACTAACCCTTGATCTATATAAAAATGCATCACATGAATATCACAATCAAACCTAAAATCTAGAAGAGCCTAAAGCTAGGTGAGTATGTGTGTGTGCATCCTAGATATACAAATCAAGAGATAAACTGATAGGAAAGCTTGAAAAATAATTGATTATAAGTTAATTAACCATCAACTAGTCCCCATTAATCCTATTCATTCAATATTAACTTTGCTTAAAATTTTAGTTCCTCACCTAAGGCACTAAGAGATTTAATGTATATATTTTAAAAATAAATTATATAATAATAATAATAATTATTATTATTATTATTATTATTATTATTATTATTATTATTATTATTATTATAAAATAGTTTTTGAAATTAATAACTTCAAAAATAACATTGAAAAGTAATTTTAGAAAAATAATATAAAATTAGAGATAATTTAAAGTAAATTTTAGCAAATTTTAAAATAATTTAAATTTATGCTTGATTAAATGATAATTAAATATAAATACTCATTATTTAAAACTACTAAAAATATATCAAGTTTTTAACTTTGATTTTAATTTTTAAATGAAAGTATTTTAAAAAATATTAAAATTTCGATATTATATACACATTTTCTTAATTTAATTTGAATTTTCATTGAATTTTGACATTTATAGAATTTAAATATATTTAAAACAATTAAAAATAGTAAATATTCAACATAATTCTAAAATCAAATTAAATTAAATAAGAAATCTTCTCTAATTATCCAAAATAAATTAAAATAATCATTTTAAAAATTTTAAAAATTTTTAAAATATATTAAAGGTTTTTAAATTAAATTTAAATTTAAATTAAAATATATGAAATATTAAATAATTTGATGTCAGATATAAAAATTTTATTTAGTTTAAAACTTTAATGATTAAATGTATTTAATATAATTAATATTATGTATAATTTGAAATTTCAATTTATATAAGTTTCAAAAAACATTTTCTTAAAAATGAGAGAATATTCTTAAAGTATATTAAGTAAATTTTGGAAATATTTTAAGCATTTTAATTATTTTAATTAAATATTAATTAAAAATATTGAATATTCAATATTTTAAATATTTTAAAATATGTAAAATATTTTAAATTAAATTTTATGAAAATATGAAAATTTTGATATGTTACAATTATTTATTTATTACCAATGTATTTAAAATTAATTATTTAAGTTTTGTTAGTAAAAAGAGATTTCCTAGGAGTGATGTCAAAAGAGATGAAACAAAAAATTTAAATGGGATTAGAGAAAGATTGGTCACATATTTTTAGAGTCAAAGAAAGAAAATTAGGAGACACTTTGAGATTTCAAAAATAATTCAGAAGTGTCCCAACCTAGGCTAAGTGTTGGGCTTTAAATTTTGGATTGAGAAGAATATTAAATTGAGTTAGTTGATTTATTAGAAATTTGGGATTATATTTCTAAAGGTTGGGGTCTTATGATTAAAAATCTTCCCCAGACCCTAAATCTAAATTTGGACACTGTAACATAGTAGTCCAAACCTAATTAATGTAGTGCAAAATCTGGACTTATCCTAGCTTAGATTGGGGAGCCAACAAACCACCTAGTTGATACTAAATCCATAAGTCTGGTCATTTTATGTAAGAGTTGTAAGGACATTTTTATTAAAGTTTTAGAGAGTTGGGACCGACATCTAGAGCTTGTCCTAATTGCTCCCTTAACTTATGTGGGATGAAAATACTAAAGAGAAATGCATTTAGAATTTTATACTCATTTTTTAAATTTATTTCTAATATAATGCTTGCTGATTGACTCGATTAAATGATTGAAATGAGTATGTAACAATTTTTAAAAAGGTCTTTAAAGATTTTTTTTTTAGAGATTGCACAATATTTTCTTGATAGATCTGCACCCTTAAATGCTAGGTAATATACAAGAGCCTGCATGCAGGGATGGGCCTGAAAGTATGATGTGTGCAAAAGCAGGAGGTGAAATGGAAATTTTTGTAATAAAATAATAATCATATACAGGAGTTCTAATTTTTTTATTTTTAAATTAAAAAAAAAAACTTAACTTGATGTGAAAGAGAATGATTGAAACACGATTGCCATAATAAGTGGTGAAATTTTAACATACACAACAAAGATCTAGAATAAGATTTTCACCAAGTAGTTATAACAAATGTAAAATGCAAAATAGAAATAAAGTGTAGTAAATAGAAATAAAGTGTAGTAAATAGAAAAATCACACAAGAAGATTTATAGTGGTTCGATCACTTAACCTACGACCACTCGCCGGAGTCCTCCACTCCGAGAATTTCACTACTCAAATGTAATTCACCTTTTTTCCCCACAGTAAGGAGGAGAAGCCTTTACAAACCCTCACTTTCACCTTTCCCGATATGGCAGAGTACCAAACGCTATGTCGCCCTCCTAGTGATGGAATCGAACCTTCTCATTTTTCTCCCTGCTGGAGAAGGAAGAGTACCTTAGAGGATACGTACCTTAAAGGATCTCCCCCTTAGAAAGCTTCCCACAAGATCTTCACGGACCATAGGAGGAGCAAGGATGCAACTAACTTAGAGGAACTATGTGATCTCCCTCACACTCCTCCCTCACAAACTCACCTCCTTCCTCTCACAAACCTAAAATCTTCTCAAGTAGCTCTCTCTCAAGAAGTCCCCCATCTTATCACGTTCCTCTCTCTCAGACACATATTTAAAGATAGAACTTTCATATATAAATCAGGCTCCAAGAACCCTAAATTTTCAATTTAGCCATTTTTATTCAAATAGTACGATCTAAGATTGTACAGTATGATCAGTTCAAAATAGCTATCATTCTGGTACGATGAAGTATGAACAAGCAATTTTTCTGAACAGCATCGTACATTACGATATATTATATTCCTTTTTTCCATACAGAACAAACACTGGGATTATGAAACTTATCTTTGTTCATCATCTAGTATGATTCATTTTGTACAATATGATCTATTAAAAGCTTCAAGTCATACAATAAGATGTCCATATCATCCACACAATTAGTTCAAAAATAAAAGGATCATCCGATATGATGTTTGGGATGATAAAAAATAGCCTTAGTTGATCGTACAGTATGAACCATATTGTATAATATGATAACCAATCAAAAATTAATTCTTGATTTATTGACTAATCATGGGAGTTAATTTAAGTAAGTATTCAAATTTTCATACCGTACGATTGGATTGTACAGTAGGATTAGTTCAAAATTTATGATTTAGGAACTTACTTAAGTTTATCTGGTGTCAAGGGTTTTTAATTAAAAACACCTCATACAATAAAATTTATTTCTAGACAGCCATTGAGCCACAATAGGTTATATACAGTACGATTGAAAATAGTATAGTATGATCTACGAAAAAAATTTCTTATTTTTCTAAAAAATACCCTCTCCCTCTATGTGTGTGCATGTTTGCTTAATTTATATACAGTTTGAGGCTAGACTCAAGAAAATAGAGAATACAAAATAAATAAAAATGATAGAGTTATAGACTTTGCATCCTACTCTACACAGTCTTGAGTTTTCTTGACGTCTTGAGAAATATCTGATCTCCATGAAATGTTAGTACTCATAGAGAAGAGCAAAAATCAAAATATTCAATACATAACAAAATAATTCAAATCGACATTATTTGTTATCATTAAAATATCAGGCTAGGAGTCATGGAGTGTAAGAATCTCTCCCTTTTTGATGATGTCAAAAAATGTTACCGATATGCAAATTCACATAATTTTTTTTATTTTTTTATAAATATAAAAGTATGAATAGAAACATGGATAGATAAAAAAACATGTATTTCATTAGAATTAAAAAACATGGTAAACAAGACATTTAAATAAGGCATGCTAACTAAAGTACACAAACAAACTTATCCCCCTTTTAGCATCACAAAATGGAGGAGAGATAAACAAAATATATAAAAAACATAAGACAATGACAAGTCAGAAAGTAGGATCCATATCAGCTGGTGGGGGAGGTGGTTGAAAGTAGCGGTGGATGAATGTGAACTGCTGATCAATTGAGGAAAATATTTCACCATACCATCGCATGTCCTCCTCATGTTGTTGGTGTTATTCTTGGAAGTGAGTGTCAAAGTGACTTTGGAGTTTGTCGAATCGTTCGACTAGATCATCATGAGAATAAGAAGGTGCATGACCTCGGTGTGGTGTATGTCGTCTTGGTGGAGCAAGTTCTTCTACTAGAGCAGCCTCTCCTTCTTTATTAAAATCTTGCTAAGGCTAGGGGTCATAGACTGCAACAGTGCCTAATAAGAAAAAAAGGTAAAATATGCTTTATGCAGACTCCCGGTGCTTACTTCTTAAAAGCATTAGAGTTTCCATGTTATTAAAAATTTTATTTTGGTTTTAGTAGAAGAATTTTTGGCATACCCACACGAGCCTCCATGTATCTAGGCTAAAATAAAATTGACACCCAAAAAACTAGAAAAAGTAGGCAAGATCCTATACAAAAGTAAAGTAAATCAAATATAAATAAATATAATTAATTTCTTAAATTAGTGCCTTTTTTAAACAAATGCCCCATTTATTACAACCCAGAATTTTACAAATTATTGTCTTCTCCTACTCATACTCTTTGGACTCATTATATTTAGATATCCAAATGGTAAAGAAAAGTTTACCCTTGAGAGGGAGGTTATTCTTCCCACTTTTGATGGTGGAGTGATCCAAAATTTAGCTTCTAAATGAAAAAAAAAGTATTATCCCCCTAAACGGGATACTTTCCTATTTGGAATTCAATTTTTGGTTTGAGTATCCCAAACACAAAGACTCTTTCACAACTCTTAACATTGAATGAATTATGTTGATATAAAAATAAAAAATTCTAGACTCTCATATAGGGTTATCTTAATCATTTAAATATAAAATAATCCCAGGTAGTTATATAATAAAATTAAAATTGCTCAATCAAGCCATGCTTAGTTGTGCTCTTATTTATTTGGGGGCTAAGCAAGTTGAAGCACCTTTCGCATTTATAATGATTATTATTTTTTAGCCCCCTTTTATTGCCAAGCATGTGCACGATCAGCTGTATAAGATTGAATTAGTATAAATCATCTCTAACTTAGTGGTAAATCTAACAAACAACTAATCATTTTATAGAGTGTAGAAATTAAATAAATAATCACATCAACATATTTTCAACCAATATGCAATGAAATCTAAAAAAACCCACATATAATAGAAAAGTAAACACCAGACTAGTCGAGATCTATAGTAAATAATCCTAGCAAACCATCTAGAGTGTGTGAGGTAGGTTGTGTGGCTAGGATATGTTATATATAAGATATTTATTTGAGATTGCTTGTGTTTTGGATGGTTGAAAGGTTTAAAGGAAAGTTTAATTTAAGTTTAAATATTAATGACTTGAAATAAATTCTATGATTAATTGTTAAGGTTAAATAGATACCACCTTTGTTGTTCATCGAGGCCGTGAAGTTTATTTTATCATCCTTGTCGCTAAGTTAATATCCTCATAGGCCTGGGTTACCTAGTGGAAACCAGTATATTTAAGCGAATTAGATTAATTAAGGTATAAAGATTAATAAATTTTAATTAAGATTGATTGGTTACTAATTTTTAAAGATAGACTAATTTTTTTATAGATTTTTAATTATTTTTTTTATTTTTAAAAATTTTGAATTATTTAAATCAATATATTAAGGGGTTAAAACTTGACTTTTAGATTCAAATAAATGTTTCAAGTTTTGATTTTTTCAAAAATATTATTCCTTTTAACGAGTAATTATGTTTTGAGTTTGCTAGATTTGGTGTTTTGTATAATTAGTTATGAATTTTAAAAGTTTTGTATTTATTTGAATTTTTAAATTTATTTAATGAGAGACAATTTAATAATTTCACCCCAAATGAACTCTAAACTCTTTGAAATTAACTCCGAAGGTCAGGAATGATTTAAAAAGATATTCCCAAGAGTTTGGGAATTTCCTAGAATTTTTTAAATTTTCTTAATTAATTAAATTTTTTAAATATCAATTTTTAATTATAATTAAATTAACCTTCAATTTGATATCAAATCAAAGGACTTTTAACTTTCTTAAATTAAGGTTTGATATATGGTCAATTTGAGGTACTTTATGTAATTTTTGGATTTAAATTTTATTTATTAGCATTTTAAGAAATTTTGAGGGTTAATTAAATGTTTAATATTAAGTTAATTAATTAGGGGGCTTAATGACTTTTAAAATTAGTGATAAATTTCCCTATGGTAGAGAATGTCACTAGGTTTAAGTGTCTTAAATCTCATGTTAATAGGAAGTATATCATAATTTCTAAAATAAATCTAACTTATCTAAAGAAATCCTTAATTTTGGTCCTTTAGGTGTCACTAGGTTGAATGGGCTTGAACTAATGTTCCATTAACCCTTAGATAAGCATATGAATACAAATACAATCAAAACCAAGTTCCTAAGTCTGGGAGAGCCTATGCTAAGTGTGAGTATGTGCACCCTAAGCACGCTAGGACTAAATATGATTAACCTAGACAAAATTTTTATTAGTGAATTGTTAAAGCATAACTATACACCGATCCTTCCCCATGAATTCAACTCATATAAGCTCAATCTATGTTTAAACTATTAAGGGATCTCTCAATACTTAAAGATTTAAATACATATAATTTTAAAATAAATTTTCAAATATATATATATATATATATAAACCTATACATACAAATATAAATTTAAAAATAAAATTAAAAATCTTCAAAATACTTTAAATTTTGATATATCATATGTGTTGATTCTTGTTGAATCTTGATTAGGTTGGTAAACCTAAGCTAATGTCCTAAGGCTAACCAAGAGGGGGGGGGGGGGTAAATTAGTAATTTTAAAAATTATCTTGGATTTAAAAAATTAAACCGGTTGATTCATAAAGCAAGTAAATTATAATTTTAAAATAAAAAATTTAAACCACAGAAATAGAAAATAAAAACTTGTAGTAAGTAAGCAGCAAAAAAATAAACGATAAAAACAATTATAGTGGTTCGATCAAATATGACCAACATCCACTCCCTGAAGACTCCCTCTTCAGGTATTGTACTATTACCAAAAGTGACTCTGCTTTTGCCCCCACAATATGGTAGATAAGCCTTTACACTACTCTCTTCCACTAATCCTCGATGCGGCAGAGAACCATCATCTTTTCACACTTCTCCAAGTGTCAGCAGAGAACCGTCGTCTATTTTCACTCTCCAAGTGTTGGCAAAGAATCGTCAACTGTTCACACTCTCCAAATGTAGGCAGAGAACCTTCATCTGTTCACACTTTCTAAGTGTTGCCAGAGAACTATCAACTATTCACACTCTCCAAGTATAGGCAGAGAACCTTCGACTATTCACACTCTTTAAGTGTAGGCATAGAACCTTCATCCTTTCATACTCTAAGTATCGATAGAGTACCAGATCTTATCCAAAGATCTTTTTATGAGCAATCTTGAAAGACTAGAGGAAGAGAGATGACCATAATTATAAAGATATTTTTTTCTTTGAGTAACCTTGTGAACCCTTCACACTTCACTTGCAAGAAATCTCACTCAAACACTCTCTCACACTCTCTCCTACAATTGCCCTTAAAAAATCATGTAGACAAGATAAGATATGATTTCTCTCATGTCAATTTTAGTGGACCTTTTAAACAAAAGACATGAAAAGCCATCCAAAAAATTGAAGTTTTCAAAATTGAACAAACACGAGCGTAAAGTACGATCATATGTTCGTACATATGAATAGTTAAAATATTGTTGCTTTTGAACCTTTTGTGAATCAATACAAAATGACTTCGTTTGCGATCATCGTCTGGTACGAACTAAGTTCATCTGGGCCAAACAAAAAAATTTTAAATTTCATCTATATGAAATGGCAGGATGAAATGTGTGAGAATGGACCCGAGATGTTCGTCCTTATACGAACCTGGGATCATCCCGTATGATCATCATTTGAGAACAAAACAGAGGTGTTTGTCCATATATGAACACTAAGATCATTATGTACAATCTTTGTCCGAGAAAAAAATAGAGGCGTTTGTCCCTTTATGAAAACTAAAATCGTCCCGTATAATCAGGACTTAAAAAAAATTTTGTGAGTGAACAAAATCAAGACGTTCATCCCTGTAAGAAGGCGGGATCTTATCGTACAATCAGTTCTTGTGAATGAACCCGAGACACTTGTCCCTGTACAAAAACTAAAATCTTCCCATACGAACCATACTTAGAAAAAAATAATTTTATTTCTATTTTTCCATTACTCTTTGGGGAAAATAACTGACCAGATCGTCCCTTACGAAGTGATATCGTACAGTACAATCATTTTAAAATATGAATTTCAAAAGTCTTCCCTGGTGTATGTGTACTCAGTTACTCAATTAGAATCTCACTCTCTTAGACTCAATAAAATAAAAAAATATAGACTTCAACTATAATAAACTTTAAACTGATCTTGATTTGTTGTCCTCAATAATTCAGAGTATGATTTTCCCGAAATAATAGTACACACAATAGCAAAAATAATTCTTTCTGAATATCTTAGGAGAAATAATAATCAAAATAATAATATTGGAATCATCAAAAGCATACAAGTTACAAGAATATCAAACATGCAAACTAAGTATCAATTATCTCAATAATCTCCCCCTATTTGATGATGGAAAAATAATTATTATTTGAATAAAATTGAAAATCCTAAATTTCTCCTTAACTTTGCCTAAATGAATAAGCATGTGAATAAAAGGGAATCTCTATTAAGTACAAATCAATTATTTTTAAAATTCTTCATAAAAACACAAAACACTCCAAATAGAAAAATAAAAGAACTCTAAGAAACCTATAACAAACACAAAAAAATGTAAAAATAAAAAGCAAACAAAATAAGATTTCTCCCCATTTTGACAATAATAAAAAAGGAAGAAGGACAGATAAAATAAAAGAAGTCATATGTGAAATCTTTAATAATTGATCTTGAAAAAGATTGAATTAAAATTGCAATAATAAGATTAATGTTCATTAGATAAAAATAAGGATATAAAAATATTTAAATTAAAATATAACATATGCAAGAAAAATATATCAAGGTTATGAAACATTCTAGATAATTAGATAAGGAGAATTATTGTAAAAGTGACTAAATGAAGATTAACTTAAGTCAAATTCCAATAGAAAATATAATTGAATATTAGATTGATTTGAAATTGAAGATTAAGAGATAAAGGAAAGAATATAAACTTGTTTAGCAACATTGTGCATCTTTTTAAATATTTGTGGCACACTTTGTGCATCTTTTTATATTTGGGCTAATTTTGTGCCTCTTTTTAATTTGTGAACCATTTCGTATTCTTTCAATTTTTTTACACTTATACGGTTTCAATTTTTTTTATTCTTTCCAAAATTAATAATCTAAAAGCTCAAACTTTTCTAAGTACAAAGATAATTATATTTAAAAGAGAAATAAAAAATAATAAGACATTAAAATTGCAATAATAATATTAAAATTATGTATGCCTAAAAAGAACATGAGATTGATAGCCTTAACTTGATCAAGTTATAAATTAAATTTATTTTTTGAAAATTAGATTTTCTAATGAAATTAATTTTTGTATTGATCTTCATATTATAACATTTTTTAGATCAATTAAGTCAGGGTCAACATATAAGCATACTTACATTTCACACAATTAACAAAAGCAACAAATCAAAACATGATATATTTTATTGATATCAAATTAATATAGAGATACATTCACACTCAGATGATATTAATATAACCACAATATAAAATCAAAAATAAAAATAAAAATAAAGGACAATCATAGAAAAAAAACTATAAAAAACATCACATCATATCTCAAAAAAGACTGGCAAAGATAATACATAAGAAGTACATCTATATATTTGAGCGGCCCTGGTCTGGAGGAGGTGGCTAGTTGAACATAGAAAAATAGCTATTTATTATAACCATGTTGGTGTTCACTGAGTCAAATTGACCTTGAATCTGACCCATGTGTTGTCGGTATTGTACATCTTGCTGATTTAGATGAGCCTAAATTTGATCAAAGCACTGATCAAAATGACTCTCAAGTTTGTCAAAGCATTGGACCAACTCCTGAAAGTTGGTCCACAAGCAGGCACAGGTGCAGGTACAGGTTCTCCCCCTTCTCCCTCAGAATCCTCACTTGTATCATCTCTCCCAAAAAGTGCTCGAAATAAGGCATCAGTGAAGTAGATAGGTAAATCAAGTTGAGGATCAGAATGAATAAGATTGTATTTCTTCTTAAGGATATTGGTCAGTAGGTGTCCCAAAGTAATGTTCTTCTTTCTCTTATAAGAGACATGGTCAGTTTTGAAAATTCCATGAATATAGTTAATCATAAGTTGGGCTTCTTCTATATGTTAACCAATCATTATACGATAAGAAATAGTGGAAAGATAAAGAGTAATATTGATACGATCACCAGCTTTAGGAATTATAGAGGTTCTAAGAACATGCTAGATGATCCTTGCATTTTGGTTCAAAGTGGAAACCTTAGGCAAATGACATACTTGTTCAATTCCTCTAAGAACTTTATTTATTTCAGTCCAGTCAAAATTAGATTTGGAAGTCAAAGTGTGGGATCTAACTCCTTAAGTTCTTAATTGCAAAATTGTTCCCAAATCTTCCTTAGTTATTTCTACCCTCTTTTCAGTACATAAGAATTAATCCTATTTTGGTCAGTGCTAAAGGACATGTTGGCTAGAAACTAGCGGAAGGCCTCTTTGTTATAGGCGTGAATCATGGTCAGAATAAATATAAATTGGGTGGTAGCGAAAAGGGGAATCACTTGAAAATGGATACTATCTTGAAATAGGATTCTTGAAGGAGTGATTTTGGCAGAGACAAATCTAATGAAAGAATTCTTGTTAGCCCTGGATAGAAAGTTATCATCTCCACCCCTGAAAGATGAACCCTTAATGAGTCTACCCCTCTTGCTAGAATGGCCATTGCTAAGATTTGAATGATTGGAAAATTTTATTGAAGTGAATGAAATTGAATTCCAAAGCTCTCCTATTTAAAGAAAAATGATCTTTCATACGTACGAAAAGAGGTCATATAGTACGATTCATGTGTTCATACGTATGAAAATAAATTTCATGTGTACAAATGAATACTTTGAATCAAAATGACTTTTCATAATCACACAAGTTATGAGGCATCCTTTCGTATAGGCTTTTTAACCTTATGATCGTACAGACGAAAAAGTGTTCATTCGGGACAATCGGTTATTTAAGATCGTTTTAATGATAGTTAAATTCATCCCCCACATTTAATGACATGTGGTTCATATGTACGAACTCCAGGTTCATACTTACAATCAGTTATAATACCTGATTCTGCCCGTATAAATGTCTACATGTGTATATAAAAATGAATACACATTATCTGTGATGATCTAGAGATCGTACAGTACGATACGTATTAGAAAAACAAAACTATACATAATCAGTCCAAACTAATGATTAACATGCTACATAATTCATATAATACAAAAATAATTTTATACAATATGAATAAAACAGTTAGAAAAATTTACATAATCGATCAGAAACAAGAAAACCGATGTAAAAATATTTCAAAATCACATAAAACATAATAACATAAAATCACAAACATAAATATGCACATAAAATATAAAAATAGAAAACACACAAAGACACATATCAAGTTTGCAGAAGATTTTTAATTAAGCATTCAAATCAATCACACCAAGATTTGTTCTTATGCACTAAAAATATCAAAGGCTAGTGGTTTTTTAAAAATGTCTGCAAGTTGATTTTTAGTTGAAATATGGTTCAGTCAATAACTTTTTTTATAGAGTTCAATATAGTCATTTTCTTTTATTTTCATAACCTCTAAGGAGATTCCAATTTCATTACACTTATCAATAAAGTTTTTTCCCCTTGCTTCACAATGTGATGTTGACTTTTTTCTAAACTTTAAGCCACCTTCTATAAAGCCTAATCTTCAAAACAAGACTTTTGACCTCATCACCTTGATTAAAGAAATTCTTCCACCATTTGTTTCCTTATTTGTTGATAACTTTTTGTCCATTATTAAAAAAATAAAGAATTGCATAATAGATAAATAAGGAAACAATCCAATTTAGTAAAAATTTCTTCCTTTATATTATTTGGCCACATGTATGATATCTCAGACATAGCTATGTCAATAAGATTAAAGTTAACAGAATTAATGATGAAATTTAATGGTTGTTTAGAGTTGTTAGAAGATCTTCATTCTAAGAAAAATTATCATTTAAATTGCTACACATCATTCATTTAGAAAATTATCTAGAAATGAGATCGAAGAGTTCACTCCAAAAGTGGATGCAGTCATACTCTTAAGAGATGGCTGTGAGACCTACAATGGGTTAGAGTGTTCTCTAAGAATTTCTATAAGATGGTTGTGAGACCTACAATGCTTTGTTATGAGACCCACAATGCATTCCAATTTAAGTAAAGTACAATTATTTGATAGTATAGCACGTACACTTATTTAGGGTGCATATCTTCTAATAATTGATTTCATAATTATGTAGGAGGATGTTTGCTTCAATGTCCAAATGATTGTCCAAGAAGAGAGATATTGGATGTATAATAGATTGTTATCGGATCAACAAGGATTGATAGATGAATTTATATAAGGATTTAAGACTTTTATTAAAGTTACATCTCAATTTTCTTCCTTTAAGTTTGATGAAATATTTAGATGTCGATGTTTGAAGCATAAAAATCAAGCATTTCTCAAGCCTTATGATGTGAAGGTTGATTTATATCGTAGCAGATTTGTTCCAGACTACTGGATTTGGACCTCACATGGCAAGTATGAGCCACACAGAGATACTCATGCCAATCCATCCATAGCTTTTGAAATATTTGATGAAGATCAAATGACTAGACCAAATGGAGAACTTATTTTTGATATAGCAGGTCCTAATTTAAGGGCTAGTGTGGAAGAGCCACAAAATATAGAAACCAAAAAATTCTTTGAGTTATTACATCAGCTCAAAAATCAATTTGGGATGGATACAAAACTCATTCGGAATTAATAATTATAGTGATGATGTTAAGTA
Organism: Dendrobium nobile; assembly: GCA_022539455.1. Classification (NCBI taxonomy): domain Eukaryota; kingdom Viridiplantae; phylum Streptophyta; class Magnoliopsida; order Asparagales; family Orchidaceae; genus Dendrobium; species Dendrobium nobile. The sequence goes on from CM039723.1 coordinate 36,747,273, forward strand.
TTAAAACTGAATATAATATTCCTCATAATTATTTCAATAACATCATTGGTCTTCTTAAGGAAACTAATGTAACGGTTAATTTAATTCCCTCAGATTTGAATCAAATGAAGAGATTAGTATCCAAGTTGGGTCTCACCACTACAAAAATTGATTGTTGTATCAAAGGGTGTATGTTATACTATAAGGATGATGCAATAAAAGTTTATTATCACACCTACAATGTGCCTCGGTTTAAGCCAAACTTGGAAAAATAATGTCATCAAAAGAAAGATATTTCATATTCCCATTTATTTTATTTGCTGATCATTCCAAGACTTCAGCGACTCTATGCATCAATGAGTTTAGTAGGCCATATGAGATGGCAAAAGGAGAAATTAGCAAATAGTTGTGTTCTTTCTCATCCATCAGATGCTGAATTGTGGAAACATTTTGATCGAGTGCATGCTTCATTTTCTGCTGAACCGTACAATATAAGATTGGATTTATGTGCCGATGGTTTTACCCCATATAATCAAGCCAGCTACACTGTACTCTTGTTGGCCAGCTATACTAACACTATACAACCTTCCACCAGAAATGTATATGACTACTCCGTACATGTTCTTAATACTTATAATACCTGGACCACTTAATCTAAAAGAAAAAATTGATATTTTTGTAACCATTAATTGATGATCTCAAGTTATTATAGGAAGAAGGTTTTCTAACAATTGACATCTCAACAAAATAAAACTTTCTCCTTCGATTGCTTTGGACCATTGATGATTTTCTAACTTATGATATGTTATCTGGTTGGAGCACAGTAGGAAAATTAGCTTGTGCTTACTGCATGGAGAAAACTAAAGCTTTCACACTAAAACATGGAGGAAAAAAAAACTTAGTTTGATTGTCTTCATATATTCCTACCTTCTAATCATCAATTTAAGAGGAATAAGGAAGCATTCATTAAAAATAAAGTTGAGAGGTCACCTCCTCTACCTAGATTAAGTGGTGATAATGTACTATAGAGACTTTTTGACTTTCCAATAATTATTGATTTTTCAATATTATCATAGTCTAAATTTTTGGGATATGGTGTTCAACATAATTTAGTTAAAAAAAAGTATTTTCTAGACATTATAATATTGGAGAACTAAATTTATAAGGCATAATCTGGATGTTATACACATTTAGAAGAACACTCTAACTGGTAAGAGCAAAGATAATGTTAAAGCATGGATGGATATTAAAGAGTACTGTTGGTGAAAAACTCTAGAGTTAGTGATAGTTTGACAATGATGTTAAGCCCTAATGAACTAGTTCCAAGGCTAACCAAGAGGGGGGTAAATTGGTATTTTTAAAAAAAAAATTAAGCAAAAGCACAATCATAACCAAACTAAGATTCACCACAGAAATCAAAGTACAAAAATAAATACGAAAGTATAATAACAAAAAAAACACTAGATTTTATAGTGGTTCAATCAACCTGACCTACGTCCACTCCCCATAGTCTATCCACTGAGTATTGCACTAAGCATAGTGTCTCTCCTTTTGCCCTTATAGTAAGCTAAAGAAGCATGTACAAAACTCCTTTCCACCGATCCAGATAAGGTAGAGAACCCACCCAAACTCCATTTGCTTCCTCCAGAAGTAGGTAGAGAACCTAACTCCTTTTGCTTCCTCCAGAAGTAGGCAAAGAACCTCGATCAGATGCTGAAGTAGACCTCCTAAATCCGCCAAGGAATCAGAGATGACGATCAGAGAAGACGATGATAGATCCTTGCTTTGAGAAACCTTTATGAAACCCCTTATAAACTTCCCCTCACAAGATCTTCTCTCTCTCCCTTGCTCTCTCTCTCTCTTTGGCTCTCTCAGCTCAAGACAGCAGCAAAAGATCCTTACTTGTGAAAAATAAGAGATGTTTTAAATAAGGGCTCCAAAATAGTCCTATTTAGTAACTAATTGGAAAATATCATCCAGGACAATAGTATATTATCCTGTATAATTAGTTCAATTTAGCGAATATTGTCTAAACCATCACCCTGGATGATGGAAAAATAACTAGATCGTCTAGGATGATCTCACAACCATTCGGGCTAGTTAGTATAAAATGGCACATATCATCCAAAATAATGCACTAAATGGATGTCTGGACGATTGAAAAATAGCTTGATCATCCAGGCCGATCAAGTGATCATCCCAGATAATTAGTACAATTCTGTTCAGATCGTCTAGGGCATCGCCTTGAATAGAGCTAGACTAATTTTGATCATCTAGAAGTAACTAAGGTTTGTGAACTGATCATCCCGTACGATCCTACGATCGTCCAGGCCAATATGATCGAGCAATCAAACCTTAATTATTTTTATTAATTATCATATTAATTTAGGCATAATTTTAATGCATCGTCCAGGACGATGTCCAAAAAAAAAAACCTAAACAGATATGATGGCTGATTCTTTCTAATTTGAGCCTATCATCCCAATTGATGAAATATTATCCAGGATGATGCGCTTAATTGTATTTTCCTTATCTAGAATGCCCTAATTAGGGTGTCTATCTTTAATTGATCATCCAGGTAGATTTTTTGATCATCCCGGATGATGTGATCAAAATAAAAAAAACTCTAATCAAATAGACAAAATTTTTTCCCCAAGTGTATGTGTGTGTGCAAGGTTACTTAGCATCAGGACCCATATTGTTACGTACATTACAAACAGACTTAGTCGTAATCTATCCAATCTTGAGCATGTTCAATTTGCAATTTGATCTTATGGACCTAAAATGTTAGTAGGCAAGGCAATTGTAGAAAAATAAAAGTGTTTTCTTTCATCAAAATTATATTCCTTGAAATTAGATTCGCAACAGTTAGTAACAACCACTGACGGCAAAAAAATGATGCTAAAAGCATCTTACTCTTTCACATTAGAATAAAAAAGATCAATATGTCTATGGTTTAAAGGTTTAAAAATGTCTGATGACTATGAATCAAACTTAAGCCGATGTATTGACCTAAAATCTGCGAGGTTATTTGGACTAAAAAGTCATGATTGTTACATAATTATGAAGGTTCTTTTTCTGATCATAGTATAACTAGTGGAACTGATATATAATGCCCTAGATATACCTACTGTTATATTAGTCCTTTTAATGAATATATATATATTAGTCCTTTTAATGAATCATGCTAACAAACTATTAGTGAAACTGATCTATAATGCCCCAGATTCAATTAATGATATGCACTAACATAATTATTTATACCAAAACCTAATTACTCATTAAAAGGACTAATATATATAATGCATATTAGTGCATATCATTAATTGAATCATATTAAAAATCACATAAGAATCACCTAAAACTTATACGCTCACCTGTACTCCAATTTTTAAAAAGGAATAATAGGTGAGGGTCCGCTTTTGATACTTCTCCACCAAACACAAATGGAATCAAAGAGAAAAAAAAAATGATGAAATAATTTTTTTATACAACATACCTAAAAAAAGGCCATCATACGAACAGACCCACGAACATTAAAGGCCATCATTAAGAAAAAAAAATTTGTAGCTTGAATTCTAAACAAACACTTCTTCCATCAGTTCGTTCAGATCAAAGTCACAAACGACCACTTTTGTTGTCGCTGCAACCACAACAGCCACTGCAACCTGCGACCTCGCATTTCTCCCTGGTCGGTAGAGCAGAGGCCCTACATAATGAGCAGGTTTATGTCCACCCAAAGCCTGCACATAATTAAAGACCATACCACACTTATCACACTGATGAATCTCCACCACCACAAACCCAGCAGTAATAGTATTTTTCTCTTCATTGCTTTTAGTTATATTCCACTGGCTGACTCTCTGCCCTGCTAAATCGAACAGTGAAGGTGCCACCTTCTAGTAGATTTTTCACTGATAATGTTTAACAGATTGATTTAATGCCACCTCTTTCATGCTCTTTCTGTGATTATTTATCTTTACATTAGCCCATCTCAGTTTTCTCCTCTTCGCATCATCGAGTTTGTTTCCAATTTTTACCTTTTCATCCCCATGAGAATGCAGGATGCTTTAAAATCTTTGAAGAGCTTATCTTGTCTCAACTTTAAAAAAGAGGCCTTTCGGGCTACACTTGTACTTTTTTGATGAATTCTTAAAAAGTCCGAAAGGGCTTTTGTAGATACAAAATGACATGCTACACTCGCTACAATAAATCCCATCCGATGATGAAAAAGAATTCATTTCTGTCTCTTTCTTTCAAAGTTGAACCTTATCTTCAAATAGTTTTTTTTTTTTTTTGCTTCTCAAATTCTAGTTCCAATGCTGGTGCCAGAGCTCGCGACGGTTGTATCTTCATTTTAGGGTTGTGAGAATCCTCCTGCTCATATCAAACTATGGGCAAGTTACCAATACCTCATTTTAGAATTTAATTTCATTGCTTGTATGATTAATTTTGGTATTTTATCTAGTAGGATTTTATACATACACAAATTTGTAGATGCTTAAAACATTTTCACTATGTAACTTTTAGTATGTTGTATAATATAACATTCTTGTCATATGATCCTGAAAAATATAAATTTTTAGCAAGTATTTTGAGCTGTACAATATTTTAAATTTCTAATTAAGTATGTTAACATTGATATAATTTTTACAAAATAATACATTCCTTAAAATGATGTTTTGAATATTGCTCATAAAAGATTTTTTAGTTTGATACCATTTAATTTGTTTATAAGTTTGCCCTGTGAACACTACCATTTCAGTTATACATGTGAAATTTTATGTGTCTCTATATCATGTTGAATTTTGCTCATATATATTGAAAGTGTTGATGTTCACATCTTTATGCGTATGAAATGTTTGGAAGGAGAAACAATGTAGGAAGTATAAGTGGTGGCTACTCATATTTTATGTTTAATACAAGGGGAGCTATAAGGGACCTATACACACCTATGATTACTCCATCTATTCATATGATATGCCTAAACATATGTTATATGAATAAGTTAAGGTATGCGTGGAAGTGTAGTTATATGGGGTTGAGGAAAAAAATATGTTAAAGTGTAGATATAAGTTTAAGAGGAGGTATAACGCAGCGTAGTGAAATGTGGATAATAATTTGAAGTGATATGTTGAATGCTATTTTATATTATATCAATTCTAATATCATGTTAAAAAAAAATACTCATGTTATTATTTATGACATGTTCCTTGCATTATTTGACATATAATTATGGTTGATATGTCACTTATTATGGCCTCGACATAATTCGACCTACTTCAACATGGTAGATTGTATTGGGTTAGGTTATGTTAGTGTAACCTTTAATATTATCAAAGTAATAGTTTGTAAGAGTTAAATTTTAATCAAAACCATATAATGATCATTAGATAAGCAAGGGTAATTTGGAGACATCCAAAGGTTATTCTTATATTTATCATTATCTATGTGTGTTAAGTTGAGTTTAGCATATATCTAATTGGAGAAAGTGCTAAAAAGTAACTAATCCCTAAGAGTAGGAGGAAGAAGATGGAAAAATTCTAATTAGGTTGTTATTGTACAAAGCATATCGGGAGCTATGGTGTCAAATTCTATGATAGAATTTGCTAGTCTCGTGGTCCAGTTGTTTGTTGATGCCTATAATAGATAGTCTAATTCGAGAGATAGTTGAGGATTGGTGGTTAGGCTACCTAATTGAGATGTTTTAAAGTAGGATAAATGTTGAGATTTCTTGGGACGAGTTTTATAAGATCTTTAAAAATTGGTTTGTACCATCCTTATCTAGGCAGTAGATGCAAGAGTCTTTTCTAAGATGGGTTCAAGGGAATAAGATGATTATGCAGTATAATATAGATTTTAATTCTCTTACAAGTTAAGCTCCATAGTCAGTTAGCTATTCTAAGGAGAAGTATTGTCATTTCTTGAGAAGACTGAGAAATAGTTTAAGGCATCCATTGGTTCCATCTCACATAAAAGATTTTATTGAGTTTCATGAAAGAGTAATATTGATAGAAAATGATTTGATGAAAATACAATATTGTTGGGATGCAAGCAGGAAAGGTTTAGAAAAGTGCCATCAAAGAGTGGTGTTAGTGGAAAGAAGAGTTATTTCAAGTAGGTGACTTTGGGAGGGGAGGTCCTATAGTTCTTAGGAGTAGTTCATTTGTATCTTTGAGTAATGCCCTTGTACACAAGGTTGTGAAAATTGGAGCATACAATGAACCGCAAGAAGGTGAGGTTCATTGTTCAACCAAGATTGAAATGAATGATGTAATAAATAATAATATTATTAAAATTAATAAAATTAACAAAATAATATACAACCTAACTATATAAATTTTATAATTCTAAGAATTTAGACTCATAATATTATGAAAATCTAACTAAACCATTTTCTCTCAATTATTCTAATATAATTTAATATTAATATCACACGTGTTTTTTTATTTTAAATATCACATATTATCTCATAATAAAATTAAATTATTAAATTATTAAATTATTAAATCATTTAATTAAATTTAAATGATGAGTATAATTATATACTACAAATAAATTATTAGACATATAGTTCAATTATATTATATTTATAATATCTAATAATATGAATCATTTGATAACAATGAGTTTTTCTATGGAATTTTTTAAGTCTAGGCATAGTCATGATGCGGTATGGCTTATGGTTGATAAGCTGATAGAATGTGCAACTTCTCTTCATGAGGCAAGCAGATTTAGTTGAGAAATTTGCACAATTGTATGTATGTGAGATTTTTAGATTATATGGAATACCACAATTTTTCATTTCTAATAATGATGATAGATTCACTTTTAGATTATGAAAAGGTATTCAACTCATCTTTTCGCAATGTTGTGTATATCTACATTCATGTTGTTTTGCAAAATTATGTAAGCATTTGATGATAAAGAGTGACATGGTTTTAATTCCCATATACGCATACAACCTAATTCTCCCAAAGTTGTTTTCAAAGTGAAGGGCCATGATGACAAGCAGAAAGAGCCACTTTTCGATGTGGCATGATGAGTGTGACTGATTGGCAAGGAACTCTGGTAAACATTTGAACAACGAACACTTACAAGGACCGTTCAATTTCCTACATTTCTTCTAAATGGATGTAGTACGATCGAAATCTATGGGACAAAGCTCTTGTGAAGTAAGTTTCATAAAACTTATGAGCCCAATGTCTTTAAAGCCATTAATGTACATGAATAATGATCCCCAAGCCTTAGGTCCCTATAGAAACCCCACATTTACTCTATGAACCAAAAACCCATCATGTCTTTGATGCACACTCATTAATTTTAGCTTTAAGGAACGTACAATTCATTGTTTTGATTTAGTTTCATTTCTATGTAGATTGTAGGTAGAAGACTTTTAAAAATTTAGGGATTTGCATGCATATATATCTTAAACTATATTTCTAATAATTGCAAGTGCACACACGATAGTGTTGAATCATCAAATAATAATTTGAATTAAATATGCATATACATTGCAAACATAACAAAACCAATATCTAAGTTAACTACATTTAGTTGGATTCATAACTACAATGAACCATAATTAAATACAAACTTTGAGTAAAATTTGAATGAATGACATGTCCATTGTGATTGAATTACATTAATGTTTAAAATAATCACATCCAAGTTAAATTTCAATCAATTCTAGCTTTAGGTTAGGTGCACTAATGTGGTGATGATAACAATAATTTTAAATAATCCATTTTATTGTAAAATTAGTAAACATTAAGACATGAAAATTCAAATAAATAACAATAATCAAATTCAAATCAATTTATCAAACACAAAATAAATTGGAATAAAATTCAATATAAAACCTATAATGAAACATACACAAGGAAATAATGGTGATGATAACAATAATAATAATAAATAAATAAATAAACTAACTTAATAAGAGAGTTAATTATAAAAAGATAATAGAATAATAAATAAATTTAATATTGAGAAAATTCATTAAAAATACAAGAAAATTTAATAAAAAATCCCAAATAAATTATGATAAATAAATAAATATCTAACAAACAATAAACTAAATAAGTATTTCCTTTTTGTCCACAAATTAACAAAATTCTCCAAAAGACTTAGAAATTAGAAAATTAAATAAAAATAAAATAAATTAGAAAAATATAAATAAATTCCTATGAACTCATAAAAATTATAAAGAACAATAACTTTCATCTATTCAAATAAAATAAAATGTTTTTTCATAAATTCAAAAAATGTACATTAAAATTAAATTGATTTTAAAATTAATTAAGAAAAAAATAAATTTGGAATTAAAAAAAATTAAATTAAAATTAAATTAAACATAATTAACATTAAATGAACTTTCCTAAAAATCAATCCAACACACTCTAAATTAATAAAAACTAACCTATGCTTTTATTCAATCTTCTCAGATGCAATAGCTATATTTGGTTTTCATGTTAAGGCTTATTAGTAAATGGAGTCTTTTGTATAATCAACACTATTCTCTAATTTTGTTCTTATGAACCTAAAATTTAATGCAAGCCTAATAGGTTGACACTCGCTTATCTTAGCACACACTTTAATTTGTTTGTTAGGACAATCAATTCTGGCTTTAGGTTAGGTGTGCTATTGTGGTGATGTACTTCTATTGATACATTTGTTAATAAAATAATTTGAGTGATCTTGGTGGATATGTGTGAATGATTTGGATGATTGATTGCCTTCGTTTTTGTGTTGTTGTAATTATGTGATCAAACATTTATATTTATTTGAGTTTGGGTCAATCATGATGTTTTATTACTAATTAGATTTTTTATCGGTTGCCATATTTATGTAGAGCTGTAAAAGAAGGCTAAATAATCAAAGATTAAAATTAATAAAAATATATGCATGTGCTTATGCTGCTTAACCCCTAATTATTAGAAGTATGGCTAATAAATAAGTTGCTCAATTGTAGAGCAAGTATCTTGGTATTTTGCAATGTGATTTGATTTGAATAACTGACTATGAATTACTTTACTAACTTGTAGGGAGTATAGTGTCTTTTCTCCTTTACCATGTAACTAAATATAAAAATAATGTGAAGTCAAATGAAGTTCATTATCTCAAAAGGAAAGGAGACCAAAAGAATGAACCTTTTATAGGCAAATTGTTTTAGAAACCTTTTAAAAATGATCATCTTTGAAGAATTTGAATATTTTTATTTAAAACACATACATTATTTCTATAAGTAGAATATGCATTATAATTTAAATACATTGCTTATATTGCATCTATAAATGGTTGTAAATAAGTGAAACTTGCCTAATTGAACTTTTCTTTTACCTTGCTCTACTATTTTTCATACATTAGTGGTCAGTTGAATGTTACATTTAATATTGATTATGCCTTCTAAAATACATGCTTTTCCTATATTTTTTTATGTGGTTTTGCCTGGATTCTTAATAAGCTCTTAAGAAATATTTTTTTTTGCATAACCAATAAAATTTAAGGTTAAATAACATTATTGTAGAACATAAACCAGGGTTTGACTGGGGTTACATTATATATTCTACTTCCTTCGTTAGCTACCTCCCCACTTATTAGTTTGGGTAGAATATCTGACCTATAAAGGTGTAGTTCTATCACAAGAGAGGCCACTTTGTAGGATAAAATATACTTTCAAAGCCTTTTTAAAATTTCATATCATCCTAATTTTGCATAAGTAGATGAGCATACATTCTAATTATAAACCAATTTAAAAGTAAAATTTAATTATGTTTTGTCTTAAGTGTATAACTACCATTTATAAGTTTGGGACCAATTAGAATTTTGAGATGTTAGTCCAAAATTTCTAATTAAATAACATTCTACCATGTCTTGCACTTACATAAGATCGAACATCATGATTTTAAGATTAATTAGGTGATTTAGTTGGTATTTCACTCAATGCAAAATGTAAGTCCAGAAGTATCAGATAGTTTCGCGCTTCATTAGAATAGGTATGAATCATTTCCTTGTAGTGTCAAACTTAGTTATAAGTTTGGAGGCTGATTGCATATCATAAGTGCTCACCCTTTGAGTATTTGATTGATCTTGTAATTAAGTGTTGCAACTCGAGCTTAGGAGTTTATATTTTTGATGATAATAAATATTATGGCTCACTTTCTGTTATCTACTTATACTTGAAATATGTGTTAAAGGATTTTGGATGTAGGTGAGATGATAGTATTAAACGCTGAAGACTCGGAGAAAAGTGGCTTAGTTGGTGATAAAAGCGATGACTTATCAAGCAAATTAAAAATCCCACCAAAGCATAAGCATCAACAAAACTAGAACAAAGGTAAAAATGGTAAGAATGTTAAGATTTCTTCTGACGTTGTTTGCTTTGGATGTAGGAAGCATGGAAACATGAAAAATCAGTGCCCTAATTTGAGAACTCTTCCTGCAAAAAAAAGGGGCAAAGCTAAGCAAATTGTAAAAATGACAAATAATGAAAAGAAAAAAATCTCCTGGGCAGACCTAGCTTCTGAATCATCGGACCAAGAGCAAGATGATGTTTAAACCACTGTTTGTGTGTTTATTTTTTTGTGTATGCATATTTTGTTTGTTTTTGTGTTTTTTTTTCTTTGTTTGTTTTTTTTTCTTTTGATTTTTTTTTCTTTTCTTTTCTTTTTTTTCCATTAAATTTTTTTAATTTATCTTCTCTTTTTTTTTTGTGAAGTTCTCTCTGATCAACACACTAGTTCATCTTTCTAAAAATGAAAAATCTACCTCCTATTTTTCTTGAATTATTATGCAAGTTGAGGTTGACTTCTCTAAAAATAGTCAAAGCAAGGAAACTCATGATTTTGTCTCTGTATCTCTTTTCTTAAAAAGGTTATTTCACTTTTGATTCAAAATCTTCATCATATTATAAATTGAATTTTAAAACTGATCTTTTTAATCTTCATATATTTTATTTATCGCATAGATATCCTTTACAAGTTGTTAAATCCACCTTATAATTTTCTTAATCAAGTAGTTTTCTTTATCAATAGAATGGGTTTACTTTTATTTTTAAAATTTTAGAAAGGTGGCATATTTAATTAAAAAAATTGACCAATGATATCAAATCAAAAAAGTGGCTAATGATGCCAAATCAAAAGATGCGCAATGATATCAAATTGAGAAAGATACACAAAGTGTATCAAAAAGTAAAAAATGCGCAAAGTGCACCAAAAAATTTGACAAGAGGCATAAAATGAGCCCACAAAAAATAATACTTACCTTTCTTATACTTCTTAAAACTTAAGAAAGCCCTTGATATTTTTGATACTTGAGCTCGAAAATTATGATTCCTGATTCACCAATTTTTTGTATTAATCTTCTATTAGATATGTTTTATGAAAGGAGTTTTGAAATATTAGTTTTTCTTTTTCTAATTTGTCCCTTGATTTAGATATTGGATTAAAAAGTTTTTTAGCCTTTAAAAGAAATTGAGCCTGGATTAACAATTTTTAAATTTCTAACCTTTTCTGGATTATATGTTATCAATCCATTCCTTACTAAGTTTTTAAATAAAATCAAGAGATAATTTTTTTTCATTTTAAGAATATTTGATTTTTTTCTTTTCACTAGATCAGGGATCATTTTAAACTCAAGGGAGTGAGATCTAGTCAAATCCAGAAGATCATGTTTTGAACTAATCGTACTGGACAATTTTGGATCGTCCAAGACGATTCTTTATGATCTTGGAAAAGAGCCGCCAATGACAATTTAGGCAAGGATTTAAGTTTAAATTTTTGTTCAAACCGTCCTGGATGATCAGATCGTCCTAGATAATCAATACAAATCATGCCTAAATTGATCCTGTAATTAGAGGACTAATTATGGTTAAATTTTTCAATCCGATCATCTTGGATGATATGTATATTGAACAGGACAATGTTTGCTAACATACTTGATTTTCCTAAATCGTCCAAGATGAAATACCATAATTTTTCTTCTAATCGTCCTTGACGATCCACAATATTGTCCTGGATGATTTGTACAATTTTTGTACTAATCATCCTGGACTATCAGGTTAAATTCTGCACATTGTATTGGACGATCCTTATATCATCCAAAATGATTCTAGGCGCCTAAATTGAGTTTTTAGGGTTTTCTGAAGCCCTCTTTTTAAGCACATCGTACGGGACAATCCTGGGATCATCCTGGATGATGTTTGGCGTCGAAATTTAGTTTTTAGGGTTTTCGAAAGCTCTTTCTTTATGCATATCATAAGGGGCGATCCGATGATTGTCCTAGACGATAATGTCAGTTTTGTAAATCTATTTAAAGACCTCTTGCTTTCTCATGAAGAGTGTCTTTGGCAGCCATTGTAGCTTCATTCTTTTGGAGGGAACTTAAAGAGAGAGCTTGAAAGGGAGAGAGGAAAGGGCGGAGTTTAAGAGAGGGAGAAGATCCTTGGAGTGAGTTTCAAGGGAGTGTGGAGGGGGATTCCACTTAGTTGCACCTGCAAACTTGCACCTTAGTACCATCGGATTCAAGGCTTGTCTTGAGGGAAGTTCTGGGAAGAAGAAGATCTCTTTGGTGTCAAAAGACCCGGCTACTCCACCGCACCGGAGAAGGTGAAAGTGATTTTGTAAGGGCTTCTCCGCCTAGCTTTGGAGGCTAAAGGAGAGACACTGAGTTTAGTGCAATAGTCAGAGGGTACCTCCGAGGAGTGGACGTAGGTCAAGGTTTGACCAAACCACTATAAATCTGGTGTGTTCTTTCCTTTATTATCTCTACATTTAATTCTCGCACTTTGGTTTTCTTTGTGGTGAATCTTGATTTGTGATTTTATTTCAAAGTTTTTTAAAATACCAATTCACCTCTCTCTTGGTTAGCCTTGGAACTAGTTCATAAGGGCTTAACATCCCTAACGAACTATCATTAAGAATATTAGTCTTAAATTTATAATGAAATGTTAACTCAAGCAATATATCTTAATATAAAAATTGTAAAGCTCATCAACCATAGGATAATTTGAGATACTTCTAAGCTTCACAGAATCGTGCATCTCCTAACCATTCCTCTTTTACTCTTAAAAATTATAATATTTCAAGCTTGAATCTATCCCTCTTGAAAATTTTAAAATTTAACAATCCTTGATCGTAAATATTAAATATCGTGAACATAATTATTAAAACCTTCATATAAAGTTTTTTAAGGGGCTCTAATAGAGCAATCATACAAGAATTAATATCAATTATATTAATCATGTTGTAAGAAGTCTTCACTTTATGTCTGTTGGTGTATCATATCATATCAATCACATCTCTTATGCCTCTATATTTATATCAGTTAGGATTACACCACAAATCTTATTTAAAGGAAGCCTATTGGCTTACCCTCCTATAGATGATAACATGTATCTATACAACATGAATTAGTTAATCATTTCCCGCCAAACTTTCTTATTTTTATGCATATTTCACATCATATCAATGCTTTTAAAATCGGACCAGACCGGAGGTCCGACCGGTTCAACCGTGAACCGGTCTGATGGCCGGTTCGGTTCAACCCTAAAACCGTGTTCAATTCAAACCGGCCGGTTTTGGCCAAAACCACCGGTTCAACCAGTGAACCGGCGAACCGGTCCGGGTTTTTTAAAACCGGCCGGTTCAAATTTTTTTAATAAAAATTAAATAATTTATTTAATGTTAAATTCTTCTAAATGTTAATATAAAACTTTAAATTTTATATTAAAGACATAATCAAATAATTACTTAAATCATCTCATATGTCTTCTTTCTCCATGTTATAGCTAATGTCATGAGAGAAAGAAAAGATGTATATAACCAAGACAAAGTACCACCTCCAAGTGATGTGGGACTAAACTATACAAAGCAAAAAGTCACTTTTAAGTTCATATATAGTTATACACTTATACTCACAATACAACATAGTTTTTTAACAAATTTTTTTAATTAATTTTTATAATATGAATAATATTTATCTTTTAAGTTAATAATATTTATTTTTTTATTCATTAATATTAATATTTTATTTTTATTTTTTAATATTTTTTATTATATATATTATGAAGTTTATGTGATTTTTTTTTTCTCTAAGCAGCTCAAGTAAAAATTATAATATAAATTTTTTTTATAATTTGAATAATATTTATTTTTTTATTTTTTTGTAAAATTTTTATTTTATTTTTTTAGTTAATAATTTTTATTTTTTATCAAATGAATTATTCTTATGTTAAAAAATTTGTTAAATTTCAGTTTTTCTGTTTTTCAACTCTAAAGATTTTTATATTACAAAATAAAATATTTTTTTTTTTAAACATTTAATTATATTTATAATTTTATATTGAAAGTTTTAAGTTTTTAAATAATTTATATTTATAAATTAAATCTAAATATGTAATATAAATTAAGAATAATTTATAGGAAATTATATGATTATTATATTTCATTCTTTTATCAATTTTATTAATTTTTTTAATAATATTATTATTTATTATGTCATCCGGTTCGACCGGTAGAACCGTGACCTCTCTTTCTTACGATTCGTTGTCTGGTCCGGTTTTCAGAACCTTGCATCATATAGAGCATAATAACAATTATAATATATACTCAATGCAACTATCATTATACTCATTAGTATGTTTATTCTATGTCAAAAAATGCATATTTGTCTAAATGAATAGTGAATGCATGTATATATTGTATTTTATGTCTAAATATAATATAGTGACTCCTAATAATTTTATACTCAATTTTATATCACTCGTTTTATTTAGAAGGCATATAACAAAAACATCCCATTGAAATTTTAAAATAAATCCATTAAAATACTCGAGGTGGTGATATCTATGACATATAGAAAATTATAAGGTGAAAAATTGATAAAATGAGAGATATTTATTTTAATCAATTTTAAGAGATAAAATAAAGAAAATTAAAATTATTGAAAATAAAAAATATGATTTTAATTACTTACCATGATCGAAATACTTTTTCCAACTTGAGTGATGGATGGAAATGAGCTAAGTAAGATTTCTCTCTCCTCCACTCTACCCCTTTCTCTCTCTCTCGAACAAATGAAGGATGGAATGGGGAGGGGATTAGCTAGGGTGATAGGTTTAAGGAAATTCTTTCAGATATATTAATTAAAAATTTAAACTTTCAGACCTTGCACTGCTGTGCCCAAAAACCCACCCAATTAATTCCTCAAAAACCTGAGAGCTCAAAGTCTGGGTGTTACCCATCACAAAGATGCAACGCTCTCACATACATAATTCTAGAAATTTTAGAGAAATGAAACAAAGGCTATTACAATAAGTAACCCAACTTAGAATAAACCTTGCCTTATTTAGCTTACAAATAAATTAGGTGAAGAACCCTTTATAAGAAGCAAAGACCAAAAATTCAAATCAGAAAGAAACTATATCTTAATTCTCATATTCGACCACTTAGCAAAGTGAAATTTCCTTCACGTGACCTTGTATGTTATTTTCTATGATGTTTTGATTATGAGAAAAAAATAAAATATCCTAGTTTTTGTGATCGAATATATGATTAAATGATATCTCAATCTCTTGGGATTGCACATTGTTCCTTATAATAATTCTATTACAATAATAAGAATAAAATTTTAATTTTTTTATATTTGAATCCATTGAGGAATGATATTTTTGTCCCTTGAGATAAATATTATTCACAATGTCGTATTCAATTACAAAGATAGAAATTCAAAATCATGTTGGACTTATATTTTTCTCAACATCAAATAAGTGTTGAATTAGGTCCATAAAAAGTATTATATGGTAGGAGGTGCATACACTATAGGAAAGTCAGTAGTTTAGGACGGGGTTTACGACAAATTCTGTTTTGTCGATAATGACGACGAATTTTGATGAAAAGTTTTAATAATTTTTTATGGTGAATTTGTGGATGGATTTCTTAAAAATTATCATTGTAAATCAGTTGCAAGCTTAGTTATAATATAAATTAAAAAAAAAAAAGCTTTTAAACGTGTTTTGTCTCTAAGGATAAGTGGAGAAGCGAGATGTTTTACGAGTGGAGCATCTTCAAATCTCAGGCTAGCTAGGCATGCGGGCGATGGCGCGGGCAGTTCGGTCAGGCGCGGGCAGTTCGGTCAGGCGCGGGCAGCTGGTTAGGCGGAAGAGGGCAGGATGTAGTTCGGTAAGGCACAGGCAACCATTCAGAAGGTGGATGATGCGGCCAGTCCATTCAGGTGCAGGCAACGGGCAGCCGATTACGCGCGGGACGGGCAACGAGTAACCTACCCGAATTGGAAAATCCGAGCAGAATTTTTTATTTTTTTTATTTTTTAGCTAAAATTTGGCTAAAATACCTTAGCAAATCTACCAAAAATTTTTGCAACGCAAAAAAATTTAGGATGCCACTTTTTGCGTCAAATTTTATTCCGCTGCAAATCTGCCTAAAATGTATTTTGTGAAGGATTTTCTTTATTTTGCGGCGGATATTTCAACCGCAAAAGGTAACTTTCATGTAGTGATAACACTTTTATCTTTGGAAGAAATGAGTAAAAGAAGACTTAAGGGTCTCGAGCTAGTGGTTAATGCCATTGAGAAGATCAAACTTGTTAGTGACAAATTGAGAACAGGTTAAAATAGATAAAGAAAGTGATAGTGCTATGTCACAACAAATAGACAAATTAGACAATTTATTTTCATAAACATTATAAGCATGCATAAACTATTGAATCATAAGTAAAATATAAAAGTAATTTTATGTTTTAAAACACAATGAGTAGTTAGAAAAGGAAATTTTTATGGATCACACCTCACAAATAAGGGACATCCAAGTGTTAGAAGGTGGGTTTGCTTCATGCAAGAATTGGATGGCTAATCTACTTGGAGAGCATGTAAATCATTCCTAAAATTATTGAGTTACATGCCAAAATCCAAGAATTTTATGAAAAGATAATACTATATAAAAGCAAGGGATTTAAAAGAGGAGTTGCAGATGTTATACCTATGTGGAGATTAATTCACCACTTATTGATTGAAGTTGCAAATGCATTAAGAATTATATTAATTGCTTCTCTTCTTATCCTTTTAAAACTCCTTGGATGCTTAACAAAAGGCCTCCTACTAGCCTAAGAAGAGTTTAGAGTTTCTTGTTATAATTTGGAGGGGTGAAAAGGTAGCAATAAATAACTCTTAAATCACTCGAAGAGAGAGAAACATGTGAGGTGTTGTTGCAAGAATGGAGAGCTCCTGAGTTCGTTGGTCGTGGCGAGGTTAACTAGGATCCTATGCGTAGGTGTTTTCCTATAGCTAAGTTTGGTTGAGGATACTCGCTCTGGGAGAGAGCAGTGACAAAGATCTCTCTAAGGAGCGAGTGATTGAGTTTGTGATACAAATATGTGATGAGTTGCTAGCTTTGTGGGAAATTCCCGGTACACCCCATGGAAGGCGAATTATTAAGTAGGCTCAAGCAAGTAACACCAATTGATCCGAGTTATCTGTATGCTCCACACAAGTAGCACCACTCAGATTGTTAGAAAAGCACCCTTCTTGAGGATAAATTTTTTTTTTTTTTTTTTATGACTCGCACTACCTAAACTTGTGAAGACATTTATGAGTACACACATCTCTTTCCATAAGTTTCTGAAGTTTAGCAGCCAAGACGACAAAGGAAATTCACAAGCAAATTCCTTATTAGAGCCACGTCTTTCGCACAACGATTTTTTATGACTCGCCTAGAAACATCGTTATTCAAAAATACATCTATTACTTAAAACTCTTACCAATACAGGCCTTTAATAGCTGGTTTCTATACTTTATATAAATCGAATCAATTAACTCCACAAAAATGGAGACAACGCTATTCATAGTAATTACAGCTCTAAGTCTTTGCTTATGACATTTTTTTTCTGTTTTTTAAAACAACTTGAATTAAAAAGCTGTTTTAATTTTTTACTAAGTTGCTTTAGGAAACAGTAAGAAAATCGTGCCAAACAAAACCTTAGTCTCCCAATTTTGGATAATTATATGTTAATCAGAACTACCAAACTATTACTGTCTATTTTATATAGAGACTAGAAAAATAGGTACGTTTTTCTACACCGCCCACTAAAGCGTGCAAAATATACCAAAGTGGATTACGTAAGAAGAAATTACAATATAAAATGGAGATTTAACAGCTTCTCTTCCAAAACTTATATATATATGTGTGTGTGTTTGTATTAGTTATGAGAAAGGCTAAATTAGGAAGTTAAAATGTCCACCAAGGATACGCAGCAGAAAGTTTTATTATCGATCTAATTATTGCGTCATCAGACCTTTAATAACATGAAACAATTTCCAGTTCCTGGATGAGGTATGAATCAAATAAACTCATTTGCTTGCAAATGAACATCACCAAGTCATAGTGTAGTCTACAGCGTATTAAGTAATCCAAACAAAAACAAAAAAGGCAGGTTCAAGAACTCTTAAATCACTCGAGGAGAGAGAAACATGTGAGGTGTTGTTGCAAGAATGGAGAGCTCCTGAGTTCGTTGGTCGTGGTGAGGTTAACTAGGATCCTATGCGTAGGTGTTTTCCTATTGTTAAGTTTTGTTGAGGATACTCGCTCTGGGAGAGAACAGTGCCAAAGGTCACTCTAAGGAGCAAGTGATTGAGTTTGTGATATAAATATGTGATGAGTTGCTAGCTTTGTGGGAAATTCCCAGTACACCCCATGGAAGGCGAATTATTAAGTAGGCTCAAGCAAGTAACACCTATTGATCCGAGTTATCTGTATGCTCCACACAAGTAGCACCACTCAGATTGTTAGAAAAGCACCCTTCTTGAGGATGAATTTGTATTTTTTTTTTATCATGACTCGCCCTACCTAAACTTGTGAAGACATTTATGAGTACACACATCTCTTTCCATAAGTCTCTGAAGTTTAGCAGCCAAGACGACAAAGGAAATTCACAAGAAAATTCCTTATTAGAGCCACGTCTTTCGCACAACGATTTTTGCATTAGGCTTGGCCATTCAATCAAAAAAATTGAACGAAATTTGCCTCGCTGCCTAGTCATTGTTATTCAAAAATACATCTATTACGTAAAACTCTTACCAATACAGGCCTTTAATAGCTGGTTTCTATACTTTATATAAATCGAATCAATTAACTTCACAAAAATGGAAGCAACGCTAAAGAAAACTCCAAGCAACCCACTCGTTCATAGTAATTACAGCTCTAAGGTTTCGCTTATGACATCTTTTTTACTGTAAAAAACTGTTTTAATAAACAATAAAAAAATCATCCCAAATGAAATCTTAAGTTTTGTTTGGGACGGCTTTCTTTCTGCATCTTACAACAACTTTCTAGTAGAAAGAATTTAAATTTTTACTAAGTTGCTTTAGGAAGCAGTAAGAAAGCCATCCCAAACAATACCTTAGTCTCTCAATTTTGGATAATTATATGTTAATCAGAACTACCAAACTATTACTGTCTATTTTATATAGAGACTAGAAAAATAGGTACGTTTTTCTACACCGCCAACTAAAGCGTGCAAAATATACCAAAGTGGATTACGTAAGAAGAAATTACAATATAAAATGGAGATTTAACAGCTTCAGACCTTTAATAACATGAAACAAGTTCCAGTTCCTGGATGAGGTATGAATCAAATAAACTCATTTGCTTGCAAATGAACATCACCAAGTCATATCGTAATCTACAGCGTATTAAGCAATCCAAACAAAAACAAAAAAGGCAGGTTCAAGGTTTGAATTATTGCTCAATGTTGGGCAGCTATGTCATCCAGAAGCTGTCTTCCTCTGCTGGAAAATGACAGCATAAACAGGAACACCGACGCCAATGCTAAAGGCTGCCAGTACGCCAAGAGACATTTTCACTTTTTGGTGCTTCATGCGGTCCAGGTTATACATGTGCTTCGCATGAACATAGAATGGTTCGTCATGGCCATGAGCTCCCATTTTCTTCACTCCAGTCGCATGGAGACCTCGGAACACTGTCAAAAAATATGTATCTTTGAAACCCAAACGGAAAGCAATACACATTCAACTGTCAGATTTCCAAATTGGACAATTAAGCGTTAATCCAGCATTGATCACTGAAAACATGAGTGAAAATTTATTTCCACCCGAGGACTGCTACCACATCACAACAACAGACGCTTGCCTATCTAGATTTAGCTATAGAATTACTATACATGCTTAGTCGACAATTTCATCTAGAAGTCACTCATTGAGGGCACTAATCAAAGGAAACTCCCTCGGACCCGACCGAAGTCAAAATATGACAGGACACATGCATTCCTCTCTGTTACTCAACGTGCCTGTAATAATAAAAATCATACTAATTATTAGTTTTTAATGTGTATTTTAAACCCTATAAATAAAGTGTCGAGGGGTATTTTGGAACCTTTGGCCACCAGAGCTTACTATTGAGCATAGATAAATTTCTTCGTATTAACTAGTTCTCTCGCTTTCTCTACTTGTCATCTAAGATGGTCTTGATAGCAAGAACAATTTATCGGCCACAAAAAAATTGGATTCAATATCCTCTTAGACACAATGAGCATTGACGAACATCATAAACGAGAAGCCAAGCACTATGTGAGACACAACATAAGAATATAGAGAGAATAGTTAACATTGCGTAGAACCAAATATTTGCAATACAACATCACAAAATTCAGATGAAAGAGAAAACCACGATAATGACTCAATAAGCATTAGAAGGAGTCCCAAGGGAAAATCCACATGCAAATGAAGGATTCATAGACTAGATAGGTTAGAGAGCATGGCACATCACCAAAGCGCTGACCTCAAACACCAATGGCAAATGAAACCAATTATCGCACCGGTGAAAAAGAATCACCTCTCCTGCCTCAACAAGAGAGAAATTGGGAGAAGCAGTTGACCAACAAATTCTTCAAAGATATCACAGAAGTTCGGATACCAGTGAAATTCAAAATACCCTAACCATAACCTTATTAGGAACGTCAAATCCTACCTACCACATCGCCTGCTTCAAGTTGGCCACCTTGTTAGTGAACATCAACAATGTGTTGAAGCGTCATGTATTCTTCAGCGCCCGGTAGATCCATGGACTAGAAAAAAGAGAAACATTGAGGTGCACATTTTGACGGCCTACTAGAGAAAAGCAAGTCGCCAAAGCAACATATCTCAGTTCTAAGGAAGATGTTCGCCATGTTAAAATGGTACAATATGAGGCTTAACCCTTGAATTACACATGGTGAAAGCCATAAAGGACAAGTTGTCACTGTGGACCACCGAAGTGATTTAGTGACTTATAAGGTGAGTTGCAGGTCTCAATTGCTTCATCATAAAGCCAAATGAGAGGCATTCGTCATTCTTCAAAGCCCTCAAAAGTTCAAAGCATTTTGCGTAGAATGAAGAATGTGAGGCCACATTCTAACAACTGAAGATGCTTGTATCCTCATCGTCACTCTTATAAAGCACCTAGCGTGGAGAGAACTTCTTGTTATACCAATAAGCTCTGTCTTGGTCAATGAAGGAAGCAATCGCCCACTTATTACATAAGCAAGATGCTTTGGAAAGTCAGGTACCTCAGCATGGAAAAACTGGCTTGGGTATGAATCATCTCAGCTTGATGACTCATACCTTTCTTCCAAGTGATCCAAAACAAATTTAACACCAAAAACTTGCAAATAACGATGCTCATCAAGCTGAATCATTTAGGAAGAATATTAATATGGGGCAATATCAGAGTAATTTCCAAGTCTCAAGCATAAGCCCTCCCCAACTTCACAATCTCAGAGGTTGAGAAGCAAAGGACAAGCGAATGTGACTAGCAATGGATATTTTATGTGGAATGGCATCTAATGAGAAAGGAATCAGCACTTACATGAAACGTTTAATAGGAGTAGCACCTGCACACGCTATGGAGATTGAGTCCCAACATTCAACAACTAAGAGAAGTACAAAGCCCTAGTAGCAAGCCCTAGAAGCAAGATGGAGATTTGTAATCAGCATCGACGCAAAGAGTTTGATATTAAACTCCAACTCATAGAGGGTGGTAAATTAAGTCAATAAGTAATACGAAGTGCATGATAAAATCCAACAAAAATAAATCTTTAAAGCGAAGGCAGAGATGAGCTAACTAGATGCTTCAAAATAATGCAAATCCGCAATAAGCAAAACTAACTCATTGACTTGCTATAAAAGACAGAGAATCCAATGAACAACACTCCTTGAAGTTGTCTCACCACACCATTGAAAAGGATGAAGTGATGCAAGTAGAAGAGGATGTCGAGGTGAGTTGCATAGATCCTTACGTTGACTACCTGAAGGTCTTCAGAAGATCAGTAACATCGGTACACCTGTGATGCATAAAGGAGGGTGAGGTGGAGAAAATATTCAAGGAGGTTTAGTCAGTTGAGTGCAGTGGCCACTCTAAAGGAAGGACATTGCTAAAATCTAAGGTAGGGGCACCTTTGTCCGACTTCTCTAGGAAATGCTTGCAGTGTGAGAAATTTGCTCCCATTCAATTACAACTGTAGCAAAAGCTGCAACCCATATCAAGCCCCTGGCCATTCACGGTTTAGGGAACGAACCATTTCCACAAACAAACAAAAAAAGAAAGATCTATTGATAATGATTTATTGCATCTCGAAGTGGATTGAAGTGAAGTTGTTAACAAAGATAATAGCTGAGACAATCTACAATTTTACTTATCCGACAACATATGCATGTACCCCTATATGGCCATTATTATCAATAATGGAGTGAAATTTGCCAACAAAAAATCAAAGAATCTGCCAAAAAATCGGTTCAAATTCGCTTCAACACAACATCCACAAACAAGACAATCGAAGGTTCTCTTGACCTAATTTTAATCATCCCTCTCTATAACACCCTCAAAATACATTGGATTTCCACCAGTTTCTCCCGATCTAGTCTCTACACATCCTCCTAAAATTCCATAGACATTCCAACCCTTCCATAACCTTTAATCCCCTCCATAAACACAATATTCCATGACAAATTAAATATATCCAAACTAAGTCACCATGACTTTGTCTTGGCTATGCCACTTGGAACTTCACTGAACACTCCAGCTCACATCTAAAGACATTACCCTAAAACTTTCAACTGTTTACATGCCACAGATGACAGAACCTCCATCACAAGAAACCCAAGATCCAAATCTCTAAAGAGAGCTCAAATCCAAATCCCTAAAGAGAGCTCGGCCATGACCAAACCCATTGGCTAACCCTTCCCTCTCAATCATCACATCTAATAAAATTATTCCAACCACTCAAGGGTGTTCCCCACATCCTTAGCCTCCCACCACAGCAAGTGAAATCCATGGACAACCAATCCCAAGGCTAAAATCCAATAGCAAGTGTCACTTTAAAAAAATAGTGAACTACCCTTTTAATGAAAATAAAAAAATTATAGCATTGAAGGTATATTTATTTGATTATGGATTGCACATACTTAAGCATGTTTATTCTTCTGATTGAAAACTGGTGTATGTAACTATTTGGAGGCTAGGAATTTTTTTCTATGCATCCATTTTATTATTATTTCATTGAGCAACATGATTATAAAATTTAAAGCACTTATACATATAAGTGTTTGCATTTATTATTGAAATGCTATCTATAAATCATAAAAAAACTAATTAAAATGATGAAAGGGTAAGCCGATGGTCTTAAATCTTAAATCAAGGGGTTATACATTTAATAAGCATCTAACATGCTTTTGAATCGAAGGAATGCAAACAACGTTAAATATTTGAAATCAACAAAAATTGTAATAGAAAAAGAATTATAATAGCTATAAATAAGATAGCATAAAAATATTATATTACATGCAGCAATTATAAGAGCCAATATAAGATCTCAACCCCATCCCTACCGTTTCAAAATTAGTTTGGATAATGAGACATCCCATACTGTGACATCTAGGTGCCTAATTCCCATCAAATAGATAAAGAATGAAGACCATAAATTGCATGATATCTTTCCTATGGTTGTTATCCATGTCCTGTCAAATCAACCTTGCATAGACAAAAATTAATGTTGCCTAAAATGAACTCGAGAACTTTTATTTAAGAATAATAGTAAAACCTTTAAAATAGTTTCAATCAAATCATATATGAACAATCCAAATTGACCGTTAAATGACCCACCCATTGTTGCACATGCCTTGGATAGTTCTACTACCACTAAATTACCCTCTAAGTGAACATATTTTTATGCACGTACTTTCTATGATGACACATTGAAGAAGCATCATCTGAGTCATTCATTGACACACCTACTATTGATTTTTCTTATAATGGTTCTAGTCCAGTTCCTATTTCATATCACTTATTTGGTCATTCCACTTGAGTAAGAACTCACAATCTGACACTACCATAGATGTTTAATCTAATGATATTTTCCTCCCTAGGATGGATACTATATAGTTATGACCCATGAAGTACACATCATAGTTTAAAATTGTGCAATAAGAGGCGCGCCTCTGTGCAACTTGGAACCATGCCGCCTTATTGCCTAAGCAATTTTGGCGTTTGCTGAGGCTTATGCCTCAAGGACTGTGAGGCGCGCCTCAATTACGTAATTGCGCAATTTTGGCTGAGGCGTATGCCTCATTATTGGGTCCCACTCACTTAAGTTTAAAATAAAAAAGCTATTTTCTTCTTCCTTCTATCCGTCCAAGCCGAACCGAACGAAGCTCTCCTGCTGCAGCTGTCCCGCACGCTCCCGATCCCGACTCTCCCTCACCATTCCGCCGCCTCTCTCGCTGACGCCGCCTCATACCGATGAGGCTCTTGTGTGCGGCTTCCCTCTACGACACTTCTTCAACCGGCCATATGGTTTTTGTTTTAGGTAAAGGTATGATTTTTTGAACTTATAGAAAATCTAGAGTTATTTTTTTTTTTAGATTTTGTGTTTTAATTTGCATTTGTGCTTTAGGAAACATGGTTAAGGGTAAGAAAAAGTCTAATACATCATTGTGGAGGGTTCCTTCTTGGAAGTATAGTGTATAGGTTGACATAGGCAGCGGTGAGAAGACTTACGTGTATTTGAAATGCAATTTTTGTGATAAAGTGATGAAGGGCGGAGTTACTCGCATGAAGGAACACTTATCCGGCTCTCATAAAAACGTAGCATCATGTGCAAATGTGACGGATAAGGTGAAAGATGAAATTACTGCTTAAATAAAGAAGAGTACCACAGCAAAACATTTATAACAAGAGCAATTTGATGAAATGGTCAAATAAGGTGCTTACTACGGGAGAGAGAGTGGAAAGGGCTCTTCCTCCACTATACATAACAGAGGTGTGTGGGGTCCTATGGACCATTATATAGTTAATCCAGGAGAGGATAGAGGGCAAGCACAGATGATGCCTGTGGCTGCTACTAGAGAGGGTCGCCGTCAGGTTTGCATGGATATTGAAATTTTTTTTGAGAATGTCATTCCATTTAATGTTGTGACATCACCGGCCTACTTAAATATATTGTGATCTGTAGGATTGTATGGGAGAGGTTTGAAGGCACCTTTCATGTATGAGTTGCGAACATTGATTTTGAAGGAGGAACTGCAGAACACAGAGCAGAATATTGATGAGATTAAACGGATATAGAGTGAGATTGGTGTACTGTTACCATTATGTCAGATGGATCGTCTGACATGAAGAGCAGGAATTTGATTAATATCCTTGTAAACAATCCCTATGGCACGATGTTTTTATGATCAGTTAAAGCTTCAAATGAGGTTAAAAATGCTGATTTCATTTTCAATTTATTATATGGGATTGTTGAGGAGATTGGGGAGCAATTAGTTGTTCAGGTCGTGATTGAGAATGCTAGTGCATACCAAGCAGCTGGTCAAATGTTGATGGAGAAGAGGAAACATCTCTATTAGACCCCCTGCGCGACACACTATATTGATCTCATACTTGAGGAACTTGGTGATCTACCTCAATAAAAGAGCATCCTTTCTAGGACGATGAAGATTACAAAGTTCATCTACAATCATTCATGGGTCTTAGCCTTAATGAGAAAGTTCTCAAAAAAGGGAATCCTTCGCCCTACTACTACTAGGTTCTTTATTATATTTGTGCATTGCAAAACATTTTCAATTTCTAATGCAAGTTTATTCCACATCTTATTTGACATTATAGAGCATGTTAGATGTTAGGCAACCTCTAGAAGACATGTTTACATCTACACAATGGCTTAATTCTGCGTGGGACAAGAAACTTGAGGGGAAGGAAATACAAATACTGATTTTAAATGATAAATTTTTGGCAAGTGTGACCTATGCCATATTGAGCATAAGGCTCTTATTACAAGTTCTACATTTAGTTGATGCCGAGAAAAAACCAGCCATGTGTTTTATATATAATGCAATGGATGAGGCAAAGGAGTTGATTTCACATAACTTAGGAGGAGATGAGACAAGTTATAGATAGATTTGAGATATCATTGATACTCGGTGGGAGGTCCAGTTACACTGTCATTTACATGTAGCAGCGCATTATCTCAATCATCAATTTCAATATTCAGAGAGGAGATCCTCAAATCCAGAGGTGAAGCTTGGCTTGTATCATTGCATGGAGCGACTAATACCGGACCAGACTATCGAGGAGCTTGCAGATTTAGAACTTATTCTATTTCGGAATAGGGAGGGATTTTTCGGTCTGCAAGAAGTAAAATCTACTTTTATCAAATGCTCTCCAAGTAAACTTATTTTTGCAAAGTATATGTACATGCATAACACTTTAATATGTTTTGATTATCATTTTTTATCTTGAAAATAGTTAAATAGTTGATCCAATTTGGTGATTTCACCCCTGAGTTATAGAGTTTTGCAGTTAGAGTTTTGGGACTCACTTGTTCTTCTTGTGGGTGTGAGCGAAACTAGAGTATATATAGTCAACTGCAAACGAAGAGAAGCAATCGGCTTTCAACACTCAGAATGAACTCCCTTGTGTATATTATTCACAATAAGAGGTTGAGAGATATGAGGTTGAGGAACAAGGGGTTGAAGGTTGATGAGGACCCATTGGTGTGTGATGATGTGGCGTATGATAAGGAGTGGTTCATAGATGATAAGACATATATGTCATTATCAGACGAGCAGTTAGAGGTTCTAAGTGTGGATGTCTTGAGTGGCAAAGTAGATACTGTGGGCACATTCACTAGTACCACACCACACACATCCACTAGTTATGCGGCACAACAAACAAATAAAGGTATCTCAAAATTTCTTGTGTTATTACATTATATATATATATATATATATATATATATATATATATATATATATATATATATATATATATATATATATATGTGTGTGTGTGTGTGTGTGTGTGTGTGTGTGTGTGTGTGTGTATATGTAATTAACAGGATAATAATCAGTCTTACTGAACATGGAAGAGAAAAGTGAGTAATATTAAAGATGATGAAGATATTACATTCATAGATACAATTGGAGAAGAAGAATCTCTTGAAGACCCATTTAGTGATGGGACATGATTGGATTTTATATGTTCTTTCTTATTTGTACATTGGGAGTTTTGATATACTTATTTTTTGTGGTTCAATACTTTGAATTATGCTATAAGATGCATATATCGCATCTATTTTATTGTTTTCTACTAATTTTACTTGTCATTTAGATATTTTTATTATATGATAGACTTTTACTGTTATTTACCTGCTAAAACTCTTAAATTCTCATTTACGAAATTCTTCGTTGGTGAGGCTTACGCCTCACACCGCCTCGCCTCACGGACGAAAAATGCCTCGAGGCTTATTTACACAATTTTAAAACTTGGTATACATACATATTGTGTACTCAAACTCAACATAATATATATGTCACCCCCCACCCCACCCCCACAGAAGTTAAATCTTAGTTCATTTCTTATATATGATTATACTCTTAAAACATCAATAGCTAACCGTATGTCTTTCCACAATATATTATATGGATTATCCTTATTAGAACCATGGCCGACTTATCATTATCATTTGCATGATATTGCATTAGTACTAACACCTCACTTTCATAGCTTTCATTTAAACGTATTACAATTAGTTTACATGGGTGATAATGAACACATTAATATTAAGTTTCAAATTTATCCATCACGTGAGTGAAATTGCTAAACGACAAGAGGGGGGGGGGGGGGTGAATTGTCAAAATCTTTTTCTTTATAAAAATAACCCTAAACAAGAGTTCTAATAATTTTTTTTGTTCTTTTTGAAATTTTACAGCAAAATTTTAAGCAATTTTTCTTCCACAAATTTCACCATGCAATATTTATGAAAATTAAATGTAAGAAAAAAATAAATGACGATAAGGAAAAAACACACCAAGAATTTTTATAGTGGTTCGGTCAAAAGATGACCTACGTCCACTCCCCGGAGTCCTCCGCTCCGGGATTTTCACTATCAAAATAGTTATCCTTTTTCCCCCCTCGGCAAGGCGGAGAAGCCTTTACAAACCTCCCTTTCACCAACCCGGCGTGGCGGAGTGCCAAACTCTGTTTTCGCCTTCCTGGCGACGGCAAAGAACTTTCTCATTTTTCTCCCTCCTGGAGAAGGCAGAGAACCTCGAGGTAACGGATGTAGACGAGCCTTTCCCTTGGAGATCCTCCCTCAAATCCTTCTAGGGCCACAGGAGGAGCAAGATGCAGCAAGCTCAGAGCAACCATGTGATCTACCTCACACTTCTTCTCCCTCACAACGCTCACCTCCTCCTTCCTCTCTCAACCCTCAAGAACTTCTCTAGAGCTCTCTCCCTTGGAATCCCTCTCTAACCACGTTCACCCCCTCTGTGATTCTTACTGAAAAAGGACTTGATTGGCATCTAAAAAAGGCTCCAAAAACCCTTTGAATTCAAAAGTAGCCATTATGGTTCGTACAGTACGATTCAACATCGTATAGTACGATCTTTATAAACAGACGTCGTCCTGGTACGAAGGTGTACGAACAGTTCAAAAACAATTCGTACTGTATGATATAATATCGTATGGTACGATCCACAAATTACTATTTATACAGGACGATGGTCTGGACGATCAGATGTCATCTCTGTTCATCGTATAGTATGATTACTATCGTACAGTACGATGTGACAAAAACCAAGAGATTGTCCAGGATGATATCCGGGACGATCATACTTCGTCTCTATTCATCGTATGGTACGATCGAGTTCGTACAGTACGATGTTCAAAATTTAATTAGGCCTGGATTACATGCACTAATCACTGGTTAATTTAAGTAAGTATTTAAAATAGATCGTACAGTACGAACAGGTTTGTACAGTACGAACGACGCAAAATCACTTACTTAAACTAAACTACGGCTAGGGTTTTGGATCTGAACATATCGTACAGTATGAAGATATTAATACAGTACGATCAATTCACAGAATCGTCCACAAGCTTGGATCTTACGGTACTAATTAAAATCGTACAGTACGATCTCCAGAGAAGAAATTTTATTACATTTTGCAGTTAAAAAAAACTCTCCCCCTGTGTGTGTGCATGGTTGCTCTTACTCTTATGCATTTTGTGGCCAGACTCAATAAAGGAAAAATAAAATTAATAGAAAAGTACAATGTTTGACTCATACTCCTAATCTACCCGGTCTTGAGTCTTCCTTTCGTCCTGAGTCACTTGTGATCTTTCTAAAATATTAGTACTCAAGGATAATAGCAAATAAAATAATATTCAATGAAAAGTTGTTCCAAAATACTAATTATTTGGCATCATCAAAATCTCAAACTCGGGGTCATGGGTTGCAACAATCTCCCTCTTT